>JBBCAQ010000016.1:0-1200000 GCA_038050395.1 Parthenolecanium corni
ACTTCGCATTTTTACAAAAAATGACGATTCTTGAAATTTACCAGAAGACATGTGCACAGCCTGTAGTTTTTCACGCCGAATCCGAATCTGCAGCCCATTTCACTCTACGCCGCAATTCAAGTCCATTTTCGACCATTTTTCATTTTTTTTCGGCCATATCTCGCCGAGCAAAACCGCTTTCATCATTGCATCTGCAAAAAAAATTTATCAAATTTTAGTGCATTTCAGAAATACGAATAAGAGGCTGAAAACTAACTAAATAACACGAAATTTCGAATGCACAGTATGTAATTTTGCACGCTGAACCCGAATCTGCAGCCCATTTTCCTCTACGTCGCAATTTAAGTCCATTTCGGACCATTTTTCATTTTTTCCGGTCATCTCTTTTCGGCCATATCTCGCTGGGCGAGAGCCACCGCCAAAAATGGCTGCCGGATTCGTGTCCAGCGACCTCGAAAACCCCCATATCGACGCTAATCTCGAAAAAAATTTTTTGAAAAAAAAATCAAAAAAACACCAACTTCGCATTTTTACAAAAAATGACGATTCTTGAAATTTACCAGAAGACATGTGCACAGCCTGTAGTTTTTCACGCCGAATCCGAATCTGCAGCCCATTTCACTCTACGCCGCAATTCAAGTCCATTTTCGACCTATTTTCATTTTTTTTCGGCCATATCTCGCCGAGCAAAACCGCTTTCATCATTGCATCTGCAAAAAAAATTTATCAAATTTTAGTGCATTTCAGAAATACGAATAAGAGGCTGAAAACTAACTAAATAACACGAAATTTCGAATGCACAGTATGTAATTTTGCACGCTGAACCCGAATCTGCAGCCCATTTTCCTCTACGTCGCAATTTAAGTCCATTTCGGACCATTTTTCATTTTTTCCGGTCATCTCTTTTCGGCCATATCTCGCTGGGCGAGAGCCACCGCCAAAAATGGCTGCCGGATTCGTGTCCAGCGACCTCGAAAACCCCCATATCGACGCTAATCTCAAAAAAATTTTTTGAAAAAAAAATCAAAAAAACACCAACTTCGCATTTTTACAAAAAATGACGATTCTTGAAATTTACCAGAAGACATGTGCACAGCCTGTAGTTTTTCACGCCGAATCCGAATCTGCAGCCCATTTCACTCTACGCCGCAATTCAAGTCCATTTTCGACCATTTTTCATTTTTTTTCGGCCATATCTCGCCGAGCAAAACCGCTTTCATCATTGCATCTGCAAAAAAAATTTATCAAATTTTAGTGCATTTCAGAAATACGAATAAGAGGCTGAAAACTAACTAAATAACACGAAATTTCGAATGCACAGTATGTAATTTTGCACGCTGAACCCGAATCTGCAGCCCATTTTCCTCTACGTCGCAATTTAAGTCCATTTCGGACCATTTTTCATTTTTTCCGGTCATCTCTTTTCGGCCATATCTCGCTGGGCGAGAGCCACCGCCAAAAATGGCTGCCGGATTCGTGTCCAGCGACCTCGAAAACCCCCATATCGACGCTAATCTCGAAAAAAATTTTTTGAAAAAAAAATCAAAAAAACACCAACTTCGCATTTTTACAAAAAATGACGATTCTTGAAATTTACCAGAAGACATGTGCACAGCCTGTAGTTTTTCACGCCGAATCCGAATCTGCAGCCCATTTCACTCTACGCCGCAATTCAAGTCCATTTTCGACCTATTTTCATTTTTTTTCGGCCATATCTCGCCGAGCAAAACCGCTTTCATCATTGCATCTGCAAAAAAAATTTATCAAATTTTAGTGCATTTCAGAAATACGAATAAGAGGCTGAAAACTAACTAAATAACACGAAATTTCGAATGCACAGTATGTAATTTTGCACGCTGAACCCGAATCTGCAGCCCATTTTCCTCTACGTCGCAATTTAAGTCCATTTCGGACCATTTTTCATTTTTTCCGGTCATCTCTTTTCGGCCATATCTCGCTGGGCGAGAGCCACCGCCAAAAATGGCTGCCGGATTCGTGTCCAGCGACCTCGAAAACCCCCATATCGACGCTAATCTCGAAAAAAATTTTTTGAAAAAAAAATCAAAAAAAAACACCAACTTCGCATTTTTACAAAAAATGACGATTCTTGAAATTTACCAGAAGACATATGCACAGTATGTAGTTTTTCACGCGGAATCCGAATCTGCAAGCCCATTTTACTCTACGCCGCAATTCAAGTCCATTTTCGACCTATTTTCATTTTTTTTCGGCCATATCTCGCCGAGCAAAACCGCTTTCATCATTGCATCTGCAAAAAAAATTTATCAAATTTTAGTGCATTTCAGAAATACGAATAAGAGGCTGAAAACTAACTAAATAACACGAAATTTCGAATGCACAGTATGTAATTTTGCACGCTGAACCCGAATCTGCAGCCCATTTTCCTCTACGTCGCAATTTAAGTCCATTTCGGACCATTTTTCATTTTTTCCGGTCATCTCTTTTCGGCCATATCTCGCTGGGCGAGAGCCACCGCCAAAAATGGCTGCCGGATTCGTGTCCAGCGACCTCGAAAACCCCCATATCGACGCTAATCTCGAAAAAAATTTTTTGAAAAAAAAATCAAAAAAACACCAACTTCGCATTTTTACAAAAAATGACGATTCTTGAAATTTACCAGAAGACATGTGCACAGCCTGTAGTTTTTCACGCCGAATCCGAATCTGCAGCCCATTTCACTCTACGCCGCAATTCAAGTCCATTTTCGACCATTTTTCATTTTTTTTCGGCCATATCTCGCCGAGCAAAACCGCTTTCATCATTGCATCTGCAAAAAAAATTTATCAAATTTTAGTGCATTTCAGAAATACGAATAAGAGGCTGAAAACTAACTAAATAACACGAAATTTCGAATGCACAGTATGTAATTTTGCACGCTGAACCCGAATCTGCAGCCCATTTTCCTCTACGTCGCAATTTAAGTCCATTTCGGACCATTTTTCATTTTTTCCGGTCATCTCTTTTCGGCCATATCTCGCTGGGCGAGAGCCACCGCCAAAAATGGCTGCCGGATTCGTGTCCAGCGACCTCGAAAACCCCCATATCGACGCTAATCTCGAAAAAAATTTTTTGAAAAAAAAATCAAAAAAACACCAACTTCGCATTTTTACAAAAAATGACGATTCTTGAAATTTACCAGAAGACATGTGCACAGCCTGTAGTTTTTCACGCCGAATCCGAATCTGCAGCCCATTTCACTCTACGCCGCAATTCAAGTCCATTTTCGACCATTTTTCATTTTTTTTCGGCCATATCTCGCCGAGCAAAACCGCTTTCATCATTGCATCTGCAAAAAAAATTTATCAAATTTTAGTGCATTTCAGAAATACGAATAAGAGGCTGAAAACTAACTAAATAACACTAAATTTCGAATGCACAGTATGTAATTTTGCACGCTGAACCCGAATCTGCAGCCCATTTTCCTCTACGTCGCAATTTAAGTCCATTTCGGACCATTTTTCATTTTTTCCGGTCATCTCTTTTCGGCCATATCTCGCTGGGCGAGAGCCACCGCCAAAAATGGCTGCCGGATTCGTGTCCAGCGACCTCGAAAACCCCCATATCGACGCTAATCTCGAAAAAAATTTTTTGAAAAAAAAATCAAAAAAACACCAACTTCGCATTTTTACAAAAAATGACGATTCTTGAAATTTACCAGAAGACATGTGCACAGCCTGTAGTTTTTCACGCCGAATCCGAATCTGCAGCCCATTTCACTCTACGCCGCAATTCAAGTCCATTTTCGACCTATTTTCATTTTTTTTCGGCCATATCTCGCCGAGCAAAACCGCTTTCATCATTGCATCTGCAAAAAAAATTTATCAAATTTTAGTGCATTTCAGAAATACGAATAAGAGGCTGAAAACTAACTAAATAACACGAAATTTCGAATGCACAGTATGTAATTTTGCACGCTGAACCCGAATCTGCAGCCCATTTTCCTCTACGTCGCAATTTAAGTCCATTTCGGACCATTTTTCATTTTTTCCGGTCATCTCTTTTCGGCCATATCTCGCTGGGCGAGAGCCACCGCCAAAAATGGCTGCCGGATTCGTGTCCAGCGACCTCGAAAACCCCCATATCGACGCTAATCTCGAAAAAAATTTTTTGAAAAAAAAATCAAAAAAACACCAACTTCGCATTTTTACAAAAAATGACGATTCTTGAAATTTACCAGAAGACATGTGCACAGCCTGTAGTTTTTCACGCCGAATCCGAATCTGCAGCCCATTTCACTCTACGCCGCAATTCAAGTCCATTTTCGACCATTTTTCATTTTTTTTCGGCCATATCTCGCCGAGCAAAACCGCTTTCATCATTGCATCTGCAAAAAAAATTTATCAAATTTTAGTGCATTTCAGAAATACGAATAAGAGGCTGAAAACTAACTAAATAACACGAAATTTCGAATGCACAGTATGTAATTTTGCACGCTGAACCCGAATCTGCAGCCCATTTTCCTCTACGTCGCAATTTAAGTCCATTTCGGACCATTTTTCATTTTTTCCGGTCATCTCTTTTCGGCCATATCTCGCTGGGCGAGAGCCACCGCCAAAAATGGCTGCCGGATTCGTGTCCAGCGACCTCGAAAACCCCCATATCGACGCTAATCTCGAAAAAAATTTTTTGAAAAAAAAATCAAAAAAACACCAACTTCGCATTTTTACAAAAAATGACGATTCTTGAAATTTACCAGAAGACATGTGCACAGCCTGTAGTTTTTCACGCCGAATCCGAATCTGCAGCCCATTTCACTCTACGCCGCAATTCAAGTCCATTTTCGACCATTTTTCATTTTTTTTCGGCCATATCTCGCCGAGCAAAACCGCTTTCATCATTGCATCTGCAAAAAAAATTTATCAAATTTTAGTGCATTTCAGAAATACGAATAAGAGGCTGAAAACTAACTAAATAACACGAAATTTCGAATGCACAGTATGTAATTTTGCACGCTGAACCCGAATCTGCAGCCCATTTTCCTCTACGTCGCAATTTAAGTCCATTTCGGACCATTTTTCATTTTTTCCGGTCATCTCTTTTCGGCCATATCTCGCTGGGCGAGAGCCACCGCCAAAAATGGCTGCCGGATTCGTGTCCAGCGACCTCGAAAACCCCCATATCGACGCTAATCTCGAAAAAAATTTTTTGAAAAAAAAATCAAAAAAACACCAACTTCGCATTTTTACAAAAAATGACGATTCTTGAAATTTACCAGAAGACATGTGCACAGCCTGTAGTTTTTCACGCCGAATCCGAATCTGCAGCCCATTTCACTCTACGCCGCAATTCAAGTCCATTTTCGACCATTTTTCATTTTTTTTCGGCCATATCTCGCCGAGCAAAACCGCTTTCATCATTGCATCTGCAAAAAAAATTTATCAAATTTTAGTGCATTTCAGAAATACGAATAAGAGGCTGAAAACTAACTAAATAACACTAAATTTCGAATGCACAGTATGTAATTTTGCACGCTGAACCCGAATCTGCAGCCCATTTTCCTCTACGTCGCAATTTAAGTCCATTTCGGACCATTTTTCATTTTTTCCGGTCATCTCTTTTCGGCCATATCTCGCTGGGCGAGAAGCCACCGCCAAAAATGGCTGCCGGATTCGTGTCCAGCGACCTCGAAAACCCCCATATCGACGCTAATCTCGAAAAAAATTTTTTGAAAAAAAAATCAAAAAAACACCAACTTCGCATTTTTACAAAAAATGACGATTCTTGAAATTTACCAGAAGACATGTGCACAGCCTGTAGTTTTTCACGCCGAATCCGAATCTGCAGCCCATTTCACTCTACGCCGCAATTCAAGTCCATTTTCGACCTATTTTCATTTTTTTTCGGCCATATCTCGCCGAGCAAAACCGCTTTCATCATTGCATCTGCAAAAAAAATTTATCAAATTTTAGTGCATTTCAGAAATACGAATAAGAGGCTGAAAACTAACTAAATAACACGAAATTTCGAATGCACAGTATGTAATTTTGCACGCTGAACCCGAATCTGCAGCCCATTTTCCTCTACGTCGCAATTTAAGTCCATTTCGGACCATTTTTCATTTTTTCCGGTCATCTCTTTTCGGCCATATCTCGCTGGGCGAGAGCCACCGCCAAAAATGGCTGCCGGATTCGTGTCCAGCGACCTCGAAAACCCCCATATCGACGCTAATCTCGAAAAAAATTTTTTGAAAAAAAAATCAAAAAAACACCAACTTCGCATTTTTACAAAAAATGACGATTCTTGAAATTTACCAGAAGACATGTGCACAGCCTGTAGTTTTTCACGCCGAATCCGAATCTGCAGCCCATTTCACTCTACGCCGCAATTCAAGTCCATTTTCGACCATTTTTCATTTTTTTTCGGCCATATCTCGCCGAGCAAAACCGCTTTCATCATTGCATCTGCAAAAAAAATTTATCAAATTTTAGTGCATTTCAGAAATACGAATAAGAGGCTGAAAACTAACTAAATAACACGAAATTTCGAATGCACAGTATGTAATTTTGCACGCTGAACCCGAATCTGCAGCCCATTTTCCTCTACGTCGCAATTTAAGTCCATTTCGGACCATTTTTCATTTTTTCCGGTCATCTCTTTTCGGCCATATCTCGCTGGGCGAGAGCCACCGCCAAAAATGGCTGCCGGATTCGTGTCCAGCGACCTCGAAAACCCCCATATCGACGCTAATCTCGAAAAAAATTTTTTGAAAAAAAAATCAAAAAAACACCAACTTCGCATTTTTACAAAAAATGACGATTCTTGAAATTTACCAGAAGACATGTGCACAGCCTGTAGTTTTTCACGCCGAATCCGAATCTGCAGCCCATTTCACTCTACGCCGCAATTCAAGTCCATTTTCGACCTATTTTCATTTTTTTTCGGCCATATCTCGCCGAGCAAAACCGCTTTCATCATTGCATCTGCAAAAAAAATTTATCAAATTTTAGTGCATTTCAGAAATACGAATAAGAGGCTGAAAACTAACTAAATAACACGAAATTTCGAATGCACAGTATGTAATTTTGCACGCTGAACCCGAATCTGCAGCCCATTTTCCTCTACGTCGCAATTTAAGTCCATTTCGGACCATTTTTCATTTTTTCCGGTCATCTCTTTTCGGCCATATCTCGCTGGGCGAGAGCCACCGCCAAAAATGGCTGCCGGATTCGTGTCCAGCGACCTCGAAAACCCCCATATCGACGCTAATCTCGAAAAAAATTTTTTGAAAAAAAAATCAAAAAAACACCAACTTCGCATTTTTACAAAAAATGACGATTCTTGAAATTTACCAGAAGACATGTGCACAGCCTGTAGTTTTTCACGCCGAATCCGAATCTGCAGCCCATTTCACTCTACGCCGCAATTCAAGTCCATTTTCGACCATTTTTCATTTTTTTTCGGCCATATCTCGCCGAGCAAAACCGCTTTCATCATTGCATCTGCAAAAAAAATTTATCAAATTTTAGTGCATTTCAGAAATACGAATAAGAGGCTGAAAACTAACTAAATAACACGAAATTTCGAATGCACAGTATGTAATTTTGCACGCTGAACCCGAATCTGCAGCCCATTTTCCTCTACGTCGCAATTTAAGTCCATTTCGGACCATTTTTCATTTTTTCCGGTCATCTCTTTTCGGCCATATCTCGCTGGGCGAGAGCCACCGCCAAAAATGGCTGCCGGATTCGTGTCCAGCGACCTCGAAAACCCCCATATCGACGCTAATCTCGAAAAAAATTTTTTGAAAAAAAAATCAAAAAAACACCAACTTCGCATTTTTACAAAAAATGACGATTCTTGAAATTTACCAGAAGACATGTGCACAGCCTGTAGTTTTTCACGCCGAATCCGAATCTGCAGCCCATTTCACTCTACGCCGCAATTCAAGTCCATTTTCGACCATTTTTCATTTTTTTTCGGCCATATCTCGCCGAGCAAAACCGCTTTCATCATTGCATCTGCAAAAAAAATTTATCAAATTTTAGTGCATTTCAGAAATACGAATAAGAGGCTGAAAACTAACTAAATAACACGAAATTTCGAATGCACAGTATGTAATTTTGCACGCTGAACCCGAATCTGCAGCCCATTTTCCTCTACGTCGCAATTTAAGTCCATTTCGGACCATTTTTCATTTTTTCCGGTCATCTCTTTTCGGCCATATCTCGCTGGGCGAGAGCCACCGCCAAAAATGGCTGCCGGATTCGTGTCCAGCGACCTCGAAAACCCCCATATCGACGCTAATCTCGAAAAAAATTTTTTGAAAAAAAAATCAAAAAAACACCAACTTCGCATTTTTACAAAAAATGACGATTCTTGAAATTTACCAGAAGACATGTGCACAGCCTGTAGTTTTTCACGCCGAATCCGAATCTGCAGCCCATTTCACTCTACGCCGCAATTCAAGTCCATTTTCGACCATTTTTCATTTTTTTCGGCCATATCTCGCCGAGCAAAACCGCTTTCATCATTGCATCTGCAAAAAAAATTTATCAA
Source organism: Parthenolecanium corni (assembly GCA_038050395.1). NCBI lineage: Eukaryota > Metazoa > Arthropoda > Insecta > Hemiptera > Coccidae > Parthenolecanium > Parthenolecanium corni. Next base: position 8,518 of record JBBCAQ010000016.1, read on the forward strand.
ATTTTAGTGCATTTCAGAAATACGAATAAGAGGCTGAAAACTAACTAAATAACACGAAATTTCGAATGCACAGTATGTAATTTTGCACGCTGAACCCGAATCTGCAGCCCATTTTCCTCTACGTCGCAATTTAAGTCCATTTCGGACCATTTTTCATTTTTTCCGGTCATCTCTTTTCGGCCATATCTCGCTGGGCGAGAGCCACCGCCAAAAATGGCTGCCGGATTCGTGTCCAGCGACCTCGAAAACCCCCATATCGACGCTAATCTCGAAAAAAATTTTTTGAAAAAAAATCAAAAAAACACCAACTTCGCATTTTTACAAAAAATGACGATTCTTGAAATTTACCAGAAGACATGTGCACAGCCTGTAGTTTTTCACGCCGAATCCGAATCTGCAGCCCATTTCACTCTACGCCGCAATTCAAGTCCATTTTCGACCTATTTTCATTTTTTTTCGGCCATATCTCGCCGAGCAAAACCGCTTTCATCATTGCATCTGCAAAAAAAATTTATCAAATTTTAGTGCATTTCAGAAATACGAATAAGAGGCTGAAAACTAACTAAATAACACGAAATTTCAAATGCACAGTATGTAATTTTGCACGCTGAACCCGAATCTGCAGCCCATTTTCCTCTACGTCGCAATTTAAGTCCATTTCGGACCATTTTTCATTTTTTCCGGTCATCTCTTTTCGGCCATATCTCGCTGGGCGAGAGCCACCGCCAAAAATGGCTGCCGGATTCGTGTCCAGCGACCTCGAAAACCCCCATATCGACGCTAATCTCGAAAAAAATTTTTTGAAAAAAAAATCAAAAAAACACCAACTTCGCATTTTTACAAAAAATGACGATTCTTGAAATTTACCAGAAGACATGTGCACAGCCTGTAGTTTTTCACGCCGAATCCGAATCTGCAGCCCATTTCACTCTACGCCGCAATTCAAGTCCATTTTCGACCTATTTTCATTTTTTTTCGGCCATATCTCGCCGAGCAAAACCGCTTTCATCATTGCATCTGCAAAAAAAATTTATCAAATTTTAGTGCATTTCAGAAATACGAATAAGAGGCTGAAAACTAACTAAATAACACGAAATTTCGAATGCACAGTATGTAATTTTGCACGCTGAACCCGAATCTGCAGCCCATTTTCCTCTACGTCGCAATTTAAGTCCATTTCGGACCATTTTTCATTTTTTCCGGTCATCTCTTTTCGGCCATATCTCGCTGGGCGAGAGCCACCGCCAAAAATGGCTGCCGGATTCGTGTCCAGCGACCTCGAAAACCCCCATATCGACGCTAATCTCGAAAAAAATTTTTTGAAAAAAAAATCAAAAAAACACCAACTTCGCATTTTTACAAAAAATGACGATTCTTGAAATTTACCAGAAGACATGTGCACAGCCTGTAGTTTTTCACGCCGAATCCGAATCTGCAGCCCATTTCACTCTACGCCGCAATTCAAGTCCATTTTCGACCTATTTTCATTTTTTTTCGGCCATATCTCGCCGAGCAAAACCGCTTTCATCATTGCATCTGCAAAAAAAATTTATCAAATTTTAGTGCATTTCAGAAATACGAATAAGAGGCTGAAAACTAACTAAATAACACGAAATTTCGAATGCACAGTATGTAATTTTGCACGCTGAACCCGAATCTGCAGCCCATTTTCCTCTACGTCGCAATTTAAGTCCATTTCGGACCATTTTTCATTTTTTCCGGTCATCTCTTTTCGGCCATATCTCGCTGGGCGAGAGCCACCGCCAAAAATGGCTGCCGGATTCGTGTCCAGCGACCTCGAAAACCCCCATATCGACGCTAATCTCGAAAAAAATTTTTTGAAAAAAAAATCAAAAAAACACCAACTTCGCATTTTTACAAAAAATGACGATTCTTGAAATTTACCAGAAGACATGTGCACAGCCTGTAGTTTTTCACGCCGAATCCGAATCTGCAGCCCATTTCACTCTACGCCGCAATTCAAGTCCATTTTCGACCTTTTTTCATTTTTTTTCGGCCATATCTCGCCGAGCAAAACCGCTTTCATCATTGCATCTGCAAAAAAAATTTATCAAATTTTAGTGCATTTCAGAAATACGAATAAGAGGCTGAAAACTAACTAAATAACACGAAATTTCGAATGCACAGTATGTAATTTTGCACGCTGAACCCGAATCTGCAGCCCATTTTCCTCTACGTCGCAATTTAAGTCCATTTCGGACCATTTTTCATTTTTTCCGGTCATCTCTTTTCGGCCATATCTCGCTGGGCGAGAGCCACCGCCAAAAATGGCTGCCGGATTCGTGTCCAGCGACCTCGAAAACCCCCATATCGACGCTAATCTCGAAAAAAATTTTTTGAAAAAAAAATCAAAAAAACACCAACTTCGCATTTTTACAAAAAATGACGATTCTTGAAATTTACCAGAAGACATGTGCACAGCCTGTAGTTTTTCACGCCGAATCCGAATCTGCAGCCCATTTCACTCTACGCCGCAATTCAAGTCCATTTTCGACCTATTTTCATTTTTTTTCGGCCATATCTCGCCGAGCAAAACCGCTTTCATCATTGCATCTGCAAAAAAAATTTATCAAATTTTAGTGCATTTCAGAAATACGAATAAGAGGCTGAAAACTAACTAAATAACACGAAATTTCGAATGCACAGTATGTAATTTTGCACGCTGAACCCGAATCTGCAGCCCATTTTCCTCTACGTCGCAATTTAAGTCCATTTCGGACCATTTTTCATTTTTTCCGGTCATCTCTTTTCGGCCATATCTCGCTGGGCGAGAGCCACCGCCAAAAATGGCTGCCGGATTCGTGTCCAGCGACCTCGAAAACCCCCATATCGACGCTAATCTCGAAAAAAATTTTTTGAAAAAAAAATCAAAAAAACACCAACTTCGCATTTTTACAAAAAATGACGATTCTTGAAATTTACCAGAAGACATGTGCACAGCCTGTAGTTTTTCACGCCGAATCCGAATCTGCAGCCCATTTCACTCTACGCCGCAATTCAAGTCCATTTTCGACCATTTTTCATTTTTTTTCGGCCATATCTCGCCGAGCAAAACCGCTTTCATCATTGCATCTGCAAAAAAAATTTATCAAATTTTAGTGCATTTCAGAAATACGAATAAGAGGCTGAAAACTAACTAAATAACACGAAATTTCGAATGCACAGTATGTAATTTTGCACGCTGAACCCGAATCTGCAGCCCATTTTCCTCTACGTCGCAATTTAAGTCCATTTCGGACCATTTTTCATTTTTTCCGGTCATCTCTTTTCGGCCATATCTCGCTGGGCGAGAGCCACCGCCAAAAATGGCTGCCGGATTCGTGTCCAGCGACCTCGAAAACCCCCATATCGACGCTAATCTCGAAAAAAATTTTTTGAAAAAAAAATCAAAAAAACACCAACTTCGCATTTTTACAAAAAATGACGATTCTTGAAATTTACCAGAAGACATGTGCACAGCCTGTAGTTTTTCACGCCGAATCCGAATCTGCAGCCCATTTCACTCTACGCCGCAATTCAAGTCCATTTTCGACCATTTTTCATTTTTTTTCGGCCATATCTCGCCGAGCAAAACCGCTTTCATCATTGCATCTGCAAAAAAAATTTATCAAATTTTAGTGCATTTCAGAAATACGAATAAGAGGCTGAAAACTAACTAAATAACACGAAATTTCGAATGCACAGTATGTAATTTTGCACGCTGAACCCGAATCTGCAGCCCATTTTCCTCTACGTCGCAATTTAAGTCCATTTCGGACCATTTTTCATTTTTTCCGGTCATCTCTTTTCGGCCATATCTCGCTGGGCGAGAGCCACCGCCAAAAATGGCTGCCGGATTCGTGTCCAGCGACCTCGAAAACCCCCATATCGACGCTAATCTCGAAAAAAATTTTTTGAAAAAAAAATCAAAAAAACACCAACTTCGCATTTTTACAAAAAATGACGATTCTTGAAATTTACCAGAAGACATGTGCACAGCCTGTAGTTTTTCACGCCGAATCCGAATCTGCAGCCCATTTCACTCTACGCCGCAATTCAAGTCCATTTTCGACCTTTTTTCATTTTTTTTCGGCCATATCTCGCCGAGCAAAACCGCTTTCATCATTGCATCTGCAAAAAAAATTTATCAAATTTTAGTGCATTTCAGAAATACGAATAAGAGGCTGAAAACTAACTAAATAACACGAAATTTCGAATGCACAGTATGTAATTTTGCACGCTGAACCCGAATCTGCAGCCCATTTTCCTCTACGTCGCAATTTAAGTCCATTTCGGACCATTTTTCATTTTTTCCGGTCATCTCTTTTCGGCCATATCTCGCTGGGCGAGAGCCACCGCCAAAAATGGCTGCCGGATTCGTGTCCAGCGACCTCGAAAACCCCCATATCGACGCTAATCTCGAAAAAAATTTTTTGAAAAAAAAATCAAAAAAACACCAACTTCGCATTTTTACAAAAAATGACGATTCTTGAAATTTACCAGAAGACATGTGCACAGCCTGTAGTTTTTCACGCCGAATCCGAATCTGCAGCCCATTTCACTCTACGCCGCAATTCAAGTCCATTTTCGACCATTTTTCATTTTTTTTCGGCCATATCTCGCCGAGCAAAACCGCTTTCATCATTGCATCTGCAAAAAAAATTTATCAAATTTTAGTGCATTTCAGAAATACGAATAAGAGGCTGAAAACTAACTAAATAACACGAAATTTCGAATGCACAGTATGTAATTTTGCACGCTGAACCCGAATCTGCAGCCCATTTTCCTCTACGTCGCAATTTAAGTCCATTTCGGACCATTTTTCATTTTTTCCGGTCATCTCTTTTCGGCCATATCTCGCTGGGCGAGAGCCACCGCCAAAAATGGCTGCCGGATTCGTGTCCAGCGACCTCGAAAACCCCCATATCGACGCTAATCTCGAAAAAAATTTTTTGAAAAAAAAATCAAAAAAACACCAACTTCGCATTTTTACAAAAAATGACGATTCTTGAAATTTACCAGAAGACATGTGCACAGCCTGTAGTTTTTCACGCCGAATCCGAATCTGCAGCCCATTTCACTCTACGCCGCAATTCAAGTCCATTTTCGACCTATTTTCATTTTTTTTCGGCCATATCTCGCCGAGCAAAACCGCTTTCATCATTGCATCTGCAAAAAAAATTTATCAAATTTTAGTGCATTTCAGAAATACGAATAAGAGGCTGAAAACTAACTAAATAACACGAAATTTCGAATGCACAGTATGTAATTTTGCACGCTGAACCCGAATCTGCAGCCCATTTTCCTCTACGTCGCAATTTAAGTCCATTTCGGACCATTTTTCATTTTTTCCGGTCATCTCTTTTCGGCCATATCTCGCTGGGCGAGAGCCACCGCCAAAAATGGCTGCCGGATTCGTGTCCAGCGACCTCGAAAACCCCCATATCGACGCTAATCTCGAAAAAAATTTTTTGAAAAAAAAATCAAAAAAACACCAACTTCGCATTTTTACAAAAAATGACGATTCTTGAAATTTACCAGAAGACATGTGCACAGCCTGTAGTTTTTCACGCCGAATCCGAATCTGCAGCCCATTTCACTCTACGCCGCAATTCAAGTCCATTTTCGACCTATTTTCATTTTTTTTCGGCCATATCTCGCCGAGCAAAACCGCTTTCATCATTGCATCTGCAAAAAAAATTTATCAAATTTTAGTGCATTTCAGAAATACGAATAAGAGGCTGAAAACTAACTAAATAACACGAAATTTCGAATGCACAGTATGTAATTTTGCACGCTGAACCCGAATCTGCAGCCCATTTTCCTCTACGTCGCAATTTAAGTCCATTTCGGACCATTTTTCATTTTTTCCGGTCATCTCTTTTCGGCCATATCTCGCTGGGCGAGAGCCACCGCCAAAAATGGCTGCCGGATTCGTGTCCAGCGACCTCGAAAACCCCCATATCGACGCTAATCTCGAAAAAAATTTTTTGAAAAAAAAATCAAAAAAACACCAACTTCGCATTTTTACAAAAAATGACGATTCTTGAAATTTACCAGAAGACATGTGCACAGCCTGTAGTTTTTCGCGCCGAATCCGAATCTGCAGCCCATTTCACTCTACGCCGCAATTCAAGTCCATTTTCGACCATTTTTCATTTTTTTTCGGCCATATCTCGCCGAGCAAAACCGCTTTCATCATTGCATCTGCAAAAAAAATTTATCAAATTTTAGTGCATTTCAGAAATACGAATAAGAGGCTGAAAACTAACTAAATAACACGAAATTTCGAATGCACAGTATGTAATTTTGCACGCTGAACCCGAATCTGCAGCCCATTTTCCTCTACGTCGCAATTTAAGTCCATTTCGGACCATTTTTCATTTTTTCCGGTCATCTCTTTTCGGCCATATCTCGCTGGGCGAGAGCCACCGCCAAAAATGGCTGCCGGATTCGTGTCCAGCGACCTCGAAAACCCCCATATCGACGCTAATCTCGAAAAAAATTTTTTGAAAAAAAAATCAAAAAAACACCAACTTCGCATTTTTACAAAAAATGACGATTCTTGAAATTTACCAGAAGACATGTGCACAGCCTGTAGTTTTTCACGCCGAATCCGAATCTGCAGCCCATTTCACTCTACGCCGCAATTCAAGTCCATTTTCGACCTATTTTCATTTTTTTCGGCCATATCTCGCCGAGCAAAACCGCTTTCATCATTGCATCTGCAAAAAAAATTTATCAAATTTTAGTGCATTTCAGAAATACGAATAAGAGGCTGAAAACTAACTAAATAACACGAAATTTCGAATGCACAGTATGTAATTTTGCACGCTGAACCCGAATCTGCAGCCCATTTTCCTCTACGTCGCAATTTAAGTCCATTTCGGACCATTTTTCATTTTTTCCGGTCATCTCTTTTCGGCCATATCTCGCTGGGCGAGAGCCACCGCCAAAAATGGCTGCCGGATTCGTGTCCAGCGACCTCGAAAACCCCCATATCGACGCTAATCTCGAAAAAAATTTTTTGAAAAAAAAATCAAAAAAACACCAACTTCGCATTTTTACAAAAAATGACGATTCTTGAAATTTACCAGAAGACATGTGCACAGCCTGTAGTTTTTCACGCCGAATCCGAATCTGCAGCCCATTTCACTCTACGCCGCAATTCAAGTCCATTTTCGACCTATTTTCATTTTTTTCGGCCATATCTCGCCGAGCAAAACCGCTTTCATCATTGCATCTGCAAAAAAAATTTATCAAATTTTAGTGCATTTCAGAAATACGAATAAGAGGCTGAAAACTAACTAAATAACACGAAATTTCGAATGCACAGTATGTAATTTTGCACGCTGAACCCGAATCTGCAGCCCATTTTCCTCTACGTCGCAATTTAAGTCCATTTCGGACCATTTTTCATTTTTTCCGGTCATCTCTTTTCGGCCATATCTCGCTGGGCGAGAGCCACCGCCAAAAATGGCTGCCGGATTCGTGTCCAGCGACCTCGAAAACCCCCATATCGACGCTAATCTCGAAAAAAATTTTTTGAAAAAAAAATCAAAAAAACACCAACTTCGCATTTTTACAAAAAATGACGATTCTTGAAATTTACCAGAAGACATGTGCACAGCCTGTAGTTTTTCACGCCGAATCCGAATCTGCAGCCCATTTCACTCTACGCCGCAATTCAAGTCCATTTTCGACCTATTTTCATTTTTTTTCGGCCATATCTCGCCGAGCAAAACCGCTTTCATCATTGCATCTGCAAAAAAAATTTATCAAATTTTAGTGCATTTCAGAAATACGAATAAGAGGCTGAAAACTAACTAAATAACACGAAATTTCGAATGCACAGTATGTAATTTTGCACGCTGAACCCGAATCTGCAGCCCATTTTCCTCTACGTCGCAATTTAAGTCCATTTCGGACCATTTTTCATTTTTTCCGGTCATCTCTTTTCGGCCATATCTCGCTGGGCGAGAGCCACCGCCAAAAATGGCTGCCGGATTCGTGTCCAGCGACCTCGAAAACCCCCATATCGACGCTAATCTCGAAAAAAATTTTTTGAAAAAAAAATCAAAAAAACACCAACTTCGCATTTTTACAAAAAATGACGATTCTTGAAATTTACCAGAAGACATGTGCACAGCCTGTAGTTTTTCACGCCGAATCCGAATCTGCAGCCCATTTCACTCTACGCCGCAATTCAAGTCCATTTTCGACCATTTTTCATTTTTTTTCGGCCATATCTCGCCGAGCAAAACCGCTTTCATCATTGCATCTGCAAAAAAAATTTATCAAATTTTAGTGCATTTCAGAAATACGAATAAGAGGCTGAAAACTAACTAAATAACACGAAATTTCGAATGCACAGTATGTAATTTTGCACGCTGAACCCGAATCTGCAGCCCATTTTCCTCTACGTCGCAATTTAAGTCCATTTCGGACCATTTTTCATTTTTTCCGGTCATCTCTTTTCGGCCATATCTCGCTGGGCGAGAGCCACCGCCAAAAATGGCTGCCGGATTCGTGTCCAGCGACCTCGAAAACCCCCATATCGACGCTAATCTCGAAAAAAATTTTTTGAAAAAAAAATCAAAAAAACACCAACTTCGCATTTTTACAAAAAATGACGATTCTTGAAATTTACCAGAAGACATGTGCACAGCCTGTAGTTTTTCACGCCGAATCCGAATCTGCAGCCCATTTCACTCTACGCCGCAATTCAAGTCCATTTTCGACCATTTTTCATTTTTTTTCGGCCATATCTCGCCGAGCAAAACCGCTTTCATCATTGCATCTGCAAAAAAAATTTATCAAATTTTAGTGCATTTCAGAAATACGAATAAGAGGCTGAAAACTAACTAAATAACACGAAATTTCGAATGCACAGTATGTAATTTTGCACGCTGAACCCGAATCTGCAGCCCATTTTCCTCTACGTCGCAATTTAAGTCCATTTCGGACCATTTTTCATTTTTTCCGGTCATCTCTTTTCGGCCATATCTCGCTGGGCGAGAGCCACCGCCAAAAATGGCTGCCGGATTCGTGTCCAGCGACCTCGAAAACCCCCATATCGACGCTAATCTCGAAAAAAATTTTTTGAAAAAAAAATCAAAAAAACACCAACTTCGCATTTTTACAAAAAATGACGATTCTTGAAATTTACCAGAAGACATGTGCACAGCCTGTAGTTTTTCACGCCGAATCCGAATCTGCAGCCCATTTCACTCTACGCCGCAATTCAAGTCCATTTTCGACCAATTTTCATTTTTTTTCGGCCATATCTCGCCGAGCAAAACCGCTTTCATCATTGCATCTGCAAAAAAAATTTATCAAATTTTAGTGCATTTCAGAAATACGAATAAGAGGCTGAAAACTAACTAAATAACACGAAATTTCGAATGCACAGTATGTAATTTTGCACGCTGAACCCGAATCTGCAGCCCATTTTCCTCTACGTCGCAATTTAAGTCGATTTCGGACCATTTTTCATTTTTTCCGGTCATCTCTTTTCGGCCATATCTCGCTGGGCGAGAGCCACCGCCAAAAATGGCTGCCGGATTCGTGTCCAGCGACCTCGAAAACCCCCATATCGACGCTAATCTCAAAAAAATTTTTTGAAAAAAAAATCAAAAAAACACCAACTTCGCATTTTTACAAAAAATGACGATTCTTGAAATTTACCAGAAGACATGTGCACAGCCTGTAGTTTTTCACGCCGAATCCGAATTGTAGCCCATTTCACTCTACGCCGCAATTCAAGTCCATTTTCGACCATTTTTCATTTTTTTTCGGCCATATCTCGCCGAGCAAAACCGCTTTCATCATTGCATCTGCAAAAAAAATTTATCAAATTTTAGTGCATTTCAGAAATACGAATAAGAGGCTGAAAACTAACTAAATAACACGAAATTTCGAATGCACAGTATGTAATTTTGCACGCTGAACCCGAATCTGCAGCCCATTTTCCTCTACGTCGCAATTTAAGTCCATTTCGGACCATTTTTCATTTTTTCCGGTCATCTCTTTTCGGCCATATCTCGCTGGGCGAGAGCCACCGCCAAAAATGGCTGCCGGATTCGTGTCCAGCGACCTCGAAAACCCCCATATCGACGCTAATCTCGAAAAAAATTTTTTGAAAAAAAAATCAAAAAAACACCAACTTCGCATTTTTACAAAAAATGACGATTCTTGAAATTTACCAGAAGACATGTGCACAGCCTGTAGTTTTTCACGCCGAATCCGAATCTGCAGCCCATTTCACTCTACGCCGCAATTCAAGTCCATTTTCGACCTATTTTCATTTTTTTTCGGCCATATCTCGCCGAGCAAAACCGCTTTCATCATTGCATCTGCAAAAAAAATTTATCAAATTTTAGTGCATTTCAGAAATACGAATAAGAGGCTGAAAACTAACTAAATAACACGAAATTTCGAATGCACAGTATGTAATTTTGCACGCTGAACCCGAATCTGCAGCCCATTTTCCTCTACGTCGCAATTTAAGTCCATTTCGGACCATTTTTCATTTTTTCCGGTCATCTCTTTTCGGCCATATCTCGCTGGGCGAGAGCCACCGCCAAAAATGGCTGCCGGATTCGTGTCCAGCGACCTCGAAAACCCCCATATCGACGCTAATCTCGAAAAAAATTTTTTGAAAAAAAAATCAAAAAAACACCAACTTCGCATTTTTACAAAAAATGACGATTCTTGAAATTTACCAGAAGACATGTGCACAGCCTGTAGTTTTTCACGCCGAATCCGAATCTGCAGCCCATTTCACTCTACGCCGCAATTCAAGTCCATTTTCGACCATTTTTCATTTTTTTTCGGCCATATCTCGCCGAGCAAAACCGCTTTCATCATTGCATCTGCAAAAAAAATTTATCAAATTTTAGTGCATTTCAGAAATACGAATAAGAGGCTGAAAACTAACTAAATAACACGAAATTTCGAATGCACAGTATGTAATTTTGCACGCTGAACCCGAATCTGCAGCCCATTTTCCTCTACGTCGCAATTTAAGTCCATTTCGGACCATTTTTCATTTTTTCCGGTCATCTCTTTTCGGCCATATCTCGCTGGGCGAGAGCCACCGCCAAAAATGGCTGCCGGATTCGTGTCCAGCGACCTCGAAAACCCCCATATCGACGCTAATCTCGAAAAAAATTTTTTGAAAAAAAAATCAAAAAAACACCAACTTCGCATTTTTACAAAAAATGACGATTCTTGAAATTTACCAGAAGACATGTGCACAGCCTGTAGTTTTTCACGCCGAATCCGAATCTGCAGCCCATTTCACTCTACGCCGCAATTCAAGTCCATTTTCGACCTATTTTCATTTTTTTTCGGCCATATCTCGCCGAGCAAAACCGCTTTCATCATTGCATCTGCAAAAAAAATTTATCAAATTTTAGTGCATTTCAGAAATACGAATAAGAGGCTGAAAACTAACTAAATAACACGAAATTTCGAATGCACAGTATGTAATTTTGCACGCTGAACCCGAATCTGCAGCCCATTTTCCTCTACGTCGCAATTTAAGTCCATTTCGGACCATTTTTCATTTTTTCCGGTCATCTCTTTTCGGCCATATCTCGCTGGGCGAGAGCCACCGCCAAAAATGGCTGCCGGATTCGTGTCCAGCGACCTCGAAAACCCCCATATCGACGCTAATCTCGAAAAAAATTTTTTGAAAAAAAAATCAAAAAAACACCAACTTCGCATTTTTACAAAAAATGACGATTCTTGAAATTTACCAGAAGACATGTGCACAGCCTGTAGTTTTTCACGCCGAATCCGAATCTGCAGCCCATTTCACTCTACGCCGCAATTCAAGTCCATTTTCGACCATTTTTCATTTTTTTTCGGCCATATCTCGCCGAGCAAAACCGCTTTCATCATTGCATCTGCAAAAAAAATTTATCAAATTTTAGTGCATTTCAGAAATACGAATAAGAGGCTGAAAACTAACTAAATAACACGAAATTTCGAATGCACAGTATGTAATTTTGCACGCTGAACCCGAATCTGCAGCCCATTTTCCTCTACGTCGCAATTTAAGTCCATTTCGGACCATTTTTCATTTTTTCCGGTCATCTCTTTTCGGCCATATCTCGCTGGGCGAGAGCCACCGCCAAAAATGGCTGCCGGATTCGTGTCCAGCGACCTCGAAAACCCCCATATCGACGCTAATCTCGAAAAAAATTTTTTGAAAAAAAAATCAAAAAAACACCAACTTCGCATTTTTACAAAAAATGACGATTCTTGAAATTTACCAGAAGACATGTGCACAGCCTGTAGTTTTTCACGCCGAATCCGAATCTGCAGCCCATTTCACTCTACGCCGCAATTCAAGTCCATTTTCGACCTATTTTCATTTTTTTTCGGCCATATCTCGCCGAGCAAAACCGCTTTCATCATTGCATCTGCAAAAAAAATTTATCAAATTTTAGTGCATTTCAGAAATACGAATAAGAGGCTGAAAACTAACTAAATAACACGAAATTTCGAATGCACAGTATGTAATTTTGCACGCTGAACCCGAATCTGCAGCCCATTTTCCTCTACGTCGCAATTTAAGTCCATTTCGGACCATTTTTCATTTTTTCCGGTCATCTCTTTTCGGCCATATCTCGCTGGGCGAGAGCCACCGCCAAAAATGGCTGCCGGATTCGTGTCCAGCGACCTCGAAAACCCCCATATCGACGCTAATCTCGAAAAAAATTTTTTGAAAAAAAAATCAAAAAAACACCAACTTCGCATTTTTACAAAAAATGACGATTCTTGAAATTTACCAGAAGACATGTGCACAGCCTGTAGTTTTTCACGCCGAATCCGAATCTGCAGCCCATTTCACTCTACGCCGCAATTCAAGTCCATTTTCGACCATTTTTCATTTTTTTTCGGCCATATCTCGCCGAGCAAAACCGCTTTCATCATTGCATCTGCAAAAAAAATTTATCAAATTTTAGTGCATTTCAGAAATACGAATAAGAGGCTGAAAACTAACTAAATAACACGAAATTTCGAATGCACAGTATGTAATTTTGCACGCTGAACCCGAATCTGCAGCCCATTTTCCTCTACGTCGCAATTTAAGTCCATTTCGGACCATTTTTCATTTTTTCCGGTCATCTCTTTTCGGCCATATCTCGCTGGGCGAGAGCCACCGCCAAAAATGGCTGCCGGATTCGTGTCCAGCGACCTCGAAAACCCCCATATCGACGCTAATCTCGAAAAAAATTTTTTGAAAAAAAAATCAAAAAAACACCAACTTCGCATTTTTACAAAAAATGACGATTCTTGAAATTTACCAGAAGACATGTGCACAGCCTGTAGTTTTTCACGCCGAATCCGAATCTGCAGCCCATTTCACTCTACGCCGCAATTCAAGTCCATTTTCGACCTATTTTCATTTTTTTTCGGCCATATCTCGCCGAGCAAAACCGCTTTCATCATTGCATCTGCAAAAAAAATTTATCAAATTTTAGTGCATTTCAGAAATACGAATAAGAGGCTGAAAACTAACTAAATAACACGAAATTTCGAATGCACAGTATGTAATTTTGCACGCTGAACCCGAATCTGCAGCCCATTTTCCTCTACGTCGCAATTTAAGTCCATTTCGGACCATTTTTCATTTTTTCCGGTCATCTCTTTTCGGCCATATCTCGCTGGGCGAGAGCCACCGCCAAAAATGGCTGCCGGATTCGTGTCCAGCGACCTCGAAAACCCCCATATCGACGCTAATCTCGAAAAAAATTTTTTGAAAAAAAAATCAAAAAAACACCAACTTCGCATTTTTACAAAAAATGACGATTCTTGAAATTTACCAGAAGACATGTGCACAGCCTGTAGTTTTTCACGCCGAATCCGAATCTGCAGCCCATTTCACTCTACGCCGCAATTCAAGTCCATTTTCGACCTATTTTCATTTTTTTTCGGCCATATCTCGCCGAGCAAAACCGCTTTCATCATTGCATCTGCAAAAAAAATTTATCAAATTTTAGTGCATTTCAGAAATACGAATAAGAGGCTGAAAACTAACTAAATAACACGAAATTTCGAATGCACAGTATGTAATTTTGCACGCTGAACCCGAATCTGCAGCCCATTTTCCTCTACGTCGCAATTTAAGTCCATTTCGGACCATTTTTCATTTTTTCCGGTCATCTCTTTTCGGCCATATCTCGCTGGGCGAGAGCCACCGCCAAAAATGGCTGCCGGATTCGTGTCCAGCGACCTCGAAAACCCCCATATCGACGCTAATCTCGAAAAAAATTTTTTGAAAAAAAAATCAAAAAAACACCAACTTCGCATTTTTACAAAAAATGACGATTCTTGAAATTTACCAGAAGACATGTGCACAGCCTGTAGTTTTTCACGCCGAATCCGAATCTGCAGCCCATTTCACTCTACGCCGCAATTCAAGTCCATTTTCGACCATTTTTCATTTTTTTTCGGCCATATCTCGCCGAGCAAAACCGCTTTCATCATTGCATCTGCAAAAAAAATTTATCAAATTTTAGTGCATTTCAGAAATACGAATAAGAGGCTGAAAACTAACTAAATAACACGAAATTTCGAATGCACAGTATGTAATTTTGCACGCTGAACCCGAATCTGCAGCCCATTTTCCTCTACGTCGCAATTTAAGTCCATTTCGGACCATTTTTCATTTTTTCCGGTCATCTCTTTTCGGCCATATCTCGCTGGGCGAGAGCCACCGCCAAAAATGGCTGCCGGATTCGTGTCCAGCGACCTCGAAAACCCCCATATCGACGCTAATCTCGAAAAAAATTTTTTGAAAAAAAAATCAAAAAAACACCAACTTCGCATTTTTACAAAAAATGACGATTCTTGAAATTTACCAGAAGACATGTGCACAGCCTGTAGTTTTTCACGCCGAATCCGAATCTGCAGCCCATTTCACTCTACGCCGCAATTCAAGTCCATTTTCGACCATTTTTCATTTTTTTTCGGCCATATCTCGCCGAGCAAAACCGCTTTCATCATTGCATCTGCAAAAAAAATTTATCAAATTTTAGTGCATTTCAGAAATACGAATAAGAGGCTGAAAACTAACTAAATAACACTAAATTTCGAATGCACAGTATGTAATTTTGCACGCTGAACCCGAATCTGCAGCCCATTTTCCTCTACGTCGCAATTTAAGTCCATTTCGGACCATTTTTCATTTTTTCCGGTCATCTCTTTTCGGCCATATCTCGCTGGGCGAGAGCCACCGCCAAAAATGGCTGCCGGATTCGTGTCCAGCGACCTCGAAAACCCCCATATCGACGCTAATCTCGAAAAAAATTTTTTGAAAAAAAAATCAAAAAAACACCAACTTCGCATTTTTACAAAAAATGACGATTCTTGAAATTTACCAGAAGACATGTGCACAGCCTGTAGTTTTTCACGCCGAATCCGAATCTGCAGCCCATTTCACTCTACGCCGCAATTCAAGTCCATTTTCGACCTATTTTCATTTTTTTTCGGCCATATCTCGCCGAGCAAAACCGCTTTCATCATTGCATCTGCAAAAAAAATTTATCAAATTTTAGTGCATTTCAGAAATACGAATAAGAGGCTGAAAACTAACTAAATAACACGAAATTTCGAATGCACAGTATGTAATTTTGCACGCTGAACCCGAATCTGCAGCCCATTTTCCTCTACGTCGCAATTTAAGTCCATTTCGGACCATTTTTCATTTTTTCCGGTCATCTCTTTTCGGCCATATCTCGCTGGGCGAGAGCCACCGCCAAAAATGGCTGCCGGATTCGTGTCCAGCGACCTCGAAAACCCCCATATCGACGCTAATCTCGAAAAAAATTTTTTGAAAAAAAAATCAAAAAAACACCAACTTCGCATTTTTACAAAAAATGACGATTCTTGAAATTTACCAGAAGACATGTGCACAGCCTGTAGTTTTTCACGCCGAATCCGAATCTGCAGCCCATTTCACTCTACGCCGCAATTCAAGTCCATTTTCGACCATTTTTCATTTTTTTTCGGCCATATCTCGCCGAGCAAAACCGCTTTCATCATTGCATCTGCAAAAAAAATTTATCAAATTTTAGTGCATTTCAGAAATACGAATAAGAGGCTGAAAACTAACTAAATAACACGAAATTTCGAATGCACAGTATGTAATTTTGCACGCTGAACCCGAATCTGCAGCCCATTTTCCTCTACGTCGCAATTTAAGTCCATTTCGGACCATTTTTCATTTTTTCCGGTCATCTCTTTTCGGCCATATCTCGCTGGGCGAGAGCCACCGCCAAAAATGGCTGCCGGATTCGTGTCCAGCGACCTCGAAAACCCCCATATCGACGCTAATCTCGAAAAAAATTTTTTGAAAAAAAAATCAAAAAAACACCAACTTCGCATTTTTACAAAAAATGACGATTCTTGAAATTTACCAGAAGACATGTGCACAGCCTGTAGTTTTTCACGCCGAATCCGAATCTGCAGCCCATTTCACTCTACGCCGCAATTCAAGTCCATTTTCGACCATTTTTCATTTTTTTTCGGCCATATCTCGCCGAGCAAAACCGCTTTCATCATTGCATCTGCAAAAAAAATTTATCAAATTTTAGTGCATTTCAGAAATACGAATAAGAGGCTGAAAACTAACTAAATAACACGAAATTTCGAATGCACAGTATGTAATTTTGCACGCTGAACCCGAATCTGCAGCCCATTTTCCTCTACGTCGCAATTTAAGTCCATTTCGGACCATTTTTCATTTTTTCCGGTCATCTCTTTTCGGCCATATCTCGCTGGGCGAGAGCCACCGCCAAAAATGGCTGCCGGATTCGTGTCCAGCGACCTCGAAAACCCCCATATCGACGCTAATCTCGAAAAAAATTTTTTGAAAAAAAAATCAAAAAAACACCAACTTCGCATTTTTACAAAAAATGACGATTCTTGAAATTTACCAGAAGACATGTGCACAGCCTGTAGTTTTTCACGCCGAATCCGAATCTGCAGCCCATTTCACTCTACGCCGCAATTCAAGTCCATTTTCGACCATTTTTCATTTTTTTTCGGCCATATCTCGCCGAGCAAAACCGCTTTCATCATTGCATCTGCAAAAAAAATTTATCAAATTTTAGTGCATTTCAGAAATACGAATAAGAGGCTGAAAACTAACTAAATAACACTAAATTTCGAATGCACAGTATGTAATTTTGCACGCTGAACCCGAATCTGCAGCCCATTTTCCTCTACGTCGCAATTTAAGTCCATTTCGGACCATTTTTCATTTTTTCCGGTCATCTCTTTTCGGCCATATCTCGCTGGGCGAGAGCCACCGCCAAAAATGGCTGCCGGATTCGTGTCCAGCGACCTCGAAAACCCCCATATCGACGCTAATCTCGAAAAAAATTTTTTGAAAAAAAAATCAAAAAAACACCAACTTCGCATTTTTACAAAAAATGACGATTCTTGAAATTTACCAGAAGACATGTGCACAGCCTGTAGTTTTTCACGCCGAATCCGAATCTGCAGCCCATTTCACTCTACGCCGCAATTCAAGTCCATTTTCGACCTATTTTCATTTTTTTTCGGCCATATCTCGCCGAGCAAAACCGCTTTCATCATTGCATCTGCAAAAAAAATTTATCAAATTTTAGTGCATTTCAGAAATACGAATAAGAGGCTGAAAACTAACTAAATAACACGAAATTTCGAATGCACAGTATGTAATTTTGCACGCTGAACCCGAATCTGCAGCCCATTTTCCTCTACGTCGCAATTTAAGTCCATTTCGGACCATTTTTCATTTTTTCCGGTCATCTCTTTTCGGCCATATCTCGCTGGGCGAGAGCCACCGCCAAAAATGGCTGCCGGATTCGTGTCCAGCGACCTCGAAAACCCCCATATCGACGCTAATCTCGAAAAAAATTTTTTGAAAAAAAAATCAAAAAAACACCAACTTCGCATTTTTACAAAAAATGACGATTCTTGAAATTTACCAGAAGACATGTGCACAGCCTGTAGTTTTTCACGCCGAATCCGAATCTGCAGCCCATTTCACTCTACGCCGCAATTCAAGTCCATTTTCGACCATTTTTCATTTTTTTTCGGCCATATCTCGCCGAGCAAAACCGCTTTCATCATTGCATCTGCAAAAAAAATTTATCAAATTTTAGTGCATTTCAGAAATACGAATAAGAGGCTGAAAACTAACTAAATAACACGAAATTTCGAATGCACAGTATGTAATTTTGCACGCTGAACCCGAATCTGCAGCCCATTTTCCTCTACGTCGCAATTTAAGTCCATTTCGGACCATTTTTCATTTTTTCCGGTCATCTCTTTTCGGCCATATCTCGCTGGGCGAGAGCCACCGCCAAAAATGGCTGCCGGATTCGTGTCCAGCGACCTCGAAAACCCCCATATCGACGCTAATCTCGAAAAAAATTTTTTGAAAAAAAAATCAAAAAAACACCAACTTCGCATTTTTACAAAAAATGACGATTCTTGAAATTTACCAGAAGACATGTGCACAGCCTGTAGTTTTTCACGCCGAATCCGAATCTGCAGCCCATTTCACTCTACGCCGCAATTCAAGTCCATTTTCGACCTATTTTCATTTTTTTTCGGCCATATCTCGCCGAGCAAAACCGCTTTCATCATTGCATCTGCAAAAAAAATTTATCAAATTTTAGTGCATTTCAGAAATACGAATAAGAGGCTGAAAACTAACTAAATAACACGAAATTTCGAATGCACAGTATGTAATTTTGCACGCTGAACCCGAATCTGCAGCCCATTTTCCTCTACGTCGCAATTTAAGTCCATTTCGGACCATTTTTCATTTTTTCCGGTCATCTCTTTTCGGCCATATCTCGCTGGGCGAGAGCCACCGCCAAAAATGGCTGCCGGATTCGTGTCCAGCGACCTCGAAAACCCCCATATCGACGCTAATCTCGAAAAAAATTTTTTGAAAAAAAAATCAAAAAAACACCAACTTCGCATTTTTACAAAAAATGACGATTCTTGAAATTTACCAGAAGACATGTGCACAGCCTGTAGTTTTTCACGCCGAATCCGAATCTGCAGCCCATTTCACTCTACGCCGCAATTCAAGTCCATTTTCGACCATTTTTCATTTTTTTTCGGCCATATCTCGCCGAGCAAAACCGCTTTCATCATTGCATCTGCAAAAAAAATTTATCAAATTTTAGTGCATTTCAGAAATACGAATAAGAGGCTGAAAACTAACTAAATAACACGAAATTTCGAATGCACAGTATGTAATTTTGCACGCTGAACCCGAATCTGCAGCCCATTTTCCTCTACGTCGCAATTTAAGTCCATTTCGGACCATTTTTCATTTTTTCCGGTCATCTCTTTTCGGCCATATCTCGCTGGGCGAGAGCCACCGCCAAAAATGGCTGCCGGATTCGTGTCCAGCGACCTCGAAAACCCCCATATCGACGCTAATCTCGAAAAAAATTTTTTGAAAAAAAAATCAAAAAAACACCAACTTCGCATTTTTACAAAAAATGACGATTCTTGAAATTTACCAGAAGACATGTGCACAGCCTGTAGTTTTTCACGCCGAATCCGAATCTGCAGCCCATTTCACTCTACGCCGCAATTCAAGTCCATTTTCGACCATTTTTCATTTTTTTTCGGCCATATCTCGCCGAGCAAAACCGCTTTCATCATTGCATCTGCAAAAAAAATTTATCAAATTTTAGTGCATTTCAGAAATACGAATAAGAGGCTGAAAACTAACTAAATAACACGAAATTTCGAATGCACAGTATGTAATTTTGCACGCTGAACCCGAATCTGCAGCCCATTTTCCTCTACGTCGCAATTTAAGTCCATTTCGGACCATTTTTCATTTTTTCCGGTCATCTCTTTTCGGCCATATCTCGCTGGGCGAGAGCCACCGCCAAAAATGGCTGCCGGATTCGTGTCCAGCGACCTCGAAAACCCCCATATCGACGCTAATCTCGAAAAAAATTTTTTGAAAAAAAAATCAAAAAAACACCAACTTCGCATTTTTACAAAAAATGACGATTCTTGAAATTTACCAGAAGACATGTGCACAGCCTGTAGTTTTTCACGCCGAATCCGAATCTGCAGCCCATTTCACTCTACGCCGCAATTCAAGTCCATTTTCGACCATTTTTCATTTTTTTTCGGCCATATCTCGCCGAGCAAAACCGCTTTCATCATTGCATCTGCAAAAAAAATTTATCAAATTTTAGTGCATTTCAGAAATACGAATAAGAGGCTGAAAACTAACTAAATAACACGAAATTTCGAATGCACAGTATGTAATTTTGCACGCTGAACCCGAATCTGCAGCCCATTTTCCTCTACGTCGCAATTTAAGTCCATTTCGGACCATTTTTCATTTTTTCCGGTCATCTCTTTTCGGCCATATCTCGCTGGGCGAGAGCCACCGCCAAAAATGGCTGCCGGATTCGTGTCCAGCGACCTCGAAAACCCCCATATCGACGCTAATCTCGAAAAAAATTTTTTGAAAAAAAAATCAAAAAAACACCAACTTCGCATTTTTACAAAAAATGACGATTCTTGAAATTTACCAGAAGACATGTGCACAGCCTGTAGTTTTTCACGCCGAATCCGAATCTGCAGCCCATTTCACTCTACGCCGCAATTCAAGTCCATTTTCGACCTATTTTCATTTTTTTTCGGCCATATCTCGCCGAGCAAAACCGCTTTCATCATTGCATCTGCAAAAAAAATTTATCAAATTTTAGTGCATTTCAGAAATACGAATAAGAGGCTGAAAACTAACTAAATAACACGAAATTTCGAATGCACAGTATGTAATTTTGCACGCTGAACCCGAATCTGCAGCCCATTTTCCTCTACGTCGCAATTTAAGTCCATTTCGGACCATTTTTCATTTTTTCCGGTCATCTCTTTTCGGCCATATCTCGCTGGGCGAGAGCCACCGCCAAAAATGGCTGCCGGATTCGTGTCCAGCGACCTCGAAAACCCCCATATCGACGCTAATCTCGAAAAAAATTTTTTGAAAAAAAAATCAAAAAAACACCAACTTCGCATTTTTACAAAAAATGACGATTCTTGAAATTTACCAGAAGACATGTGCACAGCCTGTAGTTTTTCACGCCGAATCCGAATCTGCAGCCCATTTCACTCTACGCCGCAATTCAAGTCCATTTTCGACCTATTTTCATTTTTTTTCGGCCATATCTCGCCGAGCAAAACCGCTTTCATCATTGCATCTGCAAAAAAAATTTATCAAATTTTAGTGCATTTCAGAAATACGAATAAGAGGCTGAAAACTAACTAAATAACACGAAATTTCGAATGCACAGTATGTAATTTTGCACGCTGAACCCGAATCTGCAGCCCATTTTCCTCTACGTCGCAATTTAAGTCCATTTCGGACCATTTTTCATTTTTTCCGGTCATCTCTTTTCGGCCATATCTCGCTGGGCGAGAGCCACCGCCAAAAATGGCTGCCGGATTCGTGTCCAGCGACCTCGAAAACCCCCATATCGACGCTAATCTCGAAAAAAATTTTTTGAAAAAAAAATCAAAAAAACACCAACTTCGCATTTTTACAAAAAATGACGATTCTTGAAATTTACCAGAAGACATGTGCACAGCCTGTAGTTTTTCACGCCGAATCCGAATCTGCAGCCCATTTCACTCTACGCCGCAATTCAAGTCCATTTTCGACCTATTTTCATTTTTTTTCGGCCATATCTCGCCGAGCAAAACCGCTTTCATCATTGCATCTGCAAAAAAAATTTATCAAATTTTAGTGCATTTCAGAAATACGAATAAGAGGCTGAAAACTAACTAAATAACACGAAATTTCGAATGCACAGTATGTAATTTTGCACGCTGAACCCGAATCTGCAGCCCATTTTCCTCTACGTCGCAATTTAAGTCCATTTCGGACCATTTTTCATTTTTTCCGGTCATCTCTTTTCGGCCATATCTCGCTGGGCGAGAGCCACCGCCAAAAATGGCTGCCGGATTCGTGTCCAGCGACCTCGAAAACCCCCATATCGACGCTAATCTCGAAAAAAATTTTTTGAAAAAAAAATCAAAAAAACACCAACTTCGCATTTTTACAAAAAATGACGATTCTTGAAATTTACCAGAAGACATGTGCACAGCCTGTAGTTTTTCACGCCGAATCCGAATCTGCAGCCCATTTCACTCTACGCCGCAATTCAAGTCCATTTTCGACCATTTTTCATTTTTTTTCGGCCATATCTCGCCGAGCAAAACCGCTTTCATCATTGCATCTGCAAAAAAAATTTATCAAATTTTAGTGCATTTCAGAAATACGAATAAGAGGCTGAAAACTAACTAAATAACACGAAATTTCGAATGCACAGTATGTAATTTTGCACGCTGAACCCGAATCTGCAGCCCATTTTCCTCTACGTCGCAATTTAAGTCCATTTCGGACCATTTTTCATTTTTTCCGGTCATCTCTTTTCGGCCATATCTCGCTGGGCGAGAGCCACCGCCAAAAATGGCTGCCGGATTCGTGTCCAGCGACCTCGAAAACCCCCATATCGACGCTAATCTCGAAAAAAATTTTTTGAAAAAAAAATCAAAAAAACACCAACTTCGCATTTTTACAAAAAATGACGATTCTTGAAATTTACCAGAAGACATGTGCACAGCCTGTAGTTTTTCACGCCGAATCCGAATCTGCAGCCCATTTCACTCTACGCCGCAATTCAAGTCCATTTTCGACCTATTTTCATTTTTTTTCGGCCATATCTCGCCGAGCAAAACCGCTTTCATCATTGCATCTGCAAAAAAAATTTATCAAATTTTAGTGCATTTCAGAAATACGAATAAGAGGCTGAAAACTAACTAAATAACACGAAATTTCGAATGCACAGTATGTAATTTTGCACGCTGAACCCGAATCTGCAGCCCATTTTCCTCTACGTCGCAATTTAAGTCCATTTCGGACCATTTTTCATTTTTTCCGGTCATCTCTTTTCGGCCATATCTCGCTGGGCGAGAGCCACCGCCAAAAATGGCTGCCGGATTCGTGTCCAGCGACCTCGAAAACCCCCATATCGACGCTAATCTCGAAAAAAATTTTTTGAAAAAAAAATCAAAAAAACACCAACTTCGCATTTTTACAAAAAATGACGATTCTTGAAATTTACCAGAAGACATGTGCACAGCCTGTAGTTTTTCACGCCGAATCCGAATCTGCAGCCCATTTCACTCTACGCCGCAATTCAAGTCCATTTTCGACCATTTTTCATTTTTTTTCGGCCATATCTCGCCGAGCAAAACCGCTTTCATCATTGCATCTGCAAAAAAAATTTATCAAATTTTAGTGCATTTCAGAAATACGAATAAGAGGCTGAAAACTAACTAAATAACACGAAATTTCGAATGCACAGTATGTAATTTTGCACGCTGAACCCGAATCTGCAGCCCATTTTCCTCTACGTCGCAATTTAAGTCCATTTCGGACCATTTTTCATTTTTTCCGGTCATCTCTTTTCGGCCATATCTCGCTGGGCGAGAGCCACCGCCAAAAATGGCTGCCGGATTCGTGTCCAGCGACCTCGAAAACCCCCATATCGACGCTAATCTCGAAAAAAATTTTTTGAAAAAAAAATCAAAAAAACACCAACTTCGCATTTTTACAAAAAATGACGATTCTTGAAATTTACCAGAAGACATGTGCACAGCCTGTAGTTTTTCACGCCGAATCCGAATCTGCAGCCCATTTCACTCTACGCCGCAATTCAAGTCCATTTTCGACCATTTTTCATTTTTTTTCGGCCATATCTCGCCGAGCAAAACCGCTTTCATCATTGCATCTGCAAAAAAAATTTATCAAATTTTAGTGCATTTCAGAAATACGAATAAGAGGCTGAAAACTAACTAAATAACACGAAATTTCGAATGCACAGTATGTAATTTTGCACGCTGAACCCGAATCTGCAGCCCATTTTCCTCTACGTCGCAATTTAAGTCCATTTCGGACCATTTTTCATTTTTTCCGGTCATCTCTTTTCGGCCATATCTCGCTGGGCGAGAGCCACCGCCAAAAATGGCTGCCGGATTCGTGTCCAGCGACCTCGAAAACCCCCATATCGACGCTAATCTCGAAAAAAATTTTTTGAAAAAAAAATCAAAAAAACACCAACTTCGCATTTTTACAAAAAATGACGATTCTTGAAATTTACCAGAAGACATGTGCACAGCCTGTAGTTTTTCACGCCGAATCCGAATCTGCAGCCCATTTCACTCTACGCCGCAATTCAAGTCCATTTTCGACCTATTTTCATTTTTTTTCGGCCATATCTCGCCGAGCAAAACCGCTTTCATCATTGCATCTGCAAAAAAAATTTATCAAATTTTAGTGCATTTCAGAAATACGAATAAGAGGCTGAAAACTAACTAAATAACACGAAATTTCGAATGCACAGTATGTAATTTTGCACGCTGAACCCGAATCTGCAGCCCATTTTCCTCTACGTCGCAATTTAAGTCCATTTCGGACCATTTTTCATTTTTTCCGGTCATCTCTTTTCGGCCATATCTCGCTGGGCGAGAGCCACCGCCAAAAATGGCTGCCGGATTCGTGTCCAGCGACCTCGAAAACCCCCATATCGACGCTAATCTCGAAAAAAATTTTTTGAAAAAAAAATCAAAAAAACACCAACTTCGCATTTTTACAAAAAATGACGATTCTTGAAATTTACCAGAAGACATGTGCACAGCCTGTAGTTTTTCACGCCGAATCCGAATCTGCAGCCCATTTCACTCTACGCCGCAATTCAAGTCCATTTTCGACCATTTTTCATTTTTTTTCGGCCATATCTCGCCGAGCAAAACCGCTTTCATCATTGCATCTGCAAAAAAAATTTATCAAATTTTAGTGCATTTCAGAAATACGAATAAGAGGCTGAAAACTAACTAAATAACACGAAATTTCGAATGCACAGTATGTAATTTTGCACGCTGAACCCGAATCTGCAGCCCATTTTCCTCTACGTCGCAATTTAAGTCCATTTCGGACCATTTTTCATTTTTTCCGGTCATCTCTTTTCGGCCATATCTCGCTGGGCGAGAGCCACCGCCAAAAATGGCTGCCGGATTCGTGTCCAGCGACCTCGAAAACCCCCATATCGACGCTAATCTCGAAAAAAATTTTTTGAAAAAAAAATCAAAAAAACACCAACTTCGCATTTTTACAAAAAATGACGATTCTTGAAATTTACCAGAAGACATGTGCACAGCCTGTAGTTTTTCACGCCGAATCCGAATCTGCAGCCCATTTCACTCTACGCCGCAATTCAAGTCCATTTTCGACCTATTTTCATTTTTTTTCGGCCATATCTCGCCGAGCAAAACCGCTTTCATCATTGCATCTGCAAAAAAAATTTATCAAATTTTAGTGCATTTCAGAAATACGAATAAGAGGCTGAAAACTAACTAAATAACACGAAATTTCGAATGCACAGTATGTAATTTTGCACGCTGAACCCGAATCTGCAGCCCATTTTCCTCTACGTCGCAATTTAAGTCCATTTCGGACCATTTTTCATTTTTTCCGGTCATCTCTTTTCGGCCATATCTCGCTGGGCGAGAGCCACCGCCAAAAATGGCTGCCGGATTCGTGTCCAGCGACCTCGAAAACCCCCATATCGACGCTAATCTCGAAAAAAATTTTTTGAAAAAAAAATCAAAAAAACACCAACTTCGCATTTTTACAAAAAATGACGATTCTTGAAATTTACCAGAAGACATGTGCACAGCCTGTAGTTTTTCACGCCGAATCCGAATCTGCAGCCCATTTCACTCTACGCCGCAATTCAAGTCCATTTTCGACCTATTTTCATTTTTTTTCGGCCATATCTCGCCGAGCAAAACCGCTTTCATCATTGCATCTGCAAAAAAAATTTATCAAATTTTAGTGCATTTCAGAAATACGAATAAGAGGCTGAAAACTAACTAAATAACACGAAATTTCGAATGCACAGTATGTAATTTTGCACGCTGAACCCGAATCTGCAGCCCATTTTCCTCTACGTCGCAATTTAAGTCCATTTCGGACCATTTTTCATTTTTTCCGGTCATCTCTTTTCGGCCATATCTCGCTGGGCGAGAGCCACCGCCAAAAATGGCTGCCGGATTCGTGTCCAGCGACCTCGAAAACCCCCATATCGACGCTAATCTCGAAAAAAATTTTTTGAAAAAAAAATCAAAAAAACACCAACTTCGCATTTTTACAAAAAATGACGATTCTTGAAATTTACCAGAAGACATGTGCACAGCCTGTAGTTTTTCACGCCGAATCCGAATCTGCAGCCCATTTCACTCTACGCCGCAATTCAAGTCCATTTTCGACCATTTTTCATTTTTTTTCGGCCATATCTCGCCGAGCAAAACCGCTTTCATCATTGCATCTGCAAAAAAAATTTATCAAATTTTAGTGCATTTCAGAAATACGAATAAGAGGCTGAAAACTAACTAAATAACACGAAATTTCGAATGCACAGTATGTAATTTTGCACGCTGAACCCGAATCTGCAGCCCATTTTCCTCTACGTCGCAATTTAAGTCCATTTCGGACCATTTTTCATTTTTTCCGGTCATCTCTTTTCGGCCATATCTCGCTGGGCGAGAGCCACCGCCAAAAATGGCTGCCGGATTCGTGTCCAGCGACCTCGAAAACCCCCATATCGACGCTAATCTCGAAAAAAATTTTTTGAAAAAAAAATCAAAAAAACACCAACTTCGCATTTTTACAAAAAATGACGATTCTTGAAATTTACCAGAAGACATGTGCACAGCCTGTAGTTTTTCACGCCGAATCCGAATCTGCAGCCCATTTCACTCTACGCCGCAATTCAAGTCCATTTTCGACCTATTTTCATTTTTTTTCGGCCATATCTCGCCGAGCAAAACCGCTTTCATCATTGCATCTGCAAAAAAAATTTATCAAATTTTAGTGCATTTCAGAAATACGAATAAGAGGCTGAAAACTAACTAAATAACACGAAATTTCGAATGCACAGTATGTAATTTTGCACGCTGAACCCGAATCTGCAGCCCATTTTCCTCTACGTCGCAATTTAAGTCCATTTCGGACCATTTTTCATTTTTTCCGGTCATCTCTTTTCGGCCATATCTCGCTGGGCGAGAGCCACCGCCAAAAATGGCTGCCGGATTCGTGTCCAGCGACCTCGAAAACCCCCATATCGACGCTAATCTCGAAAAAAATTTTTTGAAAAAAAAATCAAAAAAACACCAACTTCGCATTTTTACAAAAAATGACGATTCTTGAAATTTACCAGAAGACATGTGCACAGCCTGTAGTTTTTCACGCCGAATCCGAATCTGCAGCCCATTTCACTCTACGCCGCAATTCAAGTCCATTTTCGACCTATTTTCATTTTTTTTCGGCCATATCTCGCCGAGCAAAACCGCTTTCATCATTGCATCTGCAAAAAAAATTTATCAAATTTTAGTGCATTTCAGAAATACGAATAAGAGGCTGAAAACTAACTAAATAACACGAAATTTCGAATGCACAGTATGTAATTTTGCACGCTGAACCCGAATCTGCAGCCCATTTTCCTCTACGTCGCAATTTAAGTCCATTTCGGACCATTTTTCATTTTTTCCGGTCATCTCTTTTCGGCCATATCTCGCTGGGCGAGAGCCACCGCCAAAAATGGCTGCCGGATTCGTGTCCAGCGACCTCGAAAACCCCCATATCGACGCTAATCTCGAAAAAAATTTTTTGAAAAAAAAATCAAAAAAACACCAACTTCGCATTTTTACAAAAAATGACGATTCTTGAAATTTACCAGAAGACATGTGCACAGCCTGTAGTTTTTCACGCCGAATCCGAATCTGCAGCCCATTTCACTCTACGCCGCAATTCAAGTCCATTTTCGACCATTTTTCATTTTTTTTCGGCCATATCTCGCCGAGCAAAACCGCTTTCATCATTGCATCTGCAAAAAAAATTTATCAAATTTTAGTGCATTTCAGAAATACGAATAAGAGGCTGAAAACTAACTAAATAACACGAAATTTCGAATGCACAGTATGTAATTTTGCACGCTGAACCCGAATCTGCAGCCCATTTTCCTCTACGTCGCAATTTAAGTCCATTTCGGACCATTTTTCATTTTTTCCGGTCATCTCTTTTCGGCCATATCTCGCTGGGCGAGAGCCACCGCCAAAAATGGCTGCCGGATTCGTGTCCAGCGACCTCGAAAACCCCCATATCGACGCTAATCTCGAAAAAAATTTTTTGAAAAAAAAATCAAAAAAACACCAACTTCGCATTTTTACAAAAAATGACGATTCTTGAAATTTACCAGAAGACATGTGCACAGCCTGTAGTTTTTCACGCCGAATCCGAATCTGCAGCCCATTTCACTCTACGCCGCAATTCAAGTCCATTTTCGACCTATTTTCATTTTTTTTCGGCCATATCTCGCCGAGCAAAACCGCTTTCATCATTGCATCTGCAAAAAAAATTTATCAAATTTTAGTGCATTTCAGAAATACGAATAAGAGGCTGAAAACTAACTAAATAACACGAAATTTCGAATGCACAGTATGTAATTTTGCACGCTGAACCCGAATCTGCAGCCCATTTTCCTCTACGTCGCAATTTAAGTCCATTTCGGACCATTTTTCATTTTTTCCGGTCATCTCTTTTCGGCCATATCTCGCTGGGCGAGAGCCACCGCCAAAAATGGCTGCCGGATTCGTGTCCAGCGACCTCGAAAACCCCCATATCGACGCTAATCTCGAAAAAAATTTTTTGAAAAAAAAATCAAAAAAACACCAACTTCGCATTTTTACAAAAAATGACGATTCTTGAAATTTACCAGAAGACATGTGCACAGCCTGTAGTTTTTCACGCCGAATCCGAATCTGCAGCCCATTTCACTCTACGCCGCAATTCAAGTCCATTTTCGACCATTTTTCATTTTTTTTCGGCCATATCTCGCCGAGCAAAACCGCTTTCATCATTGCATCTGCAAAAAAAATTTATCAAATTTTAGTGCATTTCAGAAATACGAATAAGAGGCTGAAAACTAACTAAATAACACGAAATTTCGAATGCACAGTATGTAATTTTGCACGCTGAACCCGAATCTGCAGCCCATTTTCCTCTACGTCGCAATTTAAGTCCATTTCGGACCATTTTTCATTTTTTCCGGTCATCTCTTTTCGGCCATATCTCGCTGGGCGAGAGCCACCGCCAAAAATGGCTGCCGGATTCGTGTCCAGCGACCTCGAAAACCCCCATATCGACGCTAATCTCGAAAAAAATTTTTTGAAAAAAAAATCAAAAAAACACCAACTTCGCATTTTTACAAAAAATGACGATTCTTGAAATTTACCAGAAGACATGTGCACAGCCTGTAGTTTTTCACGCCGAATCCGAATCTGCAGCCCATTTCACTCTACGCCGCAATTCAAGTCCATTTTCGACCTATTTTCATTTTTTTTCGGCCATATCTCGCCGAGCAAAACCGCTTTCATCATTGCATCTGCAAAAAAAATTTATCAAATTTTAGTGCATTTCAGAAATACGAATAAGAGGCTGAAAACTAACTAAATAACACGAAATTTCGAATGCACAGTATGTAATTTTGCACGCTGAACCCGAATCTGCAGCCCATTTTCCTCTACGTCGCAATTTAAGTCCATTTCGGACCATTTTTCATTTTTTCCGGTCATCTCTTTTCGGCCATATCTCGCTGGGCGAGAGCCACCGCCAAAAATGGCTGCCGGATTCGTGTCCAGCGACCTCGAAAACCCCCATATCGACGCTAATCTCGAAAAAAATTTTTTGAAAAAAAAATCAAAAAAACACCAACTTCGCATTTTTACAAAAAATGACGATTCTTGAAATTTACCAGAAGACATGTGCACAGCCTGTAGTTTTTCACGCCGAATCCGAATCTGCAGCCCATTTCACTCTACGCCGCAATTCAAGTCCATTTTCGACCATTTTTCATTTTTTTTCGGCCATATCTCGCCGAGCAAAACCGCTTTCATCATTGCATCTGCAAAAAAAATTTATCAAATTTTAGTGCATTTCAGAAATACGAATAAGAGGCTGAAAACTAACTAAATAACACGAAATTTCGAATGCACAGTATGTAATTTTGCACGCTGAACCCGAATCTGCAGCCCATTTTCCTCTACGTCGCAATTTAAGTCCATTTCGGACCATTTTTCATTTTTTCCGGTCATCTCTTTTCGGCCATATCTCGCTGGGCGAGAGCCACCGCCAAAAATGGCTGCCGGATTCGTGTCCAGCGACCTCGAAAACCCCCATATCGACGCTAATCTCGAAAAAAATTTTTTGAAAAAAAAATCAAAAAAACACCAACTTCGCATTTTTACAAAAAATGACGATTCTTGAAATTTACCAGAAGACATGTGCACAGCCTGTAGTTTTTCACGCCGAATCCGAATCTGCAGCCCATTTCACTCTACGCCGCAATTCAAGTCCATTTTCGACCTATTTTCATTTTTTTTCGGCCATATCTCGCCGAGCAAAACCGCTTTCATCATTGCATCTGCAAAAAAAATTTATCAAATTTTAGTGCATTTCAGAAATACGAATAAGAGGCTGAAAACTAACTAAATAACACGAAATTTCGAATGCACAGTATGTAATTTTGCACGCTGAACCCGAATCTGCAGCCCATTTTCCTCTACGTCGCAATTTAAGTCCATTTCGGACCATTTTTCATTTTTTCCGGTCATCTCTTTTCGGCCATATCTCGCTGGGCGAGAGCCACCGCCAAAAATGGCTGCCGGATTCGTGTCCAGCGACCTCGAAAACCCCCATATCGACGCTAATCTCGAAAAAAATTTTTTGAAAAAAAAATCAAAAAAACACCAACTTCGCATTTTTACAAAAAATGACGATTCTTGAAATTTACCAGAAGACATGTGCACAGCCTGTAGTTTTTCACGCCGAATCCGAATCTGCAGCCCATTTCACTCTACGCCGCAATTCAAGTCCATTTTCGACCATTTTTCATTTTTTTTCGGCCATATCTCGCCGAGCAAAACCGCTTTCATCATTGCATCTGCAAAAAAAATTTATCAAATTTTAGTGCATTTCAGAAATACGAATAAGAGGCTGAAAACTAACTAAATAACACGAAATTTCGAATGCACAGTATGTAATTTTGCACGCTGAACCCGAATCTGCAGCCCATTTTCCTCTACGTCGCAATTTAAGTCCATTTCGGACCATTTTTCATTTTTTCCGGTCATCTCTTTTCGGCCATATCTCGCTGGGCGAGAGCCACCGCCAAAAATGGCTGCCGGATTCGTGTCCAGCGACCTCGAAAACCCCCATATCGACGCTAATCTCGAAAAAAATTTTTTGAAAAAAAAATCAAAAAAACACCAACTTCGCATTTTTACAAAAAATGACGATTCTTGAAATTTACCAGAAGACATGTGCACAGCCTGTAGTTTTTCACGCCGAATCCGAATCTGCAGCCCATTTCACTCTACGCCGCAATTCAAGTCCATTTTCGACCTATTTTCATTTTTTTTCGGCCATATCTCGCCGAGCAAAACCGCTTTCATCATTGCATCTGCAAAAAAAATTTATCAAATTTTAGTGCATTTCAGAAATACGAATAAGAGGCTGAAAACTAACTAAATAACACGAAATTTCGAATGCACAGTATGTAATTTTGCACGCTGAACCCGAATCTGCAGCCCATTTTCCTCTACGTCGCAATTTAAGTCCATTTCGGACCATTTTTCATTTTTTCCGGTCATCTCTTTTCGGCCATATCTCGCTGGGCGAGAGCCACCGCCAAAAATGGCTGCCGGATTCGTGTCCAGCGACCTCGAAAACCCCCATATCGACGCTAATCTCGAAAAAAATTTTTTGAAAAAAAAATCAAAAAAACACCAACTTCGCATTTTTACAAAAAATGACGATTCTTGAAATTTACCAGAAGACATGTGCACAGCCTGTAGTTTTTCACGCCGAATCCGAATCTGCAGCCCATTTCACTCTACGCCGCAATTCAAGTCCATTTTCGACCATTTTTCATTTTTTTTCGGCCATATCTCGCCGAGCAAAACCGCTTTCATCATTGCATCTGCAAAAAAAATTTATCAAATTTTAGTGCATTTCAGAAATACGAATAAGAGGCTGAAAACTAACTAAATAACACGAAATTTCGAATGCACAGTATGTAATTTTGCACGCTGAACCCGAATCTGCAGCCCATTTTCCTCTACGTCGCAATTTAAGTCCATTTCGGACCATTTTTCATTTTTTCCGGTCATCTCTTTTCGGCCATATCTCGCTGGGCGAGAGCCACCGCCAAAAATGGCTGCCGGATTCGTGTCCAGCGACCTCGAAAACCCCCATATCGACGCTAATCTCGAAAAAAATTTTTTGAAAAAAAAATCAAAAAAACACCAACTTCGCATTTTTACAAAAAATGACGATTCTTGAAATTTACCAGAAGACATGTGCACAGCCTGTAGTTTTTCACGCCGAATCCGAATCTGCAGCCCATTTCACTCTACGCCGCAATTCAAGTCCATTTTCGACCATTTTTCATTTTTTTTCGGCCATATCTCGCCGAGCAAAACCGCTTTCATCATTGCATCTGCAAAAAAAATTTATCAAATTTTAGTGCATTTCAGAAATACGAATAAGAGGCTGAAAACTAACTAAATAACACGAAATTTCGAATGCACAGTATGTAATTTTGCACGCTGAACCCGAATCTGCAGCCCATTTTCCTCTACGTCGCAATTTAAGTCCATTTCGGACCATTTTTCATTTTTTCCGGTCATCTCTTTTCGGCCATATCTCGCTGGGCGAGAGCCACCGCCAAAAATGGCTGCCGGATTCGTGTCCAGCGACCTCGAAAACCCCCATATCGACGCTAATCTCGAAAAAAATTTTTTGAAAAAAAAATCAAAAAAACACCAACTTCGCATTTTTACAAAAAATGACGATTCTTGAAATTTACCAGAAGACATGTGCACAGCCTGTAGTTTTTCACGCCGAATCCGAATCTGCAGCCCATTTCACTCTACGCCGCAATTCAAGTCCATTTTCGACCATTTTTCATTTTTTTTCGGCCATATCTCGCCGAGCAAAACCGCTTTCATCATTGCATCTGCAAAAAAAATTTATCAAATTTTAGTGCATTTCAGAAATACGAATAAGAGGCTGAAAACTAACTAAATAACACGAAATTTCGAATGCACAGTATGTAATTTTGCACGCTGAACCCGAATCTGCAGCCCATTTTCCTCTACGTCGCAATTTAAGTCCATTTCGGACCATTTTTCATTTTTTCCGGTCATCTCTTTTCGGCCATATCTCGCTGGGCGAGAGCCACCGCCAAAAATGGCTGCCGGATTCGTGTCCAGCGACCTCGAAAACCCCCATATCGACGCTAATCTCGAAAAAAATTTTTTGAAAAAAAAATCAAAAAAACACCAACTTCGCATTTTTACAAAAAATGACGATTCTTGAAATTTACCAGAAGACATGTGCACAGCCTGTAGTTTTTCACGCCGAATCCGAATCTGCAGCCCATTTCACTCTACGCCGCAATTCAAGTCCATTTTCGACCATTTTTCATTTTTTTTCGGCCATATCTCGCCGAGCAAAACCGCTTTCATCATTGCATCTGCAAAAAAAATTTATCAAATTTTAGTGCATTTCAGAAATACGAATAAGAGGCTGAAAACTAACTAAATAACACGAAATTTCGAATGCACAGTATGTAATTTTGCACGCTGAACCCGAATCTGCAGCCCATTTTCCTCTACGTCGCAATTTAAGTCCATTTCGGACCATTTTTCATTTTTTCCGGTCATCTCTTTTCGGCCATATCTCGCTGGGCGAGAGCCACCGCCAAAAATGGCTGCCGGATTCGTGTCCAGCGACCTCGAAAACCCCCATATCGACGCTAATCTCGAAAAAAATTTTTTGAAAAAAAAATCAAAAAAACACCAACTTCGCATTTTTACAAAAAATGACGATTCTTGAAATTTACCAGAAGACATGTGCACAGCCTGTAGTTTTTCACGCCGAATCCGAATCTGCAGCCCATTTCACTCTACGCCGCAATTCAAGTCCATTTTCGACCATTTTTCATTTTTTTTCGGCCATATCTCGCCGAGCAAAACCGCTTTCATCATTGCATCTGCAAAAAAAATTTATCAAATTTTAGTGCATTTCAGAAATACGAATAAGAGGCTGAAAACTAACTAAATAACACGAAATTTCGAATGCACAGTATGTAATTTTGCACGCTGAACCCGAATCTGCAGCCCATTTTCCTCTACGTCGCAATTTAAGTCCATTTCGGACCATTTTTCATTTTTTCCGGTCATCTCTTTTCGGCCATATCTCGCTGGGCGAGAGCCACCGCCAAAAATGGCTGCCGGATTCGTGTCCAGCGACCTCGAAAACCCCCATATCGACGCTAATCTCGAAAAAAATTTTTTGAAAAAAAAATCAAAAAAACACCAACTTCGCATTTTTACAAAAAATGACGATTCTTGAAATTTACCAGAAGACATGTGCACAGCCTGTAGTTTTTCACGCCGAATCCGAATCTGCAGCCCATTTCACTCTACGCCGCAATTCAAGTCCATTTTCGACCATTTTTCATTTTTTTTCGGCCATATCTCGCCGAGCAAAACCGCTTTCATCATTGCATCTGCAAAAAAAATTTATCAAATTTTAGTGCATTTCAGAAATACGAATAAGAGGCTGAAAACTAACTAAATAACACGAAATTTCGAATGCACAGTATGTAATTTTGCACGCTGAACCCGAATCTGCAGCCCATTTTCCTCTACGTCGCAATTTAAGTCCATTTCGGACCATTTTTCATTTTTTCCGGTCATCTCTTTTCGGCCATATCTCGCTGGGCGAGAGCCACCGCCAAAAATGGCTGCCGGATTCGTGTCCAGCGACCTCGAAAACCCCCATATCGACGCTAATCTCGAAAAAAATTTTTTGAAAAAAAAATCAAAAAAACACCAACTTCGCATTTTTACAAAAAATGACGATTCTTGAAATTTACCAGAAGACATGTGCACAGCCTGTAGTTTTTCACGCCGAATCCGAATCTGCAGCCCATTTCACTCTACGCCGCAATTCAAGTCCATTTTCGACCATTTTTCATTTTTTTTCGGCCATATCTCGCCGAGCAAAACCGCTTTCATCATTGCATCTGCAAAAAAAATTTATCAAATTTTAGTGCATTTCAGAAATACGAATAAGAGGCTGAAAACTAACTAAATAACACGAAATTTCGAATGCACAGTATGTAATTTTGCACGCTGAACCCGAATCTGCAGCCCATTTTCCTCTACGTCGCAATTTAAGTCCATTTCGGACCATTTTTCATTTTTTCCGGTCATCTCTTTTCGGCCATATCTCGCTGGGCGAGAGCCACCGCCAAAAATGGCTGCCGGATTCGTGTCCAGCGACCTCGAAAACCCCCATATCGACGCTAATCTCGAAAAAAATTTTTTGAAAAAAAAATCAAAAAAACACCAACTTCGCATTTTTACAAAAAATGACGATTCTTGAAATTTACCAGAAGACATGTGCACAGCCTGTAGTTTTTCACGCCGAATCCGAATCTGCAGCCCATTTCACTCTACGCCGCAATTCAAGTCCATTTTCGACCATTTTTCATTTTTTTTCGGCCATATCTCGCCGAGCAAAACCGCTTTCATCATTGCATCTGCAAAAAAAATTTATCAAATTTTAGTGCATTTCAGAAATACGAATAAGAGGCTGAAAACTAACTAAATAACACGAAATTTCGAATGCACAGTATGTAATTTTGCACGCTGAACCCGAATCTGCAGCCCATTTTCCTCTACGTCGCAATTTAAGTCCATTTCGGACCATTTTTCATTTTTTCCGGTCATCTCTTTTCGGCCATATCTCGCTGGGCGAGAGCCACCGCCAAAAATGGCTGCCGGATTCGTGTCCAGCGACCTCGAAAACCCCCATATCGACGCTAATCTCGAAAAAAATTTTTTGAAAAAAAAATCAAAAAAACACCAACTTCGCATTTTTACAAAAAATGACGATTCTTGAAATTTACCAGAAGACATGTGCACAGCCTGTAGTTTTTCACGCCGAATCCGAATCTGCAGCCCATTTCACTCTACGCCGCAATTCAAGTCCATTTTCGACCTATTTTCATTTTTTTTCGGCCATATCTCGCCGAGCAAAACCGCTTTCATCATTGCATCTGCAAAAAAAATTTATCAAATTTTAGTGCATTTCAGAAATACGAATAAGAGGCTGAAAACTAACTAAATAACACGAAATTTCGAATGCACAGTATGTAATTTTGCACGCTGAACCCGAATCTGCAGCCCATTTTCCTCTACGTCGCAATTTAAGTCCATTTCGGACCATTTTTCATTTTTTCCGGTCATCTCTTTTCGGCCATATCTCGCTGGGCGAGAGCCACCGCCAAAAATGGCTGCCGGATTCGTGTCCAGCGACCTCGAAAACCCCCATATCGACGCTAATCTCGAAAAAAATTTTTTGAAAAAAAAATCAAAAAAACACCAACTTCGCATTTTTACAAAAAATGACGATTCTTGAAATTTACCAGAAGACATGTGCACAGCCTGTAGTTTTTCACGCCGAATCCGAATCTGCAGCCCATTTCACTCTACGCCGCAATTCAAGTCCATTTTCGACCTATTTTCATTTTTTTTCGGCCATATCTCGCCGAGCAAAACCGCTTTCATCATTGCATCTGCAAAAAAAATTTATCAAATTTTAGTGCATTTCAGAAATACGAATAAGAGGCTGAAAACTAACTAAATAACACGAAATTTCGAATGCACAGTATGTAATTTTGCACGCTGAACCCGAATCTGCAGCCCATTTTCCTCTACGTCGCAATTTAAGTCCATTTCGGACCATTTTTCATTTTTTCCGGTCATCTCTTTTCGGCCATATCTCGCTGGGCGAGAGCCACCGCCAAAAATGGCTGCCGGATTCGTGTCCAGCGACCTCGAAAACCCCCATATCGACGCTAATCTCGAAAAAAATTTTTTGAAAAAAAAATCAAAAAAACACCAACTTCGCATTTTTACAAAAAATGACGATTCTTGAAATTTACCAGAAGACATGTGCACAGCCTGTAGTTTTTCACGCCGAATCCGAATCTGCAGCCCATTTCACTCTACGCCGCAATTCAAGTCCATTTTCGACCATTTTTCATTTTTTTTCGGCCATATCTCGCCGAGCAAAACCGCTTTCATCATTGCATCTGCAAAAAAAATTTATCAAATTTTAGTGCATTTCAGAAATACGAATAAGAGGCTGAAAACTAACTAAATAACACGAAATTTCGAATGCACAGTATGTAATTTTGCACGCTGAACCCGAATCTGCAGCCCATTTTCCTCTACGTCGCAATTTAAGTCCATT
Source organism: Parthenolecanium corni (assembly GCA_038050395.1). NCBI lineage: Eukaryota > Metazoa > Arthropoda > Insecta > Hemiptera > Coccidae > Parthenolecanium > Parthenolecanium corni. The sequence continues at coordinate 46,022 of JBBCAQ010000016.1, forward strand.
TCGGACCATTTTTCATTTTTTCCGGTCATCTCTTTTCGGCCATATCTCGCTGGGCGAGAGCCACCGCCAAAAATGGCTGCCGGATTCGTGTCCAGCGACCTCGAAAACCCCCATATCGACGCTAATCTCGAAAAAAATTTTTTGAAAAAAAAATCAAAAAAACACCAACTTCGCATTTTTACAAAAAATGACGATTCTTGAAATTTACCAGAAGACATGTGCACAGCCTGTAGTTTTTCACGCCGAATCCGAATCTGCAGCCCATTTCACTCTACGCCGCAATTCAAGTCCATTTTCGACCTATTTTCATTTTTTTTCGGCCATATCTCGCCGAGCAAAACCGCTTTCATCATTGCATCTGCAAAAAAAATTTATCAAATTTTAGTGCATTTCAGAAATACGAATAAGAGGCTGAAAACTAACTAAATAACACGAAATTTCGAATGCACAGTATGTAATTTTGCACGCTGAACCCGAATCTGCAGCCCATTTTCCTCTACGTCGCAATTTAAGTCCATTTCGGACCATTTTTCATTTTTTCCGGTCATCTCTTTTCGGCCATATCTCGCTGGGCGAGAGCCACCGCCAAAAATGGCTGCCGGATTCGTGTCCAGCGACCTCGAAAACCCCCATATCGACGCTAATCTCGAAAAAAATTTTTTGAAAAAAAAATCAAAAAAACACCAACTTCGCATTTTTACAAAAAATGACGATTCTTGAAATTTACCAGAAGACATGTGCACAGCCTGTAGTTTTTCACGCCGAATCCGAATCTGCAGCCCATTTCACTCTACGCCGCAATTCAAGTCCATTTTCGACCATTTTTCATTTTTTTTCGGCCATATCTCGCCGAGCAAAACCGCTTTCATCATTGCATCTGCAAAAAAAATTTATCAAATTTTAGTGCATTTCAGAAATACGAATAAGAGGCTGAAAACTAACTAAATAACACGAAATTTCGAATGCACAGTATGTAATTTTGCACGCTGAACCCGAATCTGCAGCCCATTTTCCTCTACGTCGCAATTTAAGTCCATTTCGGACCATTTTTCATTTTTTCCGGTCATCTCTTTTCGGCCATATCTCGCTGGGCGAGAGCCACCGCCAAAAATGGCTGCCGGATTCGTGTCCAGCGACCTCGAAAACCCCCATATCGACGCTAATCTCGAAAAAAATTTTTTGAAAAAAAAATCAAAAAAACACCAACTTCGCATTTTTACAAAAAATGACGATTCTTGAAATTTACCAGAAGACATGTGCACAGCCTGTAGTTTTTCACGCCGAATCCGAATCTGCAGCCCATTTCACTCTACGCCGCAATTCAAGTCCATTTTCGACCTATTTTCATTTTTTTTCGGCCATATCTCGCCGAGCAAAACCGCTTTCATCATTGCATCTGCAAAAAAAATTTATCAAATTTTAGTGCATTTCAGAAATACGAATAAGAGGCTGAAAACTAACTAAATAACACGAAATTTCGAATGCACAGTATGTAATTTTGCACGCTGAACCCGAATCTGCAGCCCATTTTCCTCTACGTCGCAATTTAAGTCCATTTCGGACCATTTTTCATTTTTTCCGGTCATCTCTTTTCGGCCATATCTCGCTGGGCGAGAGCCACCGCCAAAAATGGCTGCCGGATTCGTGTCCAGCGACCTCGAAAACCCCCATATCGACGCTAATCTCGAAAAAAATTTTTTGAAAAAAAAATCAAAAAAACACCAACTTCGCATTTTTACAAAAAATGACGATTCTTGAAATTTACCAGAAGACATGTGCACAGCCTGTAGTTTTTCACGCCGAATCCGAATCTGCAGCCCATTTCACTCTACGCCGCAATTCAAGTCCATTTTCGACCATTTTTCATTTTTTTTCGGCCATATCTCGCCGAGCAAAACCGCTTTCATCATTGCATCTGCAAAAAAAATTTATCAAATTTTAGTGCATTTCAGAAATACGAATAAGAGGCTGAAAACTAACTAAATAACACGAAATTTCGAATGCACAGTATGTAATTTTGCACGCTGAACCCGAATCTGCAGCCCATTTTCCTCTACGTCGCAATTTAAGTCCATTTCGGACCATTTTTCATTTTTTCCGGTCATCTCTTTTCGGCCATATCTCGCTGGGCGAGAGCCACCGCCAAAAATGGCTGCCGGATTCGTGTCCAGCGACCTCGAAAACCCCCATATCGACGCTAATCTCGAAAAAAATTTTTTGAAAAAAAAATCAAAAAAACACCAACTTCGCATTTTTACAAAAAATGACGATTCTTGAAATTTACCAGAAGACATGTGCACAGCCTGTAGTTTTTCACGCCGAATCCGAATCTGCAGCCCATTTCACTCTACGCCGCAATTCAAGTCCATTTTCGACCATTTTTCATTTTTTTTCGGCCATATCTCGCCGAGCAAAACCGCTTTCATCATTGCATCTGCAAAAAAAATTTATCAAATTTTAGTGCATTTCAGAAATACGAATAAGAGGCTGAAAACTAACTAAATAACACGAAATTTCGAATGCACAGTATGTAATTTTGCACGCTGAACCCGAATCTGCAGCCCATTTTCCTCTACGTCGCAATTTAAGTCCATTTCGGACCATTTTTCATTTTTTCCGGTCATCTCTTTTCGGCCATATCTCGCTGGGCGAGAGCCACCGCCAAAAATGGCTGCCGGATTCGTGTCCAGCGACCTCGAAAACCCCCATATCGACGCTAATCTCGAAAAAAATTTTTTGAAAAAAAAATCAAAAAAACACCAACTTCGCATTTTTACAAAAAATGACGATTCTTGAAATTTACCAGAAGACATGTGCACAGCCTGTAGTTTTTCACGCCGAATCCGAATCTGCAGCCCATTTCACTCTACGCCGCAATTCAAGTCCATTTTCGACCATTTTTCATTTTTTTTCGGCCATATCTCGCCGAGCAAAACCGCTTTCATCATTGCATCTGCAAAAAAAATTTATCAAATTTTAGTGCATTTCAGAAATACGAATAAGAGGCTGAAAACTAACTAAATAACACGAAATTTCGAATGCACAGTATGTAATTTTGCACGCTGAACCCGAATCTGCAGCCCATTTTCCTCTACGTCGCAATTTAAGTCCATTTCGGACCATTTTTCATTTTTTCCGGTCATCTCTTTTCGGCCATATCTCGCTGGGCGAGAGCCACCGCCAAAAATGGCTGCCGGATTCGTGTCCAGCGACCTCGAAAACCCCCATATCGACGCTAATCTCGAAAAAAATTTTTTGAAAAAAAAATCAAAAAAACACCAACTTCGCATTTTTACAAAAAATGACGATTCTTGAAATTTACCAGAAGACATGTGCACAGCCTGTAGTTTTTCACGCCGAATCCGAATCTGCAGCCCATTTCACTCTACGCCGCAATTCAAGTCCATTTTCGACCTATTTTCATTTTTTTTCGGCCATATCTCGCCGAGCAAAACCGCTTTCATCATTGCATCTGCAAAAAAAATTTATCAAATTTTAGTGCATTTCAGAAATACGAATAAGAGGCTGAAAACTAACTAAATAACACGAAATTTCGAATGCACAGTATGTAATTTTGCACGCTGAACCCGAATCTGCAGCCCATTTTCCTCTACGTCGCAATTTAAGTCCATTTCGGACCATTTTTCATTTTTTCCGGTCATCTCTTTTCGGCCATATCTCGCTGGGCGAGAGCCACCGCCAAAAATGGCTGCCGGATTCGTGTCCAGCGACCTCGAAAACCCCCATATCGACGCTAATCTCGAAAAAAATTTTTTGAAAAAAAAATCAAAAAAACACCAACTTCGCATTTTTACAAAAAATGACGATTCTTGAAATTTACCAGAAGACATGTGCACAGCCTGTAGTTTTTCACGCCGAATCCGAATCTGCAGCCCATTTCACTCTACGCCGCAATTCAAGTCCATTTTCGACCTATTTTCATTTTTTTTCGGCCATATCTCGCCGAGCAAAACCGCTTTCATCATTGCATCTGCAAAAAAAATTTATCAAATTTTAGTGCATTTCAGAAATACGAATAAGAGGCTGAAAACTAACTAAATAACACGAAATTTCGAATGCACAGTATGTAATTTTGCACGCTGAACCCGAATCTGCAGCCCATTTTCCTCTACGTCGCAATTTAAGTCCATTTCGGACCATTTTTCATTTTTTCCGGTCATCTCTTTTCGGCCATATCTCGCTGGGCGAGAGCCACCGCCAAAAATGGCTGCCGGATTCGTGTCCAGCGACCTCGAAAACCCCCATATCGACGCTAATCTCGAAAAAAATTTTTTGAAAAAAAAATCAAAAAAACACCAACTTCGCATTTTTACAAAAAATGACGATTCTTGAAATTTACCAGAAGACATGTGCACAGCCTGTAGTTTTTCACGCCGAATCCGAATCTGCAGCCCATTTCACTCTACGCCGCAATTCAAGTCCATTTTCGACCATTTTTCATTTTTTTTCGGCCATATCTCGCCGAGCAAAACCGCTTTCATCATTGCATCTGCAAAAAAAATTTATCAAATTTTAGTGCATTTCAGAAATACGAATAAGAGGCTGAAAACTAACTAAATAACACGAAATTTCGAATGCACAGTATGTAATTTTGCACGCTGAACCCGAATCTGCAGCCCATTTTCCTCTACGTCGCAATTTAAGTCCATTTCGGACCATTTTTCATTTTTTCCGGTCATCTCTTTTCGGCCATATCTCGCTGGGCGAGAGCCACCGCCAAAAATGGCTGCCGGATTCGTGTCCAGCGACCTCGAAAACCCCCATATCGACGCTAATCTCGAAAAAAATTTTTTGAAAAAAAAATCAAAAAAACACCAACTTCGCATTTTTACAAAAAATGACGATTCTTGAAATTTACCAGAAGACATGTGCACAGCCTGTAGTTTTTCACGCCGAATCCGAATCTGCAGCCCATTTCACTCTACGCCGCAATTCAAGTCCATTTTCGACCATTTTTCATTTTTTTTCGGCCATATCTCGCCGAGCAAAACCGCTTTCATCATTGCATCTGCAAAAAAAATTTATCAAATTTTAGTGCATTTCAGAAATACGAATAAGAGGCTGAAAACTAACTAAATAACACGAAATTTCGAATGCACAGTATGTAATTTTGCACGCTGAACCCGAATCTGCAGCCCATTTTCCTCTACGTCGCAATTTAAGTCCATTTCGGACCATTTTTCATTTTTTCCGGTCATCTCTTTTCGGCCATATCTCGCTGGGCGAGAGCCACCGCCAAAAATGGCTGCCGGATTCGTGTCCAGCGACCTCGAAAACCCCCATATCGACGCTAATCTCGAAAAAAATTTTTTGAAAAAAAAATCAAAAAAACACCAACTTCGCATTTTTACAAAAAATGACGATTCTTGAAATTTACCAGAAGACATGTGCACAGCCTGTAGTTTTTCACGCCGAATCCGAATCTGCAGCCCATTTCACTCTACGCCGCAATTCAAGTCCATTTTCGACCTATTTTCATTTTTTTTCGGCCATATCTCGCCGAGCAAAACCGCTTTCATCATTGCATCTGCAAAAAAAATTTATCAAATTTTAGTGCATTTCAGAAATACGAATAAGAGGCTGAAAACTAACTAAATAACACGAAATTTCGAATGCACAGTATGTAATTTTGCACGCTGAACCCGAATCTGCAGCCCATTTTCCTCTACGTCGCAATTTAAGTCCATTTCGGACCATTTTTCATTTTTTCCGGTCATCTCTTTTCGGCCATATCTCGCTGGGCGAGAGCCACCGCCAAAAATGGCTGCCGGATTCGTGTCCAGCGACCTCGAAAACCCCCATATCGACGCTAATCTCGAAAAAAATTTTTTGAAAAAAAAATCAAAAAAACACCAACTTCGCATTTTTACAAAAAATGACGATTCTTGAAATTTACCAGAAGACATGTGCACAGCCTGTAGTTTTTCACGCCGAATCCGAATCTGCAGCCCATTTCACTCTACGCCGCAATTCAAGTCCATTTTCGACCATTTTTCATTTTTTTTCGGCCATATCTCGCCGAGCAAAACCGCTTTCATCATTGCATCTGCAAAAAAAATTTATCAAATTTTAGTGCATTTCAGAAATACGAATAAGAGGCTGAAAACTAACTAAATAACACGAAATTTCGAATGCACAGTATGTAATTTTGCACGCTGAACCCGAATCTGCAGCCCATTTTCCTCTACGTCGCAATTTAAGTCCATTTCGGACCATTTTTCATTTTTTCCGGTCATCTCTTTTCGGCCATATCTCGCTGGGCGAGAGCCACCGCCAAAAATGGCTGCCGGATTCGTGTCCAGCGACCTCGAAAACCCCCATATCGACGCTAATCTCGAAAAAAATTTTTTGAAAAAAAAATCAAAAAAACACCAACTTCGCATTTTTACAAAAAATGACGATTCTTGAAATTTACCAGAAGACATGTGCACAGCCTGTAGTTTTTCACGCCGAATCCGAATCTGCAGCCCATTTCACTCTACGCCGCAATTCAAGTCCATTTTCGACCATTTTTCATTTTTTTTCGGCCATATCTCGCCGAGCAAAACCGCTTTCATCATTGCATCTGCAAAAAAAATTTATCAAATTTTAGTGCATTTCAGAAATACGAATAAGAGGCTGAAAACTAACTAAATAACACGAAATTTCGAATGCACAGTATGTAATTTTGCACGCTGAACCCGAATCTGCAGCCCATTTTCCTCTACGTCGCAATTTAAGTCCATTTCGGACCATTTTTCATTTTTTCCGGTCATCTCTTTTCGGCCATATCTCGCTGGGCGAGAGCCACCGCCAAAAATGGCTGCCGGATTCGTGTCCAGCGACCTCGAAAACCCCCATATCGACGCTAATCTCGAAAAAAATTTTTTGAAAAAAAAATCAAAAAAACACCAACTTCGCATTTTTACAAAAAATGACGATTCTTGAAATTTACCAGAAGACATGTGCACAGCCTGTAGTTTTTCACGCCGAATCCGAATCTGCAGCCCATTTCACTCTACGCCGCAATTCAAGTCCATTTTCGACCATTTTTCATTTTTTTTCGGCCATATCTCGCCGAGCAAAACCGCTTTCATCATTGCATCTGCAAAAAAAATTTATCAAATTTTAGTGCATTTCAGAAATACGAATAAGAGGCTGAAAACTAACTAAATAACACGAAATTTCGAATGCACAGTATGTAATTTTGCACGCTGAACCCGAATCTGCAGCCCATTTTCCTCTACGTCGCAATTTAAGTCCATTTCGGACCATTTTTCATTTTTTCCGGTCATCTCTTTTCGGCCATATCTCGCTGGGCGAGAGCCACCGCCAAAAATGGCTGCCGGATTCGTGTCCAGCGACCTCGAAAACCCCCATATCGACGCTAATCTCGAAAAAAATTTTTTGAAAAAAAAATCAAAAAAACACCAACTTCGCATTTTTACAAAAAATGACGATTCTTGAAATTTACCAGAAGACATGTGCACAGCCTGTAGTTTTTCACGCCGAATCCGAATCTGCAGCCCATTTCACTCTACGCCGCAATTCAAGTCCATTTTCGACCATTTTTCATTTTTTTTCGGCCATATCTCGCCGAGCAAAACCGCTTTCATCATTGCATCTGCAAAAAAAATTTATCAAATTTTAGTGCATTTCAGAAATACGAATAAGAGGCTGAAAACTAACTAAATAACACGAAATTTCGAATGCACAGTATGTAATTTTGCACGCTGAACCCGAATCTGCAGCCCATTTTCCTCTACGTCGCAATTTAAGTCCATTTCGGACCATTTTTCATTTTTTCCGGTCATCTCTTTTCGGCCATATCTCGCTGGGCGAGAGCCACCGCCAAAAATGGCTGCCGGATTCGTGTCCAGCGACCTCGAAAACCCCCATATCGACGCTAATCTCGAAAAAAATTTTTTGAAAAAAAAATCAAAAAAACACCAACTTCGCATTTTTACAAAAAATGACGATTCTTGAAATTTACCAGAAGACATGTGCACAGCCTGTAGTTTTTCACGCCGAATCCGAATCTGCAGCCCATTTCACTCTACGCCGCAATTCAAGTCCATTTTCGACCTATTTTCATTTTTTTTCGGCCATATCTCGCCGAGCAAAACCGCTTTCATCATTGCATCTGCAAAAAAAATTTATCAAATTTTAGTGCATTTCAGAAATACGAATAAGAGGCTGAAAACTAACTAAATAACACGAAATTTCGAATGCACAGTATGTAATTTTGCACGCTGAACCCGAATCTGCAGCCCATTTTCCTCTACGTCGCAATTTAAGTCCATTTCGGACCATTTTTCATTTTTTCCGGTCATCTCTTTTCGGCCATATCTCGCTGGGCGAGAGCCACCGCCAAAAATGGCTGCCGGATTCGTGTCCAGCGACCTCGAAAACCCCCATATCGACGCTAATCTCGAAAAAAATTTTTTGAAAAAAAAATCAAAAAAACACCAACTTCGCATTTTTACAAAAAATGACGATTCTTGAAATTTACCAGAAGACATGTGCACAGCCTGTAGTTTTTCACGCCGAATCCGAATCTGCAGCCCATTTCACTCTACGCCGCAATTCAAGTCCATTTTCGACCTATTTTCATTTTTTTTCGGCCATATCTCGCCGAGCAAAACCGCTTTCATCATTGCATCTGCAAAAAAAATTTATCAAATTTTAGTGCATTTCAGAAATACGAATAAGAGGCTGAAAACTAACTAAATAACACGAAATTTCGAATGCACAGTATGTAATTTTGCACGCTGAACCCGAATCTGCAGCCCATTTTCCTCTACGTCGCAATTTAAGTCCATTTCGGACCATTTTTCATTTTTTCCGGTCATCTCTTTTCGGCCATATCTCGCTGGGCGAGAGCCACCGCCAAAAATGGCTGCCGGATTCGTGTCCAGCGACCTCGAAAACCCCCATATCGACGCTAATCTCGAAAAAAATTTTTTGAAAAAAAAATCAAAAAAACACCAACTTCGCATTTTTACAAAAAATGACGATTCTTGAAATTTACCAGAAGACATGTGCACAGCCTGTAGTTTTTCACGCCGAATCCGAATCTGCAGCCCATTTCACTCTACGCCGCAATTCAAGTCCATTTTCGACCATTTTTCATTTTTTTTCGGCCATATCTCGCCGAGCAAAACCGCTTTCATCATTGCATCTGCAAAAAAAATTTATCAAATTTTAGTGCATTTCAGAAATACGAATAAGAGGCTGAAAACTAACTAAATAACACGAAATTTCGAATGCACAGTATGTAATTTTGCACGCTGAACCCGAATCTGCAGCCCATTTTCCTCTACGTCGCAATTTAAGTCCATTTCGGACCATTTTTCATTTTTTCCGGTCATCTCTTTTCGGCCATATCTCGCTGGGCGAGAGCCACCGCCAAAAATGGCTGCCGGATTCGTGTCCAGCGACCTCGAAAACCCCCATATCGACGCTAATCTCGAAAAAAATTTTTTGAAAAAAAAATCAAAAAAACACCAACTTCGCATTTTTACAAAAAATGACGATTCTTGAAATTTACCAGAAGACATGTGCACAGCCTGTAGTTTTTCACGCCGAATCCGAATCTGCAGCCCATTTCACTCTACGCCGCAATTCAAGTCCATTTTCGACCATTTTTCATTTTTTTTCGGCCATATCTCGCCGAGCAAAACCGCTTTCATCATTGCATCTGCAAAAAAAATTTATCAAATTTTAGTGCATTTCAGAAATACGAATAAGAGGCTGAAAACTAACTAAATAACACGAAATTTCGAATGCACAGTATGTAATTTTGCACGCTGAACCCGAATCTGCAGCCCATTTTCCTCTACGTCGCAATTTAAGTCCATTTCGGACCATTTTTCATTTTTTCCGGTCATCTCTTTTCGGCCATATCTCGCTGGGCGAGAGCCACCGCCAAAAATGGCTGCCGGATTCGTGTCCAGCGACCTCGAAAACCCCCATATCGACGCTAATCTCGAAAAAAATTTTTTCAAAAAAAATCAAAAAAACACCAACTTCGCATTTTTACAAAAAATGACGATTCTTGAAATTTACCAGAAGACATGTGCACAGCCTGTAGTTTTTCACGCCGAATCCGAATCTGCAGCCCATTTCACTCTACGCCGCAATTCAAGTCCATTTTCGACCATTTTTCATTTTTTTTCGGCCATATCTCGCCGAGCAAAACCGCTTTCATCATTGCATCTGCAAAAAAAATTTATCAAATTTTAGTGCATTTCAGAAATACGAATAAGAGGCTGAAAACTAACTAAATAACACGAAATTTCGAATGCACAGTATGTAATTTTGCACGCTGAACCCGAATCTGCAGCCCATTTTCCTCTACGTCGCAATTTAAGTCCATTTCGGACCATTTTTCATTTTTTCCGGTCATCTCTTTTCGGCCATATCTCGCTGGGCGAGAGCCACCGCCAAAAATGGCTGCCGGATTCGTGTCCAGCGACCTCGAAAACCCCCATATCGACGCTAATCTCGAAAAAAATTTTTTGAAAAAAAAATCAAAAAAACACCAACTTCGCATTTTTACAAAAAATGACGATTCTTGAAATTTACCAGAAGACATGTGCACAGCCTGTAGTTTTTCACGCCGAATCCGAATCTGCAGCCCATTTCACTCTACGCCGCAATTCAAGTCCATTTTCGACCTATTTTCATTTTTTTTCGGCCATATCTCGCCGAGCAAAACCGCTTTCATCATTGCATCTGCAAAAAAAATTTATCAAATTTTAGTGCATTTCAGAAATACGAATAAGAGGCTGAAAACTAACTAAATAACACGAAATTTCGAATGCACAGTATGTAATTTTGCACGCTGAACCCGAATCTGCAGCCCATTTTCCTCTACGTCGCAATTTAAGTCCATTTCGGACCATTTTTCATTTTTTCCGGTCATCTCTTTTCGGCCATATCTCGCTGGGCGAGAGCCACCGCCAAAAATGGCTGCCGGATTCGTGTCCAGCGACCTCGAAAACCCCCATATCGACGCTAATCTCGAAAAAAATTTTTTGAAAAAAAAATCAAAAAAACACCAACTTCGCATTTTTACAAAAAATGACGATTCTTGAAATTTACCAGAAGACATGTGCACAGCCTGTAGTTTTTCACGCCGAATCCGAATCTGCAGCCCATTTCACTCTACGCCGCAATTCAAGTCCATTTTCGACCTATTTTCATTTTTTTTCGGCTATATCTCGCCGAGCAAAACCGCTTTCATCATTGCATCTGCAAAAAAAATTTATCAAATTTTAGTGCATTTCAGAAATACGAATAAGAGGCTGAAAACTAACTAAATAACACGAAATTTCGAATGCACAGTATGTAATTTTGCACGCTGAACCCGAATCTGCAGCCCATTTTCCTCTACGTCGCAATTTAAGTCCATTTCGGACCATTTTTCATTTTTTCCGGTCATCTCTTTTCGGCCATATCTCGCTGGGCGAGAGCCACCGCCAAAAATGGCTGCCGGATTCGTGTCCAGCGACCTCGAAAACCCCCATATCGACGCTAATCTCGAAAAAAATTTTTTGAAAAAAAAATCAAAAAAACACCAACTTCGCATTTTTACAAAAAATGACGATTCTTGAAATTTACCAGAAGACATGTGCACAGCCTGTAGTTTTTCACGCCGAATCCGAATCTGCAGCCCATTTCACTCTACGCCGCAATTCAAGTCCATTTTCGACCTATTTTCATTTTTTTTCGGCTATATCTCGCCGAGCAAAACCGCTTTCATCATTGCATCTGCAAAAAAAATTTATCAAATTTTAGTGCATTTCAGAAATACGAATAAGAGGCTGAAAACTAACTAAATAACACGAAATTTCGAATGCACAGTATGTAATTTTGCACGCTGAACCCGAATCTGCAGCCCATTTCACTCTACGCCGCAATTCAAGTCCATTTTCGACCATTTTTCATTTTTTTTCGGCCATATCTCGCCGAGCAAAACCGCTTTCATCATTGCATCTGCAAAAAAAATTTATCAAATTTTAGTGCATTTCAGAAATACGAATAAGAGGCTGAAAACTAACTAAATAACACGAAATTTCGAATGCACAGTATGTAATTTTGCACGCTGAACCCGAATCTGCAGCCCATTTTCCTCTACGTCGCAATTTAAGTCCATTTCGGACCATTTTTCATTTTTTCCGGTCATCTCTTTTCGGCCATATCTCGCTGGGCGAGAGCCACCGCCAAAAATGGCTGCCGGATTCGTGTCCAGCGACCTCGAAAACCCCCATATCGACGCTAATCTCGAAAAAAATTTTTTGAAAAAAAAATCAAAAAAACACCAACTTCGCATTTTTACAAAAAATGACGATTCTTGAAATTTACCAGAAGACATGTGCACAGCCTGTAGTTTTTCACGCCGAATCCGAATCTGCAGCCCATTTCACTCTACGCCGCAATTCAAGTCCATTTTCGACCTATTTTCATTTTTTTTCGGCTATATCTCGCCGAGCAAAACCGCTTTCATCATTGCATCTGCAAAAAAAATTTATCAAATTTTAGTGCATTTCAGAAATACGAATAAGAGGCTGAAAACTAACTAAATAACACGAAATTTCGAATGCACAGTATGTAATTTTGCACGCTGAACCCGAATCTGCAGCCCATTTTCCTCTACGTCGCAATTTAAGTCCATTTCGGACCATTTTTCATTTTTTCCGGTCATCTCTTTTCGGCCATATCTCGCTGGGCGAGAGCCACCGCCAAAAATGGCTGCCGGATTCGTGTCCAGCGACCTCGAAAACCCCCATATCGACGCTAATCTCGAAAAAAATTTTTTGAAAAAAAAATCAAAAAAACACCAACTTCGCATTTTTACAAAAAATGACGATTCTTGAAATTTACCAGAAGACATGTGCACAGCCTGTAGTTTTTCACGCCGAATCCGAATCTGCAGCCCATTTCACTCTACGCCGCAATTCAAGTCCATTTTCGACCTATTTTCATTTTTTTTCGGCCATATCTCGCCGAGCAAAACCGCTTTCATCATTGCATCTGCAAAAAAAATTTATCAAATTTTAGTGCATTTCAGAAATACGAATAAGAGGCTGAAAACTAACTAAATAACACGAAATTTCGAATGCACAGTATGTAATTTTGCACGCTGAACCCGAATCTGCAGCCCATTTTCCTCTACGTCGCAATTTAAGTCCATTTCGGACCATTTTTCATTTTTTCCGGTCATCTCTTTTCGGCCATATCTCGCTGGGCGAGAGCCACCGCCAAAAATGGCTGCCGGATTCGTGTCCAGCGACCTCGAAAACCCCCATATCGACGCTAATCTCGAAAAAAATTTTTTGAAAAAAAAATCAAAAAAACACCAACTTCGCATTTTTACAAAAAATGACGATTCTTGAAATTTACCAGAAGACATGTGCACAGCCTGTAGTTTTTCACGCCGAATCCGAATCTGCAGCCCATTTCACTCTACGCCGCAATTCAAGTCCATTTTCGACCTATTTTCATTTTTTTTCGGCTATATCTCGCCGAGCAAAACCGCTTTCATCATTGCATCTGCAAAAAAAATTTATCAAATTTTAGTGCATTTCAGAAATACGAATAAGAGGCTGAAAACTAACTAAATAACACGAAATTTCGAATGCACAGTATGTAATTTTGCACGCTGAACCCGAATCTGCAGCCCATTTTCCTCTACGTCGCAATTTAAGTCCATTTCGGACCATTTTTCATTTTTTCCGGTCATCTCTTTTCGGCCATATCTCGCTGGGCGAGAGCCACCGCCAAAAATGGCTGCCGGATTCGTGTCCAGCGACCTCGAAAACCCCCATATCGACGCTAATCTCGAAAAAAATTTTTTCAAAAAAAATCAAAAAAACACCAACTTCGCATTTTTACAAAAAATGACGATTCTTGAAATTTACCAGAAGACATGTGCACAGCCTGTAGTTTTTCACGCCGAATCCGAATCTGCAGCCCATTTCACTCTACGCCGCAATTCAAGTCCATTTTCGACCATTTTTCATTTTTTTTCGGCCATATCTCGCCGAGCAAAACCGCTTTCATCATTGCATCTGCAAAAAAAATTTATCAAATTTTAGTGCATTTCAGAAATACGAATAAGAGGCTGAAAACTAACTAAATAACACGAAATTTCGAATGCACAGTATGTAATTTTGCACGCTGAACCCGAATCTGCAGCCCATTTTCCTCTACGTCGCAATTTAAGTCCATTTCGGACCATTTTTCATTTTTTCCGGTCATCTCTTTTCGGCCATATCTCGCTGGGCGAGAGCCACCGCCAAAAATGGCTGCCGGATTCGTGTCCAGCGACCTCGAAAACCCCCATATCGACGCTAATCTCGAAAAAAATTTTTTGAAAAAAAAATCAAAAAAACACCAACTTCGCATTTTTACAAAAAATGACGATTCTTGAAATTTACCAGAAGACATGTGCACAGCCTGTAGTTTTTCACGCCGAATCCGAATCTGCAGCCCATTTCACTCTACGCCGCAATTCAAGTCCATTTTCGACCTATTTTCATTTTTTTTCGGCCATATCTCGCCGAGCAAAACCGCTTTCATCATTGCATCTGCAAAAAAAATTTATCAAATTTTAGTGCATTTCAGAAATACGAATAAGAGGCTGAAAACTAACTAAATAACACGAAATTTCGAATGCACAGTATGTAATTTTGCACGCTGAACCCGAATCTGCAGCCCATTTTCCTCTACGTCGCAATTTAAGTCCATTTCGGACCATTTTTCATTTTTTCCGGTCATCTCTTTTCGGCCATATCTCGCTGGGCGAGAGCCACCGCCAAAAATGGCTGCCGGATTCGTGTCCAGCGACCTCGAAAACCCCCATATCGACGCTAATCTCGAAAAAAATTTTTTGAAAAAAAAATCAAAAAAACACCAACTTCGCATTTTTACAAAAAATGACGATTCTTGAAATTTACCAGAAGACATGTGCACAGCCTGTAGTTTTTCACGCCGAATCCGAATCTGCAGCCCATTTCACTCTACGCCGCAATTCAAGTCCATTTTCGACCTATTTTCATTTTTTTTCGGCTATATCTCGCCGAGCAAAACCGCTTTCATCATTGCATCTGCAAAAAAAATTTATCAAATTTTAGTGCATTTCAGAAATACGAATAAGAGGCTGAAAACTAACTAAATAACACGAAATTTCGAATGCACAGTATGTAATTTTGCACGCTGAACCCGAATCTGCAGCCCATTTTCCTCTACGTCGCAATTTAAGTCCATTTCGGACCATTTTTCATTTTTTCCGGTCATCTCTTTTCGGCCATATCTCGCTGGGCGAGAGCCACCGCCAAAAATGGCTGCCGGATTCGTGTCCAGCGACCTCGAAAACCCCCATATCGACGCTAATCTCGAAAAAAATTTTTTCAAAAAAAATCAAAAAAACACCAACTTCGCATTTTTACAAAAAATGACGATTCTTGAAATTTACCAGAAGACATGTGCACAGCCTGTAGTTTTTCACGCCGAATCCGAATCTGCAGCCCATTTCACTCTACGCCGCAATTCAAGTCCATTTTCGACCATTTTTCATTTTTTTTCGGCCATATCTCGCCGAGCAAAACCGCTTTCATCATTGCATCTGCAAAAAAAATTTATCAAATTTTAGTGCATTTCAGAAATACGAATAAGAGGCTGAAAACTAACTAAATAACACGAAATTTCGAATGCACAGTATGTAATTTTGCACGCTGAACCCGAATCTGCAGCCCATTTTCCTCTACGTCGCAATTTAAGTCCATTTCGGACCATTTTTCATTTTTTCCGGTCATCTCTTTTCGGCCATATCTCGCTGGGCGAGAGCCACCGCCAAAAATGGCTGCCGGATTCGTGTCCAGCGACCTCGAAAACCCCCATATCGACGCTAATCTCGAAAAAAATTTTTTGAAAAAAAAATCAAAAAAACACCAACTTCGCATTTTTACAAAAAATGACGATTCTTGAAATTTACCAGAAGACATGTGCACAGCCTGTAGTTTTTCACGCCGAATCCGAATCTGCAGCCCATTTCACTCTACGCCGCAATTCAAGTCCATTTTCGACCTATTTTCATTTTTTTTCGGCCATATCTCGCCGAGCAAAACCGCTTTCATCATTGCATCTGCAAAAAAAATTTATCAAATTTTAGTGCATTTCAGAAATACGAATAAGAGGCTGAAAACTAACTAAATAACACGAAATTTCGAATGCACAGTATGTAATTTTGCACGCTGAACCCGAATCTGCAGCCCATTTTCCTCTACGTCGCAATTTAAGTCCATTTCGGACCATTTTTCATTTTTTCCGGTCATCTCTTTTCGGCCATATCTCGCTGGGCGAGAGCCACCGCCAAAAATGGCTGCCGGATTCGTGTCCAGCGACCTCGAAAACCCCCATATCGACGCTAATCTCGAAAAAAATTTTTTGAAAAAAAAATCAAAAAAACACCAACTTCGCATTTTTACAAAAAATGACGATTCTTGAAATTTACCAGAAGACATGTGCACAGCCTGTAGTTTTTCACGCCGAATCCGAATCTGCAGCCCATTTCACTCTACGCCGCAATTCAAGTCCATTTTCGACCTATTTTCATTTTTTTTCGGCCATATCTCGCCGAGCAAAACCGCTTTCATCATTGCATCTGCAAAAAAAATTTATCAAATTTTAGTGCATTTCAGAAATACGAATAAGAGGCTGAAAACTAACTAAATAACACGAAATTTCGAATGCACAGTATGTAATTTTGCACGCTGAACCCGAATCTGCAGCCCATTTTCCTCTACGTCGCAATTTAAGTCCATTTCGGACCATTTTTCATTTTTTCCGGTCATCTCTTTTCGGCCATATCTCGCTGGGCGAGAGCCACCGCCAAAAATGGCTGCCGGATTCGTGTCCAGCGACCTCGAAAACCCCCATATCGACGCTAATCTCGAAAAAAATTTTTTGAAAAAAAAATCAAAAAAACACCAACTTCGCATTTTTACAAAAAATGACGATTCTTGAAATTTACCAGAAGACATGTGCACAGCCTGTAGTTTTTCACGCCGAATCCGAATCTGCAGCCCATTTCACTCTACGCCGCAATTCAAGTCCATTTTCGACCTATTTTCATTTTTTTTCGGCCATATCTCGCCGAGCAAAACCGCTTTCATCATTGCATCTGCAAAAAAAATTTATCAAATTTTAGTGCATTTCAGAAATACGAATAAGAGGCTGAAAACTAACTAAATAACACGAAATTTCGAATGCACAGTATGTAATTTTGCACGCTGAACCCGAATCTGCAGCCCATTTTCCTCTACGTCGCAATTTAAGTCCATTTCGGACCATTTTTCATTTTTTCCGGTCATCTCTTTTCGGCCATATCTCGCTGGGCGAGAGCCACCGCCAAAAATGGCTGCCGGATTCGTGTCCAGCGACCTCGAAAACCCCCATATCGACGCTAATCTCGAAAAAAATTTTTTGAAAAAAAAATCAAAAAAACACCAACTTCGCATTTTTACAAAAAATGACGATTCTTGAAATTTACCAGAAGACATGTGCACAGCCTGTAGTTTTTCACGCCGAATCCGAATCTGCAGCCCATTTCACTCTACGCCGCAATTCAAGTCCATTTTCGACCATTTTTCATTTTTTTTCGGCCATATCTCGCCGAGCAAAACCGCTTTCATCATTGCATCTGCAAAAAAAATTTATCAAATTTTAGTGCATTTCAGAAATACGAATAAGAGGCTGAAAACTAACTAAATAACACGAAATTTCGAATGCACAGTATGTAATTTTGCACGCTGAACCCGAATCTGCAGCCCATTTTCCTCTACGTCGCAATTTAAGTCCATTTCGGACCATTTTTCATTTTTTCCGGTCATCTCTTTTCGGCCATATCTCGCTGGGCGAGAGCCACCGCCAAAAATGGCTGCCGGATTCGTGTCCAGCGACCTCGAAAACCCCCATATCGACGCTAATCTCGAAAAAAATTTTTTGAAAAAAAAATCAAAAAAACACCAACTTCGCATTTTTACAAAAAATGACGATTCTTGAAATTTACCAGAAGACATGTGCACAGCCTGTAGTTTTTCACGCCGAATCCGAATCTGCAGCCCATTTCACTCTACGCCGCAATTCAAGTCCATTTTCGACCATTTTTCATTTTTTTTCGGCCATATCTCGCCGAGCAAAACCGCTTTCATCATTGCATCTGCAAAAAAAATTTATCAAATTTTAGTGCATTTCAGAAATACGAATAAGAGGCTGAAAACTAACTAAATAACACGAAATTTCGAATGCACAGTATGTAATTTTGCACGCTGAACCCGAATCTGCAGCCCATTTTCCTCTACGTCGCAATTTAAGTCCATTTCGGACCATTTTTCATTTTTTCCGGTCATCTCTTTTCGGCCATATCTCGCTGGGCGAGAGCCACCGCCAAAAATGGCTGCCGGATTCGTGTCCAGCGACCTCGAAAACCCCCATATCGACGCTAATCTCGAAAAAAATTTTTTGAAAAAAAAATCAAAAAAACACCAACTTCGCATTTTTACAAAAAATGACGATTCTTGAAATTTACCAGAAGACATGTGCACAGCCTGTAGTTTTTCACGCCGAATCCGAATCTGCAGCCCATTTCACTCTACGCCGCAATTCAAGTCCATTTTCGACCATTTTTCATTTTTTTTCGGCCATATCTCGCCGAGCAAAACCGCTTTCATCATTGCATCTGCAAAAAAAATTTATCAAATTTTAGTGCATTTCAGAAATACGAATAAGAGGCTGAAAACTAACTAAATAACACGAAATTTCGAATGCACAGTATGTAATTTTGCACGCTGAACCCGAATCTGCAGCCCATTTTCCTCTACGTCGCAATTTAAGTCCATTTCGGACCATTTTTCATTTTTTCCGGTCATCTCTTTTCGGCCATATCTCGCTGGGCGAGAGCCACCGCCAAAAATGGCTGCCGGATTCGTGTCCAGCGACCTCGAAAACCCCCATATCGACGCTAATCTCGAAAAAAATTTTTTGAAAAAAAAATCAAAAAAACACCAACTTCGCATTTTTACAAAAAATGACGATTCTTGAAATTTACCAGAAGACATGTGCACAGCCTGTAGTTTTTCACGCCGAATCCGAATCTGCAGCCCATTTCACTCTACGCCGCAATTCAAGTCCATTTTCGACCTATTTTCATTTTTTTTCGGCCATATCTTGCCGAGCAAAACCGCTTTCATCATTGCATCTGCAAAAAAAATTTATCAAATTTTAGTGCATTTCAGAAATACGAATAAGAGGCTGAAAACTAACTAAATAACACGAAATTTCGAATGCACAGTATGTAATTTTGCACGCTGAACCCGAATCTGCAGCCCATTTTCCTCTACGTCGCAATTTAAGTCCATTTCGGACCATTTTTCATTTTTTCCGGTCATCTCTTTTCGGCCATATCTCGCTGGGCGAGAGCCACCGCCAAAAATGGCTGCCGGATTCGTGTCCAGCGACCTCGAAAACCCCCATATCGACGCTAATCTCGAAAAAAATTTTTTGAAAAAAAAATCAAAAAAACACCAACTTCGCATTTTTACAAAAAATGACGATTCTTGAAATTTACCAGAAGACATGTGCACAGCCTGTAGTTTTTCACGCCGAATCCGAATCTGCAGCCCATTTCACTCTACGCCGCAATTCAAGTCCATTTTCGACCTATTTTCATTTTTTTTCGGCCATATCTCGCCGAGCAAAACCGCTTTCATCATTGCATCTGCAAAAAAAATTTATCAAATTTTAGTGCATTTCAGAAATACGAATAAGAGGCTGAAAACTAACTAAATAACACGAAATTTCGAATGCACAGTATGTAATTTTGCACGCTGAACCCGAATCTGCAGCCCATTTTCCTCTACGTCGCAATTTAAGTCCATTTCGGACCATTTTTCATTTTTTCCGGTCATCTCTTTTCGGCCATATCTCGCTGGGCGAGAGCCACCGCCAAAAATGGCTGCCGGATTCGTGTCCAGCGACCTCGAAAACCCCCATATCGACGCTAATCTCGAAAAAAATTTTTTGAAAAAAAAATCAAAAAAACACCAACTTCGCATTTTTACAAAAAATGACGATTCTTGAAATTTACCAGAAGACATGTGCACAGCCTGTAGTTTTTCACGCCGAATCCGAATCTGCAGCCCATTTCACTCTACGCCGCAATTCAAGTCCATTTTCGACCTATTTTCATTTTTTTTCGGCCATATCTCGCCGAGCAAAACCGCTTTCATCATTGCATCTGCAAAAAAAATTTATCAAATTTTAGTGCATTTCAGAAATACGAATAAGAGGCTGAAAACTAACTAAATAACACGAAATTTCGAATGCACAGTATGTAATTTTGCACGCTGAACCCGAATCTGCAGCCCATTTTCCTCTACGTCGCAATTTAAGTCCATTTCGGACCATTTTTCATTTTTTCCGGTCATCTCTTTTCGGCCATATCTCGCTGGGCGAGAGCCACCGCCAAAAATGGCTGCCGGATTCGTGTCCAGCGACCTCGAAAACCCCCATATCGACGCTAATCTCGAAAAAAATTTTTTTAAAAAAAATCAAAAAAACACCAACTTCGCATTTTTACAAAAAATGACGATTCTTGAAATTTACCAGAAGACATGTGCACAGCCTGTAGTTTTTCACGCCGAATCCGAATCTGCAGCCCATTTCACTCTACGCCGCAATTCAAGTCCATTTTCGACCTATTTTCATTTTTTTTCGGCCATATCTCGCCGAGCAAAACCGCTTTCATCATTGCATCTGCAAAAAAAATTTATCAAATATTAGTGCATTTCAGAAATACGAATAAGAGGCTGAAAACTAACTAAATAACACGAAATTTCGAATGCACAGTATGTAATTTTGCACGCTGAACCCGAATCTGCAGCCCATTTTCCTCTACGTCGCAATTTAAGTCCATTTCGGACCATTTTTCATTTTTTCCGGTCATCTCTTTTCGGCCATATCTCGCTGGGCGAGAGCCACCGCCAAAAATGGCTGCCGGATTCGTGTCCAGCGACCTCGAAAACCCCCATATCGACGCTAATCTCGAAAAAAATTTTTTGAAAAAAAAATCAAAAAAACACCAACTTCGCATTTTTACAAAAAATGACGATTCTTGAAATTTACCAGAAGACATGTGCACAGCCTGTAGTTTTTCACGCCGAATCCGAATCTGCAGCCCATTTCACTCTACGCCGCAATTCAAGTCCATTTTCGACCATTTTTCATTTTTTTTCGGCCATATCTCGCCGAGCAAAACCGCTTTCATCATTGCATCTGCAAAAAAAATTTATCAAATTTTAGTGCATTTCAGAAATACGAATAAGAGGCTGAAAACTAACTAAATAACACGAAATTTCGAATGCACAGTATGTAATTTTGCACGCTGAACCCGAATCTGCAGCCCATTTTCCTCTACGTCGCAATTTAAGTCCATTTCGGACCATTTTTCATTTTTTCCGGTCATCTCTTTTCGGCCATATCTCGCTGGGCGAGAGCCACCGCCAAAAATGGCTGCCGGATTCGTGTCCAGCGACCTCGAAAACCCCCATATCGACGCTAATCTCGAAAAAAATTTTTTGAAAAAAAAATCAAAAAAACACCAACTTCGCATTTTTACAAAAAATGACGATTCTTGAAATTTACCAGAAGACATGTGCACAGCCTGTAGTTTTTCACGCCGAATCCGAATCTGCAGCCCATTTCACTCTACGCCGCAATTCAAGTCCATTTTCGACCATTTTTCATTTTTTTTCGGCCATATCTCGCCGAGCAAAACCGCTTTCATCATTGCATCTGCAAAAAAAATTTATCAAATTTTAGTGCATTTCAGAAATACGAATAAGAGGCTGAAAACTAACTAAATAACACGAAATTTCGAATGCACAGTATGTAATTTTGCACGCTGAACCCGAATCTGCAGCCCATTTTCCTCTACGTCGCAATTTAAGTCCATTTCGGACCATTTTTCATTTTTTCCGGTCATCTCTTTTCGGCCATATCTCGCTGGGCGAGAGCCACCGCCAAAAATGGCTGCCGGATTCGTGTCCAGCGACCTCGAAAACCCCCATATCGACGCTAATCTCGAAAAAAATTTTTTGAAAAAAAAATCAAAAAAACACCAACTTCGCATTTTTACAAAAAATGACGATTCTTGAAATTTACCAGAAGACATGTGCACAGCCTGTAGTTTTTCACGCCGAATCCGAATCTGCAGCCCATTTCACTCTACGCCGCAATTCAAGTCCATTTTCGACCATTTTTCATTTTTTTTCGGCCATATCTCGCCGAGCAGAACCGCTTTCATCATTGCATCTGCAAAAAAAATTTATCAGATTTTAGTGCATTTCAGAAATACGAATAAGAGGCTGAAAACTAACTAAATAACACGAAATTTCGAATGCACAGTATGTAATTTTGCACGCTGAACCCGAATCTGCAGCCCATTTTCCTCTACGTCGCAATTTAAGTCCATTTCGGACCATTTTTCATTTTTTCCGGTCATCTCTTTTCGGCCATATCTCGCTGGGCGAGAGCCACCGCCAAAAATGGCTGCCGGATTCGTGTCCAGCGACCTCGAAAACCCCCATATCGACGCTAATCTCGAAAAAAATTTTTTGAAAAAAAAATCAAAAAAACACCAACTTCGCATTTTTACAAAACATGACGATTCTTGAAATTTACCAGAAGACATGTGCACAGCCTGTAGTTTTTCACGCCGAATCGGAATCTGCAGCCCATTTCACTCTACGCCGCAATTCAAGTCCATTTTCGACCATTTTTCATTTTTTTTCGGCCATATCTCGCCGAGCAAAACCGCTTTCATCATTGCATCTGCAAAAAAAATTTATCAAATTTTAGTGCATTTCAGAAATACGAATAAGAGGCTGAAAACTAACTAAATAACACGAAATTTCGAATGCACAGTATGTAATTTTGCACGCTGAACCCGAATCTGCAGCCCATTTTCCTCTACGTCGCAATTTAAGTCCATTTCGGACCATTTTTCATTTTTTCCGGTCATCTCTTTTCGGCCATATCTCGCTGGGCGAGAGCCACCGCCAAAAATGGCTGCCGGATTCGTGTCCAGCGACCTCGAAAACCCCCATATCGACGCTAATCTCGAAAAAAATTTTTTGAAAAAAAAATCAAAAAAACACCAACTTCGCATTTTTACAAAAAATGACGATTCTTGAAATTTACCAGAAGACATGTGCACAGCCTGTAGTTTTTCACGCCGAATCCGAATCTGCAGCCCATTTCACTCTACGCCGCAATTCAAGTCCATTTTCGACCATTTTTCATTTTTTTTCGGCCATATCTCGCCGAGCAAAACCGCTTTCATCATTGCATCTGCAAAAAAAATTTATCAAATTTTAGTGCATTTCAGAAATACGAATAAGAGGCTGAAAACTAACTAAATAACACGAAATTTCGAATGCACAGTATGTAATTTTGCACGCTGAACCCGAATCTGCAGCCCATTTTCCTCTACGTCGCAATTTAAGTCCATTTCGGACCATTTTTCATTTTTTCCGGTCATCTCTTTTCGGCCATATCTCGCTGGGCGAGAGACACCGCCAAAAATGGCTGCCGGATTCGTGTCCAGCGACCTCGAAAACTTCCATATCGACGCTAATCTCGAAAAAAATTTTTTGAAAAAAAAATCAAAAAAACACCAACTTCGCATTTTTACAAAAAATGACGATTCTTGAAATTTACCAGAAGACATGTGCACAGCCTGTAGTTTTTCACGCCGAATCCGAATCTGCAGCCCATTTCACTCTACGCCGCAATTCAAGTCCATTTTCGACCATTTTTCATTTTTTTTCGGCCATATCTCGCCGAGCAGAACCGCTTTCATCATTGCATCTGCAAAAAAAATTTATCAAATTTTAGTGCATTTCAGAAATACGAATAAGAGGCTGAAAACTAACTAAATAACACGAAATTTCGAATGCACAGTATGTAATTTTGCACGCTGAACCCGAATCTGCAGCCCATTTTCCTCTACGTCGCAATTTAAGTCCATTTCGGACCATTTTTCATTTTTTCCGGTCATCTCTTTTCGGCCATATCTCGCTGGGCGAGAGACACCGCCAAAAATGGCTGCCGGATTCGTGTCCAGCGACCTCGAAAACTTCCATATCGACGCTAATCTCGAAAAAAATTTTTTGAAAAAAAAATCAAAAAAACACCAACTTCGCATTTTTACAAAAAATGACGATTCTTGAAATTTACCAGAAGACATGTGCACAGCCTGTAGTTTTTCACGCCGAATCCGAATCTGCAGCCCATTTCACTCTACGCCGCAATTCAAGTCCATTTTCGACCATTTTTCATTTTTTTTCGGCCATATCTCGCCGAGCAGAACCGCTTTCATCATTGCATCTGCAAAAAAAATTTATCAAATTTTAGTGCATTTCAGAAATACGAATAAGAGGCTGAAAACTAACTAAATAACACGAAATTTCGAATGCACAGTATGTAATTTTGCACGCTGAACCCGAATCTGCAGCCCATTTTCCTCTACGTCGCAATTTAAGTCCATTTCGGACCATTTTTCATTTTTTCCGGTCATCTCTTTTCGGCCATATCTCGCTGGGCGAGAGACACCGCCAAAAATGGCTGCCGGATTCGTGTCCAGCGACCTCGAAAACTTCCATATCGACGCTAATCTCGAAAAAAATTTTTTGAAAAAAAAATCAAAAAAACACCAACTTCGCATTTTTACAAAAAATGACGATTCTTGAAATTTACCAGAAGACATGTGCACAGCCTGTAGTTTTTCACGCCGAATCCGAATCTGCAGCCCATTTCACTCTACGCCGCAATTCAAGTCCATTTTCGACCTATTTTCATTTTTTTTCGGCCATATCTCGCCGAGCAAAACCGCTTTCATCATTGCATCTGCAAAAAAAATTTATCAAATTTTAGTGCATTTCAGAAATACGAATAAGAGGCTGAAAACTAACTAAATAACACGAAATTTCGAATGCACAGTATGTAATTTTGCACGCTGAACCCGAATCTGCAGCCCATTTTCCTCTACGTCGCAATTTAAGTCCATTTCGGACCATTTTTCATTTTTTCCGGTCATCTCTTTTCGGCCATATCTCGCTGGGCGAGAGCCACCGCCAAAAATGGCTGCCGGATTCGTGTCCAGCGACCTCGAAAACCCCCATATCGACGCTAATCTCGAAAAAAATTTTTTGAAAAAAAAATCAAAAAAACACCAACTTCGCATTTTTACAAAAAATGACGATTCTTGAAATTTACCAGAAGACATGTGCACAGCCTGTAGTTTTTCACGCCGAATCCGAATCTGCAGCCCATTTCACTCTACGCCGCAATTCAAGTCCATTTTCGACCTATTTTCATTTTTTTTCGGCCATATCTCGCCGAGCAAAACCGCTTTCATCATTGCATCTGCAAAAAAAATTTATCAGATTTTAGTGCATTTCAGAAATACGAATAAGAGGCTGAAAACTAACTAAATAACACGAAATTTCGAATGCACAGTATGTAATTTTGCACGCTGAACCCGAATCTGCAGCCCATTTTCCTCTACGTCGCAATTTAAGTCCATTTCGGACCATTTTTCATTTTTTCCGGTCATCTCTTTTCGGCCATATCTCGCTGGGCGAGAGCCACCGCCAAAAATGGCTGCCGGATTCGTGTCCAGCGACCTCGAAAACCCCCATATCGACGCTAATCTCGAAAAAAATTTTTTGAAAAAAAAATCAAAAAAACACCAACTTCGCATTTTTACAAAACATGACGATTCTTGAAATTTACCAGAAGACATGTGCACAGCCTGTAGTTTTTCACGCCGAATCCGAATCTGCAGCCCATTTCACTCTACGCCGCAATTCAAGTCCATTTTCGACCATTTTTCATTTTTTTTCGGCCATATCTCGCCGAGCAGAACCGCTTTCATCATTGCATCTGCAAAAAAAATTTATCAAATTTTAGTGCATTTCAGAAATACGAATAAGAGGCTGAAAACTAACTAAATAACACGAAATTTCGAATGCACAGTATGTAATTTTGCACGCTGAACCCGAATCTGCAGCCCATTTTCCTCTACGTCGCAATTTAAGTCCATTTCGGACCATTTTTCATTTTTTCCGGTCATCTCTTTTCGGCCATATCTCGCTGGGCGAGAGACACCGCCAAAAATGGCTGCCGGATTCGTGTCCAGCGACCTCGAAAACTTCCATATCGACGCTAATCTCGAAAAAAATTTTTTGAAAAAAAAATCAAAAAAACACCAACTTCGCATTTTTACAAAAAATGACGATTCTTGAAATTTACCAGAAGACATGTGCACAGCCTGTAGTTTTTCACGCCGAATCCGAATCTGCAGCCCATTTCACTCTACGCCGCAATTCAAGTCCATTTTCGACCTATTTTCATTTTTTTTCGGCCATATCTCGCCGAGCAAAACCGCTTTCATCATTGCATCTGCAAAAAAAATTTATCAAATTTTAGTGCATTTCAGAAATACGAATAAGAGGCTGAAAACTAACTAAATAACACGAAATTTCGAATGCACAGTATGTAATTTTGCACGCTGAACCCGAATCTGCAGCCCATTTTCCTCTACGTCGCAATTTAAGTCCATTTCGGACCATTTTTCATTTTTTCCGGTCATCTCTTTTCGGCCATATCTCGCTGGGCGAGAGACACCGCCAAAAATGGCTGCCGGATTCGTGTCCAGCGACCTCGAAAACTTCCATATCGACGCTAATCTCGAAAAAAATTTTTTGAAAAAAAAATCAAAAAAACACCAACTTCGCATTTTTACAAAAAATGACGATTCTTGAAATTTACCAGAAGACATGTGCACAGCCTGTAGTTTTTCACGCCGAATCCGAATCTGCAGCCCATTTCACTCTACGCCGCAATTCAAGTCCATTTTCGACCATTTTTCATTTTTTTTCGGCCATATCTCGCCGAGCAGAACCGCTTTCATCATTGCATCTGCAAAAAAAATTTATCAAATTTTAGTGCATTTCAGAAATACGAATAAGAGGCTGAAAACTAACTAAATAACACGAAATTTCGAATGCACAGTATGTAATTTTGCACGCTGAACCCGAATCTGCAGCCCATTTTCCTCTACGTCGCAATTTAAGTCCATTTCGGACCATTTTTCATTTTTTCCGGTCATCTCTTTTCGGCCATATCTCGCTGGGCGAGAGACACCGCCAAAAATGGCTGCCGGATTCGTGTCCAGCGACCTCGAAAACTTCCATATCGACGCTAATCTCGAAAAAAATTTTTTGAAAAAAAAATCAAAAAAACACCAACTTCGCATTTTTACAAAAAATGACGATTCTTGAAATTTACCAGAAGACATGTGCACAGCCTGTAGTTTTTCACGCCGAATCCGAATCTGCAGCCCATTTCACTCTACGCCGCAATTCAAGTCCATTTTCGACCATTTTTCATTTTTTTTCGGCCATATCTCGCCGAGCAGAACCGCTTTCATCATTGCATCTGCAAAAAAAATTTATCAAATTTTAGTGCATTTCAGAAATACGAATAAGAGGCTGAAAACTAACTAAATAACACGAAATTTCGAATGCACAGTATGTAATTTTGCACGCTGAACCCGAATCTGCAGCCCATTTTCCTCTACGTCGCAATTTAAGTCCATTTCGGACCATTTTTCATTTTTTCCGGTCATCTCTTTTCGGCCATATCTCGCTGGGCGAGAGCCACCGCCAAAAATGGCTGCCGGATTCGTGTCCAGCGACCTCGAAAACCTCCATATCGACGCTAATCTCGAAAAAAATTTTTTCAAAAAAAATCAAAAAAACACCAACTTCGCATTTTTACAAAAAATGACGATTCTTGAAATTTACCAGAAGACATGTGCACAGCCTGTAGTTTTTCACGCCGAATCCGAATCTGCAGCCCATTTCACTCTACGCCGCAATTCAAGTCCATTTTCGACCATTTTTCATTTTTTTTCGGCCATATCTCGCCGAGCAAAACCGCTTTCATCATTGCATCTGCAAAAAAAATTTATCAAATTTTAGTGCATTTCAGAAATACGAATAAGAGGCTGAAAACTAACTAAATAACACGAAATTTCGAATGCACAGTATGTAATTTTGCACGCTGAACCCGAATCTGCAGCCCATTTTCCTCTACGTCGCAATTTAAGTCCATTTCGGACCATTTTTCATTTTTTCCGGTCATCTCTTTTCGGCCATATCTCGCTGGGCGAGAGCCACCGCCAAAAATGGCTGCCGGATTCGTGTCCAGCGACCTCGAAAACCCCCATATCGACGCTAATCTCGAAAAAAATTTTTTGAAAAAAAAATCAAAAAAACACCAACTTCGCATTTTTACAAAAAATGACGATTCTTGAAATTTACCAGAAGACATGTGCACAGCCTGTAGTTTTTCACGCCGAATCCGAATCTGCAGCCCATTTCACTCTACGCCGCAATTCAAGTCCATTTTCGACCTATTTTCATTTTTTTTCGGCCATATCTCGCCGAGCAAAACCGCTTTCATCATTGCATCTGCAAAAAAAATTTATCAAATTTTAGTGCATTTCAGAAATACGAATAAGAGGCTGAAAACTAACTAAATAACACGAAATTTCGAATGCACAGTATGTAATTTTGCACGCTGAACCCGAATCTGCAGCCCATTTTCCTCTACGTCGCAATTTAAGTCCATTTCGGACCATTTTTCATTTTTTCCGGTCATCTCTTTTCGGCCATATCTCGCTGGGCGAGAGCCACCGCCAAAAATGGCTGCCGGATTCGTGTCCAGTGACCTCGAAAACCCCCATATCGACGCTAATCTCGAAAAAAATTTTTTTAAAAAAAATCAAAAAAACACCAAATTCGCATTTTTACAAAAAATAACGATTCTTGAAATTTACCAGAAGACATGTGCACAGCCTGTAGTTTTTCACGCCGAATCCGAATCTGCAGCCCATTTCACTCTACGCCGCAATTCAAGTCCATTTTCGACCTATTTTCATTTTTTTTCGGCCATATCTCGCCGAGCAAAACCGCTTTCATCATTGCATCTGCAAAAAAAATTTATCAAATTTTAGTGCATTTCAGAAATACGAATAAGAGGCTGAAAACTAACTAAATAACACGAAATTTCGAATGCACAGTATGTAATTTTGCACGCTGAACCCGAATCTGCAGCCCATTTTCCTCTACGTCGCAATTTAAGTCCATTTCGGACAATTTTTCATTTTTTCCGGTCATCTCTTTTCGGCCATATCTCGCTGGGCGAGAGCCACCGCCAAAAATGGCTGCCGGATTCGTGTCCAGCGACCTCGAAAACCCCCATATCGACGCTAATCTCGAAAAAAATTTTTTGAAAAAAAAATCAAAAAAACACCAACTTCGCATTTTTACAAAAAATGACGATTCTTGAAATTTACCAGAAGACATGTGCACAGCCTGTAGTTTTTCACGCCGAATCCGAATCTGCAGCCCATTTCACTCTACGCCGCAATTCAAGTCCATTTTCGACCTATTTTCATTTTTTTTCGGCCATATCTCGCCGAGCAAAACCGCTTTCATCATTGCATCTGCAAAAAAAATTTATCAAATTTTAGTGCATTTCAGAAATACGAATAAGAGGCTGAAAACTAACTAAATAACACGAAATTTCGAATGCACAGTATGTAATTTTGCACGCTGAACCCGAATCTGCAGCCCATTTTCCTCTACGTCGCAATTTAAGTCCATTTCGGACCATTTTTCATTTTTTCCGGTCATCTCTTTTCGGCCATATCTCGCTGGGCGAGAGCCACCGCCAAAAATGGCTGCCGGATTCGTGTCCAGCGACCTCGAAAACCCCCATATCGACGCTAATCTCGAAAAAAATTTTTTGAAAAAAAAATCAAAAAAACACCAACTTCGCATTTTTACAAAAAATGACGATTCTTGAAATTTACCAGAAGACATGTGCACAGCCTGTAGTTTTTCACGCCGAATCCGAATCTGCAGCCCATTTCACTCTACGCCGCAATTCAAGTCCATTTTCGACCTATTTTCATTTTTTTTCGGCCATATCTCGCCGAGCAAAACCGCTTTCATCATTGCATCTGCAAAAAAAATTTATCAAATTTTAGTGCATTTCAGAAATACGAATAAGAGGCTGAAAACTAACTAAATAACACGAAATTTCGAATGCACAGTATGTAATTTTGCACGCTGAACCCGAATCTGCAGCCCATTTTCCTCTACGTCGCAATTTAAGTCCATTTCGGACCATTTTTCATTTTTTCCGGTCATCTCTTTTCGGCCATATCTCGCTGGGCGAGAGCCACCGCCAAAAATGGCTGCCGGATTCGTGTCCAGCGACCTCGAAAACTTCCATATCGACGCTAATCTCGAAAAAAATTTTTTGAAAAAAAAATCAAAAAAACACCAACTTCGCATTTTTACAAAAAATGACGATTCTTGAAATTTACCAGAAGACATGTGCACAGCCTGTAGTTTTTCACGCCGAATCCGAATCTGCAGCCCATTTCACTCTACGCCGCAATTCAAGTCCATTTTCGACCTATTTTCATTTTTTTTCGGCCATATCTCGCCGAGCAAAACCGCTTTCATCATTGCATCTGCAAAAAAAATTTATCAGATTTTAGTGCATTTCAGAAATACGAATAAGAGGCTGAAAACTAACTAAATAACACGAAATTTCGAATGCACAGTATGTAATTTTGCACGCTGAACCCGAATCTGCAGCCCATTTTCCTCTACGTCGCAATTTAAGTCCATTTCGGACCATTTTTCATTTTTTCCGGTCATCTCTTTTCGGCCATATCTCGCTGGGCGAGAGCCACCGCCAAAAATGGCTGCCGGATTCGTGTCCAGCGACCTCGAAAACCCCCATATCGACGCTAATCTCGAAAAAAATTTTTTGAAAAAAAAATCAAAAAAACACCAACTTCGCATTTTTACAAAACATGACGATTCTTGAAATTTACCAGAAGACATGTGCACAGCCTGTAGTTTTTCACGCCGAATCCGAATCTGCAGCCCATTTCACTCTACGCCGCAATTCAAGTCCATTTTCGACCATTTTTCATTTTTTTTCGGCCATATCTCGCCGAGCAAAACCGCTTTCATCATTGCATCTGCAAAAAAAATTTATCAAATTTTAGTGCATTTCAGAAATACGAATAAGAGGCTGAAAACTAACTAAATAACACGAAATTTCGAATGCACAGTATGTAATTTTGCACGCTGAACCCGAATCTGCAGCCCATTTTCCTCTACGTCGCAATTTAAGTCCATTTCGGACCATTTTTCATTTTTTCCGGTCATCTCTTTTCGGCCATATCTCGCTGGGCGAGAGCCACCGCCAAAAATGGCTGCCGGATTCGTGTCCAGCGACCTCGAAAACCCCCATATCGACGCTAATCTCGAAAAAAATTTTTTGAAAAAAAAATCAAAAAAACACCAACTTCGCATTTTTACAAAACATGACGATTCTTGAAATTTACCAGAAGACATGTGCACAGCCTGTAGTTTTTCACGCCGAATCCGAATCTGCAGCCCATTTCACTCTACGCCGCAATTCAAGTCCATTTTCGACCATTTTTCATTTTTTTTCGGCCATATCTCGCCGAGCAAAACCGCTTTCATCATTGCATCTGCAAAAAAAATTTATCAAATTTTAGTGCATTTCAGAAATACGAATAAGAGGCTGAAAACTAACTAAATAACACGAAATTTCGAATGCACAGTATGTAATTTTGCACGCTGAACCCGAATCTGCAGCCCATTTTCCTCTACGTCGCAATTTAAGTCCATTTCGGACCATTTTTCATTTTTTCCGGTCATCTCTTTTCGGCCATATCTCGCTGGGCGAGAGCCACCGCCAAAAATGGCTGCCGGATTCGTGTCCAGCGACCTCGAAAACCCCCATATCGACGCTAATCTCGAAAAAAATTTTTTGAAAAAAAAATCAAAAAAACACCAACTTCGCATTTTTACAAAAAATGACGATTCTTGAAATTTACCAGAAGACATGTGCACAGCCTGTAGTTTTTCACGCCGAATCCGAATCTGCAGCCCATTTCACTCTACGCCGCAATTCAAGTCCATTTTCGACCTATTTTCATTTTTTTTCGGCCATATCTCGCCGAGCAAAACCGCTTTCATCATTGCATCTGCAAAAAAAATTTATCAAATTTTAGTGCATTTCAGAAATACGAATAAGAGGCTGAAAACTAACTAAATAACACGAAATTTCGAATGCACAGTATGTAATTTTGCACGCTGAACCCGAATCTGCAGCCCATTTTTCTCTACGTCGCAATTTAAGTCCATTTCGGACCATTTTTCATTTTTTCCGGTCATCTCTTTTCGGCCATATCTCGCTGGGCGAGAGCCACCGCCAAAAATGGCTGCCGGATTCGTGTCTAGCGACCTCGAAAACCCCCATATCGACGCTAATCTCGAAAAAAATTTTTTGAAAAAAAAATCAAAAAAACACCAACTTCGCATTTTTACAAAAAATGACGATTCTTGAAATTTACCAGAAGACATGTGCACAGCCTGTAGTTTTTCACGCCGAATCCGAATCTGCAGCCCATTTCACTCTACGCCGCAATTCAAGTCCATTTTCGACCTATTTTCATTTTTTTTCGGCCATATCTCGCCGAGCAAAACCGCTTTCATCATTGCATCTGCAAAAAAAATTTATCAAATTTTAGTGCATTTCAGAAATACGAATAAGAGGCTGAAAACTAACTAAATAACACGAAATTTCGAATGCACAGTATGTAATTTTGCACGCTGAACCCGAATCTGCAGCCCATTTTCCTCTACGTCGCAATTTAAGTCCATTTCGGACCATTTTTCATTTTTTCCGGTCATCTCTTTTCGGCCATATCTCGCTGGGCGAGAGCCACCGCCAAAAATGGCTGCCGGATTCGTGTCCAGCGACCTCGAAAACCCCCATATCGACGCTAATCTCGAAAAAAATTTTTTGAAAAAAAAATCAAAAAAACACCAACTTCGCATTTTTACAAAACATGACGATTCTTGAAATTTACCAGAAGACATGTGCACAGCCTGTAGTTTTTCACGCCGAATCCGAATCTGCAGCCCATTTCACTCTACGCCGCAATTCAAGTCCATTTTCGACCATTTTTCATTTTTTTTCGGCCATATCTCGCCGAGCAAAACCGCTTTCATCATTGCATCTGCAAAAAAAATTTATCAAATTTTAGTGCATTTCAGAAATACGAATAAGAGGCTGAAAACTAACTAAATAACACGAAATTTCGAATGCACAGTATGTAATTTTGCACGCTGAACCCGAATCTGCAGCCCATTTTCCTCTACGTCGCAATTTAAGTCCATTTCGGACCATTTTTCATTTTTTCCGGTCATCTCTTTTCGGCCATATCTCGCTGGGCGAGAGCCACCGCCAAAAATGGCTGCCGGATTCGTGTCCAGCGACCTCGAAAACCCCCATATCGACGCTAATCTCGAAAAAAATTTTTTGAAAAAAAAATCAAAAAAACACCAACTTCGCATTTTTACAAAAAATGACGATTCTTGAAATTTACCAGAAGACATGTGCACAGCCTGTAGTTTTTCACGCCGAATCCGAATCTGCAGCCCATTTCACTCTACGCCGCAATTCAAGTCCATTTTCGACCTATTTTCATTTTTTTTCGGCCATATCTCGCCGAGCAAAACCGCTTTCATCATTGCATCTGCAAAAAAAATTTATCAAATTTTAGTGCATTTCAGAAATACGAATAAGAGGCTGAAAACTAACTAAATAACACGAAATTTCGAATGCACAGTATGTAATTTTGCACGCTGAACCCGAATCTGCAGCCCATTTTTCTCTACGTCGCAATTTAAGTCCATTTCGGACCATTTTTCATTTTTTCCGGTCATCTCTTTTCGGCCATATCTCGCTGGGCGAGAGCCACCGCCAAAAATGGCTGCCGGATTCGTGTCTAGCGACCTCGAAAACCCCCATATCGACGCTAATCTCGAAAAAAATTTTTTGAAAAAAAAATCAAAAAAACACCAACTTCGCATTTTTACAAAAAATGACGATTCTTGAAATTTACCAGAAGACATGTGCACAGCCTGTAGTTTTTCACGCCGAATCCGAATCTGCAGCCCATTTCACTCTACGCCGCAATTCAAGTCCATTTTCGACCTATTTTCATTTTTTTTCGGCCATATCTCGCCGAGCAAAACCGCTTTCATCATTGCATCTGCAAAAAAAATTTATCAAATTTTAGTGCATTTCAGAAATACGAATAAGAGGCTGAAAACTAACTAAATAACACGAAATTTCGAATGCACAGTATGTAATTTTGCACGCTGAACCCGAATCTGCAGCCCATTTTCCTCTACGTCGCAATTTAAGTCCATTTCGGACCATTTTTCATTTTTTCCGGTCATCTCTTTTCGGCCATATCTCGCTGGGCGAGAGCCACCGCCAAAAATGGCTGCCGGATTCGTGTCCAGCGACCTCGAAAACCCCCATATCGACGCTAATCTCGAAAAAAATTTTTTGAAAAAAAAATCAAAAAAACACCAACTTCGCATTTTTACAAAACATGACGATTCTTGAAATTTACCAGAAGACATGTGCACAGCCTGTAGTTTTTCACGCCGAATCCGAATCTGCAGCCCATTTCACTCTACGCCGCAATTCAAGTCCATTTTCGACCATTTTTCATTTTTTTTCGGCCATATCTCGCCGAGCAAAACCGCTTTCATCATTGCATCTGCAAAAAAAATTTATCAAATTTTAGTGCATTTCAGAAATACGAATAAGAGGCTGAAAACTAACTAAATAACACGAAATTTCGAATGCACAGTATGTAATTTTGCACGCTGAACCCGAATCTGCAGCCCATTTTCCTCTACGTCGCAATTTAAGTCCATTTCGGACCATTTTTCATTTTTTCCGGTCATCTCTTTTCGGCCATATCTCGCTGGGCGAGAGCCACCGCCAAAAATGGCTGCCGGATTCGTGTCCAGCGACCTCGAAAACCCCCATATCGACGCTAATCTCGAAAAAAATTTTTTGAAAAAAAAATCAAAAAAACACCAACTTCGCATTTTTACAAAACATGACGATTCTTGAAATTTACCAGAAGACATGTGCACAGCCTGTAGTTTTTCACGCCGAATCCGAATCTGCAGCCCATTTCACTCTACGCCGCAATTCAAGTCCATTTTCGACCATTTTTCATTTTTTTTCGGCCATATCTCGCCGAGCAAAACCGCTTTCATCATTGCATCTGCAAAAAAAATTTATCAAATTTTAGTGCATTTCAGAAATACGAATAAGAGGCTGAAAACTAACTAAATAACACGAAATTTCGAATGCACAGTATGTAATTTTGCACGCTGAACCCGAATCTGCAGCCCATTTTCCTCTACGTCGCAATTTAAGTCCATTTCGGACCATTTTTCATTTTTTCCGGTCATCTCTTTTCGGCCATATCTCGCTGGGCGAGAGCCACCGCCAAAAATGGCTGCCGGATTCGTGTCCAGCGACCTCGAAAACCCCCATATCG
Organism: Parthenolecanium corni; assembly: GCA_038050395.1. NCBI lineage: Eukaryota > Metazoa > Arthropoda > Insecta > Hemiptera > Coccidae > Parthenolecanium > Parthenolecanium corni. The sequence continues at coordinate 81,651 of JBBCAQ010000016.1, forward strand.
ACGCTAATCTCGAAAAAAATTTTTTGAAAAAAAAATCAAAAAAACACCAACTTCGCATTTTTACAAAACATGACGATTCTTGAAATTTACCAGAAGACATGTGCACAGCCTGTAGTTTTTCACGCCGAATCCGAATCTGCAGCCCATTTCACTCTACGCCGCAATTCAAGTCCATTTTCGACCATTTTTCATTTTTTTTCGGCCATATCTCGCCGAGCAAAACCGCTTTCATCATTGCATCTGCAAAAAAAATTTATCAAATTTTAGTGCATTTCAGAAATACGAATAAGAGGCTGAAAACTAACTAAATAACACGAAATTTCGAATGCACAGTATGTAATTTTGCACGCTGAACCCGAATCTGCAGCCCATTTTCCTCTACGTCGCAATTTAAGTCCATTTCGGACCATTTTTCATTTTTTCCGGTCATCTCTTTTCGGCCATATCTCGCTGGGCGAGAGCCACCGCCAAAAATGGCTGCCGGATTCGTGTCCAGCGACCTCGAAAACCCCCATATCGACGCTAATCTCGAAAAAAATTTTTTGAAAAAAAAATCAAAAAAACACCAACTTCGCATTTTTACAAAACATGACGATTCTTGAAATTTACCAGAAGACATGTGCACAGCCTGTAGTTTTTCACGCCGAATCCGAATCTGCAGCCCATTTCACTCTACGCCGCAATTCAAGTCCATTTTCGACCATTTTTCATTTTTTTTCGGCCATATCTCGCCGAGCAAAACCGCTTTCATCATTGCATCTGCAAAAAAAATTTATCAAATTTTAGTGCATTTCAGAAATACGAATAAGAGGCTGAAAACTAACTAAATAACACGAAATTTCGAATGCACAGTATGTAATTTTGCACGCTGAACCCGAATCTGCAGCCCATTTTCCTCTACGTCGCAATTTAAGTCCATTTCGGACCATTTTTCATTTTTTCCGGTCATCTCTTTTCGGCCATATCTCGCTGGGCGAGAGCCACCGCCAAAAATGGCTGCCGGATTCGTGTCCAGCGACCTCGAAAACCCCCATATCGACGCTAATCTCGAAAAAAATTTTTTGAAAAAAAAATCAAAAAAACACCAACTTCGCATTTTTACAAAAAATGACGATTCTTGAAATTTACCAGAAGACATGTGCACAGCCTGTAGTTTTTCACGCCGAATCCGAATCTGCAGCCCATTTCACTCTACGCCGCAATTCAAGTCCATTTTCGACCTATTTTCATTTTTTTTCGGCCATATCTCGCCGAGCAAAACCGCTTTCATCATTGCATCTGCAAAAAAAATTTATCAAATTTTAGTGCATTTCAGAAATACGAATAAGAGGCTGAAAACTAACTAAATAACACGAAATTTCGAATGCACAGTATGTAATTTTGCACGCTGAACCCGAATCTGCAGCCCATTTTTCTCTACGTCGCAATTTAAGTCCATTTCGGACCATTTTTCATTTTTTCCGGTCATCTCTTTTCGGCCATATCTCGCTGGGCGAGAGCCACCGCCAAAAATGGCTGCCGGATTCGTGTCTAGCGACCTCGAAAACCCCCATATCGACGCTAATCTCGAAAAAAATTTTTTGAAAAAAAAATCAAAAAAACACCAACTTCGCATTTTTACAAAAAATGACGATTCTTGAAATTTACCAGAAGACATGTGCACAGCCTGTAGTTTTTCACGCCGAATCCGAATCTGCAGCCCATTTCACTCTACGCCGCAATTCAAGTCCATTTTCGACCTATTTTCATTTTTTTTCGGCCATATCTCGCCGAGCAAAACCGCTTTCATCATTGCATCTGCAAAAAAAATTTATCAAATTTTAGTGCATTTCAGAAATACGAATAAGAGGCTGAAAACTAACTAAATAACACGAAATTTCGAATGCACAGTATGTAATTTTGCACGCTGAACCCGAATCTGCAGCCCATTTTCCTCTACGTCGCAATTTAAGTCCATTTCGGACCATTTTTCATTTTTTCCGGTCATCTCTTTTCGGCCATATCTCGCTGGGCGAGAGCCACCGCCAAAAATGGCTGCCGGATTCGTGTCCAGCGACCTCGAAAACCCCCATATCGACGCTAATCTCGAAAAAAATTTTTTGAAAAAAAAATCAAAAAAACACCAACTTCGCATTTTTACAAAACATGACGATTCTTGAAATTTACCAGAAGACATGTGCACAGCCTGTAGTTTTTCACGCCGAATCCGAATCTGCAGCCCATTTCACTCTACGCCGCAATTCAAGTCCATTTTCGACCATTTTTCATTTTTTTTCGGCCATATCTCGCCGAGCAAAACCGCTTTCATCATTGCATCTGCAAAAAAAATTTATCAAATTTTAGTGCATTTCAGAAATACGAATAAGAGGCTGAAAACTAACTAAATAACACGAAATTTCGAATGCACAGTATGTAATTTTGCACGCTGAACCCGAATCTGCAGCCCATTTTCCTCTACGTCGCAATTTAAGTCCATTTCGGACCATTTTTCATTTTTTCCGGTCATCTCTTTTCGGCCATATCTCGCTGGGCGAGAGCCACCGCCAAAAATGGCTGCCGGATTCGTGTCCAGCGACCTCGAAAACCCCCATATCGACGCTAATCTCGAAAAAAATTTTTTGAAAAAAAAATCAAAAAAACACCAACTTCGCATTTTTACAAAACATGACGATTCTTGAAATTTACCAGAAGACATGTGCACAGCCTGTAGTTTTTCACGCCGAATCCGAATCTGCAGCCCATTTCACTCTACGCCGCAATTCAAGTCCATTTTCGACCATTTTTCATTTTTTTTCGGCCATATCTCGCCGAGCAAAACCGCTTTCATCATTGCATCTGCAAAAAAAATTTATCAAATTTTAGTGCATTTCAGAAATACGAATAAGAGGCTGAAAACTAACTAAATAACACGAAATTTCGAATGCACAGTATGTAATTTTGCACGCTGAACCCGAATCTGCAGCCCATTTTCCTCTACGTCGCAATTTAAGTCCATTTCGGACCATTTTTCATTTTTTCCGGTCATCTCTTTTCGGCCATATCTCGCTGGGCGAGAGCCACCGCCAAAAATGGCTGCCGGATTCGTGTCCAGCGACCTCGAAAACCCCCATATCGACGCTAATCTCGAAAAAAATTTTTTGAAAAAAAAATCAAAAAAACACCAACTTCGCATTTTTACAAAAAATGACGATTCTTGAAATTTACCAGAAGACATGTGCACAGCCTGTAGTTTTTCACGCCGAATCCGAATCTGCAGCCCATTTCACTCTACGCCGCAATTCAAGTCCATTTTCGACCTATTTTCATTTTTTTTCGGCCATATCTCGCCGAGCAAAACCGCTTTCATCATTGCATCTGCAAAAAAAATTTATCAAATTTTAGTGCATTTCAGAAATACGAATAAGAGGCTGAAAACTAACTAAATAACACGAAATTTCGAATGCACAGTATGTAATTTTGCACGCTGAACCCGAATCTGCAGCCCATTTTCCTCTACGTCGCAATTTAAGTCCATTTCGGACCATTTTTCATTTTTTCCGGTCATCTCTTTTCGGCCATATCTCGCTGGGCGAGAGCCACCGCCAAAAATGGCTGCCGGATTCGTGTCCAGCGACCTCGAAAACCCCCATATCGACGCTAATCTCGAAAAAAATTTTTTGAAAAAAAAATCAAAAAAACACCAACTTCGCATTTTTACAAAAAATGACGATTCTTGAAATTTACCAGAAGACATGTGCACAGCCTGTAGTTTTTCACGCCGAATCCGAATCTGCAGCCCATTTCACTCTACGCCGCAATTCAAGTCCATTTTCGACCTATTTTCATTTTTTTTCGGCCATATCTCGCCGAGCAAAACCGCTTTCATCATTGCATCTGCAAAAAAAATTTATCAAATTTTAGTGCATTTCAGAAATACGAATAAGAGGCTGAAAACTAACTAAATAACACGAAATTTCGAATGCACAGTATGTAATTTTGCACGCTGAACCCGAATCTGCAGCCCATTTTTCTCTACGTCGCAATTTAAGTCCATTTCGGACCATTTTTCATTTTTTCCGGTCATCTCTTTTCGGCCATATCTCGCTGGGCGAGAGCCACCGCCAAAAATGGCTGCCGGATTCGTGTCCAGCGACCTCGAAAACCCCCATATCGACGCTAATCTCGAAAAAAATTTTTTGAAAAAAAAATCAAAAAAACACCAACTTCGCATTTTTACAAAAAATGACGATTCTTGAAATTTACCAGAAGACATGTGCACAGCCTGTAGTTTTTCACGCCGAATCCGAATCTGCAGCCCATTTCACTCTACGCCGCAATTCAAGTCCATTTTCGACCTATTTTCATTTTTTTTCGGCCATATCTCGCCGAGCAAAACCGCTTTCATCATTGCATCTGCAAAAAAAATTTATCAAATTTTAGTGCATTTCAGAAATACGAATAAGAGGCTGAAAACTAACTAAATAACACGAAATTTCGAATGCACAGTATGTAATTTTGCACGCTGAACCCGAATCTGCAGCCCATTTTCCTCTACGTCGCAATTTAAGTCCATTTCGGACCATTTTTCATTTTTTCCGGTCATCTCTTTTCGGCCATATCTCGCTGGGCGAGAGCCACCGCCAAAAATGGCTGCCGGATTCGTGTCCAGCGACCTCGAAAACCCCCATATCGACGCTAATCTCGAAAAAAATTTTTTGAAAAAAAAATCAAAAAAACACCAACTTCGCATTTTTACAAAAAATGACGATTCTTGAAATTTACCAGAAGACATGTGCACAGCCTGTAGTTTTTCACGCCGAATCCGAATCTGCAGCCCATTTCACTCTACGCCGCAATTCAAGTCCATTTTCGACCATTTTTCATTTTTTTTCGGCCATATCTCGCCGAGCAAAACCGCTTTCATCATTGCATCTGCAAAAAAAATTTATCAAATTTTAGTGCATTTCAGAAATACGAATAAGAGGCTGAAAACTAACTAAATAACACGAAATTTCGAATGCACAGTATGTAATTTTGCACGCTGAACCCGAATCTGCAGCCCATTTCACTCTACGCCGCAGTTCAAGTCCATTTTCGACCATTTTTCATTTTTTTGCAATGCTAATCTCGGAAAATTTTTATTGCAAAAATAAAATTGTCCAAAAATAAGCTGCAAGATGAAAATTGAAAATTATAAACTGGCTTTACATACGGATTATGAAAGAATGAGACAGTAATGAGATGAAAAAATATTAAATTATAAAGCTACACAAGTAATTACCTATGTTCCATCCGGCTTTATTATGCTAGCAACGCCAACTGGAATGTCAAAACTCAAACTGGAAAGATGCCGCAGCAAAACAGCTTTTATCGTGTCATCTGCAACAAAAATTTATTCAATTTCACTCGATCATATGGAGGTAGTAAAAATGAGAGACTAGAAACTGAGTGAATAACACCATATTTGGAATGCACAGTATGTAGATTCTCATGCCGAATACGAATTTGCAGGCTTTTTTACTCTACGTCACAATTTAAGTCCATTTTCGATCATTTTTTTTTTTTCAAAGCTAATCTCGAAAAATTTTTGTTGAAAAAATAAAATTGACCAAAAATAAGCTGCAGGATGAAAATTCAAAATTATAAACTGGCTTTACATATTATGGATTATGAAAGAATACGACAGTAATGAGATACAAAAATTTCAAAATATACAGCTACACGAATAATTACCTACATATCTCCCATCCGGCTATTATGTTCCCAAAGGCAACTGGAAAGTGAAAACTCAAATTTGAACCATACCGCAGAGGAAAACCGCTTACATCATTTCATCTGCAAGAAAAATTTATTAAATTTTATTGGATCACAAGAGATACGAATAAGGGACTAAAAATCAACTGAATAACACAAAATTTGGAATGCACAGTATGTAATTTTTTACGCTGAATCCGAATCTGTAGCCCATTTTATTCTACGTCGCAATTTCAGTCCATTCTGGACCATTTTTCATTTTTCTCGGTAATTTTTTTTCGGCCATATCTCGCTTGGCGAGAGTCGTCGCCGAAAATGGCTTCCAGATTCGTGTTCAGCGACCTCGAAAATCTACAAATCGATGTTAATCTCGAAAAAAAATTTTGGGAAAAAAAATGGAAAAACACCATGGGGTAAAACCTTGCCATTTTTACAAAAATTGATGATTTTCAAAATTATTCAGGAAATAAGTGCACAGTATGTAGTTTTCCACGCCGAATGCGAATTTGCCAGCCCATTTTACTCTACGTCGCGATTTAGACCCGGGTAACATGCCGGTGCAAAATTTTATAAATTCTGGTAAGAATAATTCCATAAATGGTACATGGAATACGGAAAACGGAATTAATCTGAAGAGATCCGAAGTTGTACGTACAAGCTGGAAAAAAAAAGAAAAAGAAAAGGAAACTGATTAATTGAAAAACTGAAAAAACAAAAGCATAAAGAAAAATGATGCTTTATTCATTTTTTAATGAATCGATTTTGCCATGGGCTATAGAAATAAAAGAATAAATGGAATAATCATTTCTGAGGTCTTTTTATACTAAATCCTGGCAAAAAAATTTTAACTTGAAATGAGATCAAATTTTTTTCACATAAATAAGTGTAATTTTACTACATATTCTTTTAATAATATTCCTCAAAAACTGCTGAAAACTTACATTTTTTAAATATTCTTAGTCATTATAATCGAATTTAAAAATTATCATTTTATTTTGTAACCAATAATAGAATTATAAACCCATAGACATGCAATACTACAGATAGTAATAGGAACTTGACACCTCGATTAAGATTTGAAGCGAACTTTTGCATCACAATTTTGGTGATAAAAAGGCAAAACTGGATAAAATTGTCTGAAAATGGACTTTCAAAATTTTTACAAGACGTACTCAGTCATCTCCCCAAATTTTACTATTATAACTACTCGATCATTTGTTTCAGTTTAATTATAACAGCGGAAATGAAATATAAAATGTCCTAAGCCGGTGGCGCAGAGGTACTCTTTACATTTTGCTACATACTCCTCTTTTCCTGGAAAATTCCTCTCAATTCACCAGCATGTATTTCAATAATCATGGGTAGCCACTACCTCTAGTGACCTGTCTAAACATAAACAACAAAAGAAAACCTAAAATAATTTAATCATGGAGGGTAGCATCTTGTAAGAACCAGTATCTTTCCCTTTATTTTCCTTCACAACATTTCTTATGTAGCTGATACAAAGGTTAGCTCTATGTACTAAAAATTACCACTGCCCTGTATCTCTATCCATCATGAAAATTTTTTAGAAATTACCTGTGTCATTCGTACTCATAATATAATCAACAAATACCTAAATAATTTGCGGGTTAGTAAGGATGAGAAAAAAACCTTCAAGTTCTGTGTATAATATATCCAAAAATCACAACTTTCTGAATACTCAAGCCACAAACAGTCGGGAAGAATGTTGCATTTCTTGAGCATACCCTCAAGATATATAACAAAACATTTTTCTACGATTCTTTTGTTTTTTTCGTATTACTTACAATGCGACCTCACTCAATTTACCATGTTAATTTCATCGAAAAAATTCAAAATTAGATTGGAAGAAAAAATATTACGAAATATTCGATTAGAGATGGCATACCCACTGAATAACGTTTGTAACTTCATACCTGATTATGTTTACATCAACTTAGCTGCTTGCCACGCAAAATTCTCCAAACCAATTGAGCCGAAACATACATATCGACAAACAGCAATCGGAAACCATGTTAGTAGAGAACGCATACGGCGATAATTTTTCTATTTCAACGACTTCTTCGCAATAATTTTCGTTTTTCCTTCAGCCGGTACTACTTCCTTAGCCTTTTCCTTCATAGCCTGAACGCTTTTTTTTATCCTCGACAACGGTTTGGACGGATCACCATAGACAGGAGTGCTTGTGTGTAGAAATCGACAGGTGTTAAACTAATTATACGGCATATACGACGATCCATTGGGGTAACGATAGTTTAGAGACAAAATATCACAATTGAAGGTTTAAGCATTGAATGCTGCTCTCGTCACGGCATGTGTAGTAAAGTCTGAGCACGGTAACGAGGTCAGCATGACAGAATGTAACTGCTGATTCAGGGACTTACATTTACATTTGTACTGATTTCAGCTGCAAGCACCTGGTAACATAACAATGAAGCGTTTATGATATGAATTGCATTAGGAAAAGTTACGACGACAAAAGAAAATAGAATGACCCATGTGAATATTTGAAATGCGACGAAAATAAAAATGTCAGGGTCAAGGCAACAGGAACAAGATTTTAGTTCGAGAAATTCCAATACAAATGCATTAGAAGATAAGTTGAATTTAAATTCAAATAAAATATTTACTTACTCTTTGAGATACTCGCCGGCTTCTGAACGATTCTTCGAGTACGTATGAGTGACTGCATCTTGAACTCAACAAACTAAGTACTAATAAAAAAAAAAACCTCTTCACTTCACAAAACCGAATCATTAGTCCATAATTCAAAATTAATTAATTTCATCAACTTTTGAATAAATGAAATTTTCTCGGGTGAAAAAAAAATTTAAAAATGCGATTATGAAATTCGAATACGCAGAACCAATCAAATTAGATAGTGATAAGAATATGAGCTTCGTACGGACTATACTTTGAGTATGAATTCATACTATATAGGGACTATAGCCTCAACTATAGCTCTATCATAGTTCTGTGAGATAAAAATCAAAATGTATTGTCATTTGATTACATTCTCATTGTTTTTATCTGTGCTTTCATCAAAGTTATAAAATTATAAAACGAGAATTCTACATTAGTGTCATCTACAGGGGCTTTCACCTCCCAATAAAAAAAAAGTGATAACAATTGTAATCCCCATAACTTTTTTTAATTTTGGATTTTCATGTTGACTCGATTTTCTCTCGTAAAAATTTCATTAATCATTATTCTCAATGATTTTATTTCAAAATTTTCAATATTTTCCTCATAAATATACTACATGAAATATTTTAGAGCTTATCTTTCTCTACACCTTACTATATTTGGCAAGTAATTAGTTTCGATCGAATTTTCAGACAACGTTGTATGAAATAACTTCATCTAAGAATACTCTAATATGAGTGACTGGAACAGTGACTCCGACGATGAACGGAAAGTATCTAATCAAACTTGGAACAAGCTACAAAGGACACATCTGACAGTAGGTTCCTCTTTGTGTTATTATCTCATCACGTCATCATTGAACAGACAGCATGTTGAATTATTAAATGTGGCGATAGACAAGTTTATAGGAAAATATTTTATCTGAATTATTTGTACTATTTTCAATTGTGTGTTTCAGGTGGGGTACCGTGAAGGAGCTTCATTCGGTGAGGATAAACAGTTTCAAGCAGGCTTTGATAAAGGATTTCACGTTGGTTTTCAAAATTCATTTGATTTAGCTGAGAAACATGGTGAAGAAAGGTATTCCGCTGCTGTAGCTTTACCTCTTAAATTAAAATTGAATATTGGACCTTGACTAGTGATCATAAATATAACAGTTCTGACGCATTATTTTACAATCGAGTTGTAGTCCAATAAAATTACACATAAATCTGGCTTATAAATGCGAAAAATTCTGCCAAAAATTTATTGAGGAGAAATTTCAGAAAGTCCCCAAAAATTAACCTACTGCAACTCCCCACAGAAAATCGAATGCTTTTTTGAACGAAGAAACTGTTGCTCGATTTTTTGCAAACTCTTAAATTTATATATTTACTGGACTATTGGCTGCTACTCGTATTTAATTTTTCCCCCGTCCCATTATCGTCCAAAACCCGAAATACAAGAACAAATTATTTTTGGCGTAGATAATTCGGTACATTCTCAACATACCAACTTTTTTTTTTCCAATGTAAGCTGATAACCCGGATCAAAAAGATTCATTCGAACTTCAATTTACATTTTGATATACGGCCATTCGAAATTTTAAATTGATATTTCTGTACTTACTCGTTCAGTCATACAAACATTTTCTATTGAACAAAATTAATTTTTATTCAATATTATTTTCAATTAAGTGTACTCGATCTTGTTTCAGGATATTGCGATTTATGAGCACCAAAGACCAAGGACTTGATATCGTCGAGAATCTTCGTGTTACTGTCAAAGCTTTGTGCAATTCCCACTCGCCAAAAAAGTAACAAAAAACGTACCTGTGATATTTTTATAATGATTTTTATGTACATTCTTTGTAAGTTGGCAACGGAAACTCAATAAAAAATCCTAATATAACAAACTTATTCGTGTTAACAGGGAATATTATACTCGGCACACTTACGGTTGCATTATATTAACTGGTTAATCTTTTAATATGAAACACAAAATGCATTCACAAGTAGAGCCCCTCGGGAGTACCCTCTTTCTTACGATACAAAACATTTTCCTTCGACTTTTTGAAGTCTTCATTTGTTACTTTCATTCGACGTTCTCGGAGTGCCATTAGTCCAGCTTCAGTGCAAATGGCCTAAAATTACGAAAGATGAAATTAGAAATGAATGAGAGAACATATTTGTGTAGCAGAGTTTGAAAGTTAAAGCTGAAAATTTCGAGCAAAAATCTATTCATTTTTTCAAAATCAAAAACTAAAAACCGATATAAGAAAAACGCCAGAAAACTAGGAACAAAAGTTTCATTTTCACGTCATTTTTTTTACTGACGTTCAAAATTTTTTTGATGCTGACTGAAAATAGACCATTGCATTATATTACATACACACTCATAGTTACAATAGTTACAACATCAAACATGAGCCGAAGCCCAAAGCTAATGAATAGTAAAACAAAATTAAACGACTGAAAAGGGTTGATTTTTAATCAGAGACAGAGTGAAGAAGGTGATTGAAGAGACAGGTATGAAGGAAGGAATCGTTTCGTTTAGTATGAGAAGTGAATAAGGAAGATGATTTGGAAGATGGAAATTAAGGCAGAACTCGAACAGAATTTAAACCTCGGGTTTTGAGTTTTAGTGACAAAAAAAAGCAGCTAACTAAAAAAACTATTTCATCACTTTTTCAAATAGAACCGCTATTTCGAGAACTTTTTTACAAAATTAAAGAACTGAATATGACATCAAACTTGAAAAGCCTTCTCAAAATACGTATTATACCTTGTTTTCTGAGAAGCCCAAGAAATAATGACGTAATCATCGTTTGGAATGGGATAATGAGATTCTTACCTTGATGTCGGCTCCAGACAGATCATCTTTAGCCATAATCAGCTCCTGAAGATTGACATCTTCGGCTAAGGTCATACGAGACGTATGAATATTAAATATCCGTCGTTTCGTTTTCTCATCGGGTAGAGGGAATTCGATTTTACGATCTATTCGGCCAGGTCGAATTAAAGCTGGATCAAGAGTTTCGATTCGGTTCGTGGCCATAATTACCTGAAAAAAGTAGGAAATGAAAGATTAAGTACGCAACTCGATCAATGAGACTGATATTTCGGAATTACCAGTCACTAATTCACTTTTTGATTTCTTTTTTTGACCTAAAATTAATTTTTTTTCGTTTCATATTGAACAGCCTATGATTAATCATTCATAAAAATGATAAGATGATTATCAACAAGAAAAAAAAAGACAACACATTCGAATAAATTATTTTTTCTCGATAAAGCAATCATAGTTACTGTAAAGCAGTACTATGTTTTCACCAGGAATAAAGATCGAAAAAAATACATTACATAGATTTTGCTTCCGACTCATTAGGAGAACAAAAAATCAAGAAATATTTCGTTTCAATCGATCTATTCAAAATATTATATTCTATGACACTCTTGATGTATGAATAAGATTCTCAAACGACACAAACAACATCTCAAATTAGCCTTCAAACTCAAGTTCCGGCGATTATATATCGACTACAAAGACATGCCACTAGGAAAAAAAAATTTTAGAAATTTTTAATTACCTTGACATCTCCACGCGAATCAAATCCATCCAACTGATTCAGTAATTCTAACATAGTACGTTGAATTTCACGTTCACCTCCTGAATTGGAATCGTACCGTTTGGTACCTACAGCGTCGATTTCGTCGATAAACACTATCGAAGGGGCATGTTCTTCGGCTACTCTAAATAATTCACGAACTAATTTAGGTCCATCACCCTAGAAAAAAAATATAATAAGACATTATTGGGAAAAACGGGTCTTTCCTGATTTTAATTCAGGTTACTTGCATCAGTTACACTTTGAAAAGAATAAAATTATGAATTAATTTCGAAGAAAATCTGGCGAGGGAAACGATAATATTGGATGGAAAACGTACAAACATTCACCAAGTTTATTTAATAGCAAAATTTTGAGATCAAAAGCGAAAAAAATTATCGAATATTTATAAAATAGATGGGTAAATGATGAATCCCTTCCATAGTGAATAGTTCATTATTTCAGAAATACAGGATATGGAATACAGAACTATGTGGTTCTTGGAAAACTGAATTCAAAGGTTTTCGAATTAAATGAGAAACAGATAATTACCAAGTATTTTTGAATAAGTTCCGAACCCACAACTCGTAGAAATGTGGCAGATGTCTGATTGGCTACGGCTTTAGCTAACAACGTTTTACCAGTACCAGGAGGTCCGTACAGAATAACTCCTTTTGGTGGTTTTATACCCATTTCTTCGTAGTACTCCGGATGAGTAAGTGGTAATTCAACAGATTCTTTAATTTCCTGAATTTGCGTATCCAAACCTACAAAATAAAATTGAAATTAAGAATTAAATGGAACAAGCATCGAATGATACCGCAATATACATACCACCAATATCGGCGTAAGTTTCTTGTGGAGCTTTCTCTAGTTTCATCACAGTTACCATAGGGTCAGTGTCGTCAGATAACACACCAACAACGGCATGAACCTGTTGATATTTTCTATTCATAATACATTTTTCCAAATCATCGAAACTTAAACGTTACTTCAAACTTACTTTATGGTTTAAAAGAACAGAACAACCGGGTTCCAATTGATCTTTATCTACAAAGGAAAGAATGCTGACGTAATGCTCGCTACCAACAGAAGTAGAAACGATTGCATGATTATCGTCGATGATCTCCTCCAACGTGCCCACAGACATAGGAGTTCCTCTGAGATCATCTACTTTCGATCTCTCTTCCTACATCAAGCAAATAAAATCAAAATATTTATTGGTGGGCGATTATTATGAGAAAAACGGAAACTTTTTCAGAAGATTATTCTTGTTTTCTACTCCTCTTCATGTACTATTTCAAGTATTGAATTCGAAGATTCAGAACATGATGTTGAAAAAATTGACAGTATGAATTTAAGAAAGGGACAACAACTTTTTTCGAGGAACATTCGATTTCTACCCTCAATGGGGACCTTCCATGCAAATTTTCACAGAGCAAAGTCCTAGTTAAATAAGACTCGTCATTCTTAACCAGACTGACTTATGTTCTCGGCAAAAGTTACATTGGCAGGGACAACTTTGTAAATATTAAAAAATGTCTATTGAATATCGAGAACAATGAATTCAATATACCAACCTCATTTTTCTCTTCTTGTGGTTTCAAGCGTTCTTGATTACGAATGTACTCTTCTTCCATGAGTAGATAATCTTTTATTCTCTCCAGCTTCAAAAGTTTCAGCCTGCATTTTGTGTGTGGAGTAACTGTTGAAAAAAAGAAAGAGAAAAAAATTAACTTAGTTAAACTCTCGTCACAGTTACGAATACAGGTACTTTTATCCAGTCTTCTTCATTTACAACACATCGCGAAAATAGATATCCAATCAATACATCTATCATTCAAATTATAACGATAATACTGATAATAGCAAGTTAGTACCTTGAGGTAATTTCGAAGCTGTATCTGGACCCTTAGTTCGCTTTCGTTTCTTGCCAACGCGAGTAGGAATTGGAGGCTCGTATTTCTTCTTCTTGTCTTTGTCGTCGCCCTTGTCTCCTCCTTTGCCACTACCGGAGGCACCCGATTGGTTTTGCCCCTAGAAGAAAATGATTATGAATGACATTACATTAAAAATACGGGAAATTTATGATGAACTTAGTACTTACCATTGAAACGGAACAAACCGAAACACAGTTACACCGATTACTTCAAACAAACGGTGATGTTTCACGAATGAATCCTAGAGTGAAAATCAACGTTCAAATTAAATTAATTAATCTATAATGATATTTTTCGAACAAAAAATTAACGGGTCAAATGAAATGAAAAATTCTATTACGTACTTTTCTGAATTCTGATTCTGTTCTGAAATCTGAATCTGAATGTGATTTGCAAAATTTCCGAAAACAAAATAGCTATCAGAAAATTTTTTTGTCTTTCAAGAAAATCGTTTGTTCAAATTCAAAACTGTTCAAGAAAACTAACTTGCAATTGCGCTCTCTATCAATAGTCGTTAGAAATTAGAACTTCGTAATACTTCTTGAATCATTCTTGCATTTTCAATTTAATTATTTTTTTATTTTCATTTTCACGTTTACGACTTTACGTTACTATTAGATTTTTAATTTTTTAATTTTTCAATTACCTACTTCACTTTTCAGGACGCTGAGGTAATTAATTTTTTAATGAAATTCGAATGAAAAATACAAACAGCTATCACACTTTAATATTTTTTTTACGAACAACGTTGGCGCCAACAAAGTACCTTTTGAATAAATTAATTAAAGCTCTCGACGAGGGGAAAAAAGGCATTGACAATAAACTGTACATAGAATATTACACATTAAAAAACTCCAAAATAATAACATCGGCTCAGTTGAGGAAATAAAATTGGCAAGGGGAAAAACAAACCAAACTGCTATATAGAACTCACGAATGGAGCTGATAAGTTGAACAGAATTTCATGGGAACGTGGAGGTGGAAATGGGAACAAGAAGCAGTAATTGTAATCAAATCAAAAGACAGATCCGCATTTCGACCTCATATAAAATACACTTCGGGAAAGTTGATCACAATTTGCCTATGGGAGATGAAAATCAATATTTATTGATTATAATGGAACTCAGCCAAAGTATAACTTGATATAATGAAAACGATTTTCAAATCGGCAAAAAATTATAAAAATACCAACAATTTCTTCTACAAAAGGCGAACGTTAATCGAAAAAAAAAGCAGATGGAAATTCATTAAACCTGTCTGGTCCCCAAGTCAAATGGCGTAACGTCTCTTCGAATAACAGAACAGGGTGAAGAGCAAACGAAAAATAAGAATTCAAAAATTCAAGGGTAACTTATAAAGTTTTCGATTTCGACTTCTTGGCGTCTTCGCTCAGAGGTATCGTTTTTTCGGCCTCCGGTGGGATACACGTATTTGGCATTTTTAATTTTTCCGCGTTACTCTTTTTTGCTTCGTCCGCAGCCGCCTCTTTCGAAGCTGCGCTGTCCTTGTCCAGCGCTTTCTCCACCTGTTCTTCGATTTCAATAGCGGCTTCTTTTTCAAGAAGGTCGATAAGCTCGCTGATCTGCGTCGACGACAAATTCATATTTCCTTCGTCGATTTCTTCCAAAACCTGAACAAAAAAGAAAAACAAATTACTTGCCACGAAAGAAGAGGGAAAACTTGATTTTAAAGGTGGCGATTCTGAATTTCACCCAAGAATACAGTCTTTCCTTTTTCATCTACTTCTGAATGCCTAAAGAACTGATAAAGGTACGAAAACTTTACTTCAGTTAAAGAAAAGACAAATAAAATAATGAAATATTAATAATGCTTGCGCCCAAAGAGCACTAGGAAAATTATTTTATCCGCAATCACAAATGATAATTTTTTGTTTCCATAAAATTCATTAAAATACTCTGACGGTCTGTTTCAGTAATTATTTCGGGTAACATTTTCGGGTGGTTATGCCCTTGAAATATCAGCAGGAATTGGACACTGATAAAAATATTTTTAGCCGATCCTGGAATTTTTTCACGAGCAGGTAGCCCAAATAAATAGGTAGGTACGTAAAATGATATGCAAAGGTTACCAAACTACGAAATTTCGAAAAATTAGCGAACTAAATTCTGTTTTAACCAAGTTAGGTAGAACTGGGCCTGAAATTTACTTTTAACACAGTGTCGATGCGGATAGCGCCATCCTGATCTTCATCAATCTTGGTCAACACATCAGCGATTTTCGTGATTTTGGCTTCGTCGGGAATTTTTTGAATTTTACGAATGGCACCAAGGAGTTCGTCGATTTTCATCAGCTCTTCACTAAAAAGGAAAAAAAGTATCACATAATTAAGAACTCGATGATTATCTCATACGCATAAGTTTGGTCTAAATTGCGTACTTGGCGGTGGTTTTGTCTTCGTCTAACGTCTCCTTTATTTTTTCTTCTTTTTTCTCCAATTTCATAACAACATCGTCCATTTTCTGAATCATGCTATTAACCTTCTTGAACAGCCGTTTAGCAGCTTTCGACTCTTGAAGCGATACTTTTTCAGACGATTTAATGGCTTCTTGCAAATCTTCAACGTCCTACACAGTTGATTCGATATTAATGCAACGACCGAAACAAATATATTCCAGTACAAGAAGATTATCTTACCTCTTTGTATTCGGCCATTTCTTCTTTCAGCTCCTCCAGTTCTTCTTTCTCTACCTGCAAACTGTTCTTTTCGGCTGCTAGTACCTCCATAGCATCTTGAAGCGTTTTAATATCATCGGATGAGACTGCCTAATAAATGAAAAAACGAAAAATCGCATAAAATTATGAGTTCATGTTCCGCGTAAGTGAGGTCGAAAATAACGAATAGGTAATTTAAATTAAGAATCGGGAAAATCTGTGATCTAAAAATCAAATATTTGGTTTTAACATGAACCGATAATGAACCTCGGCCTGAAAACCTAAGTGATCCAAGTCCAAATTTCAAATTTTGAAATATCCGCAGTTAAAGTATTCAAAATACACGCTTTTCGCTTATTTTGGATACTCGTGATTCTCTTCCTCAAGATCATGAGTGGCAATTTTGGAAGAATGAGTTCATAGGATGAAAGTACTTCATGAACTACATCATAAATAGTTGAAATATTCTCATCAATAAATTTTTGCTTGAGTCACTCTCATACTCAGGCCCAGAAGTAAAATTTTACTCGTGCATTACTGAATATTAGCGCAGAGTGAATAGATGTACAGTTTATGATCACATCGAAATTCGGAAAATACAAAATAAAGAAAAGATAGAACACAGTGGACACTATACGTACTTCGACTTCAAGCTTTTTCTTCACATCGGCGATTGTCCTCTTCGTAATTTCAGCTCTGTTGTGTAACACTTTCGGCTCGAAATCGATTGCTTTGTCAACGAGTTCGGAGGCTTGACCGACGAGAATTTCAGCTTGGCGTTTCAGTTGGTCACTTTCTTCCTCCTAAGCAAAAATTAATTACGCCATAAAGTGACCACAAATACCAAATAATATTTCAATACGCCGGAGAAATTTACTTCAGCACGACTAAGTTCCTCCGCGATTTCTTTTCTCTCTTCTTCGATTCTTCTTTGTTCCTCTTTGATAATTTCGATCTTCGTTTTATTGTCCACTTTTCCTTCTCGTTCACCTATAGCTGCCTTCGTATTCACCGCCTGCAAATAAAATTGAGAAACGTGAGAAAGATCTGATTTTAAACTGAATATTTTTTCAATGAGAAAATTTTATTTTAGACATTTTTCCAAAAAATGAGTTTTGATCTTTGGAACAATGAAAAATTATTTTCTCAAACTTTTAACTAGTATTCTAAATGGAATCAATAAGCTTACGGATGATCTTATTCTTCACCACATATTCTGCAGACCAAGAAATAAATAACTTTACTTTTAACGTCAAATTCCGTTTCAGCAAAATGAATTATTATAACCAATGATAAGGGAAGACTTCACATAAGAAGTGATTCAAACAAAATATTTTTCAAATTCACGTAGGATAAAAACAGAAGGAATTGAAAAACCCATCCAGTTGGAAAAAACTGTATTAAAAATGTATTTTTTGTATTTGTCGCTTTCCTACGACAAAATGATTCCAACTCTGATCTTTTTTTTTCATGACACATTACGTATTTTGTCTATTTTAAGTAAACCATAAAGATACATCCGTCCTGATAAGCACACCTGATAGAAGGGATACAGGATGGATGCTTAGTACGTACCACAGTCTCAGGCAGAGCAGATATGGTAGCCTTCAGCTTATCAGTAGTAGGAATCGTTTCTGGTAACATGAATGCTCTGGACAACAGAAGCAGCGAAGGTGGCACTTTCTTGTTCAAACTCAAGTCCAGCCACTGAGATAGTTGGAACCTTAACCGTTCAGGAGATAGTCCGTACGCACGCATACCACGCAAACGACAAGCCTGTTGTAATTCCATTAGGTCCAACGTTTCGACACCCTCTTTCTGGATCATCTGTATACAATCGGAAAAAAGGACGGTTTCATTCGAAAATACTGCAAGAAATTATGATGAGGAATCGCTGAACACGAAACGAGAACGTACCACGTCGTCGGCAGCCAGGCTTCGTAATTTCATACGTAACTGGAAACGTAAGAAATTCGAAGTGCCGATGGGTTTCAGTTCGAGAACTCGACACAGAGCCATCAGTTGTGGTCTGGGCAACGAGTCCAACGTGATTTCATCCTCAAATAGTTTGGAAAATTTCATTATCTCCTCGCTGGTACACACTCCTCCGGCCGAGCGAACCTATTGAAATAAAAAAATCGAATGAGTCTAATTTTGAGATACTACGTAACGATGTTTCAATTTTTTTTTCATACACTTACAATTAGTGCAATGGGACTTCATACGAACATGGTTTTTGCGCTTTGGTAAAATGTTGAAAATAAAATTCATCTTTCTTACGAAAGACTGTTCATTTACTTCATGGAAGAATATAATATTAAGCAAACTTGTGTAGAAGAATTTGAAAACTATTCATTTCAAAATGTAGACTTGAAACTAAGTTTTTATAAATAAAAAAATTCATAGGATTTCTATTAAAATAGCGCCAGTCCTCAATTTGCAGTGTTCAGTAATATATTACTCAAGTACAGAAATATTAATCAGAATCGAGTGGATATTATTGCAGTCTTACTTTTTCGAAAAATTCAGCAAAATCTTTAGCCGCCACTGACGAATGACCTTTTCCTTTCAGAGACATGTTATCCAGCGTTTCTTGAAGAAATTTAGCCATTTCGATTTTCACTTTCAATGACTGCTTCATTCGATCATCCTACAGAC
Organism: Parthenolecanium corni; assembly: GCA_038050395.1. Classification (NCBI taxonomy): domain Eukaryota; kingdom Metazoa; phylum Arthropoda; class Insecta; order Hemiptera; family Coccidae; genus Parthenolecanium; species Parthenolecanium corni. Next base: position 100,908 of record JBBCAQ010000016.1, read on the forward strand.
GAATGAAATATCTCAAGATTAAAAAAACCATTTTCTACAAGAAAAAACGATTACAGCTCAATTAGAAATAACTCACCCGATCTTTTGCTGTTTGAAAAGTAGAGGGCAACATGCCGGGGAAAAATTTTATAAATACTGGTAACAAAAATTCCATGAATGGTACAATAATGAATACGGAAAACGGAACCAATCTGAAGAGATCAGACGTTGTTCGTACAAGCTGAAAAAAAAAAAATAAAAATAGACTAATTAAAAACCTAAAAGAACAGAAGCACAAAGATAAATGATAATTCATTCTTTTTTTAACGAATCGATTTTGGCACGAGTAATATATAAATGGAAGAATAAATAAATAATCATTTCGGTGGTCTATTTTGGTTACATTCTGCCAAAAAAATAAAAAATTTGAAATAGGATCAAAATGATTTTTTTCGCGTAGTTTTAGAATAATACTCTTCAACTAATGTTCTATAATTTGAATGAACCATTTTGACAGATGAAGACGAATATCCAGTAAAAAAATATAATCCTCTAAATCCACAGTCGCCATCAGGCGGTGGAATAGGTCACCCATCATTTATTGAATATAAATGATGGAAAACACGAATTGGGTACGAACAATAGCAACATGATACAAATAAAATTGATGGAACTTTTATAAAATGCTTCAACGACATCAGATTTCATCATAATATTTTACTCATAATTCATAGCATTCGATGGATTCTATGTTCATTAAATGTAGTCACCAAAGTTGCAAAACTGATTAGCAGGAAGTTTTAAAACATTGTAAATAAGATTCTCAATTAGCCAAAACCATTCAAAATTAAGGGTTGTCTCTCATCAACAAGCTTTATAAAATGATATTACAGAAAAATATTTTCTTAAAATAAAAAACTTTTCTCGACTGTTTCTGGTTAGAGTTTTCAACATAAATTCATAATTGTTGGATACGTTCCACAAAAATGTTCAATTTCATAGAACTGGATTTTTGATTTAGTATTGCTTTTATAAATGTACATAGGAGACCTGAATTTAACCCTTATCCTTATGGTGACTGAAATTTCAGTCTTGAAGTAGCAAAGATCAAATTCTAATCCTATAGACCTTCAAGATCACCATTAATTTTATGTACCACATAATTATTATCCAAACATCACGACTTTCTGTTAAAAACTCAAATCACCAACAGTCGAGAAAAAAGTTTATTTTTTTTACAATGGAATAGGTCTAGCGGAGTCTACCCTTGAAGAAATAGAAAGATATTTTTCCATGTTTTTTTTTTTTCTCTTTTTTTAAATGATTTATAACGCAACCTCACTCATTTCATCAGGTTAATTTTATCGAAAAAATTCAAAATTAAAGATTTGAAGAAGGAAAAATGTTACGTAATATTTGATAAGACACGATGTATCTACATTAAATAACATTTTCAACTACATACCAGATTGTGTTCACGTCGACTCAGCTGCTTGCCACGCAGAATTCTCCACACCAATTTGGCCGAAACATTTATATCGATGAATAGCAATCGAAAACCGTGGTAGTAGTGAACGCATTCGTCGATTATTCTCTGTTTCAACGGCTTCTTCACAACAACTTTCGTTTCACCCTCAGCCGGCACCACTTCCTTAGCTTTCTCCTTCAAAGCTTGAACGCTTTCTTCTATCTTCGATGACGGTTTGGACGGATCCCCATAGACAGGAGTACTCGTGTGCAGAAATCGACAGGTGTCAAGCGAATTATATAGCGGATACGATGATCTATAGGGGTAGTGATAGGGTACAGACAAAAGATCACAATTGGAGGTTAAAGCATTGGTTGCTGCTCTGGTCACGGAATGTGTGGAAAAGTTTGTGCATGGTGATCGAGTCTGTGGAACAGAATGCAATTGATTTTGCGACACAGATTTGTACTGATTACAGCTGCAAGCACCTGGTAACATAACATATAGCGTTAATGATATGAATTGCATCAATAAAAGTGACGACGACAATAGAAAATAAATTGACCCCGCGTAATTAAAACATTCGAAATACGACAAAAATAAACACATGTCAGTTTCAAGGCAACAGGAACAAAGATTTAGTTTGAGAAATTCCAATTCAAAATTATGAGGTAGGTACTTGAAAAGGATTGAATTTTGCGTTCGTATTAAGTAGACAGATTGAATTAAAATTTAAATAAAAAATTACTCACTCTTCAAGAGTATACTCGCCGGCTTCTGAACGACTTTTTGGATGCGTATGAGTGAATGCATCTTGAACGAAAAACACTAACACAAAACCTACTCAACGAAAAATCGAACTAAAGCAAAAATCACTGGGTGCAATTATTGTGCAATGACAGCTGACTGAAACAGATTTCACTAAACTGATTATAAAATATTCTGGTATTCCTCTTTTATGAAAACTTCAACAATTTCACATAATAATAAAATTCAATTGCATCGAAAATTACTTCATCCTCGACTTCAGGAAAAATGAGATATTCGAGGCAACGAAAACATGCGAAAACATGCGATAAGAATCACAGGTCGAAACATTGAGAATTTTTTCTATCAGTCTGATGCAAAGACGTTATTGCAATTTGCAATACGATTGCGACTCAACTCAATTCACTCAAATATCTTGAAGATGAGCTAATCGCGATAATAAGAATGTTATAAATGTAACTTCAACAGTCCGTGCCGGAAATCACGAATATACTCTGCTGTTTCAACTTTTTTTCAATTATGGACGATGTTCGGCCAAGAAACTTGAAAATATTCCCAACGATCAGATTGGTTGCATATCGTACGATGTTGCCAAAAACCACTTTTTATAATTAAAAATTTTTTTCGAACGTACCTTCGTTCACTCAATCAAATATAATAATAAAAGGCACTATGGAAAATCTAACCGACTGTCTAAAATCCGGTAGGACATCTAGCCGACGACTTCACTTTAAAATCTGGTTAGACATTCAGCATACAGAAAAAAGAAAAATGCACATCTAGCCGACCGCAAAATGAAAAATGTACATCCAAGTGACTGCAAAATGAAAAATAGGCTCACTATCCAATTTTTATTTTTCTGTCAGCTTTTAGAAAGACAAATAGCCGATAACGTTTCAAAACTCACTCCATTTCAGAACATGCGAAAGATACTACTCGAAATAAAAATGGCCTGATCGACTCCATCAAACACTTGTAAACGTGTCGTTTAGATTAGAATCGTTTGCGAGCAAGCGTTCGCATAACAATCTGAAACTGGAAGCAATGACAATTTTTATTTGGTCTGAAATTGGGGCGGCAAGGTTTTAATACTGTACACGGGTATATAACACAAAAAATAATACAACTTACTCTTACCCACAAGATAAAAATAATTGTACACATTAGAAAACGACTTGATGATAATGTCTTCGTACACTGAAATCTTCGCGAAATGAATTAATTAATAAAAACTATTTACAATTTTTTCGTCGATAAAATATAAGAGATTACAAAGACTAGATACAGTAATATGTTTCATAAAATGAATTTTTTGAAAATGTAATAAAACAATAATTAGGAAAACATTTATAAAAATATTACACTGGATTGCTAAAAGGTCTCAATCACATTTCAAACAAAAATGGTAGCATATCTTTACGAATGCTACGAGGAAAAATATCTTAAACAATTACATAGAAACTCGAATATCGGTTTTAAAAATTTGTAACTAAAAAATGAAAAATAAAAGAGAAGAAAATAATTCATTAAAAAAAGATATGGAAGTCGCTGTTTTCAAGTACCTGAAAATTCAAACTTGGTAACGAGTAGCTTTTCGATATATCGTTAGAAAATGCCGAAAGACGCGATAATGGTGATGATATCGTTATAATTCTAAATGCATGCTTCAATACACTTCGGGACCACCATCCTCTGGCGGCCTCGTCCATTTTATTGTAGTTTCCGGCGATCGATACAGGAACAAAAGTTTTGCGAATAAGTTTTCCTCGAGATCGAATTCTCTTCTTTCTCTCACCAAAAATATGTCCAAGCAAAGCTGCAAAAAAGAAACTTAATTCGTAAAGAACCTATCTAGGTACAATTTCTGATAAGTACAATATAATCATCCGAATATCAATAATAATTAAATGAAAAATTTCTCAAATAGAACATATTATTTTCTAATTCGCTTGATCAGGTTTCAGTTTTATTATTTTCGTGGAGTAGTTGACTTCAACAATATTGTTATACATAATAATAAATTTGTACATGATCTCGATTTAAACAACAGTTGAGATTACTAAAAATTGATAAGACTGAAATAAATGAAACAAAAACAATCAAGTGCCCAAGTATCTCGAGCAAGCAAAACATAAGAGTTCATCTTCAGATCTCCTGCACCAGAGTTGACTCGAGATTATATCAACTACAACTTACGTTACTCTGGTTGAAATCGACAGTCTGTTATTGTCATAGAAAATTAAAAATTGTTTTACCTGCAAAATGCGGTCCACATAGGGCATATCCTCGAACATAATTTGGCTAGAGGTCCCAGTGAAGTAGCCTTTAACGTAAGCACCCACCACGATGACGAAAGTCGTATACAGTCCGATGATGCTGAAATCAAAAGTAACAAATCAGTATTCGTAACAATAAAATCTCTAATTCAATGCTTATCTTCAAAAAAGAAAAATTATTCATTGATTTCAATTTTTCATTATTATTATTATTATTTATTCACGTCCCACCACAAGTGGCCGTTGACCCAAATGAAAGGCGGGTCCCATTCGCAAAAATTACAGTCTCTATTGCACGAAAAAAAGAGAAAGAAAGAAAAAATACACGAATAAAACGTAGTTGTTTTTTTTTTTGTTCATTTCTGTGGCACACCACTACTGCTCACACATATTGGGTTCGCTTGACAGCAGCGGAGGGTAAAAAATATAAATGGCTCAATCAGGGGCATAGACAATTTGGTTGATACGAAAAAATCATTTTATAAATTTTAATATTACAACGAATAACGAAAATGCAAGTGAGATATCTTCTCGTAATTTTGAAATTTTTTTTTCAACTCTCGCTTCATTTTAAATACGAGTAATTTTTGTATCTACACTTTTTCTCAAGAAATGAAAACTGATAAAAGCAAATTCGAACCCTAGGATTTTGAGGGATATTGACCACTTTTTACAAAATCGCCAAAGAAACATGGGGCCAAACTTTTGGTATAACCTAGAAATACCTTAGCGACCGAAGTGTTTTTTACGGCCACACAATTTTCAATTCCTCATACAGAATTTCAAGTAAATATACTATAATTGAGTCTTACCCTTTGCCGCTAATTATCGAAAGTAGTCCGGGTGGGAACATTTTGTCGTTAAATGTGTATATGATAAGTGACTTGGAACTGGTATGGTTGGTTGTGATGTCGTCGATGGTTTTCAAGAAAAATAAATCAGAGTTTCGGTCGATACTTTCGAATGCCGACCACCACTTATTTCCGGTTGTACTGTCTTGTTGCAGGCGGAAAGTAATATTGATGAATGGATTAGATCCATCCTCGCTGCCATCCAAGTTGCGTTCTGTAAGGGAAAAAAAAAGTCAATGATAAAATTCACAGTGAATGGCAATGGCAATTACAGTGAATTAGGTTAAAGGTAGTTAACACTTTGTTAAATTCTTAAAAATAAATAAAAATTATTTTACTTTGGTCCTCATTCTTCATCAGTTTGTCAACAGCCGTAGCTTTTCCGATGCTGGTGACTTTCAGGAATTTCGGCATCAGATACGGTATTGTGAAGTTTTTCACGCTGCCTGTTAAATTCAGCACGTTGTTCATTTCTTTACATATCTCCTTCGACAAATTGACGAAATTCGATTCTGCAACGGTCTTCGGCGACTCTGGATTCTCAGACCGTCGATTAATAGTCCACTCGAGCGAGATTCTCATTTGGAAACCTGCCCGATATCATTTATGAAAGTAATTCGAAATAAACGCAGAAAAAAGTTCAACTAGTGGAGTGACCTCCAAATTATAATGTCGAAAAAAACTAAACAAATGGCACAGAATAGCGTTGACAAAGAGCTCCAGCACCAGAGCTGAGCAAAGGTTTTGGCGTGAAATTTTTAAGTATGAAGCAAACTTTTTCAGAAGTATCAAATTTCTAAATTGGGCGAACTATAGCCCAAGTTATACGTTGAAAGTATATTAAACAATTTCTTTAACAAGATAATCTTTCCAGAAGAAAAGTGGTACTAGGTAGTAGGTACCGACGATTAAAACTAACCAACTGAATTTCAGCTCATTTATTCGATTATTCTATTGTACTAGAAAAACTTTAGCGTCGCCTGATGTAATTAAATTGGAAATCACGATAAGTAAATCAATAAATACGCAAGAAGAGGATACTAGCAAATTTTTTCCTTTCATGATAACGGTTTTTATTCAATCAAATGACATTTTTTGAAACTAAGGACCTCCAGCTATCATTCAATAATTAAAAAACTCCTTATTGATGCCTCTTAATAGATAAAAATGAATCAGAAAAGCAACGAGTAAAACTTACACCGATCCAATTCTGCTATTATTTCAGTCATCTCTGGAGGTGGTATCGTCCAAATGGAGCTGGAATAGGTGGGTAACGTAACAACGCCCACGTCCTCAGGGTTGTAATCAGAGAGAAACGTTTGTGCACTAGCCGAGGCTGAATAGATTTCTTTAATTTGCTTCCACTGATTTTCATTCAAGCTGCAAAATATCGAAAAACAAATTATTTAGAATATTAAAAGTCATTTAAAAAATTGTATCTTCAATATCATCAACCATAAATAGCAAAATAGAAGTATTAGAAAATACAGAAAATAGTAATCTCTATATCTAGATAATCAACTAAGTGACAAAAATCCCACAACCTAAAAATATTTCTTCTCAATTAAATTTCAATGACATTTAAATTTCCGAGATATCAACTGTTTAATCAAATTCATCGAAACTTCGTCGAATATGAAACTATTAAAAATAAAAATAAGCACCTGTTGACTTTCGACGTGTAAGTACTGTACAAGGCCTGATACGAACTGATTTGAACTTTGGCATACATATCAGTCGGTATATTTGGTTCTCCAACTGTGTTACCCAAAGCAAATAGCACCAATGGGAACCAGATGATGGTAAATAATATGATTAGACCACCAGAGCCGTACATGAACTTCGTTTTAGCCGGTATTTTTTGGCTACGTGGTAACGGATATTTACTTTCAGCCCGACGAAGACACTGAAAAAATTCGAATACATTCGTTAGAAATTCAATTACATACGAATCAGAAAGTAAAAATCATTTCCAATGTCGAAAAGATAATTTACAGGATGAAGGGACATTTGAAAGTAAGTTTTTTCTTTCTTTTTTGGTACAAGGTGAAATTCGAGAATATTATTTTTAATAAAAACGCAGGAAGGTATAGGAAAAAAAGAATATAGGTATTCAAGTAATTAATGAGAATCGAGGGCTATCTAACTTAAATAAATGACATATACAGGTTGTTTCAATCAGAATATTAAAAACCCTAAAAATAAAAAAAATCTCAATCGACTCAAAAGTGATTTTAAACTTCTTGAACATCTTAATGATCAAGAGGATTTACTGATGCAGGCAAACACAACAGGATATAGCAACTATACATTTACGAATCACCCATACCCTCTACAGATAAGAATAAAAAGGACAAATTTTTTTTGTTTTTGTCTTCTGAACACAGAGAAAGAGGGTCTAAAATAAGGAAACTGATCTGATCTTCGACCGAAATGTTTTCAATTCTGTTTCCAGAGTAACTCTGTTAAAGCATACTTTAAGCTGGAATATTTGTGCAAATATATCTTCCATTTTAATCCAGTCGGTTAATGTCATCGAAGTTTCAGTCCATATCCAATCCATAAGCGTTCGAAGTTCATAAACGAATGGAATTAACATAAATCTACAAACAGACAAGTATAATATACATGTTTGGTACTTTGACGAGAAACAAAATGTAGAAAATACTCATTTTCAACATTACGAAGAACTTACATTTTAAATAAGACCATGTTCACAAGATTATAATTTTTGCACAGGAAATTCCCTAAAATTCTGGTTGGATAGCCACTGCGAATTTGGTAAGCAGAGAGCAGCAAATAGAAACACTTTATCAGATACCACAAAGATGGAGGTAATGCATCGTTGAATCGTCTGTAAGAATGAATTTTTCGTAGAATTAAAAAAAAAAAAAAATCGCAATATTATTTTGTCGCTATCAATTGAAAGTTTGCATATTTGGAAAGAAAATTCGTTAGTTTGCTAACAATGATAGAATTATCATTTTTTTTTTCGAGCTTGAATATTTTACTCGCTTCAATTTACCTTTCTGTAACAGCTGGTAAAATGAAAAACATCCAAATGTGAATTACAACGACCAACAAATATTGGAAAACCAACTTTCCAACGATATATCGACTCAAGTACAACCAACGATCTATCACAATCAAAGCGAACTGGATAATAACCATGGCCAGAAAGGCGAATGGAATTTTATTATCTTCGATGTACTGAGTGACACCACCATCGCCTTTGGCAGCCTAAAATAATCAAATACGAGTAGGTATTGTGAGAAAATAGCGTCACAAGTGAGGAGAATAAAAATGCATCGCACCGAGTCGAACTCACCCCAAACGATGAAAATCCGAAAATAATGACGATGATATTCAAGAAGTCGCAAAAGAACATGTACGCGTACACATCATCTGCAATACGACTTTTCGAGTCAATCAACTTGTTGAAGAAGTCGGTTACCACTTTGGTGTACGGTCTAAACACGAAAATCCGGTTCAATAATTTAGTCGCCGTTTTAACGAGGAAACACTCGCATAAAAACAAAAAAGGAAAACCAATTTACTCGAGAAGGTTTTCGCTCGACGTGGACAGACTGCGACTGTTCTCCTTCATCTGCGGAACCACAGTTTGATTTTGGTACGATTCTGTACTTTGGCCGACGCCTCGTTCGCTGGAAATCGGTTCAGGAACGTTTAAATTTACGGTGGTCAACTCTGTGACAACGTCACTCTCGGAACCTGATACGACGGACGACTGATGCGGCTCTACGTAGTTGAGATTCAGCAAATTCGATGTCTTATGGTCTTTATTGAATTCTTCAGCACTTTTCCATAAGCCCAATGATTTCAATGTGGACCTAATAAGAATACACACGTCATTATAACGACATTATCAGGGATCTCCGGGGAATTTTTTTTTGTTAAAAAAAAAAAAAAATGAAATACATAAGCAGATAGATGAATAATGCAATGATACAGGTTGAATTTTGTAACTTCCTAGTCTTTTAACGGCGTACCAAAATTCTTTCAACTAAAAAGCCCGATTTTTTTCTCCTTACCGATGGAAGAAAACAGCCAACAGCAAAACTAGATTGTAGAATGAGTCATTACTATTTTTTTCAACGCCCAAAGTTCGAGCCCAGTGAAACGGTTTGTCGTCAGGTATTGGTTCCATTGGGAAGAAATCTGCCTGACAAATATTTCTAACAACCACGACGAACTGAAAAACACGAACTCAAGGTGAAGTCTACGAATATTGAAAACATACTTGTATCTAAGAGTTATCTTTTACGATAAACGTAATTTTTTTAGCATCATTTTTCATATTTTCAGAACTAGCTTAAAATTATCAACTTCGAATTCGAATTCATAATATCCAAGAAAAAACATGAAGAGCCAGATGAAAGAGATCCGTTCAGTGAATCTACCTATTAGATTTATATAGAGTACTAAATGAGTTTAAGACTACCTCAACAAACGATTTTTCGATAAATCTAGAAAAAAAATTAGAACTGACACAAGCTACCCTAAGTTGTACAGGGTGTAACGAGAAAAATCTTAAAATAATTTATGTAAAAATTTTATGAAGGGCTTTGTTTACTATGAGAGGACTTGTAGTTTAGAATTAGCCATTGATCATTTAAGGAAACCAAAACAGTCTAAATACAGAATGATGAAGGCAGAGCATCTAAATATCAAGTAAATTAATAAGGATGGCAAACAAAGAATTTAATACCTCAAATAACAGATGATTTAGCAAGAAAACTGAACTTTTCAATAGATCATCATGTCCTCGTGTCTCCGAATTTAATAAACTGGGCAAATAGAGCCGGGTTTGTGTTGAGAAATGATATTTCCTATGCCTTCAAATTTATTATTCAATCACTCAACTTGAAAAATTTTTTTTAAATTAAAGTTTTGGTTATTCAAGATATATTTTGTTTTTAGCAACTAGTTATTTTGTTGAAGAAAAAAACGACTGAAAATTGAATCGATGATGCTTAGTCACCATTTCTCGTGAAAATCATAAAAGTACCAATTTACCTCAGTGTAGGCAATGATCGTAACCCAAAATCGTTTTGTAGGTCTCGGTATACTTAGAGTACCCCAAAAGAATACCATTAATGACAATGGCAGCGAAGCCAAAGTTGGACTTTTGATTTGTAAAATGAATACAGCGAAATAGCACACCATATCCGAATGGGACATCAGTGCGTGGTAGATGGCAAGCAACAACCGCACAAATACCGGCTGACTGGAGGCTACCAAGCCTTGACTTTCGAAGTCTTCCATTTTCAGAGGGCTACGACAAACGCGAAATGAATATAAATTAATCATTTTTTAAAGAAATTTATCGTTTTAAAAATTGAAAATCAGCCTTTAACGGTACCTTTTTGACCGCTGACTGCCTAAAGCTACAGGAACCGGCTGCCATTTCATCTCTGGTAGTACGCGCATTCCCATTTTCAAATTTTTTGTTTCCTGAAATCCAAAAAAGAATCGGTTTCATATGCAGATCCCAAGAATTATACTTCGCTAAAGCTATTATAAAGCTGAAGTACTTCTCTAAAAGTTGGTTCAAGTTTACGTAATTGAAACTTAATTGTTCTCCTGAATACTGACATCGATGTTCAACTTTTCTTACTTCATAATTTTCTCAATTAGCTAAATTACTAATTAGAAATAACTATTGAAAAGCTTACTGATGTCGACAGTTTTTTCGAAGTCTAAAATTATGCTAAGTATATTTAGTTGAGTTGCACATTCAAGTTGAGCCAGGAAATTAGAAATTCTTTGCTAAAAGTGACAATCCTTAATGGACGGACCAACTTGAGAGAGAATATGGCTGAACAGTCCTACATTAGACCCTTCGGACTAAGATCACAAAATAAAAAAATTTATTTCAAACCTTCAATGTCTTCTTTTCTCTCTCCAACGCAAGGATTACATAACGATGATCTCTAGACTTGCGGTTCAGAAAATGAATCATCGAAATCATACAACTATTGATGAAGGCTAGTGAAAATTTCAGATACATTATAACACTTTCCCAGCAGCTCTGAACAGGTTGACTATCTTCGTCGGATGTCAAGTTCTCTGCAACAAAGTCAATCAATTCTAAGTAAATATTATAAGAGTGATTTAAATAAAATGCCTCTAAAAACTCTCAATCGAAGTCTTCATAAAAAACAGAAGTACAGCATTCAACAGATAATTATCTAAATAGTTCCTATTTCGACCATCGTCTTATTTACCCATTTATTTGTAGTTTAATCGAACTCACATTATACACTCGAAGTAAGTTCACTTGCTACAAAAATTTGTAGACTAAATTGGTTCAGAATCTCACATTATTTCTATCTTCCTACGTAACTTCAGAGGACTGGGAATTTATAGAAGGTTAATTTTAAACGAAATTCATTTTTGAAAACAGAGAACAGCTCTTAGCCATAGGGTGAGTGATAAGGCCCAACACTCATACTTGTCATTTTCAATAACAACTCACCTTCACTACCTGAAGTATCATCTTTATTCTTATCTCGTTCTTGTCCTTGATGTTCTCGGTCTTCTTGATGGAATGATGCACGTTTCAGATCAGATCCTCGTTTTCTGCGTCGCAGCGACGATCTATAAATAAGATAAAAAACACAGAATTTCAGTTGACGAACTTTATACAAGCACACCTAAGAGAATATGTGACGCGGCGTCGAAAAAGGGAGCTTGGAGTTGAAAAAAATTTTTTGGCAGAAAAGCAACAAATACGAATAAGGATAATATTTGAGAAAATTTTCTTCAGTAGAATATGTTCTATTTTGTTTATAATTACACCTTCAGTAATACCAGAAAGAATTTTTCCGTGCGAAGCTTTCTACTCCCTCGTTTAATCAGTTTTTGCCTCAACCCTAAGCTACTTTTTTCGTCGATACATTACATAAATCGCGTTAAGCATAAGCACATATACGAGTACATACCTGCTCTCATCAAGTGTATCAATAACATCTTTGCTGGTGGTGGCATCTGAACTCTTGAAATGAGAAGTTGAGCATTCATTCTGCAAAATAAAAATGATAAATTAATCCAAATTGAAAATAAACTCACGAAAAAAGTGTTAGTAGCACGCCGAATGATTCGATTAATTTGACCGAGTGGAACACAAGCTTAGATGACAGATTGAGAAATATCCCGATCTCAGAAAAAAAAATGATAGACTACTTGCAGCCTGCAGGAAACATGATATGTAGTAAATGAAAGAACAGCAGTAAAGACATATGCAGTACACCATGTTAGAATAGCTGAAGGTAACAGAAAAGAGGATGTTGAACCAATTTGATTCCATCACCTGAAGATTTTTTCCAATACCCTGACTCTCCGGTTAAAAAAGAAAAAAGGAAAAACAAACAAAAAACTGAATACCAATAGTTTATTTGCCTTCACAATAAAAGGTCACCAAAAGAAAGAATCAATCCAGAGTAATGGAGAATGAAAAAGAAATCATTTAGTCAGTACTGGAACCAATTGAGCTGCATGCAAAAAAAAAACCAATTGAGTATTTTTGAAAAACTAATAAAACTAATTATATTTTTCCGTTTGGAGACTAATTTGACCCGGGTGAACCATTCTAGTAAAACTAAAATAAGGTTCAATGAATCCTATAAGTAAAGGTTGTAAAAGCTATTAGTATACAGCAGGAAAACGGAATTAGTATGAAAACCAAATAAACTAAAATTGAAAATAGGGCATGTAGAGTAACTTATATAAAACTTGTACTATCTAAATGAGAAAAAATTTCAAAAATAAAATTCAGTTAACTCAATTACGTACTAGGTAAATGGTATATGTGCTTGAAATTTGACATAACTTTTTTTTCAAACATCACTTACTTCTATATGCATCAATTCAACTGGAGCGGAGCCAATTTTCTTACCTTTGAAGGAAGATATCATTTATATCCTATCACCTAACCAGAAATATTACAAACTACTATAATAGCGCTAAATTCATACATGTCCAAATACGTTTTCCCAAATTCAAGCAGATGCATCGAGTAAACAAATAGCTCATACGAACTACACCAATCAATTACGAAAAAGCATTCTACCCGAGAGCAATATATGTTACCCAAATGCAAAGTCGTATAAAATACCAAGTCATTTCGCTAACGTCCAAATTGAAGCATGAAATTATAAAATTAATTCAAGTCCAAACATTTTTTCTGATGGAATGTACACCGAGCTAAAACTCGTAGCAGACTAAGCTTATAAAATAAATGAAAACAAAATAATTAAATGGGTAAGTGAAACGGGTTCCATTCGGTGTACCAGACGAGTTTGGTTCTAAAATCTAAAAATGCTGAGATAAAAAGTGAACGTGAACCAATTTAGATGCCAAGTTCAGAGACGTCAAAATGACTTGGTATTATTTATACAACACAAACACAACCCAAACGTATAAAAAGCTGGCTACAAATTTGCGACGGCAAATGATTCAGTTATTCGCAGATCTTTGTGCAAGGAACTCACATCATCTTCCTCATCGTCGCCATCGCCAGCAGATGAGCTCGTCGATTTGTTGGCCATCTCTGATCTACTTTTCGTAGATGAACTCCTCGCCGATTCATCGCCATGCCCATCAGGCCCACTGGACTTTAGAGCGTGTTTCATATCCGTCCTCATAACACTCTCCATTAACTACAAAGATGCCAAAATATTCGTCCAACGAATAGAATTACACGCAAAGCCGAACACAAAGGCCGCAAAAGTAATTTGAATAATTTGGAGGCCATAAAAAATGTAATTTTTATTATAAAAGGCGATTATTCGAACAAATTGACATACGCCCCCCTCCCACCCGGGCCCACGTAGGGGCGAGTAAATAATAAGTTTAAAAAAGTACGAAACGGGTTTGTGTTTTCGGCTACGTCATTAATAATTAAATCGAAAATTTGAAGGGAAAAAACTCGATAAATAAAATTACAAAAAAAAAAAAAAAAAAAACATTCCATTAATCCCATCAGAAAACACTTTCATACTTTTTTCGACTCAAACGTCACCCTCATCTTCTGAAAATACTGCACAACTTGTAGTAAGCAACAAATCATTGCTCCAAAATAAATTGTAAAATAGGTTTTCTATAATGGGTTAAATTGGTGAAATAAACCCACCGCCCACAAAGCGAATAATAAATATAGTATCCAGTCAACGCTCTACAAAATATTAAAATAACCAGTCCATGTTCATCACGTACATATTTATTATGTAGATGAATAATATTTCCCTTTTTCTAGGTAAGCAACACCATAGATCGATAAAAGATCGAAAACAATTTTAATAGCTGAATACGCAAATAATTAATACTGAAAAACTTAAATCACGGATTATCCTTAAACTGAAGCAATTTTCCACCATTGAACTGTCAATTGAACCTTTCTATTCTGATGGAACAAAAGTACACTTCATAATATTATACTTTTGTTGGACTTAATCACTAAATAGTAAAATGTGTGACGTATTGCAATAATATATCGGAGACACAGCAATATTTCAAACATAATTTAAAGTCAATGAAAATACTATACCAATCAATATGAAATGCAATTCACAAGAATTTTGTTTTTATAGACAAGCAGATGTTCAAAATTCAGAGATAATTTTTCAATTCAAGTAAAGTCTATAATTACAAATAAAAGGGTATTTGGCATATTTCAAAAACAAAATCAAAGAAGGATGTTTTTCTTGTTAATATTGTTAATATTTGAATACTATTTTATGAGGCAGAGGAAAAGGGACCAGATAAAATTGTACGAGTATTATAACAATCGTACCGATTTAAGGAGAAAAACGAACCTAAACAACAATTAAACCACTAAAGCTGCAACTGAAAAATTGAATTAATTCGCACCTTTGCATTTTTAGTCCCTACGTAACACGATTAAGACGCCATTAACCACTGAAGTTTCAAAATAATAAAGTTTTAATTGTAAGTTGAGCGTGAGCAGACGTAAAAAAGTGAAATTTCGGAGGAAATTTCCTAAACTTGTGGCTAATGCCCGAGAGAACTTCATTTTTAAATAACTTTTGTCTATAATATTATCGATTACACGAATGCGGATATAATACGAAGGGTATCTAAGTTGTTATTAATAAACAAAACAGCCCAATCAAATAAGGCACAAAAGTATAAAGGCATTAAATAAAAACCATCGGAAGGTTTGTAAATCTGCTGGGATTAAACCAAATTTCAATTTTATCACCATACAATATAAAATAGATGATTACTCACCTTTCCTAGTGTTTTGCCATGTAATTCTTCATCCACCTCGTCAACTGCTGTCAGTTCGTCCACTTCTACTAAATTAAACGACTCCTCATCGTCGAACATGTAATAATCGCCAGACCGAATAGCTGCACAGACAAACAAAAAACTTGTATAACGACGCGAATAAAAGAAAATAGAAAATATTTTTCTCCTTGAATTGTGATCAAGGAACAAAAAGTATGCAAATATTTTAACAACTACCAAATGGATTTGAAATTTTAGAAAAAGAGTACATGACACGCCTATAAATACTACGTGAAAAAGCTTTTATAGAAAATAAAGTAATGATTAACCGTATTTCAATAAGAATAACACAAACATCACTTGAAATTGAAAATTTTAGGATAAATAAAATATTTCACGATATTTCTGATCACACGAAGAAGCTGAAAAATCAGATATATTTTTAAAATTTTCAAATACGCATACTCGCACAAGTAGGATGTGATAATAATTTTCAATAAAGGTAAAAAAAATTATCATCAAGTACCAATCGTCCAACCCATTAGCTACAGTAAATTAATCAGAAAAATATTTTCAGAAGGTCCAACAGAATGAAAAATCATCGACTCATTTTCATAATAATGAGGAGTGAAAAACAATGATTTTTCCGACAAAAAAAAAACCAAACAAGAAATGATCATTGCATAAAAACCTAAAAACACCATTCTTTTTAGAAAGAGGGCAGAAAACGAAGTATAGGATAGTGATCTTCTTCCAACTTGTTCTCAGTAGTTTAAATATGTAGTTGAAATAGGTAATCAAAAAAATTTTTCTCCAACATTTGTAATTAGCTTTTTACCGGAGAAAATGAAAATAAAAACCTGCTAAAATTAAATTATTGAAATCAGACATCAATGTAATTCCATTTTCATTCTTGGACTACCGAATCATTAACAAAAGTGAAGGTATGACAGATGAATTCAAAAGAAAAAAAAAGAATTGAAATAATGGATTCAGTTTCTTTTCATTCTGGATACGTTACGGAGGTAAAACAATTTTTATCCTTCAGAATACGAAATTGAAGCTCCTTCAATCCAATTATTTATAAACAGTAGAATAGATTTAGAATGAATAACTTAGAAAATATTCTTCGAAAATGGTTGGTAAAAATTTTAAAGTCAAACAAATAACTACAGCATACACAACTTAATTCATATTTTGAAAATTGAAAAATAAGAATGTGCACAAATGTGTTGAAAAGAAAATCAAAAAAGAGCACGTGGTAAGTTGTGCAGTTAAATATAACGTAAGTTCCAGATATCTGAGCCCCGATATCCAGATGAAAGCTTTTTAATTGGAACATGATGAAATAACGTCAGAATATTTTTTCCCACGTGTGTAAAAAATTAAACATGCGTAAGTATTTCCCAAAATAATACTTATACAAGGTAGTTAATGAGAAATAAAAAAAAAAAGAAAAAAACTAGACAAGGTGTTCTTCACTGCGTACGTAATCTCCGAGTCTACATCTAAAGAAAATGGAAATTTGTGTAATTGGATTACCGAAAATTGAACTGATGGTTTGGAGTAGTGAGAAATGATTTCTAAAAGGTACACACGTACTTAACAAAAACGGTACCTACTGAAAAAATCAAGATAATTGTCGGTAAATAGAAAAAATAAAGAAAGAATTTTGTTTTTAGATGTACAAAGTGATATTTTTAAGCAGGTCAGAGTAGGGCTAATCCATTTTTAAGGTGAATCTGATTCACCAGACGCCTGTACAGTAACTGCTTACACTACCCCTCCCTCTGGAACTTACGTAATCACGAGAAAAAAAAGTCAGCGTAAGTACAAGAAAAAAAATCTTACTAACGTCTGAGAATAAACTACTGCACATCAGCCAATTGGAAGAAGAAAATATAAAAAATGGGCGGAAAAACAAAATATTTCGATAATATTCTGCGAAACAATCACCTCTACAACGGGCTCGTAGCAAAAATAAAACACAGCCTGAGATGACGCTCTTCAAAAACTTCAAAAACTTCAAAAACTGTACGGAAAACGCAAAAAATGGAGTCGCCGCCTGCGGCATTTCAAAAACGCGGATCACGTATGTAGCACTTGGGTGAGGGGTTCTATGTACAAAATTCATATCATTCCACATGGCGTTCGCGTTTCGTTCCTTCGATATCTACACGCGTTTCGGAAGCCCATAGCCAGCAGCTTTTTTACAATACCGAGGGTTGCGGCAAGCAGAAAACCTCTGTTCGGCGACTTATTTTCAAAATTTTGTAGCGCGTATTCGACTTGTAAGAAAGTGAATATTACGATACATGTATGGTGTGACGAGGCGGACATCGATCTACGTGGCCCCACGGAGCCGTGATACCAATGCTGCAGCGGATAGAAGCCGAAGCTGGACTGTCGTGGACGCGAGGAGACCGCAGAACCGTACAGAGGTGGCGAAAATGGATGGCCGGTCTCGTCGAAGGAGAAAGGACGGTGCGACATCGGGGGTGAGCCAAAGGACATTCGCTGCGGTTCCAGGTAGCCCTCTGAAGAGACGGTCATTATGGCTGACGAGGGAGTCGGTGGCTGCAGATACGAATTTGGGCGCGATGTGATGGTCAGCAAATCGTCCTCGATTGGGGTATGAAATCCTTGACGCGAGATAGTCGACGATATGCTAGGCGAGGTTTGGAGAGCGAGCGGTGCCTGTGGTTCTACATTCGATTAAATTTTCCGGTTTTTCATAAATCAATAGTAACAAACTCGCAATCGCCAATCCTCAAATTCTTATTAATTTCTAGTCCATAAGGGTATGTTTTCGCGCTGGACGAACTCCACAATTTCGAAGACGGAAATAAGGAGAATTGTACAAAAAAAAAAAAACCGTATTTAACAACATCGTCTGTAGATCGCGTTTTTCCATGCCTGTTGAGGGTGAGGGAGGAAATTGGAATGCCGAAGGGAAAAAAAATGGCGGTAAAATGACAAAAACCAGAAATAGTGTACGGAATGTGTGAAATGTGAATGGTGTGAAATGAAGACTGAAGAGTAGACGACTAAAATACAATCCCGGCTAGTAAACTGCTGGTCTGTGAAAACTATCTTGCGGAGACGATATCTAATTTTATTTTGACAAACACTCATAATTTTTAGGTGAGAATTACTTGTATTAGGAGCATATACAAAGTAGTGGAAAAATCAAAAGGCTGTCGATTCTTATGAAATGGGAAATGCAGAATATACTCAAGTCTGTAAAACTGAAATTATGTGAGGGCATGTTCAACTCTTACCGCCTAGAGTTTGATTTGAGGAATACTCCCTCACAAGAGAAAAAAAATTGATATCATTATTTTGGCCAAATCTCGATACAAGTTTTGTAAATGGGTAAATTGCAAGGAAGGGGAGGGAGAGAAGGGCATTTTACTTGAAAACAACGGTTCAGATGCTCGTATTCCAGATGACAAGAAGGTGTTAGGTCCCCTAATTCTGACCCCCAAAAATTTCAAAACGATACTCATTTTTTGAGTTTGTGTTTGAAAAAAAATATATTTTGGGTATCATAACAAAGTTTTCAAAAAACAAGAGCAAAAAAACCACACTCAAATACGTAAGTTATACATATTATATGTAATGGGATAATTTCTTTACATGAGAAAAGTGCCTACTTTTGGTGCTCTCTATCCGGGTTACTATGATACAAAATAAAACATTCTAGCGCAGCAAGTCCCGCTAGAAAAGCAGGTTTTCCGACTGAAATAGTTCTGACAGGAGTGTAATGAACCACAAAAATTTTATGTTTTAGAATTCGGTAAAAAGGATAGGGACAGTCTGCTCGATTTTTTGAAGGCCCAAAATCACAAAAAAAATTATTTCCCCTCGACTGTTTCATAAAAATTTTTCTGATTCAGCCTTCGGGACATTGTTGAGAACAGTTTTCCCAATTTTTCAACGGTAAAAAAAAAATCCGTTGGAATTCAAAGGAATCCTTTCCTTCAAAACTCATCAAAATTCATCATTTTTTAGCTACATTTTTGCTGATTTCTGATTGCCATAGAAGCGCAAAACCGATGGTCATGAAATTTCTATTAGACCTGAAATTTATCGAGATTGTCCTCTGGTGCAAATTCCAGCCCTATTGGTTCAGTGGTTCTTCCTATCTCGAGTTCCAAAGAAGAATCCACGATTCTCAACCTTTAAAATTACTTTTTTTTACCAAACTAATGAACGGATTGACTTAGAATTTGGATGAAAAACTCCCAATACTTCGATTATTAATAATATTCGATGAAAACATCTTCATTTGATTAGAAGTTTTGCTGTAATTAGATTTCACAGTTGAAATTTACGATTTACATGGACCGTCCCCCTCCCACCAATCATATATGCATAAAGAAAGGAAGAAAGAAAGAAATATGAAAATACAAGATGGGAATTTTTGGAATCCTGAGACCATGAAACGAATGACTGTGAGGATCCCATGCCTGTTCGTAAAAGTTGGACCAAGAGATATATCCGAAAAAAAGTGAAATATGCACCAAAAGGGTCTAAATCGCGACGTACAGTAAAAAGTGCTGCTGATTCGGATTCAGCGTGAAAAATTACATAGTGTGCACAAGTCTCCAAGAAAATTTTAAAATTGGTCAATTTTGGCCGAAATGGCAAGATTAACCCCTTCGTTTTTTTCAATTTTTTTTTTCAAAAATTTTTTTTCGAGTTTAGCACTGGTATGGAGGTTTTCAAGGTCGCTGAACACAAACCCGGAAGCCGCTTTCGGCGTTGGCTCTCGCCGAGCGAGATATGGCCGCAGAAAAAGTGGAAAATGCTCCTAAATGGGTCTAAATCGGGACGTAGAGCAAAACGGGTCGCAAATTCGGATTCAGCGCGAAAAAATGAATAAATTACACGTGTGTTGGGTGTATTTAATGAGTGATACCTGGTGCTGATTTTTATCCGGAGGTTAGTTTGAAATATGCAATGTCCGAATGAACACTGTTTTTTTTAGCCAAATTTTTTTCATTATTCAGTAGCTTAGAGACAGATAATTCGATAATTTGCTAAAATATTTCAATTTAACCAAAATTTATCCTAAAATAATATGTTCGAAAACTTTGCATTTCCTGATTTCAGCTCAGGGAATAAATTTGTGAGTTCAGCACTGGTATGGGGGTTTTCGAGGGCACTGAACACGAATCCGGAAGCCGTTTTTGGCGTCGGTTCTCGCCGAACGAGATATGGCCAAAAAAGTGAAAAATGCTCCAAAACGGGTCTAAATCGCGACGTGTTTCATAAGAAAAGTTTTTGTTTCAATCTAAATTCAATGAACATACCTTCAGCATGGGTCGTGATTTCTCTAGTCTTGATACCCTGTATCTTTTTTTGAGCTGCTTTGATGCTGTCCATTTTGTTTTTGATTTTCTGTAATACTGCTTTTTCGAGTTCTTGTTGTTTCAGAATTTGTTTTCTACTCAACTCTTCGATAAGTTCGGCTCCTCTGTAAAGAAAAAACGATTCCAATGAATTCGATATTTTGAAAACAAGAAGAAAATTTTTTCATGTCTAAACTTTTACTTGCTAAAAAATAAAATCAATCATTCATAAAAAACCAAATACGAAAAAAAAAACCTCATTAATCTCTATTATTAAATTTAAACTTACCTGGCAGCCAACACAGCCATAGCTTTAGCTTCGTCAACAATCCTTAAGAAATAATGACTAGAAAATAATCTTTTTTGAAATATGAGCAAAATGAAACAGACAGCGTCGCCACCCATTCCACCAATACCACCAATACCGATGCTTCTACCACAAGTGAATGGAACTTTTGATCCAGTATCTGATAATAATCAAGAAAACGGCGATAAATGCAACAATTCGACTATTTTAATAATTGTTAAAAATAATATTCCACGCATACCGAAAAAATTATTTAAAAATCCGAAGTCTTCGATACATCCAATGCCTAATAACCTGACCAGCCAACACACGCTGGTCATTTGCGACACGAAAATACAACCGGGAATTTGAAATAACGCTTTGAAAAATATAATGCTAACATTATAAATCAAGAAACGGTTCCACCTAGAGAAGGAAAACAGAACGAATTAATAAAACTGTGAGTTTTCGGTATATTACGGATTCATTAGAAGATCTTACCATTTCAAAATGGCGCTTATTGGTCGAAGGTAAAAATCATTTCCCTGCCATAAAATGAGAAACGATCCGATTACGTAACCAAATGAGAAAAGTGTAACGTTTGTGGTTCCGGCCAAAAACGCAACAGCACATGAGATCCATAAAAGTGAACATAGAACACCGTGTTTTATAATATCGAGATACGATCTAAAAATAGAGAACGGCATAGTAATACTTTCAAAATCGAATGTTTGGAGCAAAACAAATTTTCACTGTAACATACTTCTTGTCCGAAATGAAATCCGGAATTGGATTCACGTAATTCGGACTTTCCATTTCGTGGACGATGTACTTGTTCATTCCGCCAGGGTAGTCATTATCTTTATGCTGGAATTCAATACGGAAGACTTTCGTTTGGCGGGTGACTAATAATAACACGATAAAGTCGTCTGAAAGTAAAACGAACAAGGGCTAATAATTGGGTTTTGCCAAAATACAGAGTGTAATGACAAGATTTACTAACAAATTAAGAAGGATACGCGCGGTATATACAGATTTACTGGAATGAACAACCACCTAAGTGCAGCTTCTACCATGCCACTTTTTTTGAAAGATACTAAAAACATGAAAAATAATTATTAACTTTTTATTCAATCATCTTTGAATGAAGTAAAAAATGATATTTGACCTTTCTTTCATGGTCAAATGGAAGTTTGCTTAAATATACAAGCTTCCAGAAAGTTTACTGCACTCTACTAACCAAAACAAAGTTCCGGCGGTAATCCAACACAGATGGCGTACTGGAGAGGAATACTGATGGCAATGAACAAGTTAAAAATATACCATATTTTTGAAAGGGTTGCTCTCGAGCATAAGACAATTATCATCAGCCACACCGCGTAGACTAGAGCCATTACATCCAGACGATTTCCAATTAAAAATACTATACTGATTAAAGTAATCTGTGAATCAAAGATATAATTCATGATTATGGTGATTAAATTGTGTTACAAAAGAAACAAAAGTGAGGTGAAATTGAAGTCAGACTAAAAATTTGTTCCTTAAAAAATTAAGCATACTTGAAAATTTCTAATTTAAAATACTGCACTGATTATAAGGTAATCTGTGAATCAAAGATTGAATTGATAATAATAGATAAATTGGACTTGAAAAACATAAGTGAAGTGATATGAGAAAATTAAGTCGAAGGCAAAAAACTTATTCCTAAAAAAATGAAGGTCAAATTTGACAGTCACACTTTTTTATTTTAAGAGTAAAAATGGTTCAAGCTTATCCAAACCTTCAAAATTAAGGTTCCAGACTTCAACCCAGTTTCCTTACGCACAGAATACCGACTAAAATTTTACCTCAATGCCAAATCGAAAGAATCCATAATTGAACAGATACTGAATGCACTCTAAAACTCCATTATTTGCTTCCCGATATGAAATTCGCGGAAATAACACGGGACTTCTGGATAGAGGACAGCCTTTGACGTGCCTCATATATTTTTGTCTCGTAACGACCACAACGTGCATCGTTACGGCAATAATGATCCCTGAATAAATAAGAAAAAAAAAATTATTAACGCTGAGCTTGTCACATTCACATCAGTAAAATATAACAGCAATACATACAAACATAACCGGATAATAACTGCAGTATCGACCTGTTACCAGTTTTATAAATTCCCAACCAATCAGTACCATTCAACTGATAGGAACCATTATTTTCGCCCTGAAATAATAAATCAAACGAATGCGAGTACAGAAATCAATACATAGAAGCAGGACCTGAAAATAATTTACTAATTTTAGCCATCGCTGAATATGAATGGAAACTATTGGGATTCGGAACAGGAGGTAGCTCGATGAGAGCAGAACGAAATTATTGTTTTCATTTACCTTACATTCAACTGCCCACTGACTGACGCTAAAATAATCAATTTGGAAGATCATCTGTGCCAGTAACACAATGGCAGCTACCAATGACGTGAGTCTAATCACTATATCCTGCAGTGCAGCATTCAGCATCATAGCCACTACAGCACTTATCATAAAACCAAGATGAATCACATTTACCTACAAATTGAAATAAACCAGGCATGATACTTTTATACCTTAAAGGTATCCTAAAAAGTTTTTTGTTAACGATACACTTTTACTTACGTCCGAAATACAAATCATCATGATTAAAAATATGATAATTTTCTTCATATGCAACTCCATGAACAGCCATAAAACTTCAATGCTGTTTTTAACGAACAAATTGATTTTGTCGATCGTTTGCAGAGTTTTAACATTTGGCGCACCTAATTAAGCGAAAAAAACATTTTCCAATATTAGATCATAACAAATTACTCTGCGTCTTTAATGATCATTAATTCAGTACTAACAATACGTTCATTTTTACTGAAAATCAATTATTCAATAAAAGATTACTTTTTATGGAAAGCTTTTTAACCGCATTAGTTCCAGGATCAAGTTTAAATATTTTCCAAAATTCAATATCTGAGGTGAAACGGACATCAAAATTTTTACTTACGACCAAAAACGTGGAAAGACCGTTTAGATGTCGGTAAATCAGCATTTTTCGGTTCGACGAGGGTCTTACTCGAACCAGGACTTGCAGCACCCTCCAGCGAGGATGGCTCTGTTTTAGAAGAAACGTCTTCAATTTGAGTAGCATACTCGTCGTCTGACAAGATTGAAGGTCTCGATTTCGGTCGGTTGGTGCTCGTTCCTCTGAAAAACCAAATGCGATTATTAAAAAATATTTAAGAAATAAACTGACTCAAAATTATACCCACCAATTTTATTGGTGGTGGTTTAAGTGCACAAAATAAAAATACTAATTTCGAGTAAGAATATTGCTTTCTTATTCTGACAAAGGATTTGATATATTTTTTGTCATAGTAAAGTTGGACTTTTTCTACCCGAAGAGGTTTCGTTTCTTATCATACATGTATAAAATATGCGCATTCAAGTGCATCGTACCTGGTTTTGATATCAGATATAGAAAGGAAGTCTTTGTGGAAGTACTTCAACTGAATAACCGTAATTATAACGAAGAACGTAGGAATGATTAAGAAGAAAAACAGCTCTCCAGCAGTTTTCTTCTCCAAGCCAATGTATTTTTGCCTAAAAGTAAAAACGTAAATGGTGTCAGCTATTTTAAAATTATTATAAAAAACATGAATTATCGAAAAAATAACCACCATTTTTCATCGACGCCAATTTCCTCCCACATTTCTTTGATTTTATCGAACTGGAACGTATATATCATAACTAGTATTATCATGGAGATGATGATCACAACCAACCAAAATCCGTACATAATTTTGCGCCAAATGACCCATGAAAGCTACAATCAGAGGGTACAATTTAGAATAAAACAAGAAAAGAAATGTTTTTTTTTTAAGGGATGAAAAACAATAATGTACCTGGAATGTTATAACGAAAAATAAAGCTAATGCCATGTATATAATTCTGAAAAGGTTCATATTCTGATCTCCAAGGATACCGATCGCGAACAGCGTTATCGTGACAACCCAAATCCAAAATTTTGTCAGCAATTTTCGGACACGTTCGCCAAATTTCTGTATTACTTGACCTCCTTTGGATGCAGGATCGCCACCTATAGCTGCCAACAAGGAACGAAAAAAAATTTTATTGAAATCAAAGACAAGTTTCTAAACGCTATTTAATGAGTCTCGATGATATATGAAAAGGTAGTAGAATAAATGAATGCATGTAGCATAAATCCGAGGGTTAATTCTGTTGATACTAAAATTCAATGGACCAGCCGAGAAAGATTTTCATTTCACCGCTCATTCTTATTCAATAATTCTAGTCCTCCAGATTGAATTCGCTTTAAAGATTTAAACCCTCAACTGATTTTGTGAGTTCAAATAAAATATTTCCAAACAATTCAAATTGGAAAAAAAAAAAAAAAGATTTCGAATCATCCAATCTATATGCCATAGTTTCATTACAGAATCCAACGAATGCCTCATTGCCTTATTGAATTTTGCAGGAATAAAAAGTGAAATAAGTTACAATTCAATAATCTAATTATTCTATTAAAAAGTTATGGCTTTTTCACAGATAATACTAATGTATTCACTATTCATAGTGAGCTACTTCATTATTAGTATTATTCTTTTTCTTATCAAAACATTCCCAAAATTTTTTTTGTTGTATTTTTCCAACCAGTTTTACAACCTAAACTAGGTAGTGAGAAAAAAAAAGAAAAAAAAAGAGAGAGAAAAAACACCAAACGCCCTTCAACTTGAGGAATTATTCGTTTAACGAGGGTCCGAAAATCGAATTGTATTTCCTGTTCGCTAATTAAAACACAATTGAAAAACGTTGTTCCACATTAACAGCCTACAAATCGTAAATCGTACACGAACGAAATCAAAAATATTTTTCTGTGGAAAACAAAACATGAACACGTACGTGATTTCAACTCTTCATACTTGAATTTTTTCGAAAATATCACCATACGTACAGACATAGCAGAAAGAAAAATGGCCAAAATTAAAAAAATTACACCTAACACAATCAGCGTGGAATTTGAAAAAGCAGATGATTTTTGAACAACATAATATTATGAAATAGCTGCCACAGAGTAATATGTATCAACTTGGTAAACAAACAGCGAAGATGTTTAGAAACTGTCGAAATCCTACATCAAAATGATTTCTCCATAAGCGGTAAATGAATTTTTCCGGTTAAATTTTTTTTTCTTTCACGACACGAATGAAAAAAAGTTTCGAATACCAACCGTTTAGAGAATAACTTTCGCATATTTCGACAGGCGATGGTGCGGAAGCAGACATTGGTCGGAAATTTTGAATTACCAGAGCACATTATGGGTACAGAAAAAGATTGAAAAAAGAAAATTTAAAATTTTCTCATGACGTGGGCACATGCGTACAATTTACGCTCAATTTTCTAATTTTTCACTCTGGTTCCGTTCAAACGAAAGCAAACACAACCTTAAATTCTTTTCACGAACTTATCACTGAGAATGATAAAGACACCGTACAGTAAAAAAAGCAGAAAAAAAATTAGCACAACGTGTCGCTGTTGTAGATATACATAGTTTCAACAGATCGTTTTTTTCCACTACAATTCAAATTTAAAATACCTTCTAAAAAAAGGTATAGGTAGATGTAAGTCACAATCGGTTAAAAAAATTTTTTGGTAGCGACGGCAACGATGTCGAGAAATATTGTTTAAAAATAGGGGGAAAAAAACACCAAGATGCACCACAAATATCACCATTCACGAGTACGTGTAAATTAACGATTCTCAACGAGTAATTTGTTATGTTATGAGAAGAAAACATAATACAGGTGAAGTAAAAAATAGAACATTAATTTCGTTCGCCTCACGATAATTACACCGTACACGTGAGAAATAATTAGCAACGTGGTATTCCGAAACAAAGAGATGTTTAAATGTTATTTCTAATGACGGGTCAACAAAAATATATACATTTAGAAAATTTTTCTTCGTATTTTAAACGGCTAATTTGTGAAGATAAAACGGAAACGCGTAATGGAATACTGAATAAGTTTTTTAGTAGAAACACACACACATCCAACAAGAGGAGAACGCATATGAACTGAAAATGGAAATGGAATAAATGCATTACGTTGGAGCAGTTTTGAAGGTGGTGATACACGTTTGCTGCCCGACTAAACCGGTTTCAACAGGTAGTTGGTCTTGATTTTTTTAAATCGTACTTAATATTTTTTTTGCATTTCCAAATTTCAAAATTTCCGTAGGAAATCGAATGAGAATTTTCAGCAATAACATCAAGTACCATATCTTTAAGTAAGAATAATCCCCAAGGGCACAAGAAGAAGAATTATTACTTCCATAAAATTCTCTCTCTCACTTTTTAATAGTCACATAAAGGAAAGTATTTTTGCAAAATGCCGGATATTTTTGATCGAAATCGTATCAAGAATATCAATAAGTTACAATTATTTCTGCACAACGCTACGTAGGAATGCACAGCGTAAGAGAAAGTGAAGAAGGAGTAGACGGCCACGCATCCATTAAAGGATAGATATGAGTTCTGCATTGCTAAATAATGTGGAACTAAATTCTTATAAGAAACATAAGTTTTTTACACAATTAACAAAACAGACGGCCTCTCCATAAATATTCGACTAACTAACCGTACTAAACAAACAATAAGATGAAACCGCACATTGAGATTTATTCTGAACCTGAGAACCAGAGGAATTCAAGTTCAATGACAAGGAAATATCGACATTCGTACAATGTACGAAAATCACTCACTGTCTTTAAAATGAAAACAAAAGTACCAAGCACAAAGGAAATCAGTATAGGTTAAAAGCTTCAACTGCGAATTTCTTAAAACTGAAACTTTAGTTTGGATACTTCCGATTCTCGGGTCCAAAATTATAGTCATATCGAAGCATCCTTTCAAAAACTTTGAATACAGGAATTATCACTTCCCCCCTCCCCTAAGGATAGACCCCTCTGACCAGAACAGCAAAAAGGGAAACGTTAACGAGAAATGTTTCTGTCTTTGTGTTAATTTTTCTCCTATAACAACGGAAATGTACCAACAATTTACTGAAATTCGAGTAACCTAGTGAATTATTTTTCACGATAAAATGTAGTCTAACCGAAGGTTCAATTTGTATTTACTCGCTTATTTTATTTTAATTAATTTTCTTTTAGGAGACCGGTTGTACTCCAAGTTGATCGACTTTTGAAGACAACGAAGCTGGTAGTAAGACCAAAAGTCTACTTTCAACAGAAGATTAATTCAAGCTTTTTTGCTAAAATAACTTGCAAGCCTAGTGTTGAGCATTTATTTCGAAATGTACCACGCGCTCGTAAATTTACAAGAGAGGATTGCTACAAGCATAGATTTAAGTCTATTGTTACGAATGGCGACGACCAACAAATAACGAAAAGAGAAGTACAATGCTACAATGCTTTTGTTTCATAAGTTAAAAAGAGATTTTGAAGAAATTAACTCCAATTGCCCAGCTACCTACTCCATTATTATTTCATGGACTTATGCGAACCCATTTGATAAAAATTAGACTCGCTTCGTTAATTATTCATGCTGACTAAGAAACAAAAATTGAAAATAAAACAGTACAATAGAATATTTTTTGCATCAACTACGCTTAAATTACCGAATGCTGATTAATAAATACTCGCACATAGGTACTGATATCAGGAACTAATATCATCAGACACGCCCAGAACGACTGGCTAAGAGGAAAAGATGAAACACACTCGATAAAGTCACGTCCGGGCAAAAAGAAACGTGAAGCGAAACATTTTACTCGCACATTTGTTGGGAAAACAGTGCGAATTTTTTTTTGTGCTATACGAGTACCTTAGTTTTGCTCCTAACGAGGCCTGATATGAAAATATGAACCAAACTCTAACAGAACTCAACTTTCGAAAAAAGTGGACTTATCTCCTCCTCGCCCAACAGTGTTCATACAGCCAATTTTTCTAACGCAAGTAATTGCAGAATAAGCCGGGACCAAGTTTGCAAACTACTGCTCTTTTGATTAACTTGAATTTAAAAAAAAAAAAGCATTTTTCCATCTTCAGTTTCTGGGGAATTAAGGATTGTAATAAAATATTTTCGTACATCAATAAAAACCTAATTTCTTCTATTTTTCAACTGCTTCAATTCTCTAACATTGATAGAACCCAATAATTTTAAAACAAATGAAAGCACTTTTCATCATTTTTTATATCAATAGAAACGTAATTCCATTCTCTTTCCAATGAATTCAAGTTCAACTTTCTACCTCGAATAGATTTGAAGTAATTGTGGAATAAATAAAACTTTTTTTTGAACATTTCGAACATTCTGAAAGCTGTTATTTTATTTCTTCAATTAGTTATTGATGAAATGGCTCAGTCGTCACTTTTTTTATATCAAAATGACCACCAAAGCAATTCTTCTTTCCAATGAATCCAATTTCAACATTGAATATTATATAGAAGCTGAGCTATCATTTGATAAATGAAAGAAAACTGCTGTTTCTGCAACAATATTGTGTCAAGACTTTGTTAGTTAGTATAAGTTTTTGTTTCTCATTATTTAAGGCCCAAAAAAATAGTCAAATTTGGACAATTTAAATGTAAACGTGATCCTCAAAGCTTGCTCTTTCAAATGAGACCCGTTTTAGCTTTCTAGGATGAATAGAAATTGAATTATCATGAAATGAATGAAAGAAAATCGTTCCGTTTTGAGATGTCGCGCAGAAGTGTAGCATAAAATTTAGCATGAGCAATGAAATAAAAGAACTACATACTTGAAAAGATTTTTACATAAACATGTTCCTGAGATTTTCTTTTAACTACTGAGACTAATTTCAACTTTCTAGGTTTAGTAGAAGCCAAGAAATCATGAAATGAAAATAATTTTGTTCATGAATCGTATGTACGAACAGAGGTACTGGGCAGGAGCTGACGTCATCGATCGTTTTCATGTTTTCTTCACTACAATGTATTGTTTAAATCAGCCGAGGCGCGTCTACTTACGTAGGATTTATGATCGAAGGCTAATATTGAATACGAAAACAAACTTCAATGGGATAGATATCAGAGTGATACTCCTTCAAAACATTTCATTCTTCACATCCACTATTCTGCTACTCGAAATTTAATTTTTCATGAAAACGTGACGCTATTATCCACTAACTCTACTGGGGAAAATATGTAAAAGTAAGATTGAGATGTAGAATCTTTTCCTTCATGTTTTTGGAATTGAATCTTAAATTCTTATTAAGGTGCACGTGCATTCACAATGTACTTTCGCTTTTGTCTTTTGCTTTCTTTGCTCTTACTTTTCCTAGGGGACGATATAGGTACTGAAAAAGTCATAAAACAAAAGCGAGCATTGTGAACTGCTAAATCTGAGTTTACTAGTTCAACTTTTTTTAAAGCAAAAGCCAAAGACATACTTGAGCAAAAGAACATCGAACCCTTAAATGCTTTCACTAGAATCCCAATTTTCAATACTGACGCCAATGAGAGTAGTATATCTCACAAATAAAACTAATTTCAACGATTTATACGAAAATTTAAAGATAATTCTACCTGTAGCTGTGCCCACAGAGACACGTACCGGTGCCATCATATGAGCCACCGTAGATGGGCTTCTGGACTCCTGTCTTTCTCGCATGTACTGACGCATTGTAATCCAAAACATAGTCGTGAAAAGCGTCTGGAAATGTAATAAAATTCTTTAGAGGAACGTAGATAATTGTAAAAAACATTGATAAGGAGTAATACATGAAAGAATTTCCATTAAGAGAAATGAGTAAGGTAAATTTTTGCAAGAAGTTTTGAGTTTTTGAAATTTTTATAATACATTAGGACTGTCAAAGGAGCAATAAAGTCAATAGTATAGGAGCCAAAGGCACTATATAATCTTTTAAGATTTATTTAGGATATTGGGTGAGTTACAGAAACAGAAAATGACAAAACGTTCGAAACAAAAAGGATAAATATTTTACGATTTTATTAATTTTTCAAATAATAGACAAAAAACATCTCATTACTGCGTTTCGCTTATTCATTTTTTTTTTTTGTTCAGAATGTTCTTTCACAAGAAACTAATCAAAGATTTTTACAGCTGACTGCATCACCAAAAAACTACATTTGCTTCATGACAATGTAGCTCTAATAATAGAAAAATACGTTGGCTCAAAAATAAAAAGTAGAATTCAAATTTTATAAAGCTGAAGTCCACTGATAATACTGCAAAAATATCCATTGAGGTAAAATGTTAGAACACTTCTACTAAGATGAAAACTTCTAATTCTGAACAGCTATAGGTATAGACTACGGATTTTTAAAAAGCAAGGAGTACCTAAAATTTTTTTCCCATCAACAATGTCAACTATTACTTATCATGATCAAAATACAAAGTTATCGTAACTCCGCGTAACCAAAGAAACTGTTTTGAAATCCAGGTATAATATCAAAACATAACGTACTTTGATGGCCAATTCTTTCACGGGGAATTCACTTCTCGAAAATCCTATTTGTTCGCGTTCGTTATTCGTTATATTGATGTGGATCTTGACAAGTTCTTCGTTAATAAAATCCAAATCGAACAGATATTGCGTGAGTAACAGGAAAATGGCATAGGCAACCAGAAAAGGAGACACACGAAGCATAGACTGTCTCTGGTTCGGTACCATCCACAAAATAATAGCTCCTAACAGAAGGAGAAAGGTAAGCCAACTGTGGTACGTTATACTCCAAGTCTGCAAAACATATCAAAAACTATGAAGAGTTCCGTAACACATGCATTAAAAACTTGAACACAGAAAAAATGCTTACCATCATGATGATATTCGTTCCAATGTACGAAGTACGAGTGATAAAACTTATTAAAGTAATAAATGCGTCCACAAGATACTCCAATAGGTCCACTTTGAATGATTCTTCTCCTGTAAAATGATAAAAAGAATAAAAGAAGATCCGACCAGCTGAAATTAGAATATAATATATGCATTTGAAAATTTCAGAAGTCAGTGAAAGGAAATTTTTTGGCAAACATAATTGAACAATGATATGCAAGAAGGGGATACGTCCACGTTTTTCGAAAATTGAGTTCTTCCAGGGTTTAATTTCGTGCATCGAGCCCTACCAACACTGAAAATATTAGGCGCCAAAACTTGACCGTCGCTGAGAAAATAAACTTCACAGTTGGATTGCTATGCAAGAGGGGATAAGTCGATCGTGATATTATTGGAAACACGTTCTACGCGTATTGATGGTGAAAAACTTGGTATTTATTTCTTACAAACTCCATGAACTGCAAAAATCATAGCAGTTCGCAAATTTTTCAATGAAATTTGATGCATCCGAGGTCTGCTATAGTAAGGATCATCATTAAGTACTACGTTTTACAACTCACAGTTTTACTATAGTCATGTAAAAGATGAATTTTTGAATAATCAATTATTCCGGTACTTCAAAAAAATAGTTTGAATTCTAAACCCTGTGATATTCTGAAAAATAATCTTAAAATATACACAGCAATACAAGCAACACTATTTCTTCAGCCTTAAAAATCCAATTCGAAAATAGATGATTTTTGGCTAGCACTATTACTGCCTGGTATGCTAGATATAATAAGCCCGTTAAGGTGAATAATATAATATTTCTTTACCCTCATGTGTTTCGTCGACCGTTTGATCAACTTTTTCTTCTGGACTGTCGGTAATTGTAATGCTACCTTGCGAGTCTTGACTCATACCGGTGGTGCCTGAACGTCGATATACCGACTCACGTCCCCTAATCAACTACCAAAACGATAATCCCATTAACTTTATACTTACGCAAATACACGAAAAAAAAAAAAAAAAAACATATCTGCGCATTATTTACATCAGATCTAAATTTTACAAGAATAATTTCAAAAACTGTATAAGTGACCTCAAATCAAATCGATATAGTCTACTTAGCAGTCAAAGATTAAGTATAGACTATAATGTTAGAAGTAAATGATTAAGTAAGCACAATTCACAGACAAGAAGAGAACAGCGTGAAAGAATTACAGCCACAACCAAAATAAAACACACACAAAACTCGGTATTAAACGAACACAAAGTCTGAGACAAACTCGCAAGCAAAGCTTTTTTTTTACTTACCACAAACATACATGCAGCTGAGCTAACCCGTGTGATATAAAGTGATTTTTTTTCTGAACATTTGTAAAAAAAAAAATGGGTAAGTATAAATAAATTGTTAATATTCCAGAAAGGATAGAAAAAACGGAAAAATCAAGTACTTCGACCCATCGATGACATGTGAGAAGAAATTTCTGATACTGAAATGAGTTACTTGAATATTCCCCAATAAAGCGATTTTCTATTAGAAAATTTGGCAGAGCTATATTCGTTTTAGGAATAATTGAAATTCAGCTGCTATAATCGACTATTTACGTAATGAAGATGAAAAATGCAAATCTTTTGAGAAGCGCATGAGAACAAATGAAAAAGCCAAAATGACCCCGACTCAATAGAATGTCGTTTTTTAAATGAATCGAAAATTTTATAAAGTGTTTAAATTTTTCAAATTTGATTATAGTATTCTATTAGTAGTGGACAAGAAAAAACGATAAAGAATCGACGAATTCGCTATTAAAAAAACTTGACTCTACGAACGTCGTCCATACTTTTAAAATATCTTTTAAAAATAGGTACGTTGAATTCAGTGGAGTCAGTCACTCATAAAAAATTTTTGGTGATGAATGAAAAAACATTTAAGATGGATATTTTCGGAAAGAAAATTTGATTAGTGTTAAATTATGACAGTTCAACTGATAGGAAATGAAAACTGTATTTGACTGGTTCAGGGGATATTGGAGAAAGGAGAAAATTGGTAAATGAGTTTCCATTTTTCTTTTTATCGGATTTTTAATAGCTCACTTACATACGAATAATAGAATATCTGAAGATCATTGATAAGACAGATAAGGTTAAAAATTACCGGTAGTAATGTGCACCAACAATGAGCCTTTCTCATTGCAACATACATTTAGTCTGTGCCAGTTAAGAATTCCATGACGCGACGTCGCAAATGAATAAGGATATGTTTTCATGTAAGGGGAAGAGGGGGTTATGAAATTCACAGTGCATAAATAAATTTGAGAAATGCTGCTCTTCGTTTTATTTTGTTACATAATGTGCGCGGGTATTATGACGTCATGGAACTCCTAACTTAAACAGACTACATATGTATATCATTGTAAACTTTTTTCCACTCAGAAATTAGATTCCTGATACCTACAGGCTAGTGAATTTTCAACATTGCTCGTCAAAATATCATTTTTTCTGCGGCATAATATGTCCACTACTCACGAACACCCACAAAAAAAAAAACACAACATAAATAATACATCATGCAAATATTTGACGGTTACTTTCACAAATGACGGAACATTGCTGCTTCGTGTTTCGTGAAAATTCAGAATTGCATTTACATCTTCAAGAGACGAAACATTTTAGGTGAAAAATACGTTCACGATTATAGAAACGGTATTAGGTAATAAAGAGGAGAACAAAAAATGAAGTTCCAGAAATACATACGGGAGTCGTTTCATTTGGACCTTGTACATCGTTTTCCTCAAGCAAACGTTTATGCAATGCCTAGAACAGAATAACACTTATTTGGAAAAACAGGCGCAGAAACACAAAAAAGCCGTTAAAGCCGAGTATTGAAAAAGAAACCGTATTAATTTATTAATCGAAAGTGAATAGACAAAACGGCGCATCGAAACGAATACTAGAATTTAGAATTCCCGAAAATCAGCCTGAGCCCTTTTTATAAGGTAAAAACATGAAAATGACGTTTAGAAAAGACTAATAGTTCAACCACGGCCCCGGCAAAAAAAAAAGTTATTTGACAATCGCCACGGTAAAACAGGTTATCTTTTGGACATACACAACTCTCGTGGACTTCTTTTTGACTTTCGTTTTCTGCATTTTTCATTTCTCATCTTAAAAAAGTATCGCA
The DNA here is from genome assembly GCA_038050395.1 of Parthenolecanium corni. Taxonomy (NCBI): domain Eukaryota; kingdom Metazoa; phylum Arthropoda; class Insecta; order Hemiptera; family Coccidae; genus Parthenolecanium; species Parthenolecanium corni. The sequence goes on from JBBCAQ010000016.1 coordinate 136,204, forward strand.
GTTGAAGTTGAAATTTTTTTAAAAGGGAGGAGAGTTGCGCCCGAACATTTTTTTTAAGCCATATTATATGTAACGAAGAAAATACTTGTAATTACAGTAATGGTGATACAAATAAGTAGCTGCAAAAGCACTTCGAAAATAATAATTTGGAATTTTCAACAATTTTGAGGAGGATGCAACAAACATTTAACAATTATTGTAGGAAATAATTGACGGTAAGCAGAAAAAATCTAAGATGAAATCGGAATCGCAATACAATGCAAAGAAATTTCTCAAGTGCAGTTGGAATTAAATTGAAAATATTTACAAAACCATTGTAAGTAAATACCGAAATCTCGAATCAACGAACGAAAAATAAAAAGCTTCAGAAAGCGGGTTTTCTACAGTTTCATTTTTATACGAATCTCGTGATATGTAATATTTTATGGTGAGAGTATGAATTGTGATTATAAAAAACTTTTGTGTAGTGACTGCATACAGGCTAAGTGAATGGAAAAAAAAAAAGTAAAAGTTGGTGTGAAAATTAAAACAATTGTACAAAATTTGCATAGGGTGAATAAACTTTTTTCTCAAAATGGCGTACTTTCATTTGACGCGTAATACGCCATCGATTCGTCTTATTTCGAAATAATGAACTTTTTTGACCTTTTTGAGAAAAACGAGTGCTTCGAATCTGTCGAACCATTCCTTCCGGTTGCTGCCTGAGGAACTCCTACATGGGAGCGGTTCAGTTGACACCAATAAGAGATTAGTAAGTAAACAATTTCGCAGGTAATTGAAAACAAAATGCAGTCAGTATTATTACACAAATAGCACCTACTCATTCAGAATGTAGATCAACGTCTTCCCATTGAAGCCTATTAGCCTTAATTACCTTTATATTATATTGATAATTTTTATACCACTGATACCTATCCTTGAGTAAAAATGCAAAGTTGTCGAGAAATTGACGGAAAATACTATTCAAAAGCAATTCCAGGATCAATAATATTTTACTGATATTAGCTTAAAGCATCATTTTTCAATGTAACTATTTTGCCAGTCACAACTAAATTAAAATAAATAGAATAATTAACTTAATAATAATCGTTTCTAATAATTAGAATGGTTGTTGTTTATAACTGAGGGGCGTTTCCACAAAACGTGATAAGTCCAGAAGAGTTTGAGAAAATCAAGACAAATTATCTGGCGTGGGCCATTGTGAATATTTCTGGATTTTGTTATAACGAGACCCAATAATGTAGCACCGATGCTTGTTCCAAGTCTGAACCAACTAATGATAGAAAAATGGGTGTTCAAAAATTGAAAATCGGCGACTTAATGTGGTTTAGAAAAAAAACACAATTTTTAAGAAAATGCTGCTAAATCAATCATTACGTGTCAAACAGAAAACCTTAATCAGGTTTTTAAACTATCGAGTAACTCAGTGAGGTTTTGGCAGGGAAAAAACTCGGTTTCACACTTTGACAGCTCATATAACCAAGCTGATCGCAGATACAAAATTGGGAAGTTGATGCCTGAATACACATATATGCAGTATTATCAACTAAAATCTCAAAATCGAAAAAATGGAATTACTACGTTTTGGAAAAACGTCCCTTAGAGTAAGGTCCGAAAATTTATCAAGAACTTCTAGTAAAAAAAAAATTAAAAAATGTTCAAAAACTGAAAAAATATCATTAACAAATTTTAAGAATGAGGATGGAGGGTCAAGAACAATAATCCATGCAAAACAAGGCCAAATCTCACGTCAACGTATAAAGCAACATGAAAATAGATACGACCTTTCATCAAGAATTTAAATTACACTAAATGGAATAGTGGACCCGTCACCTTCACTTAGATAGATTCGATAAAGCAAATTCAATGGGCAACTTTCCATCACTAAACGTTTAGCATCTGAGAAACGATTCGTCGCGATAGCATCCATGCAATTTCAAAGTCAAATAAGAAAGACTTTTCACAACTATACAACTTTGCTTGAAAATCAATTTCAATAGCTGATAGGCGGGTAATGGCAACTTAACCTAGAATAAGCTCAGTTATATCAACTGTCAATCGAAAAATCAAAACGCACCCCTAACTACGGTATTAAAAAAGCCTGATGTTTTTATTTCGACAACTTGCACACCAAACACCGGTCAGGAAGAAACCACACTTCTAAGAAAGAATGAAAATGTTGTACGTAAGCATAAATGTGTTCAACTTACGGACACGAAGAGCAGTAGTCCAGATTCGAATATCAAGAAATAAAACAACAATATTAGAGCGTAAGGTAGAGCAAATGATGGCCATCTTAGTGTTGGATTCGGAATGAAGGCTCGAGCGTCCGTGGAGCAATTAGTCAGATGCAACGCTTGCAGACCAAGGTTTCTGAAAAATCAAGAAAGAAATCGAGCATTAGAAAATGACAATTGCAAAATAGAAAAAGTACGAAGGACGCAGACATGAAAACTTACTTCGGCAGTTCGCTGGTCGGGGGTAGAAGCTCCTGCACAAATTCAGTTTGGTAACAAAATATGGCTACGATGTACAAAAATATGATGACGCATAAAAATCGACATAAATAGGCAAAATTTCTGCCCAGGCCTCTGTAACACGCCCAGTAGGTCATACAGTACAGGAACATAACATAGAGGAAGCCAGAAGTGAACGATGGTACCAAAATGCTGGCGAAACAAAGCATCGCCAAAGAAATGTATTTACCTGGTAGAGAAAAAATGATAAATCATCAGAATAATTGATAATAATACATTACACACTTACACCATCTAGTACTTTGCATTTTTCTTTCAATTACCTTGACAGAAAGATCTTAACCAGATCGATTTATTTTCAAGAGCTTTTATTTAACTCACTACCTCGCGAAAACAAAGAAGTGATAATTCACACATCTTACGGATGGTGCTAATTATATTAGCAGTCCTAGCACTTACACTAATTCAAGTCAAAGATTATAGGGTTCGTAGGAATAAAATTTTCATCACCTACCAACGATGGCTAAAGCCAGTAAGCCTTTTTTCTTCATTAGAGATCGACGTACTTCTCGGCCACTTTCCGGCGTCCGAATTATGCTCGCCAAAAGTCCTTCCTGAATTTGCTCGGAATCCGGACATGCCGGATTCAATCGATCGCAGAATACATAGACGAAGAACGACGAGAAAATGGCTATCACTTCGGGAGCAATGTGCAGAGCGGTATTCCACAAAGACAACGAATGCCCATACTTGATGAAACCAATGTGACGAAATAGTTTTTCCAAGTCTCCACCTAAAAAAGAAAATAATGGAAACTTATACTTGAAAAAAATGAAAATATCATTTTTTCTTCAAAAATCTGCGAAGAGGCTCATCGTTAACTTCGGCTATAAACTTTCAAATAATGAGTGAATTAAATTATAAATCTTTTTTATTCATCCACAAGCTGTTGACTCCCTAAATTTCAAAGTCGATTCCACAATTTACGCTTATTTGAAAATCTTCATCCGAGATTAAATCACACAATGCAACTGAAAATAAATACGAGTACATAAATAACGACCTACTAAGTTTAATTAATTACTTACAATTTTCACCGATGACTTTTCCATACTGACGAAAGGATATTAAAAATAATTGAAATATGACTTGCAGACACAGTGCCACCGTGCTGATGATGAAATTTAATTTTAGGAAAAATCCCGTGTGCCCTGTAATTTAAAAAATCAAATAAGTAAATAATTTTAAAAAAAAAATTAAAATAAAAGCTAACATAATAAGGACAAATGTTATTTAGAAGTCCAACTTTTTCTAGGGAATCACATTCCTTATAAAACATAGTTTTTTTTCACTCTCTCGAGTAAAGAGTTTCCAATCAGTGCTTGTGTTCAAGTGATAATTTCAGCAAAAGAAAAAAGAAATATTAGAAAACCGGAGAAAGCTAATTCAATACAGGTACTTCAAATTTTTCATTTCTTCAAACGATACAAATTTTCCCAATTTTTCTCTAATGAAGAAAACGAAATGACAAAACTGATCATCATGAAAAACAACATTAAACCAAAGATTTGAGAGGAAAAAGAATCCAGTTTAACTATTATATTTTATGCCGTGCTGCAGATGGAAATTAATACAAGTCCACTTGGCTTTCTGAATAAAATAAAATTTGGAAAAATGGTCAACGATTGTTTGTCAAGAAGTTTTTCCATGCCATTAAAAAAATCGATTAAGTACGAACTATCGACATTATTAGAAACCACCTTTTAGGAGAAACGAAAAGCCATTATTTAAAGCCCTTGTAAGTATATAATAATTTGTTTCTTTTTTTTCTCCCATGTTGGTATTACTCTTTATAGGCCCAAAATCAATTTCCTTATTACGTACAGAATAACGCTTACACGTCTGTTTATTAGGGTAGACAAGTACAGGGCGTGGTAAAATTATTAATTTGTCATTCATCTTTCGATTTTCGCCCCTACCGGCTTATTTTCGTGCATTTTTTCTCTATCATATTTGCTTTGAAAATGCACATTATTGCACTCGACATAAAGCACAGATATTTATAAAACTGAAATAACTGGTTTCGATATTACACGTCAATAAAGCGGCCACTTTTTTTTTTAAAAACATCAATTTAAACTCGAGAGAATTTTGCATGGCTAGTCGACCAGTCCGAAAGCTGTTTTAATAGTTTGCTGCCACAGAACAAATTATCATCGCTATCTAGCTATGTCGATATAAACATAATTACGAAACATTACCAACGAATTATATACGAAGAAATGTCGAGATTTTGAAGGTTAAAATACTGTTGGGAGGTACTCAGAGGTTATACCAGAGACTGAATAATTGTAAGGTTAAGGTACCTGTAGCATTTTTTTATTGGAAAACTTGAAATTAAATGAATATGGAAGGATTAAAATTAGATATTATATCATCTCGATCATCTAAAAAGTGAAGAACATGCACGGCTGAACATCTTCTAGATAAGTATATGAAAACACAATTTTTGGCGTGGTATATATTTTTCAAAATTAATCAGCTACTAAAATAATATTCACGGCGATCTCTATGCAACTGAATTAATTAGAACTTCGAAAAAGATTACGATTGTGTTCCTATGTACTATCTAATATTCATATTTGTCGGAAATTGAACAGATAAGACGTATCTGGTCGAAGGGTATATGTTACTGACCTAAACATGGGCTAATCTCAAACAATCTGCGAGAAAATTGAAATTACAACTGCTAATAAAAATTGTTCAAGGGTGTAGTCTACTTTTGCTTTTCACTTTCATTTTCTAATGAACTCTTCAACATTTTCAAGATCCGTACCCTGGTATTTTGGATTTTCACAGAAAATTTATTATAGTCAATTATAAAAATTATGTCACACGTACCACTCATTGTATGCGGAGTTGGCACCGGTACAAACGGTACATACAACAGGAATATAAGAAATATCGAAGTAATCAAATCCTGTCTGCAGCTTACGCCTGTAATACAGAAAGCAAGACAACATTTTATTAAAAAATATGTTAAACTACAGGAGCACAAGTTTGACACGATGTTAACGTTTCAAGTTCAAGTGATCATAAATTAGTCGGACAAAATATTTTACATCATAATAAAGCTGGGTGTTTAGAAAAGGAGAAAGAAAAACATATTTTAACGAACAGTTTTCATAACGTCCGAACGGGTGAAAGTTCTCGTTTTCTTGAATAGCAATAACAAAATAACGATTCAAATTAGAAAATTTCTAATCTGGTGGCGAAATTTTCAACAAACGAGACGATAAAAATTAAAATATGCGAGAAACGAAGATATTTTAAAATCTAATAATAAAGATTAAAGAAGTTAAAAGGTCGAAGGCTCTTGAAAAGGCAAAAATCGATTTTCCGAAATTAAATTTTTTCTATTTAACTTAAATAAATTTCACTTGAAAAAAAATTACTGCTGGGGCTGAGATTTGTCAGGTGTGGTATTTTATAATGAATCATGAAAACACATTTCTTAAAATAAAAATTTAAAAAAAAGACACAATTGAGAACAATTCTCAATTTTTGGCAAATTATTTCTCAAAAATGAAAATAGTTTGAGAGTAATCTTGAATCTTATGAAATTTTCAAAGAACAAGGTCTTGAACAAAACCATTAAACATAATTATTATAATTTTTTTATAAAGGATTAAATCAATCACTCATACTTCAAATAACATACAAAAATATTCACAAGAAATCAGGAAACATGACGTGATTTAATATGACATTTACGAAGAAGTTGAACATTTATAGGAAATATTTACCAAAGGTTGACTGACTTAGGATTGAAAATTCAAGAGTACCCAACCTGGAGCTGGAATTTTTGGTATTTTAAAAGATGATTCAAATACTCAGAAGGCCAAAATTATGATGAATTAAGACTATTTAATTAAAGTAATGTACTTTAATATCTATACAAAGAAACAATCATCAATTAAATGCTCACATTTGTCGTCTGGGTCGAGTATTTGTATAAATGATTCTTCGAACCTCTGTTATCATAACCGTGTAAATTTTACTCAAGATCTTATCTGAAGAAATACTATAAAATCATTCTGTTTCAGAATATCTCTCGTAACTATTCAGTAATTTTTACAGAAAATAAGTTATATAAAAGAAAAACTGCTAAAACTAAAAGACCGAATGTCAAATGTAATCAATAATAGTGGAATCCATTCTTCTTTGGAGAGCAATTTTAGATGTATGTACTATGAAATAAGACTACGATCACGAAATACATATTTTCCCACCACGAATGAAGGTGAATATAGGAAAATGTAATTCTAACAAACTTTGAAGCTCGACTTTTATTACGAGTACGAAAAAAACAGTAACATTGTTCAATTGCACAGAATCGTAAATTATTCGTCTCATAAACTTTTTAGGTAAAAATTTTTCCACACGTAAAACTAGATTATTTCAGTTCATCAGTAATGTAAGATTATAATATTTTATTACGAAGATAAAACGAAGCAGACTGCTTTTACTCTGATTTTAACCTAATACACAATAGACTCTAGATTTCTTAAGACGGACCTACGGCTGTATGACAATAAAAATATTTACGTTCCGTTTTTCATTACCACTGTAACTACAGTGGCAAGTGGCAACTTCGAAAGTGGAATGTACAGACTACACTAACTTTTATCTAAATAGGTACAATCAAGTTTCTGTGATAAAATAAAATTCCTCTCACTCCAATAATTTTTCACATTTTTCTTTAATTCCAAATGAATATTAACGCGTAAGTCTTTCACTCAACATTCATCAATACCACAAGAATGAATTATTATTATTATTATTATTATTATTCGCGTCCCCCCACAACTAGCGCTCGAGGGCCCAAATCATAGGGGGGACTTATAATTACGGTTTACTAAAATTTCACAAAAAATGATTCCGAGTGTAGGAGTAAGGTGTGGGGAGAGGTGAGAACCAGCGGGGGAAGGACTGGACGTAACGGCCAATTTGGGGCCATTACACTCGTCCAGAAAATATCTTTTCCTCATAATTTCCATTCCATATGTTTTCCCAAATTATCGCGTCAACTCCTATTAAATCGGTCTACTCTCTTCCTTGTTTTACTTTGTTTTCTTTATACCCAAAAACTGCAAACGTCTACCTATTCCAATTAATTCGTGTCGTCAATAGTTCACATCGTTCATGATATATTTTGCATGCGTCACAGTACAATAATAAAGTATACGTATATTTGAGAAGTCTTTTTACCTAAATTACTAATATTTTCACTACACGGAGGTAACCGGCTCCCAGTCCAAGAGCGAGAGGGCATATCTCAAGATGCGCGAGAGGATACCAAGGGGCAAATAGGTGATTTAAAACAAATTGGTTGGTAAGAAAATTTCATGCAAGAAATGTTCGAGTCAGTAAATACGTACCATGTGTTCCTAATATCACACCTTAAAGATCCATAGATAAAAAATTTGACTAAATTACTGTAGGTAATTATAAGTTTTAGTGGATCATGACTCATGAGATTATGAAAAAAAACAGTACCAAATGGCTTCAATTTTTCACATTTTCATCCAACTTTATTTTTTTTGGGTGATATCATCTATAAAATATTTGTTTGATTAACGAAGTAAAATTAAAAATAGATTGTCACACGCCTAAAGGGAACGGTAGCCAGACACAAATAATATTTATTTCAATTTTTTCCTTCCATGAATTCACAACGTAGTCGGTCGAAAAAAATAACTAGGTTATGAATTAAAAAATGTCTAAACGAGGTATCATTAAGAGGGTAACCGAGTTATTTTCATACATTCTTGGAAACGCTCCTAATCAAGTTGAGCTCGCATAGTTCAAAAATGAAAAATGAAAAGGCCAGAACCTGTGAAAGGAATGCAGAACGAAGAAAGACGAAAAAAAAAAAAAATTGAAATCAAAAGGCTTATGGTAGAAGATCGAAAATATACAAAAGAGATCCTTTTTTAGTCACTATAACCCGGCTCTTTATTTATACTGAAAAATGAAAAAAAAATTCAAAAATGTTTTCACAAGACCGTAGTAACTAATAAATAACTTTGGAAAAATAAATGAAACACAATAATGACCTTGCGCTGAAATTTCAGTGGAAAATTGTTGTACATTGCTCAAGTTTTTACCAGTTTCAATGGGGGTATTTTTATTCCGATGACTTTATTTCCAAATAAGACCAAAAAATATGTTTAATACGAAAATTTAACTAAGCCTATCTCGAGAATGAGAACAGATATCCAGATGCGGTAAAAAGCACCATCCATCTTCAGAATCGATTGTACGATTACAACCCAAATCACTACAAACACCAAAAAGAGGATTTTGGCTGAAATCCCCATCTTGCCTTTCACTACTCAATTGATACAAATAAAAAATTGTCACATTAATTCCTTCGAAAAATGACTATATTGGATACGAGTAGAAAGCTAAATATTAAACTTTCACAAAATAGAGAAAAGTACGAAAATGTGCAGGTAATGTTTTCTGGTTGATGTAATTCGTTGAAAGTTAACACTAGAAGTTCCAGGTGGTGTCATATACGACACCACTCAAAATTTTGAGATGGACTTCTCAAAGGATCAATATTCTGAGAACCCCTAACTTGTGTCATACGACGCCACCTGGTCCTTTGAGTAATTGAGTAAAACCTGGTATTTCTAGTGTTATTAAACCTGAAGGTGTCAGTTATGGAGCAATTGGATATCGATTCGAAATGTCACAAATCCTATCACAAGGGAAATAACGATTTTTACGTTCATTTTAGGTTCCTCCAATTCAACGAGACTTTCTTACCTACATTTTGAAATGTTTTCCTTATTTTTTTACAACTTTAACGGAAAATTTTCGATAAATATTGCAAGTTTCAACCACTTCAACAACTCTATATAAAGACATTATCTTTAAAATATTGTTCTTGCTCATTATCACCATTAAACACAGACGATTGCTACTTTGTTTTACGACATATCCTGTGAGCACAAAACTAAATTTTAAATAAGAAAAAAATGTTTTCTTGTCGTAAAATCCAAACTACAAACTCTAAAACAGTTTATCTATTTTTTAGTAGGAAAATTTACTCAAATACTTTCAATGCTAGGCTGTAAACGGGAGAGTGGGGATTTTCAGTATGTTGGTCTAGGGAATGCACTAGAAGTCATACGTCAATTTTTAGCAGTTTTTTTTTTTCTTTTGCATTCGACAGAACAGTTGCATGAGGCCATTTTTGTAGGCTAATGAGAAGCATTCGACCAGCTAAGAAGATAAGTTATTCATTAGAAATAGATCCATAATTAGTGTGTGAATTCCAACACTTTCAACTGATCTAAACTGATCTCACTTGACGTTTGACAATCGTTTTGAAGGAAAATGATAATAAGGAAAAATTACGGTACATGGGCAACTCATAAATTTTTAGACACCAATACATCTCCTGTTAGAAAGAGTAGAAGAGCTGAAACTGAATCTTCGAACGCACACAAGTACAAATGTTTAAACTCGAAGATGCAGATTTTGAATTTATTTAACTTCAAGCTACATTTCTGAAGAATTTCTTTCTTACGATTTCGCTAGTAGAGTGCCACAAACGTAAAAATCTAAATAAAAAATTCATTCTTGGATATATTGTAATGCAAGATTAGAAATGAATGTACGAACTACAAAAGCAAGTAGAGCGTAAAATTAGACGAATTCGAGGAAGTGTATTACAGGAAAGAAAAAATGTACCAACTTATCCAATTTTAAAGGGCGTCAGGAAAACCGAAATGAGGCAAAAGGGCACAGAATTTGGCGACGGAAAAGAAAAAATAACAGTAAGGTAAATAAATAAAAGTCGAAAATGCTTTCAATTATCACATAGGTATCTAATGGTTAATGATGACGAAGAGATCAAAAATTAAGCACGCAAGTTCATATTTAAAGATATCTAATATAGACTAATTAATTTCTTTTAAAAGGGGTAAATGCGATGCATTCAGATGGGTTGGGGTATTGAAAATTGGCGTACTCCTTCGAGGATATAATAATATTTTTTCATTAACTGGAGTACCCCCTAGAAGTCTCTCTAAGTAAATTATAGAATTTGCGTGGGATGCGTAACTTAGCTCATGGCAGTCAGTAACCTATTTGTGGTAGACACGTAAGACCCTAATGCTATTGAAATTAGAAAATGTGACACGTAAATAAATGAAAAAAGTCCCTTTGAAAATTTAAAATTCACAGCACAAGAGCAAAAGCGTGATGTACCGACATTGACAATTTAATCAACCCAATTATTATAAAAAACATCAAAGAAAATTCCTGGAAAATATGACAAATTGCGTTAAGTATATAATGCATTGAAAAAATTGAATTAGAAACCAAAAGGACAGACTGTCCTTTTACACGAACATTAATACCATAAATTTCGCCTGCTTGCTCAAAATTATAATCCTATTATATTACTACATATTTCAAGATCGAAAATGAACTTTCGAGTCATAAACAAGAATATTATGCAGAAACACCGAACTGGGTAACTCGATCACTTTTTTTTTTTATTAAAACGATAACGATGAGAAAATAATTTGAATCATTTTCCAAAAGAAATAAAATAATCAATATGTTCAGAAAATAAGTCTGTGGCATTCAAATTAAGTAAATGTATAAAGTTTCATGTGTTTTCGCTGAAGAATATCACGTTAAATAAGTATTTAATATAAGCTCACCTTCTATGACCTCACTTTAGTAATATATTCAAAAAAACAAATAATAAATTTACCGATGAAAATTTGTACAATTCATAGGTAAAATGATTCAATCAATTTTACTGCTCCTTCTGAACCATAAAATTGCTATAGCTCCATAACTTTACGATTCAGAAACAATATCATCGAAGGTTTTGCGACAGAACTTCGTTTTCTCTTTCCATCTATCTATTCTTAGCGGTAAAATTTGAATTCTAGAATCACCAGAACTTGAATTTATCATAATCTGTACTGATTGGTTGATGAAAAAAACATTATAATCCTATAGTTCTAACAATTAAAAAATATTTTTCAACGAAAATCAGTTTCCTTGATGTAAATTTTTGAAGAAAAAACATTTTTTATGCACTACTATCAGCGTAAAAGTGTAAACAAAATTAGAAAAAATAAAAAATATATAATGCCATACTCACATGCAGTCAAGCAGATTGGGTAAATAACCCGCAGTAAACATAGTGACACAAACGATTTACTCATGGTGTTAAATTCGTCTGTAATAAAAAAAAATTTCAACAAAATTAGTAATTACTGATAATATAAAATATGGAATTATTTTCAAGTTAATGAGAATTTTAGTATCTATTTCTATCCTTTTCGATCTTCATGGCATCTGAATCAGATCGATAGAATGACAGCACTACACTAGATATTTTTGTACATAATTATAATAAAATTGATCCGAAAGTCTGAAAAATTTACGTCTAGGGAGAGATACGTCATCTTACTTGAATCATCAAGTACATAATTGTGGTAGACTTTCGAAAAGAGGGCTTCATGAAAAAACACATGCCATTATGTTTATGTCACATAAAGTATATTTTGGAAGGCTTTGGAGGGACAGGGAGATGTGGCAAAAATGGATTTAAATTTTCAATGTTTACTGTATAATGAAAGCTATGACAGCGATTGAAAATGAATCAGTCGAAGTGTTTTTAACATTTTCCAATATTTAGTATCTCATAAAACGCTACATTTTAAATAGCACGAATAAAAAACATCTAAAAACTGTAAAAATGTAGACGATCTTTCATACTAGATAGGAACTAGACATTATAATTTTATCTCATTATAATTCAGAAAGTCTGCCTGATATATTTTCAAACATTCGGAATATGTTCTCTTCAGTTAAACGGAAATATCTTCAACGAAATCATTCGATTAATAATTTCACGATATTTTAAAATATTATTTGAAAAATATTGGGGGAGATATATTTTTCAAAAAAAGGATCACTATGTAAATGATTCTCACTGAAAATATAAAAACGTTTCAAATTGTGTTTCACCGGTAAAAAACTAGTGAGAAGCTTCAGATGAAAACAAGAAACGCTGAAAGATTTGGAACACAGGACAGGGATTATTCAAGCAATACTCATCATTTAGGATGCGGATAACGTTTTCCTAAAATCAAGAGAGAAAACTGTATTTTAGAAACCGTTACCCATTTTGGTTCGGAATAACCAGTTTTTTCCACCTTCGTTTTTCGGAAGTGAAAAACATTGACTTGCAACACCTTACGAAAGTTTCTGAAAAGTTTTTTTTGTTCAGGAAGGATTAATCCCTGTCTTGACGACATATCTCTCACCAAATAGTGAGAAAAGTTCGTAGATGATTGATGATCGAAGTTTATCTAGACGTAATGTTGCGTTATCGGAAATCAGTTGCGAATCGCAAATACATATTTCCTTTCGTGATAAGTTGACAGTTCACTAATATAAAAGAATCGAATTAAAGCACCATACTTACGTCAAAATGAAGTATTAAATAATCCACTGCTATGGATCACCCATTCCACTGGTTGGAATAGTTTAATTAGGTTTGGTTTGTAACAAATTGAAACACATTAAACACATAACTCATGTAATCACCCATGAACGATTCAACGATACTCGCGAATTTTGGAAAACGATGACCAAAATCTTAGCCAAAAGCGATTTAGCACGTTCAACATTTTTTCGTATCAACAAATTCAGAATATGGAAGAATTTTAGTAATGTTACCAGAATACCAGTTACCTAAATTTATGTTCACAAATTTTTATAATTATCAAATATCAACGATAACGAAAATTTGAAGGAAAAAGTATTTACACATTGACTGAAATGTGTAACGTACCGCACCGACAACACATGCAAGATTTCGATTTGACGAACTGAACGACAACGTGAAGAATAAAGACTACTTGGTATTTAGTAATTATCACTAATGACTTATCTGAAAAATATGAAAATGAAAAAAAAAAACAATACACTGGAAACAGTCACAGCTTGCACTGGCACACGTACACAACCACACAGACAGAGAACGAGTGCTTCTACATTCAGAGACAGATAGGAGTTGAACTGAATACGCTGCTATAGGAGTCTGTACGGACGTGTGTGTATGTGTAGTGTAGACAGTAGTAGTAACGTAGTAAACAATATTGTCTTTCGCGCAGTGTTACCAGATAAAAATAATTTTAGAAATCTTAAAATTTAAAAATGCTCAAAAAAAATTTTTTAGCTCGTTGAAATCAGAGGATAATCTGATTAGAAATTTTCTAGCAATTATTTCAAAAATATAACCAAAAAATAACAAATGCTTAGGAAATCTGATCTTATGATTGAGAAAATATTATGCTTGAAATTAAAAAAAAATCTTACGAAAATATTTTCAACTACGTCAACTACTAAAATGAAAGATATTTTCTTTTTCAACTTAATTTAAGGTTATTATGCTCAAAATATTATGTAATAACATTTTGACTAAATTACCTTACCTAATTTTAAAACAATACATTTATTATTCTAATGAAGTATAAATTTTTTTTTTACTTTCCGGATATCCAAAATTTCAGAAATTTTGAAGTCTAAGACTTTTTTTCATGTTCACGAGCTTCAAGTTTTGCTTTGCTTCTGATAGTGAGTTTGAAAACAACTAATTTCGAAATGAAAATCCTATTTTGTTGTTTCGTTTATAAGGATAGTTCTGACAAAAGAATAAGTCATCACCGTTTTTATTTTTAAGCAAAAAGAATTTTCAGTAATGTTGCTTTTTTCACATTTCATAATGAAGGTTAAAATTGAGTAACTCGACCAGATTCAAGTATTTTGAGTATTTTCCAAAATTCAGATTGACTATTATTCGACAGAGCACGAACGCCTTTTCTTGTTCTTTTCCCTACACTAATTAGCATTTGAAATGATCACTTTGAGCCAAATTTTCAATAAACGTCACTCACCATTCTCACAATCAACCAAATATTCCAGCAAATCACGTAAGGTTCTCAGTACGAACTAAAAACTTCTCCATTTCCATTATTTATTACAACAAAAAATCACTTTCATTCTTTCGAGTTACCATTTCGTAAGATTTTAAAATTGCAGAGCATGAAATAAAACGTATTTTCGTAGCCAAATGGAGAAATTCTACCTCAACACGGAATTCCGCCTCCGCTTTCTTTGAAACAGGTGTACCCTAGCCTTCTAAGTGAATGGTTCAACCATACCGATTATGAATCATTTATCACCCGCTCAAAATAAATCAGAAAACGGCTCAAAAATATCCGTCAACTTATATGCAGAAAAAAGAATCTGAATCTATGGGTGTATAAACCGTCAAATATTTTTGAAAGTCGGCCAAAATCCAAAACGTCACTCAATAAGGCAGGCGGGTCACACTCCAGCGTATAGGAAAATGGAGTGTGATTCGTTTTTTGAATATCAATTAAGACCTCTCTTCCTTGCTGTCTAAATAAGAGGATTCCGAACCATCAAATTAAAACGAGACTGATAGTTAATATTGCGAGCACGAGGTGACATATATATTCCAATTTGGGGGTAGGATATGCTTCACAATGCCCAACCACTGTTTATTTTCATTGTATGGGTTCGCGTTCAAAGCCAAGGACACGATTTTCGAACATAGTTAAGATACAAATAGTGCTCCAGTGATGTGATTTTGAGAAAAAGTAGACGAATTAAAGTTTAAAATCAGTTAATTTTATTTTTATTGTGTTTTAAAGATTTTCATTTGGTATTGATACGTGATTATGAGTAAGTGATCGACCTAGGTGGAAAAAAACTGTCAACTTTTGGTACGTGCTTTGAAAAATTCTAAACTTGATGGGATCTGGGGTCACGATCCACCAGCCCCGAGTATATTTAATTTTTACTAAGCTATATTTGGGAAACTAAAAATTTTCCAGCTTTTACTACAAGGAACCAACTAAAAATGGCAGAGTAAAACGAGTTTTTATTCATTTTTTACTGATTTCACAAGAAAGGACTCTCATGTATCATTTTAGAACGAAAACACTTATAAAAAGCTGATTTAACTCCATCAAAATAAAATTTGAAAGAAAAATACAAAAGCCAATAGAACTAAAAACTTGATATGTGCGTATGTTTCCTTGCTATTTTGTATAAATTTTGATTAATTAAATTTTTCATAAGAATAAAATAAATTTTCATTTCTCATACTGGGATCACAATAGAATGGATAAGTAGAATTGAAAATATTTTTAATCTAATTATTGACCGTTTGTTATATGGTATAACGTGGTTTTAGGGTGACAAATTTCATTTTCTGCCAAGTGAAAAACGAGAAAGATCAAATTTATCAGTTTCGAATTGAGCATCAAATTATATTGCTTTATACTCCGAAAGTCTGCGTAACATTTTACAACCTACTCGTACAATCCTTAATCATACTGTCTTTACTCTTTGGCACACAATTGTTGCGAATTCAAATTTTAAGCTTCTTCAACTTCTTAACTTTGAACCGCCATGTCTCAACCAGTTTTAGAGCAAGAATGCTGCGGTTTGCACCATTAGAAATGGCACGAAATTTACTATCGTCTGATTGAATGGAGAGAAAGAAGATTTTATAACTACAGGTGGTGACAGATGAGAGCGAGGAAGAGAAAAAATTTTTGAAGCAGTTCACCAGTTCAGTGGCGTAGGCGGCGAAAATTGAGAATAAGCGTACATCGAACTTTTTTCAATTTTTTTATTTGCAAAAACAATTGAGCGATCCTCAGGGCGTAGCAAAAAACCAAGACTAGGAGCATTTGAGTCTTTTCAGATGCGTCATTACGACTCCATATTCTAAACATTCGATAAAAAGTGGACTAATGTCTGTCTTTCCAACCTCCAGAATATGGTTCGCTCCGCAGCACTCGTCTATACGTGGGTGATTGTCGCTCCAATCGCCTTCGCTATCACCACTAACTACAGAGACTCGTACATCTCAGCGTACATGGACTTTCAAACCTCAACCGAACCACACGTTGGAGTTGTTTATCCTGAGCCACCACGCACTTACGGTCCTCCACAGCCAAAACCCCAACCCCATTACGGTCCACCGGGTTACCCTCCAGCACCGCCACCACAAGAGTACCCAATAAGCGAGTACCCTTTGCTCGATATGATGTACCATCTGCCAGAGAAACTAGAATTTCTGCCAAAATTGATAACCGGCTTTTTGGGTATCACCAAAGTGCTGCTGAAGGTCGTGCTCTTGAAAATCGTCCTAAAGTTAGTGGTCATGTTCTGCCTGTTCTTCTTCCTGCCCAAATTAGAGATGCTGGATATGGTCACAGATATGGAGCCCACCACTAAACCCAGCGTAACCGCCTCGGCATCTGCTAATGCCACTGCGGTCACGGCGGCCACCGCAGCAACACCCCTCATGGACGGTAGGTAGAAGGTATCCTTGGCAAATTACGTAGGAAAACGAACAGAAATTTGAAAACAAAATTACTACATTGCAGATGAAGAAGAAAGACGTTTGAACCGAATGGCTGAATTCGTGCTCGAGTCGATAGAAACTAAACCATTTCTGAAAAAGTATTGCGATGAAGAGAAACATAAAGTCAAATGCAAACTGATAACGCTTTTATCCAAATTAGAAAAGTACACGACGGAACCGATACGAAATTACTGGTAAGTCAAAAATAGGGGCATGCAAAAAGTAACGAATGATTACTCGACAATGCAGGTCTACTCGTAATATGTATCTTTTTATCCTTTAAACGTAATATCGAAACACTGCCACTCACATTTACGGTCACTCTTCAAGGGTGTAGTCAACCTTTGCTACGAATTCAACATTGATGTCTAGAAAACTGCAAGAAAATGTTGAATATAAACACAATATAGGCAATTTCTTAGACACGTGTGTTGCGGATTTGGGTTTTGGCAGCCAAAATGACATTTTTCATATTTCCCGAGTTTTTAGCTCAAAATTTCACTCACCATTTACAATTTTTTGACAGAACTTTGCACAAAATTTACTCAAATTTGAATACGTTGTTCTTGAACATACTTGTATTTTCCATGCCCGAAGAAAGCCCTTTTTTTCAAATTTCATTTTTTTCCACCTCTTTTCAAAACTTTCCAGGACTCTCAAAAAATGTGCTGATATGTATTTTGAAAATCTAAAAAAGAGCTTTGTCCGGGTATAGAAAATATATTCAAGAGTAATAAATCCAAAATTCAGTCAGCTCGGTGCAAAACTCAGCGAAAAAGTTGTAAATCGAGAGCTACTCGAAAGAAGCAAAGGCAAACCAGCACCCTTAGGTAAAATAAAACTAGGAGCAACTGTACACGAATCAAAGTGTGCAACATAACTTTTGAAAGTTCCTCCCAAGCGAAATAAAATCGTCGACACAGATAAACCCAATCACTCTCACTCTCATCAATGCTCCAAGCGCACTACCAACACAATAGCCCAACTTTTTTTCGACATACCAGACCCATACCACCAAAAATCGGACAAGAATTTCAACTAATCTATCGTCTCTATGTGCTTTGTTTTTTTTTCTCTTTAAGGCTGCGTGATTCGACCAAGAATGACGATAACTTTCACGCGATCTCGTCGAGATCGGAAAGCACGTAATGTACAAAGACGTTGAGATACTGTAAATTATTTAATTTATTTTTTCGTAACAATAAAACAATTTCATTAATACCCTTTTTACCGGGCGTTTTTCATTCTAAATAATTTGCAAGATGACATTCATCTATTCGTCGACGACACCCACCAATAATCGTAATTGCAAATTCATACCTGACCCACGAGAAAGGTATTTATGACTCGACCTGAACTTCATTCTCCGAGGATTCTGGTATTGAGTTTGCAGCCACCAAGCGATGCACAGACAATCTTTTGCCCGGCGTCGGGGCTTTATTGTAGCCTTCATAAACTCTGCCTCTAAAATCTATGGCCCATAAAAATGAATGAGGTTCTTCGTCCAGGATTTTCTGAATATGAGCGTCGATATTCTCTTTTGTAATGAAGGTTTTGGAAAGTTCCTGAAACAGATATATCAAATTGATAATTTTAAAATAAAGTATAAATTTAATCGATACAATACAGACTAAAAATTAATTCTAATTCGTTTTATGAATACGTTTCAGTTTTCACTTTATTACTATTGCTCACGCCAGGTAATACTGCTATTGTCACTTGGATGAAGTCTATAGCTAATTTGTTGGAAATCCAAGTTTATTATCTTTGGAATAAGGAATCAAAAAATTAATTTTCTCGTAGCTACTAAACTATGAAAAACAGACACATACAACACCTTTTCATCTTGAAGTAACGATATTCAATCAATCTCAACTGAAATCTTGACTGCTAAATGTTTTATTTTACTTTAGACTCGCTGTAACAGACACTTTGATCGATCTTTTGAAAATTAACTTTTTGTTAGAATGACTTCTTGAATTGTCCTGTTTTCTCTAATAATTAAATAATTTCTTCTGATTTCATAAAAATAAAAAGAACAAAAATGCATCCAGAATCATGATGATTCCAGGTTTTTTCTACGGAAGGCACACTCACTGAAACGATAGGCTTTTGACATCGTAATGAAAACACTACCATCAAACAGCTCAGTAATGAATGTTTTACCAAACTTTTGTTCTTCATCAGTCCAATGATACAACAAAGCTGAACAGTTAACAACCAAAAGATGCATAAATACCTGCTGCTCTCGTATTAATTGATCAACTTGGGCTTGTAATGCCTTTTTTTTGGCATCTTCTTTTTCCATTACTCTTTCAGCATACTCTATTCGCCGTTCCAATGTCTCTTTATCTCGTTTTTCTCGCTCAAGGGCCAACTGCGCATTCCAATCGTCATTAATTCGCATGCATTCCTCCCAAGCAGCTTCGGTATCTTTTTCACGCTGCAAAACGACGTCCTCGGCTGTCGCGCTAGCTCGGTAACTTCTTTTGATCTCCTCGCTGTAATCACACAAAATATTAGAAACATGAAAACATTTTCTTCAGCAAATAAAAGCGAAGAAACTAACGTACTGGGTGGAAAAAGGGTAATGGAGTTCAAGATTTCATTATTTTTGTAATGCACAGCTTCATTTCTACGCAATATCAAGGATACATTATGAGGCTCTGCTTCATCTTAATTTTTATTTAGGAAACAACCCTTCAAATGAATAGTTAGAATCATTAATTTATTAAAATAGTGTGTAGGATCCCTTAACATTCTTTCACCACCCCTTACCGAAAAATGGGAACAAAATTGTACCATTAGACAAAACTCGAGTATACTCACATCGTAGCTCTGAGCTGCGCTCGGTAATTATTGTATAATCTTCGTATCTCGACATCTTCTGCAGGAGGGACCGGCTTAGGCATGCTAACACGAAATTGTTTGGTTTTGGCCACAGGAACCCAGCGAGGTTTGGTCGCATAGCGAACGCATATTGTGAATACAGCAGGTAAATCTAGAAATTTACCATTGATGCAGTTCCGAAGTATTTGCGACATGGTTGAGACTTCAGCAGGTTGGCCGAAAGAACTGTGTATTGTTAGCCAACTACGTCAGAATTCATACTTTCAGTTGACAGACTTCCCTCGATGAAAATATGAGTTAATACCTGAATATCTTTCTTCGTAGATTCGGACTTGTATTCTAAAAAAATCACTAGAAAATCGAAAAATTAACAGGAAGAAATCAAAAAACGAAAATTGACATAACTCGGTCTTCGGTCTTCGATTTCTCCTCACGTGAGAAAAATGTTGATAGCAAACTGGATTTATGAAAAAACTGGATAAAAGTAGTCAAAGTACATTGTGATTTCTGTGGGAAGCGCTAAAATCGCAATGTTTACTCATCGTTTATCAGTCAGTTATCACATCAGTCAATGACCTGAATCTGATTCCCGATCCTGAGTGCGCGGTATTCAAAAATTTTGTTTGCTACGATAAATCATGAATGAAAGTAATTTTTTCCTTTTTCTGGAAAATTATTCTATATGTGCATTTCTACAATTATTCTAAATTGAAATTTCTCGGATGTCGCATTTCTTCAAGTGACACAACAAGAAAACTCCCTGATGTATAATGTTTTATTCTGCCAAACTTTGAAGGTAAAGTAGTCACGATCATTGATCAGATCAGCGGTTAAGATTCGTCACCATTCATATTTCTAATTAAAATTGAAATTGCAGTGGAAATTTTTCAGCGTTCATCTTCAATGGGTCAGAAAATTCTGCAGGGAACCTTCGAATGAAAGTCAGCGAATCATGAAAATTTTAAATGTCGCCGAAAAAAATGATGCAGCCAAACACATCTCTGGATTTTTATCCGGTGGAAACAGTCAACGGGTAAAGCTTGAATTTTTTCCGCAGTTTTCCATGAATTGTGATTAACTTGTTTGAAAATAACAGATTTCAACTAGCGAACTGAATGTTGTAAACTATCCAAACTGTTGCTTCAGATTTCTTTAGCCCCGAGTGAAAATAATTTTTCATTGAGAATAAACTTTTGATTTTGTTACAGAGGGAAGGTCTATCACCCTACAACAAAATCTACGAATTCAATTATAATTTTCGCGGTCGAAATGCCAAAATGACGATGACTTCAGTCTCGGGACATTTGCTCAATCACGAGTTCGTTGGACAATATCGGAAATGGCTTGGGTGCTCCCCAGATGCTTTGTTCGATGCGCCGGTCATGAAAGAATGTAGTGAAGACTATCTTAAAATTAAAGTAGGTGGCTGCTCAAACTTTGATTTTAATTATTACAATTTTTACGTATCGAGTTTTTCGCACAGTCTACCATTGAAAGAGAAGTTAGATCCAGTGACGTATTAATTATCTGGACCGATTGCGATCGAGAGGGAGAGAATATTGGTTTTGAAATTATAACTGTATGTCAACGTATCAAACCAAATATTGAAATTCTGAGGTATGCAATTTTGTGGATTAGTTATACGTATTAGAAACACTCAGTTTCCTTCCATTATATTGTATTAATTATTCATTTTCAGAGCCAAGTTCTCCGAAATCACCAGTCAGTCGGTCAGAAGAGCTATGGCGACTTTAGGCCCTCCAAATAAACTTATTAGTGATGCTGTTGATGTACGAAGTGAATTAGATCTAAGGATAGGTAACTGCATACAATTCTAAAATAGATTAGTCGTCTTCTCTGAGCCGGTTCATCATTGATCAGTCCTAGGAAACAGGCATCACATAAATTTAACGCGTTAAATATTTAAATCGATTTAGTCGATTGGTACCAACAAAACGCTTTTTGATTTATGGGAATAGAATAGAATAGGGGACGAAGGTGGTAAATGTTTTTACAATAATTTAGAAGACGTAACAAGCTAGAAATTTTCACTCTTCGTCTCTGTAGTGCAGAAACTCCGTCAAAGGCCAAAATAAATTTTTTATTAATATAAAAATTATTTCATTTTTTTTTTTTTCAATTTCTCTCAACTGATGGTGTTTGTTTATTACTCCAGGCGCAGCTTTTACCAGATTTCAAACCCTTCGACTGAAACGAGTATTTCCCGAAGTACTAGCTAATCACTTAATAAGCTACGGTAGTTGTCAATTCCCCACTTTGGGTTTTGTTGTCGAACGTTACAAAGCTGTTCAAGATTTCATTCCGGAGCCATTTTGGAAAATCAAAGGTAATACGGGTCACTTATGTGCACCCTTTCTTATATTTTCTCTCTTACTCGACTATATTAGTGACGCGTTTTAAACGACTAACCATCATATTTTTTCAGTTGTCCATAAAATCAAAGATGTCAGCGTAGAATTTGTGTGGAAAAGAGTAAAATTATTTGACCAACCATTTTGCGAAATTCTTCATGAAAAATGCTTGGAAAACCCAAAAGCCGTAGTCGAAAATGTTCTTACCAAACCGAAATCAAAATGGAGACCTCTTCCTCTGGACACTGTTGTAAGTGTGTACAAGTAGCGCTGTTCTCAAGATAATTTTTAGCAGATAAATCAGCCATCTCCTCCTCCTCGCACGAATTTCATTTATTAATAATTGATAATTTCAGAAAGTGTCGATTATTTTTCGGTTTTTCCTTCTCGTAGGAATTAGAAAAAGTTGGCAGCCGTAAATTGAAAATAAATGCCAAAGAGACGATGCGCATTGCTGAGCGTTTGTATAATCAAGGTTTGATCAGCTATCCGAGAACGGAAACAAATATTTTTCCTTCTGGTATGGGATTACCGCAGCTAGTGGAGGCGCATACTGCAGATAATAATTGGGGTCGTTAGTATCGATTATTATTATTATTATTATTATTATTTAAAAAGTTATAATTTTTCTTGGCAGTATTCCAATAAGGATCGACATAAAGTAATGGCATTAAAAAAAATTCCGGACTCCACTCTGATGCACAAAAAATGTTAAATTTGGGATTATAATTTTAAAATGTCTTTCGTGAATTTCAGAATTCGCTGCCAAGCTTCTGGAGGATGGTGTCAATCCTCGTCAGGGCAAAAAATCTGATCAGGCTCATCCACCGATACATCCAACCAAGTATATAGACAAACTACAAGGTAAAGGAAATACGCTCCAATTAACTTGCTACATATTTAATATTGGAGTATGGATTACGGTTTTATTTATTTTATAGGAAACGAGCGTAAAGTCTACGAATATATAGTTCGTCATTTTCTCGCCTGTTTATCGAAAGATGCCGAAGGGTTGGAAACCACTGTTGAAATCGACATTAACAATGAAAAAGTAAATTGAACAATTTGATTACTAAATTACGCTTGAAGATTTTTTTTTTTTTGAAAAACGATCTTGATCAGTGATAGCATAAGAAAAGCACGAGAAAACTAATTTTGGTACAAATTTCGTTATTTTAACAGCTTCAGATTTCATTCAGTTGCTACCCGAATAGCCTTTCTTCGATATTCTAAAAGAAACAATTTTTTAATAACATCTTCAGGTGAAATATTTCCTCGTAACAGATAAAATTTTATGTTATCGCTGTCTGAGGTTGTTTTTCAATCACACACTTCAATGGTGTTTCCTAATTTTCGTTTTTCCTTTATTCATTCATTCAGTTTATAGCTCATGGATTACAAATTTTGGCTTTGAATTACTTAGAAGTGTATCCGTATGAGAAATGGAATGCCAAAGAAATTCATGAATACAAACGAGGTCAAACTTTCAATCCCACGTCAATAGATCTGGTGAACGGAGAGACGAGTGCTCCTCGTTTATTGACTGAAGCTGATTTGATTTCGTTGATGGAGAAGCATGGAATAGGTTTGTTGATATGATAATTATAGCAAACGAAAACACGTTTGTAAACTGAGTTCCTACTTTAAATTGTCAGAAAAAGAAAGATGCTCTAGGGAAAATATCCTGAATAAAATGATGGTTAAATAATTGTAGAGAAAACTATATTTTCTGCAGTAACAGCTCACCTTTAATTTGTAATTTATCAACATTTTTGGAATATTTTCTCACCGTTTACTCGTACAATAATCCAAAAAAAAAAAAAAAAAAGTTATCCTCTTACAACGTATTCGAGAAACCACATTTCACTCGATGTACTCGAATAAATGGATTTCTTTTATTCAAAGTACACTAAAAAGTTTTCATTGAATTTTCCATTTGTTGACAGGGACTGACGCTACTCACGCTGAACACATCGATAAAATCAAGACAAGAGAGTACGTCGGTTTATTAGAAAACATATATTTTGTTCCTGGTGAATTAGGAATTGGCTTGGTAGAAGGTTATGACAGCATGGGATTCGAAATGTCAAAACCTCGGTTACGAGCAGAATTGGAAAGAGACTTGCAAGGGTACTTGTCATTTTATTTTCTACTTCACTTCTGATTTACTATTTTTTAAAGTTAGTTTCCATAACAGAAAATAACTTGTTTTGTATTTCCTTCCCTGTGCAAAGAAAAACTTTCAATAAATTATCGCTAATCGGTGTGTTCCTATTGTTTTAGGATTTGTGATGGAATTAAGGATCCGAAAGTCGTTTTGCAAGAGCAAATAGAAAAATATAGAGAAGTTTTCCGAAAAGCTGTCGAACAAGTAATTGATTATTTTTTATTCATACTGTATTTCTTGTCTATTTTTCAGCCGTTTTCATCTCATAAAGGGTATGAAATTATGTAAAAATGTATGGGAAAAAAGTCACACAAACAATTCTTCTATTGGAAGCGTAAATTTTAATCACCAGCTTCGAGGCTGGATAGTCTTCTTCAAGATCAAAAAAGATTCTTTCTGATTTGAAAAATCGCATCCACGTCAAATTTAATTATGATTTTTTTTTAACCCTTTATTTAGAATTGAGTTGAAGTTTGAAAAGTAGACACTTTTTAAATGGGTCAAAGAACGCGTTCAAAGCACAGGTCGAAGGCGTAGTAATCATTAAGTTCTGTAAAAATGTTAACCTCAATTTAAAAAATCTATGAGGCAAGAATGACTCAGCTCGAGGTTTTTTCCAGGCGAATAAATTAGACGAAATGCTCAGCAAATACCTCAATACTCAACCTGCGATTGTAGAAAATAACACAAACATCGCTATGGGCGCGTTACCTGAACACGTTATAAAATGTTCGTCGTGCGGATGCGGCATGGTGCTGAGAGCACGACATAATAACACGAGTTTCATTTCATGCTTGGGATATCCGCCGTGCCGTCAAAGTATTTGGTTTCCCGAAAAAGTCATTGAAGTTTGTTTGGCTCCTGACACTTGCGTGGAGGTAAGTTAGACTTCAGTTTTGAGTAAAATTTGGTTTTTAATGTACCAAAAAAATTCAAAAATCACTTAAATTGGTTACATTTATATGTAACCAGGTTGGTCAATTTCTGTCACATATCTTCGTGGGGTCATTAATCTTTGAATCATCTGATAGTTGATATCTGACTAAACGATCTATGTAGCCGCAAGCTACTCGTTATTTACTCAATAGAAATTTTTCAAGAATGTCAGTGATTATTCAACGTACCCAAGACTTGAAAGTTTTTGCTCGATCACGTTTTGAAGTTTGAAAATGATGAGAATTATTTTTCAGAGGCAAATGAATATAAAATTATCTCCTTTAGTTGCATAAGCTTTTACTAACTGATTGAAATTATGGCAGTGTGGAACTGACGTACGCTTATTGAAATTCAAATTTCGAGGTGGCACCATGGCACCTTTTTATCCAGATGTTTATACTGGATGTATTGGAGGATGTGATCCGCAGCTCAACGCAATGTTGGAGATACGTCAAAATGTCGGCTCAGGTATTTATGCTATGCTTTTTTTTTGTAAAATCAAAAATTGAAGATACGCTTTAAAATTTAATTTTGTATCAATTTTGCATGTAATTCTCATCATAACAACAAAAACAGTTCAAGTTTTCGGATATTTTTTCTGTCTTCTAACTTTATAAATCCACTATACTTCAATATAATTATTTCTCAAAGGTCATTCTGTTGTGAACCTGGGTTACAAGAATGAATTTTCTATTGATCAAATGCAACTCTAGAATATGTGTATTATACAGAAAAATAACATCAAACAGAAATTATTCCTTAACGATGGCATTTTCTAAACTTTTGCAAAACCCGTAGCCCATCCTGTTAAGAATGTTTATCTCTTCCGAACTAGAAATTCATTTTAGATTTTCTTGCAGCTCCAAATGTTACCGTGACTCCTGCCGTCAATAATGTCGCCAATTATAATGGCTCGAATACTAGAAATGTAACTCAAAATCGAAATGACGAGTTTCGAAATCAACGCCGAACACAACCAACAGTTCCACGACCAACAGGACCTCCTCCTAATTTACCCGACGGAGATGGTCAGTAAAACGAATATTTATTTCTATTTTAACACTAATACCGCAGGTAGATCCATGGCAGTGAGTTCAACCCGCCCTCCTTCCAAATAAGGCAAAAATTTTATTGTTTCTGTATTTTAAAGGAATATTACCAGAAATTACTTCCTCAAGCTTCAAGGTTTTCAAAACTGTCCAAACTATAGCTTTTTCGCAGTCGCTCAACTTTTTACACTTCCACTGCCCTCCTTTTGACAAATGTCGAGCTAGATTTTTAGAGTAACCTTAAATCATGAGTTTTGTTTTTACATTCTAGGAGATGATGTTCAGTGTAACTGTGGACAAGCTGCAAGAAGGTAAAAACGTTCAACCGTCGATTATGAAACCACTGATACTTTTACTAAATTCTTTTTCAATTCTGCGAACAGGTTCACCGTTCAAAAAGATACTCCCAACAAAGGACGCCATTTCTTTAGTTGTTCTAAACCTCAAGGTGATGCGGCGAGGTGCACGTTTTTCTTATGGGCTGATTTCACTGACAACGCCTCAACCTCCAATCGTAATGAACCTAGGAATCCTCGACCAGGTTTCACGAATACGAATTATAATAATCATTCAGGACCCAGTTTTAAAGCCAGAAAAAGAGGTGTGCTAACAGTAATTTGCTAAGTGAACTTGCCGAATAATGTTTTCTGTCTAAGTACGATTTTTTTTTCAAATGTTTCCAGGCAATTTCACCAAAACTAATTCGGTTTCAAGAAAATGTGGAAATTGTCGTCAAGAAGGTAAGACATGGTTGAGTAGGTGGTGTTACAAATTTATGGTAACGAGAAAAACGAGGCGTGTCAGATTTCACTCATCTCAAAAAATTTATCAACATTTTATCAGAAAATATTTCTTTCAAAAATTTCTGGGTATGAAAACTTGAGTGATCCAAGTCCATATTTTTGAGAAAAACCAGCATTTCAACGATAATGAGTGGTTATCTTCGCAGCAGAAAATTGCAAGAACATCAAAAAACAGTCAAAATCTCCTTATTACTAAATTCTAACTTGAATCACTATGGTTTTCATACACAGATTTACTATGAACGAAACTATAGATTAGTTTCACAAACATAATTGAACATTACGAATGCAAAAACTAGGTGATCGAATCATCGAACAAATAAATGAATGGGATTTTTGAACCCATAGCTCATCATAATCGAGTAATTGGTCACGAGTTTTACGTTTCTCTTTTGGAACACAGAGTATTTCAATTTTTTTTTTTTATGACTTGCAGGACACACCAGAAATAATTGCCCTAATCGTTGATGAAGAAAGAAACGCGTTCGTTATTTACCTTACAAAAAAAAAAAAAAAGGACTCCTATGAAATTGCATAGATGGAGAGGTCCTCGTTTCGTTATTCCTGGAGTATAGAGCATGACCTTGTTCTTTATAATCAAGTTAATGAGAGATGCAAATGATAAGCGCATCTAACCATTATTTACGAAGAAAAAATAGCAAATAACATCTAAGTATTTGGCTAAATTAAGCGATCTTGAATGTCTTTCATTTTCATTGCTGGCGTGTTGGAGCCAGGTTTGTACTTTCTGACAATTTCCCTTCGGAATCTCCTTTAGGTAATAATCATATTTCCTCGAATCAATTTCCAGTCATGTTGTTCTGAGCGTCACAATTCTTTTTCGTCCTGGTAACTTCTAATGAATACTTGTTTGTTGGTTGATTAAGTTTTTGTATTTTTTGTATTTTCTTTTCCACGTGAATTCAAAAGTTTTTCATTAAATATGTCTTGTTTTTCTATTTTTTTTTTTTTTAATGAACCTCGTAATATTTTGAAAGACTAATTTCAATCGAGTGAGTATAATTAAGTTACATAGAATTTCAAATAGGTACCTACACTAATTCCTGTCATTACCGATTTCTAATGAGGTAATAAAAAATAAGTAAATAAAAAGAAAATCTGCAGCCTGTTGTAATACAGAGAGAAAACAGGTTTCCAATAAGAGAAAATGTATTGAAATTTTACTTCATACTCATCCTAATTGAAAATAAAATAAAATACATAGATTTCGAAGTTACAACCTAGAAATTCATCAAGTGAAATTTAACGAGGAATTTATAAATGTGGCTTGCGAGTTTCTTTAAATGAAATTTACAGAGATGAAGCTAAACACTGAATCATAAAATCCAGTATTTTGTTGCGATTCAGCTGAAGTCGAAATAGAGCTTGGTTTTAAAAATTCTTCGATTTTGAAATTTTCAAAGCACCAAATTAATCGAACACGACGGATTAAGTTTCATTGAGAATAGGGGTGGATTTTTTGTTTTTTTTTCTTTCAATAAACTCAAAAAGTGGGCGGACTGAGTCGAACTAGTGACGAAGAATTTAGAAGAATCTGATTGGTTGAAAGATTTTTGTAAAGGTATTTCTTGTTTTTCATTTTGCCCAGAAGGTGGGGGGGAAGTATGATATGACTAATACAAGACTTGGATTTACATTTTGAAGTAAACAATTTTGAATTTTCCTCTATAAATGGGTACCATATTGTACCAGTTACTTGGAGTTTTTATTTTATTAAAAAAATAAAAGGAAATCCCACTTTGGAGGTGAACAAAAACAACTTTTACTCGGTACAATGGGGTATCAGGCTCCTGATTTTCTATTATTTTATAGTATGACTACCTACCCAACTTCTAATAACAACACAATGGTTCCTCATTCATATCAAATAACTTCCCAAAAACGAAAAACGTACTCGGTCCCAACCCCTATTTCACTAATTGACATCATTTTAATAAGCAGGTTTTCAAGGGAAAACCTGCTAAAAAAAGCTGTTAATCTTAAAATCAATCATATTATATTTCTCAACATACATACATACTCGTATAACGGTATAAATACAGATGAAAAAAATTTAATTTTTCGCACTTCAAGCGTCACTTGATTGCTGACTGATGATTGAAGATACGTCTTCTTTCTAAATCTTGAATAGGCCTTTTCGCCTTTGGCTCATGGGGCAGCATCCATAATTCGTTTACCAATCCAGTTCAGATAATTTCTTACATTTGTATACACTCCTGGGGAGTATTCTGTACCACAACCGAGTCCGAATGACACAATACCGACAATCACCCATCGTTTTTCTTTACCCGTTTCTTGGATAATTAATGGGCCACCAGAATCACCCTGTCAAGGTAACTGATTTCAAATAAAGTACAAAGATCATATCGTATTCATAAGAGGTAGAATAGAAGAGGGGAGTTCTATTTCTGACATATTAATAGAATCAAAAGTAGATACTCGTATCACACAGTATCTACAGGTATTATGCATCCTTTTTCTGGTTCACGTTGCATTGGCAGGTAGCGGTGTACCTAGACCAATACGAGTATTATGGGGGGAGCGGGGGAGTTCCCAGAGTCAAAATAGTGTTTCCTCTCTTCCCCCTCGCAATTACAGCATAGGAAAGAACAAAATATAAGTACTCGTAGTAAAATTTTCAAAAAAGCAAGTCATTCGAAAAATACCGAGACAGAATTGCACTTGAAAAATACAAGGACTAAATTTGTTAGTTTTCTAAAAATTTCAGTTTCATTTTAAATAAACATTTTTAGTAGTATTTGACCTTTTTTATCAATTTTAGGCACTATCTTGATTGAGAGAGCGAAGAAACCAACGAATTCGGTGTTTAAATATCGAGGGCGCTTGATTTTCTCATAAATTTTTTTCTGGCTCGGCGACGAGGCAGTTCAAAATTTCATTAGAGTAGGTACAAAAATGAGCGATGATATTTTTAAGACTCGTCCAGTTTTGGATTTGAGCTGGTGAAGTGAAAATCAGAGCAGCAATACATCGCACCAAGTATAGGCTAGATCACTAATTTTTGCTAAAAATGCTTCAACAACGTTCAAATTAAAAAACTGAATAGAAAAAAGAACCATACTTAAAATGAACATTATTTTTGCTTTTTCTTCTTCTTTTACAAGACGCATACAAACAAATAATGCGATTGCAATAATATAAAAAATCAATTTCTGTAAAATGAAAAATCACAGACTCCCCAATAAACGTTAATTACTCCCAATCAGACGAGCATATATATACGTAGATAGATAAAATTTCAACAGCCGTGTTGAATGTGAGTAATACTAAAGATGTTTATTACCTGGCACGAATCTTTTCCTATTACTCCACCAGCACAGATATGTTTTTTTTTATCCACAGCATTACTCAGACCGATTGAATCAGAACACTCTTTATGTCCAACAACTGGAACCTCCACGTCCAACAGCACGTTGCTGTGATCATTTTCCTCGGGCTTTTTCGTTCCCCATCCTGAGAATGATTCAGAAAATTCATTAATATTCAAAAATTAACTTCTCGTACTCGTATAATATTTCTGGCACGCGAGAGGCCGGTGTAACATATTATTACAAGTCAAAATGTCAAATTTTCAAGACAATTTTCTCGGCTGAAAAAAGTGGGCTGAATATTGCTCTGATTACTTTGGAGCTATTTTCTAGAATATCATAACCATTGAAATTCGTCTGAAATTACACCTAAATTATCAAAATCTATACAAACAGCATTTTTTTAAACCTTTAAAATTCATATTCAAGATAAATCCTTTTTACAAGACGTTTAGTCAAAATTGTATGGGTCCGTGTGTGTCCAATATTAGATCGTATGATGATGATGACGTCATCAAGACGTCTGTTCAGACGAAGCCTTTTTTACTCCCACATTGAGCTTATAAATTGAGCTTGCAACCTTACAAACAGAGCATACAAATCGAGTTTGCAAATTGAGCCAACAAACTGAGTCTACAAATTGAGCGTACAAATTGAGCTCACAAAATGAGCTAGCGCGGCATTATCGATTTTTTCACGAGAAAAGTTAATGAACCTTTTTTTTAATTTATATAAAACTGATAATTCCTCAGACTATACGAAATGCAAAAACCTGTCAGAAGACCCACCTGCTACAATTGTAGTTTGATTAGGTTTCACAGCGTGGCTGGGCAAGCAGAGAGGACGAATATACTGATTATATTGCACCCGGCCTGCCAATTTGACCAAAGCAATATCATTTCGCTCATCGGCTGGATCGTATAATTGGTGCGTAATGATTTTCTCAACCGCGAAATCCCGATGTTTCGTCTCATCCTCTCTGAATAAATCGTACTCACCGAGTCGTACGATTATATCGTCTTCTGTTTTTTCACTTCTGTAATGAATGAATAGAGGGGGTGGGGGGTGGTGGTGGAAGTAGATTAAAAACTCGAGAAGTGATTTTTTCGTGAGTAATACATTTATATGGTCATCTGATTAGATAAGATACCCTGGTTCCTTGAAGCAATGAGCTGCAGTGAGTACGTAACGGTGATTCAACAGGGTGCCTCCACAAAATTGAAGGTATCCATTTTTATCCAAAAATACAGCTATCCACGGCCATTCATTCGGCCCTTGACGTTCGTTTTGTCTTTTCGATCGCGATCTCAGTAGAGATAAACTATTCAAGCCGCAACCTAAAATACCACGATAATTGTTTCAAAATTGTGGTGGGGGGAGGGGCGAAATACTGTACCCACGGTAGCTTTTGAATATTTTAAAACGATTTCGGTTTTCATTTTGAAGTAACTCATCCGAACGAACCGGATCAATATATCTGTTGATGTGTCTTTTTAAATTTTCATTTTTATAGCCCAGGCAAGTTATCTTAGTCTTAGAATTGTTGGGGGAAAAAAATAAGAAAATTGGTACTAAAGATTTTATGCTTGGAATGTGTCGAGGGTAGTCCGGGGAATATGCGGTAGAAATCTCCACCTTCATCCCTAGTACTTTCCCCGTCCCTCCGAGAGGCTCGTATAACGTTTAGTAAAACTTTAGTCTCTGTCAAAAATTTTTATATCCGCTAAAAAAGTGACCTCGTTTGGTGTCATAGAAGCGCAGTAAATGAAGATTGAAAATAAATCTATATTATTCTGAAAAATGATACTTTTCGAGTGTGAAAATTAAGGGAAATTAGACCGATTGTCAATCTTCATTTACTGCACTTCTATGATATCAACTGAGGGCATTTCTTTCAAGTTGTTGGGAAATTTGATGGAAAACAATGTTTTACTGAGCTACAGAATGAATATCTAGCATAGTTTTCGAGTTATAGTTGAAAAACGCCGAATTTCAACAGTTATGAGCCCCCCAGGGAGGAAGCACAGGTGATGGGGGCGGAGACTTTTTACCACAGATTTCTGAGACCACCCTCAACACGTTTCAGGTATAAAGTCTTTGGTACCAATTTTTTCTTTTTTGCAAAAACTAATTTACCTAGGAGTTCTTAGCAGATTTTTACTTCAAAAAACCAAAGCAGTTGAAAAAAATATACTGTAGATATAAAATTGAAGTTGTGTCAAATTGTACTGATAATGTGAATGCGGCTTCAATATCAAGATTTCAAAAAAGGCGTCACTGTTTCTATTTGGAAATTTTTATACTAGATTCGTAGATTGTTTGAATAAAATTCGCTAGGCACTTAATCTTGATCTGTAATTGAAATATTTACACACCTACCTAGAGACTGTTTAACTCCAGAAGCTTCGTAGAACTTTTCATTCTGAAATATAAACAATTTATGTTCACTGCAAGGTAGTCTATAATTGCATGCCAATACATGAAATTAATTGAATTTCCAGAATAGTTGTACATATAATCTAACAAATTGAGGCTAAAAAATACATCTCTCTATTCCTGGACGTACAAACCAGAGTGATTCAAATCAAAATTTAGTGTTGAAAAGATTTTGGATATTTTCAAAGTAAGAGTAGTTTACTATAATATGCACTTTCGTCCTGAGAACTCAAAAGAGTTGGAGGAGAATGCAGGCAACGATTTGGAAGTGATGGGTTGGAGGAGATGGAGGTGTATGTGACTAAACAGTGAATCATAAATGGGATACTCTGCAGGAACAATGATATGCACGACAATATGGATAAATCCAATTTTTCAAACTTCAAAAGAGAACAATAAAAAAAAAAAACACTTTAATGGTACATATGGCCTTCTTATGTGGCACTTCAACTTTGAATTCTATTTTCTCAGCGATGGCTGCATTCTGGGACATGATATTTTTACTGTAAGTATGTATGGCTTGATGTATATACGATTGAATTTTCGAAGAACTCAATTTTTGAAAAAAGTGGACTAATTTGCCATTCACTATTCTTATGTCCATGAGAAATAAAAACGTACATAATTTAGATAATCTAAAGATAATCTGTTTGAATTCAAGAATAAAGTATATACTCGTAGCTATCGTACCTGACGCATACTACGTCTATTTCCACCAGCAATTGATTTTCTTTCGAATTCTAGACAAAAAAAAATTAATTTTGAAATGGGTATACGCGTTTTGTAGAGTGTAGACTACAATACCTGCTCGTAATTGATTTTTTATGTACGCAACAAAATCATTGTTATATAAATGATACAATACTGAACTTTGTTTACTCGCTAATGGCGAAACAAAAGTTGATAAATCCTGAAAAACCAGTTCTCATTGCCAAAATCGAAACCATTCCCGTGAAATTTGGTATTTTTCCGGACGAGAGAATTTCGTCGTTTTCCACTTTTTAATTTTTCAAACGAAATTCAAATTCCGATGGAAAATATAAAATTTATCCGCCTGTAAGGCAATATATCCCAACATGGACAAATCGTTGGTGGCCAACTAAATATACCTCCTATGTGTTGAAAATTTTGAAAATGATGTCTTTGGGTTCGTTCAATTTCTCTGCTCAAGACAAATCCGCAATGAGTCCAAACACACAGTTTTTTTTTTAATTTTATCACACACGGAGCTGTACATATTTAGCAGGCCACCGACGAACTGCCAATTCAAAGAAAAAGTTATTCTACATTTTTTTTTACAAACAATGCAAACACTAAGAATGATTAAGTATTGTTTCGGTCGTAACTAACAATACTTCTCATTTCAAAAATGTTTCAATTTTTCGAATAAAATGTAGATGTTAAATTACTTTCTGCCGAGGCTTTTATAAACAAATTTTGATACGACGGATGCGAAATCGATAAGAATACGATTAGAAAGAAAACTGCTGGACCAAATTTAAAGCGTGCACTGATCACACTCTCGAATGCCATATTCGACAATCCCAAAAATGAAAGAAAATTCGTTGAAATTAAACTTTTCAAGGAAAATGAGAAACGATTTCACTACACAAGACAATACATTACACTGAGCACGGTACATTCGAAACTGGTAGATACCGTACCTATAATTCATTAATTATTGAGAAAACTGAATGAGTATTTCAAGGGAGGTCGGAAAATCGTTTTTTACCATTTTTTTTTTCATGCTTCTATACGAGTATAGTTACAGTCATGTTCGTTTTTTCTCTCAGGGTTTATCCACCGGCCCAAGTGCAAAATCTGCAATAAATCTCAAAAGACTCGTCGCACAATTTTTCGTACTCAAATTACATGTATGTTTTATTTTGTGGCAATGCTAAATGATGCTCAAAAATAGAACCTAACATAACTGAAACCAAAATTCGATACTATAAATATAGCTACAGAGGCTACCTAGGCTATACAGCAATACGTTAAAAATTCCTTCAAAAATAAAGAGAAAAATGACATGAACGAAATTAGCCTAGGTAGTTTTTATTTTTCATATTCGAATAGTTCTAAAAGTCATCATTTGTTTTCCTTATGAAATATTAAATTTCAGAATATTAAACACCTGTTTTTTTTAGCTACCCATCGCATATAATTTTTGTACTTTAAAAAGTTGAACAGAATTAATTAATCGATATTTTCCTCCTTATCTGAAGGCGGATATCAAAGAAAGGAAGTAAGTGGAAAATTAGCGTTTTGAGATGTTGAAATTCAAAGTTTTTGTTTAGTTCTAAGATGAGGTATAGGTGCGAGACTGAGCTCTGAGTGGGTATTTGTATTTTTGCTAATGAGTTACGAGTCGCAAGTTTAATATACTTGTAAATAAATTTATAGCAATTTAGCTAAAGCCCTTTTCGCAAATCCACTCGAGCTGAATGACTTTGAGCCGGTCTAGAAAAATTTCAACGGTAGTTTTGAATTTCTAACGATTAAAACTCATAAAGAGGACAACAATATAATATATTTAGAGAATACAAACTAGAACAAAATTTTCTTATATTATTAAAAATTGACAATAATTATTGGAAGTTATATGATCAATTGAAAAAATGTATGATAAAACCATTGGAATTGCGTCTCCAGCTATAAGAAAACATTAAAAAGTCAGTAATCAAAACAAATTCTGACCACTAGAAGGCCTTTAAAAGCACGACAAAGAATTTTTCTACAACTGGTATTGAAAAAATATTAAAATATAAAACTAAAGGAATAAAGCTGTCCCAGCCATTAAAAAAATGCTGTCTTAATTTCACGAATTTATGAGATCGTGGTCTAAATTATGAATCTGTATAGCAAGAAGAAAGCTGCCATAAGATTATGAAACCGATTGGATTTCCGAAAAAGAGGTCTCAGTTGACTAAGGCCCCTTCTTCGATATCCACTTAGTTCGTTTCTCAATTTCAAAAAAAGGAAACAACGATGCATCAAAAAAACTGATTTGCGTTACCTGGTCAACAAACCAAGCTCTTCAAATGGCTCAGTCGGAAAAATTTTTTTTCAATTTGGGAGTATCTCAAAGTATCATAAGTCGCAAGTCGTGAGAAAATGCATCCGAATACATGGGGATCAATATTTGTAAATATTTCTCCTGTAAAATTTGTGTTCTGAACTTCTGATGCATCGGTTCCTCTATAACGTACGTCAGAAATAGTTTCGAGTTAACTCAAGGGGAAGGAAGAACTGCTTCCAATCAAATTTGTGTAAATATCATCTGGACTCGGAAAAAGGAAAAGAGTATCGATTGAGACTTTTAGAATTTTCTTGCCGAATTATTGATTTTTTAAACTTAAAGTTAGTGTACATACATACTCATATAGTTGGATAGTATTTTATAGACTGTCGTCGAAAAAAATTGTTCAATTGTTTAAATCGCCTTGAATATTCTAGCTCGTATGCGAAAAATTACCATGAAAAAAAAAAATTCAAGAATCCCTTAAGGAAAACTATAATGAAAAATGGTACGCTAAGAAAGTCCTTAAAGCAATTAACGAGAAAAGTTGAAGGAAATACTTAAGGTTGGTCAGAGGGTATCTCAAGAAGAAAATTTGTTAAGGTACATTTGATGAAAGGAAGTCTGGAGGTAATTTTTTGCAGACGGTAGCCTCAAAGTCATTACGACAGAAATACAGTCTGCATAGGGAACGAGAGTCTGGTGCGTGACCATCATTTCTTTTTATAATGTGTATACTATATAAGTAAATCACACCTTCCTAAAACAGGTTTCCAGCGAATTCTCTTACAATGTCTGCCTTTTCTTCCAGGAATTTCTTGGTATTTCCCACAGTTTGTTCGACACTTTCCTTCGACAAAATTTTTTTGACATTCAATCCGGTTTTGACAGATTCTTTGATATCTGAATTCCAGGTTTCTTTCAAAGAATCGAATGCATCTGATGTCATTTCTTTCATCGAATCAAAGCCTTCCTCAGCGATACTTATTACCCCTTGTACAGTTTTTTTTGCCGAATTCCAGACGTCTTTAACAGACTTAGATGTATGCTCAAAAGTAGAATGCTGAAAGTGATAAATATAGCTGTTAGAAATTGAAAGAATTTCAACATTTAATTTTGCTGACCACCAACTATCAATTTATAATTTTCTCTGACTGGGTCCACTGGTTAGATAAAGGAGAAGGCTGATTTAGATATAATTTATTTTTTCATTTTCCTCCTGTATTTGACATTTTAATGTTGTTTTTCAGACGTCGATTTCGACTTCGTAGCCAAGGTAGACTATACCCTTATAACTAATATGACAAATATGCAAAGCAAAATCCAATTGGTAATTCAACATTTTAGAAATTACGAAAAATTATAATACATAAATTTAAAACTCAGCCTCTTTCGCTGGTAAATTTCTGGGTGCGTCTATAACTAGGGTTGAGAAACTGATCGTAATCGATATCGGTACTCACCACTTCGTCGCGAACATACCACACTCCAAAGCAAATACATACAAAAAAAAACAATGTTAAAGAAAGTTTCAACTTAATTCTAAACTTCATCTTCAAACAACAATAGGTATCAATTGGTATCCATAATACCTTCTTCACGATTTAACGAATTCAGATAAAAGTATAATCTGACCATCGAATCGTGTTTTAGGTCCTGTAAGGCGGTACGTAATAGGCAGTATAGGAAAGTCACATCCGTGAATTTTTGCGACCTTTGTACTTGAATAGAATTAAAAACAGGAAAAACTCAGTCAAAATTAGAAAATTACCACCCTATAAGATGCTCATCAACCAATGAATAATTTCTTCTTAAAAGGAGCTGGTCAACGAATGAATAATTTTATGTTTCCAGAAATATCGTTTTAGTCAGAGACTTTATCTCGTGCCTATCGTAATAGCTCATGCTTATTTATGCTTTTTACGAGTATATTCATGTTTTTTTTCCACCAGAATCTAATAAATGCGCTAGTCTATTCGCGTTAGGAGTATAATATATTAAATGATTAGTCAGGGGCAAAGAGGTGCCTCCACAGAAACGAATCGCATATTCTTATCATCAGTATCTAATTTAATTGGTTCTGCGTATTCAAATCTCTGGACGCATAGCGTTTTTTGACTGTGATCACTCTCCCATTACTACACCGAATTGTCCACAAAAGAATTTCTCCCGATGGGCAAAAAATGAGAAAATGATCCGGAAAATGAGAATTTTATCCGTTGTCAGTCAGTTTTTATTTTCGACCATCGGATCTGAAAATTTGCAGATATTTTTGTCATCTTGATTATTTTACCAAATCCGTTTGTAAAACGGATTTCCTGATTATAATCAGTGATAATCTTTGGGCAATTTTTCTAAATCCGTTTGTAAAACGGTTTCACAGATTATAACCTGGGCCAACAAATATCATAAAACAGCCTTCACGGAAAATAATCCGGACTCATTTTTGGCAAGACTGATTACAATCCGTTCGAAATCCGTTTTAGAAGCCGGAAAACAGGAAAATTCCAGGTTATAATCCAGAAACGGATTATAACCCGGAATAAAACGGATCCGTTTTCAAAATATTTTGCCCATAGGGCTAAGCCCTGACTGCTCTAATGGCACCGCTCTCACCCTTCCTTAGAGAGAAGAATTTATGAAATTGGTAAGTAAGTTTTTTCTCAAAATGAATGTACATTTAGGGCTCCCAATGGTGAAAGTTTGAACTTTTTAAATTCCAAACTCTACCTTTGCTACAAAGTCAACATCGACGTCCAAAATACTAGTCGGGACGAAGTTAGTTTTTTCTAGATGTACTTCATATTTCAAACTGTTTTTCAAATTGTCAAAAAAAAGGTCTTTTACGACACTCAAAAAATATCCTAAAATTTTGAAAATCAAAAAAATGCAGACTATATTAAGGATGTTACCATAAACAAATTCAAGCCAATTAATCGGCGCATAATCGTAAACTACTTGAAAAAAGAGTAAAGGTCTAAAATGACTCGAAAATGACAATAAAATCACTCAATAATGACTCTAATATAAAATTATGCTAAAATGATATACTTACACACTTAAAAAGAGAAAAAAGT
Organism: Parthenolecanium corni; assembly: GCA_038050395.1. Taxonomy (NCBI): domain Eukaryota; kingdom Metazoa; phylum Arthropoda; class Insecta; order Hemiptera; family Coccidae; genus Parthenolecanium; species Parthenolecanium corni. The sequence continues at coordinate 175,255 of JBBCAQ010000016.1, forward strand.
ATACAGCAATTCTTTTAAACGTGTAAGGTTCTCCAATCAGCGAGAACAATATTGTCGTAACCCGATGGGCAAAAAATGAGAAAATGATCCGCAAAATGAGAATTTTATCCGTTGTCAGTCCGTTTTTATTTTCGATCATCGGATCTGAAAATTTGCAGTTATTTTTGTCATCTTGATTAATTTTCCAAATCCGTTTGTAAAACGGATTTCCTGATTATAATCAGTGATAATTTTTGGGCAATTTTTCCAAATCCGCTTGTAAAACGGTTTCACGGATTATAACCCGGGCCAACAAATATCATAAAACAGCCTTCACGGAAAATAATCCGGACTCATTTCCGGCAAGACTGATTACAATCCGTTCGAAATCCGTTTTAGAAGCCGGAAAACAGGAAAATTCCGGGTTATAATCCAGAAACGGATTATAACCCGGAATAAAACGGATCCGTTTTCAAAATATTTTGCCCATAGGGAAGTCTCGCTTGAATTATTATCGCATAAACTCAGCTCTCAAAGCTTCCTCATATTTTTTCAATAAGAACACAAGCGATAACTGATAATAAAGTAGTAGGTGTTGGAATTTTCCCACCTACAGTCCACTTGACTCCTATGAAAACCTGCTTTTCTAGCGGCGTTTACTGCGCTAGAATTTTTTTTTTTCGACTTTGTCTGAAAAGCATTTTCAAAATACTCGTCCACGTTATATAAACCGCGCAATCTAACTGTAAAACCTAACGTAAATTGAACATATGCACTTATACCATTACCTACTGATAAAGGTTTTTAATAAATCTACTTGTTACATCATTTCTACAATCAAAGATCGAACCTTGAAATAACTTAAGGAAAGCTTTAAATGTGTTGAAATAAAAACAGAATACGTTTACAATAGAAAATTTCATACTCAAGTCACTGCATATTCTACCATCGTATAGTTATTAGAAAAGACGACTCGGTGAGCATATAAATTTTTTTCTAATTTGCAACATTCATTGACTTATTATTGATGGTAGTTTTATGATGGTGTCCGGCAAGATACTTGTAATTTTCTCGATTGCTATTGCATTGACGAGTAGCCACGATGAACAGGTTAGTACCTTCTTACGTTGGATTATTTCTAAACCGTAAAACCTAGCAGTAGATCATAATATACAGGGTTATGCGTTTCACTACCCAAAATGTGAAAATATCATTATGTTGGGTTATAAGCATAAGAATGCTGGGATCGATGCATGCAACAAACTGCAAAATATATTCAAATAAAAGAAAACAAATAAAATGTACGTGTATGCGCATGTGCGTGCGCGCGCACATTTCAATCGTCTCTTGCATTAGAGCAATAGGAGGTATGTTTTGAAATTCGTTGCATGAATCTATCCCATTCTTAACACTAGAAGTACCAGGTGGCATCATATACGACGCCACTCAAAATTTTGAGGTGGATTTTTCAAAGGACCAATATTTTGCAGCAGCGTCTGCTCTGGGTGTGCAGGGTGTTCACTGCACACCCAACCAAATTAAAAAAAAAATTCATTACTCATTAATTAATCATTAATTAATAAGTTACTTTTAAATAGGAAAACTGAATAGAAAAAGTAGAATGAAAAAGGATTTTTTTAAAATAAAAACAAATGAGAAGAGAATATCACAAAAATGCCCTTAAAAAATAGAAAAAAACTGAAAAATTTTCATTCCGCAATATATTTTACAATGAGCGCTTTGATATAACTGCAATGGGCAGAAATTATGTCGAGAGGAAAGAGGAGTTTTTGTGAATAGTATAGCAGGGTGTTCAGTCAGTGTGTATGAACGTATGCGCACTTGTATTCTTGCGCTTCTTCTTTTTCTTCCTTCAAAATTTTTGTTAACAGCTGAAGATCCTCTTCTGTTTTCAGTTTCATACTTTCTATTTTTTCCCCTCAATTTTTATCTTCTTTTTTTTTGGGGGGGGGAAGAGGAGAAGAAGGAAGGGTTTGATATTTGGAGTTGAACACCCAAAAAATGCTACCACGCGACGCCACTGATATTTTGAGAACCCCTGACTTGTGTCATACAACGCCATCTGGTCTTTTGAGGTTATTCTTGTGGCATTGTATATGACGCCGCCTAGTCCTTAGAGTAATCGAGTAAAACCTGGTTTTTCTAGTGTTAATTGCTTACATGTATAACCCAGCTTCTTCATTTAGGCACGCAACACAATTATATTTTCCTATGTTGCGTGTTTAAACGTATAACCCTGTATATGCGGTATTATCTAACCGAAGGAACCACTTTGTCGGTTGGAAGAAAACTGATCAATGCCAGAAAGAGAAAGCACCGGAGAATCATTTTCATGCAAATACCCACTCAAAAAGGGCCTATTTGTCGAATATAATCACCTAACTTTTGTTCTTCTTAACTAGGAATTGGATATCTGTCACACTTACAACACAACCAAGCAGCAGCAGCAGGAAAGTATCGCGACAGACACCGTCTTAAGCTTGCTTTGTGAAGGAGAAAGCAAAATCATTTTCCGCCCAGGAGTCGACATCGTCGCTCTGATCGGACGAACGGGTACAGCCAAGAGCACGTTAGTAGAAATTTTAGCCGAAGTCCATCAGGACGGGCAAGGCGTACGACTGAATGGAGACGACGATACGGTTACGGACGAGAAAAACGCAAGTAGCACCAGTTCGGACACCTTACTGCCAGTCTGGTTCTTCAACAACAGAACCAACACTCTCTTCCTGGACTGCGCCGGCTTCGAGGACACACGCGGAGCGCATTTCGACATTTCAGTCGCCCATTTCAACCAACTGTTGCTGAATAAGAGCCACCGAGTCAAGTTCATACTGGTCGAAAGTTATCACAACTTGATCAGAGGTGGCGAGCGAAATGCTCTGCCAACGTTACTGCGGCATGTGACCACCATGATCAAAGCCGGTATCGGCAAATTCAACGCCAGTATCGGCTTGATTGCCAGCAAAACTGAGAGCTCGCAGTCGAACGACCACATTATCCGCGACATAGTCACATTTTTGAGCCAGGCTCGCAACGATCCTCGGCGGAGTGTCGATGAAGTCAGACTAATCGACATTCTGCTGCAGCAGCAACCAACAGCTGGCCGAGAGCAGTACACGAGAATCGGTTTCTGGCAAAACGTACACGATCTGGACTCTGCGCAGAACTCTACTGCTAACCTTCGGAACAAACGTATGTTGGACGATTTAATATACTCGAGGCTGAGCTTCACGAAAATCCAAGACGGCAATTTTGGCTACGCTATTTCCGACAACTCGCTACTCGGTGTCCACCAGGTGCTGGACGAAATAACGGCGGCCATAAATTCGAATGTCGCCGCTCTCGGCCGAACTATCGCTACCGAGTACTCCCACCTTTCGCAAAGCGATTTAAATGAGAAAAATCTGGCCAAATTTACGTCCGCCTTTTCCTATTTACTCGACGTGAAGCAGCAGGTGGAAAAATCCGAAGATTTGTACCAATTTCAGAAATACACCATACCTCAAATGGCCGCCAAGTTGAATGTCACATTTTCGCCGGCTATCGTATCGAATATCAGAAAATACGAGAATTATATGACATTTTTTAGCAACGTCAGCCACAATACGGTGAGGCCGAGGATGTGGTCCAGAGGCTTTGCGACCGACGAGCTCAAGTTTTTGTACGAGTCCCAACGCTGCCAGGCGAACCCTTCGCGCCTCGCTTAGCGCTAAACTTTGCTCAAGCAGAAATTCTATCAAAAATAAAAATCCAACTCCACACATCCGTAAGTTAATCATAAAAGGAGAACATTTGGATTTAAAGTTTAAGTTTCAAATGTGTGCAGCCCTGCGTGAATCGCGCCCTGAAAACGTCGAATGGGTGTACGAATTCTCTCTCCCATTCATAACGCATCGTACGAAACGTATTTTTCATCATTTTTAAAAATTCACCAAAAATTGAATCCGAAGAAGTTTTACTTGCAATTCGAGCAAAATTGAAGCTTGAACCTTCCTCTTTGAAAATTAGTAAATTAAAAAAAAATCAAATATTACTAAACAGTTTTAGGTGATTTTACGTAACACTCTCAAGTTCGCCCATTTTAGTCTAAAATTCGTGTAAATCGACCACCCATTCGCTCTTATCGGTGCTGTAAACATGGTCAGCGCTAGCGGGACCTGATTGACATGTAAACCCCCATATTTCAAAATCAAACTCAGTCAGAAAACAGTCGGAAAAATTTCATCAAAAATCCTGTATCGGTTGGGCTAATTGAGAAGTTAGATTCATATTTTTCCATAGACTATCATTTCATCCTCAGAAGTTCCTCTCGTGAGATATTCGTAGAGCCGCATTGTGGAGTACGGGCTTCTAGTAAAGCATACCTTTAAAGAGGGCTCACTCTGAGCTTACTACTCATTCGAAAAAAATGACTCTTGGGTCAAATTTACATACGAGTACATATAATTATATTAATAAAATTAACGAAATAAATTTACAGATGGTAGTTTTCCATGCTGTCCACAAGATCATATTGACCTTTTTTTTTTGGTCCCACAATTGGTCGAAAAACTCAGTATTCTAGAAAAATCTACAAAATTCATAATATACTTAAGTATATTATGTAGGTACAAATTTTCCTTCCAAAATGATATCAACGTTTCATTCATGTACAAAAATTTCCACAAAAGAGCGAGTAGATAGAAGAAAGAAAAATGGCTCATTATTTCATTAATTTTTCAAGAAAACTCTCTTACTATGTATATCAGGTACGCAGTTAATACGAATTAATAAGGCTTAATTAGGTACGTCTGCAGATTACTTTAATTGGCTGCTTGATTATGAATACGTTTTCATATCATCGGTTGAAAATTATGAAATTAAGTAGTTTCCGCATTTTGGTAAAGACCTTAATAAAATCTGCAAAATTTAGGTGTACTTAAAATGAAGCAGATCCTTTCAAATTGTAGGGGGAAATAAGTGTAATATTCGTAGTTTTGAAGTTTTGTCGAGTTGAATAAAATTCAAACCACGAGCGAAATTCAAAACTGAATTCTATTCGTCACACACAAAAACTTGTCTCGTTAAAAAGAAAGCACAAATCGTTTAATCCAAAATAAATACGAGTATACTCGTAATGACGAACGAAAGGTAGTATAAACAAATAAAATAAAAACTCAGAACTCAGAACCTGCATTAGTAGGTATCGGCGCTATTGTAAAAATGGATGGCTTATTACATATGAAGGAAGAAGACGTATATTGATCTTGAAAGCTAACGAGCTCTGATCGGTTTGGCTTAAATTAAGTATCTCACCAATTAACAAATGAGAAAGTAAAATTTTTGAAATCTACTTACTTCAAGGATCATTTAAACAACTTCTTGAAATAGTCAGTTCGAGGCGGTAAAAGTTATTGGAAATTTAATAAGAAACAATTATGAAAATTAATGGTCAAGCACATATAAGAAACAAAAACTGAACGTACCAGGTTATCACCAAGTAGCGCCAAAAATCAACCCACTTTAGCTCCATGTCGTCAGCACCCCCATCCCCGCAAAATTGGTCCTAAATATGCTAGGAATTTTGTACTCATTTTGTACCGTTTCGTAACGCAAAAAAAAAATATTGTACCGGCATCCACAAAGAGTTATTCGATGAAACGACGTTATGGGGTGCTGGGGACATGCCACCTCCCCCACATCAACCGATCCACAAGAAACTAGTCTCATTATTTTTTACTCATTTTGTACTGTTTTTTATCGCTATTAGAAAATTTTGTACCACCTCCCCATTCAAGTTAGTAAAAATACTGATGAGGGGTGCTGCACCCCCACTTCAACCAATCAACTCCAAACTGGTCTCATTATTTTGTACTCATTTTGTACCGTTTTGTACTGGCGAAATAACATTTTGTACTGCTCCCCTACCTTGTAATAGATAGGGGGCCCACCTTTAAACTTCAGAAAAATGCTCCAAAATAATGAGACCAGTTTGGAGTTGATTGGTTGAAGTGGGGGTGCAGCACCCCTCATCAATAATTTAAATAACTTGAAAGGGGAGGTGGTACAAAATTTTCTAATAGCGGTACAAAACAGTAAAAAAAGAGTACAAAATGATGAGAATAGTTTCAAGTTGATCGGTTGAAGTGGGGGGGTTGCATGTCCCCCAGCACCCCATAATGTTTCTTTGAATAACTCTTTGTGGATGCCGGTACAAAATTTTTTTTGCGGCACAGAACGGTACAAAATGAGTACAAAATTCTTAGTATATTTTGGACCAATTTTGGGTGGTTGGGGGTGCTGACGACATGGAGCTACCCACTTTCCAAATCTAATTTTTCATTCGACTACTTAGTCTGTAGTAGGAAGGTATTTCAATATGTACCACATCTATGAAAAATACGTTTTCTTTTAAATGCACATTTTTGTGCGGCCAGATTGTTGAGTATGAGATTTTGGAAACTACACCCTCAATTTTGTTTTTGATTAGTTTTTCTTCACTCTGATTGGTTGATTAATAATAATAAAAAAACAAAAGAGAAAAGCAAACTGCCATTGTAGACCATAACTGCACGGTCCAAATGCGGAGAATTAAGTCTCAAGTCTACGTACCTATTTACAGATTGGTTACCTACGCTACGTAAAGTCAGCTGGGAGGATGGTAGGGGAAAATCACGTATGCGAGGCAAATAAGAATAGCAGAATTGTTGCCTGTTTTCATCATACAAGGAAAAATGTCAGAGTCATAAATGGTGAAACGTATTTCTGCTGTGAGAATAGAACATTTGACTTATTTTTCTTCCACTCATTTATACTTTTTTCACGCAGAATGTTCTCATTAACACCCCTATTTTCATGGATAACATATCCAAATTTGAGAAAATTCGATGCCCAACGATGCAAAAAAGTGGTAAATTGTAGGTGTACTTTTGAGCTAAAAACTCGTGAAAATGGTCATTTTGACTTCCAATACGCAAATGCACAACACATAATATGTTCAAGAAATTTCCTATATTCCATGTTTTCCTACCGTTTTTTAGATGTCCATGTGGAGTTTGTAGCAAAGGTACACTATACTCTGTTCAACTTAAGAATGCCTAAAACGGATTGCAGTTTGCAGGGCTCCGGGGAGAGGAAAAGGTACTCGTTCACATTCAGCAACAATATTTTGCTACGCTTCCGATTTTATTTTCTTGTTTCTCATCACACATCCGATTTTTATATTGTTGATAAATGTGAATTTGCCGTTCCGTTTTAGGCATTCTTAAGTTGAACAGAGTATAAACCCTACAGGGATATTCTTGTAATATTTTGACACTATTTTTTCTATAAATGCCAATAATTCAAAAAATTTACCCAATATCATGCAATATCTGAAAAATTTTCCATGTTATTGAAGTTATAGGCCGGAATTGGCTCACACTCAGATAAGGTATTTTCTTAATGTTCTTTCATATTCTGCCGTATGTGAGATAAGAAGCCGACAAAAAAAGTAGGTAATCAGTACACCCACTACCTGTTCCTCTATCACAGAAATTATGATTCGTTCGGCGAATTACTCGCCCCTGCGAGGGCACGAGGGGGGTTATAATGTTGTACATTCTTTATTTTTCATATAAATTCATTTCAATTTCAAAAATTTTATTTATTCTGATTTCAACTATCTAACTGAAATGAATACAAATTCATAGTGTTTCAATATCATGATGTTTTGCCAGATTTGTTTGTTTTTTTCAGTTGCCATTGCATTAACGAGTAGCAATGATACGCAGGTTAGTATCTACTTTGATTACACTACTCAACATTTTTCAACTCATTGAAATGTACTGAAATCAAACTATGTGATTCTTAAAGTATTTTTCACGCTGAATTCAATGGTAATCTTAATTTTTCTCCATCAGGTCCCAATCGCGAGTAATTTCGTTGTTTTTGTGCAAAGTGATCAACATTGGTCATTTAAAAAAAATGAAATATCATCATGAAAATTTCGTAAGGAATTCATAAAAGTGAGATTATTCTTTTCGTCAATGATCAAATTAACAGTGGAAAACCTTATTTTATCCTTAATCTTCATCGTTTCGTTGTAATCATCAATTATTTCATTGAGATCATCATAGGATTTATGTTAACACTGTTGTCATCAACCATTTAATATTGATAGCTATTGGAATCGATGATTACCACGGAACAATGAAGATTAAAGATAAAATGAGGTTTCCCACTGTTAATTTGATCACTGACGAAGTAAATAATCTCACTTCCATTAATTCCTTATGTAATTTTCTTGATGATATTTCCTTTTTTTTATATGACCAATGTTGATCATTTTGCACAAAAACAACAAAATTACTCGCAATTGGGACCTGATGGAGAAAAATTAAGATTACCATTGAATTCAGCGAGAAAAATACATGAAGAATCACATAGTCTGATTTCAGTACATTCTTCTGTGACTAGTTACTTAATTTTTAAAACTCTATGGATTAGTAGTTGACAACGTACATAGGCAGGGGAGGGTTGGGCAATGGGAACCACCGGGCAATAGGAACCTCCTCCATTACTTCCCTGCTAACCGTCCGACAAAAATTGCAAAACTGCAAGTTAATAGTGCTTCAGGTCCGCCACACTTTAAGGCAAAAAAAGTTTCCATTGCCCGATTTGTTTTTTTTTTTGCATGAATAAACTTGATGCGTGTATGTTTAATCCGTTAAAACAAAAAAATTCAAACCAAAATCATTTTTTACTGGCTATAGATGGAAATGCGCGCAACATCTTGTTTTATTCCAGATTTTATCACTTTGTCATGTTGATTAAATGTTTTTTCATTTACTTTGTTTTGAACTCAATAACAATATAATTTTGCAGTCATCTATTTCCGGGCAATGGGAACCGGGCAATGGGAACTGGGCAATGGGAACCGGGCAATGGGAACCATTGATAAATTTGAATTCTGAATTTGTATTTTTGTGATTGCACACTACAAAAGTCACATTTCTCCTCAACATGTGCGTCACATTGCAGATTGTTGTCGATTGGGAAGTTATTTCTGTCATAAAAACAGAAAATTAGACATGGTTCCTATTGCCCGGGCATTTTAGAAATATTTCAAAAAAGGAAGGCTTAGAATATTCAATTTTTATAGTGAAAAAATGTCTCTTATAGCCTGCTACTGGATGTTAATGGATAGATGAGGGTTTTTTCTTTAAAATGAAACCAAATTCAGGTTTCTAAGTATAATAGTTGATGAAATACAACATTAAATAAAAAATTGGTTCCCATTGCCCGACCCTCCCCTATGTTAGCGTAAAAGTGGATAATCAGGAATTATTGAAAAATCCTGGTTGATTTAAAAAATGACGGCTATTTGAATAATAGAAAAAAATTATATGTTTTGACTGCCCAAAATTAGTCACAGTGCAAAATGGCGCCGTTTTGCACTCTGCCCATTTGTTGCGGGAATATATTTTTTATCAATTCAGTTTAATTAGAAATTTTATAAAGTATGGCTAGGAAAAAGCAAAAATTTGATTATGGCTGAGGGAAAAAACAGAAATGTCGATTATGGCTGGAAGAAAAAAACAAATGCACATTTATCTTGAAAATAAGTCACACTGAGAAAAATTTCAAAGGAATTTTTACAATTTGAATAGAAAAACTGGGATAATTCATGATTTGTAGCGGAAATTACAACAAAAATAGTAAAATATGTTACCTATGACAGTGAAAAGTACTACAAATATTAGGATTACAATAAACAGTAATTTTCCTAACTGATGAGATAAATTACTATTTTATTTATTACTATCCATTTCTCTCAATGCATGATAAAGTCATGTGTTCCACCCTTATACAGATTCACACACTAATGCTCATGTATATCAACTTTGAAAAGTTATTTGATTCTGATTGGCTGAAGGGAGTTACAATTTTTTTGTCTCCAAATACACCTTGGAAAAGCCTTTACATATTATAAAAAGGCAATATTTGACAAATAGTTGAGATTACTGGTAATAATAAAATAAAAATAACTTGTCTATATATTACATATTAGATACTGACTCACAAACACACCCCCACAACAATACGCATGCAGGTCAACTTTTAAAATTTTTACTCCAGATTGGCTGAAGGGATTTGAAATTTTTAGTTTCTTAATGTACATGGGAAAAGCCGCATAGAATGCGCTCAAAATTGTCAAATTGAATTAACCAGAAAAATCGATAAATAACGTCAAAAACAGATTCCAACACAAAAATTAGATGCACTAGGTACAACGACAATCATTTGAAACACTCGAAACAAACTGAATGACAATATAAAATTGTAAAAAAAAATCTAGCTTTTATCATTTTGAGTACAACATTTTTTACTCTTATCTTCCCATATTGCAGATAGTACAGACAAATTTGTGCATAATTCTTGGACTCGATATATTAAGCTTGTTCACTCTGTTCTATTGTTTCTTATCTACAACATTTCTATTGCACGCACCTGGCTCAATCTCAAATCTTGATTCTCATTCAAAATTATTATTCATTGATTTTAGAATTTTTGTTGTGTTGGCTAAGTAAATTCATTGCGATATACTCTCTATTTAAAATCATCTTTATTGGCAGACTGCAATTTCATTATCTCAGTTTGAATGTAATTCCAAAATTATCCACTTTTACTCAGCCATTATCTACAACTTCTATTTACAATTTGTCTTTGTCAAAAATTTTTAGATAGTCTACACAAAATTTTATACCCTACATTTTCTGAGACTACTTTACATTTCTTACAAATGCCTATTGGTACCGGACACTTTCTGCAGATTGACTTATTTTTTAATAAATTCTGACCTGAATGTTTGGTCATAATTAGGGATCGGATTTATATGAAAACGCATATTTTTTTGTAATTCACATGGAAGGGTGAGAGTCAGATAGTTTTTCATTTCACGCCATTCTGATTAAAATAAGCCCAACTTGTTTTCACATATTTCGCATATTTGAGGTATATTTGCATATTTTGACATATTTTAAATATTCATGCATATTTCATGAATTAATATTTTCATACTTTAATTTGTGATCTGATGTTTAATGTAGTCATGAATTTGATGTTAGTATCAAGATTTTATACCTAAACGACATTTTAAAATTAAGAATTACCTACTCAATAAAATTGTTTTCTTGTTTCGTTCATTCAGAAATTGTATCTTAAATTATTAGGTAATTGGTATGAAGGTCAAATTTAGCTTTAGCTCAGTTAGCTGAGTAAAACGATACCAATATTGATATTTCTATATTTTTTGCATATTTTAAAAAAAATCATGCATATTTTTGGGAAAAATATGGATACTTAAATTTTAAGCGCATATTATATGCCCATATTTTCTACTTTTTAGAGCATATAAATCCGATCCCTAGTCATAATTCAAAATGGCGCCAGAACGTTTAACTAGTAGTCAGAGGAAAAAAAAAAATTCTCAAATTTTCCTCCGTACTGTGGTTAATTGCAACCTTAGTGAAATTCTCAGTTGTAAGTATTATTGTAAATTTCAACTTCGAAGCTGAATTAATACCAAAGTTTTGAAGCGACGTTACACTGGAGCTGGGGAAGCAAGAAGAGCGTAGCTCCCTCGGGCAATGGTAGGACATAAATAAATAAATAAATAAATAAATACAAAAATACAGAAATATGAAAATGCGAGGAGATGGACATTATTAGAATCCTGAGATAATGAAACGAATAACTGCACAAACCAAAGTTTATATTTGTGAAAGTCAGACCAAAATTAATAGAAGGTTTATCAATTGAAAACCTACTAAAAACGAATTGAAAGTAAAGCGGGCTCCAGACGATGCGTGATGCGGCGCATTTATGTAAATTATTTTTGGCTTTAATTTCGTGACGTCATCTCTCACAAGAAATACGATAACTTACTTGTTCTCGAAGATTTCCATGGACGAGTTTTAGTATTCTCTTAAATTACTTTCAAACTCGATTTACGAATCGATCAAGTATGACGAAATTGATTTCTTAATTAGCCAAAAACGCTTAAAATGAATAAGCCTGGTTATAAGCACATGAATGCTGGGATCGATGCATGCAACAAATTGCAAAACACATTCAAATAAAATACCATGAACAAAATGTGCGTGTATGCGCATGTGCGTACGTGCGCGCGCACATTTCAATCGTCTCTTGCATTGGAGCAATAGGAGGTATGTTTTGAAATTTGTTGCATGAATCTATCCCATTAGGTTTATAACCCAGCTTATTCATTGAGGCACGCATCACAACTTTATTTTCCTATGATGCGTGGTGAAACGTATAACCTTGTATATGCGGTATTATCAAACCGAAGGAACAACTTTGTCGGTTGGAAGAAAACTGATCAATCCCAGAAAGAGGAAGCACCAGAGAATCATTTTCATACAAATACCCACTCAAAAAGGGCCTATCTGTCGAATATAATCACCTAACTTTTGTTCTTCTTAACTAGGAATCTGATATCTGTCACACTTACAATATAGCCAAGCAGCAGCAGCAGCAGGAAGGTATCAGGACAGACGCCGTCTTAAGCTTGCTTTGTGACGGAGAAAGCAAAATCATTTACCGCCCAGGAGTCGACATCGTCGCTATAATTGGGCGAACAGGTACAGGCAAGACCAAGTTAGTCGAAATTGACGGGCAAGGCGTAGAACTGAAAGGAAACGTCAATATGGTTCAGCGGAAGAAAAACGCAAGTGGCACCATTTCGGACACCTTACTGCCAGTCTGGTTCTTCAACAACAAAACCAACACTCTCTTCCTGGACTGCCCCGGCTTCGAGGATACACGGGGAGCGCATTTCGACATTTCAGACGCCCATTTCACCCAGCTGGTGCTGAATAAGAGCCACCGAGTCAAGTTCATACTGGTTGAAAGTTATCGCAACTTGATCAAAGGTGGCGAGCGAAACGCTCTGCCAACGTTACTGCGGCATGTGACCACCATGATCAAAGCCGGTATCGGCAAATTCAGCGCCAGTATCGGCTTGATTGCCAGCATGACTCAGAGCTCGCAGTCGGACGACGACATTATCCGCGACATAGCCAAGTTTTTAAGCGAAGCTCAAAACAATCCTCAGCGGAGTGTCGATGAAGTCAGACTAATCAACATTCTGCTACAGCAGCAACAAACAGCTGGCAAAACCCAGTACACGAGAATTGGCTTCGCGCGATTCAGACGCAATCTGGACCCTGCGCAGAACTTTACTGCTAACCCTATGTTGGACGATTTAATATACTCGAAGCTGAGCTTCACGAAAATCCAAGACGGCGATTTTGGCTACACTATTTCCGACAACTCGCTACTCGGTGTCCACCAGGTGATGGACGAAATAACGGCGGCCATAAATTCGAATGTCGCCGCTCTCGGCCGAACTATCGCTACCGAGTACTCCCACCTTTCGCAAAGCGATTTAAATGAGAAAAATCTGGCCAAATTTACGTCCGCCTTTTCCTATTTACTCGACGTGAAGCAGCAGCTGGAAAAATTCGAAGATTTGTACCAATTTCAGGAATACACCATACCTCAAATGGCCGCCAAGTTGAATGTCACATTTTCGCCGGCTATCGTATCGAATATCAGAAAATACGAGAATTATATGACATTTTTTAGCAACGTCAGCCACAATACGGTGAGGCCGAGGATGTGGTCCAGAGGCTTTGCGACCGACGAGCTCAAGTTTTTGTACGAGTCCCAACGCTGCCAGGCGAACCCTTCGCGCCACGCTTAGCGCTAAACTTTGCTCAAGCAGAAATTCTATCAAAAATAAAAATCCAACTCTACACGTCCGTAGGTTCATCATAAAAGGCATACATCGGGAACAAAGAACGATATTTGTTTTTTCTTTGGGTGAACGAACAAAAAAAGAACAAAAGATCGTTCTTTGGTCCAAAAGAATGAACAATCGTTCGTTCTCTTCAATTGATAAGAAGAACGGCAGTTTGTTCTTTCCGTTTAATAAGCAAAGTTGTATGCGTAGTATGAATTATAATATTAGTAAATCGTAACGACGTACTGTAATTGTATTGAATTCAGTTATTTAGCATTTAGCAATAAATTAGGCTTGAATTATAAATTAGTTTGGATATCATTTCATTAGTTTCCACATGCTTTGGTCGTAGGTTGTATCTTCAGAATTTATTGCCTTAGGTTATTTGCTTATTCTTTCATTGTCCTATCGTATTTGAAACCTGATCAATGAAAAAGTACTAAACTAATTTAGCTGGAATTCGTATACTGGGTAAATACAAGTCTTCAAAGTATATTAATTATATTTCACGCCAATCCATTGGTTAGTTTGGTAAAAATACTGAAGAAAAACCTAAATATAATTTTCGAGTTTTTTCCCCATTTTACCTTTGAGTTTTGACTTTCACGTAATCACTGTCAATCTGTCCAAGGGTACGCAATATGATGTGCAAAGAACAAACAAAGAGCGTCAAAGAGCATGCAATATGACAAACGAACGAAGGTGTGAACAATATCACGATATTCGTAGAGCCGATTTGTGGAGTTCGGGCTTCTAGTAAAGCATAACTTTAAAGAGGGCTCACTCTGAGCTCACTACTCATTCGAAAAAAATGACTCTTGGGTCAAATTTACATACGAGTACATATAATTATATTAATAAAATTAACGAAATAAATTTACAGATGGTAGTTTTCCATGCTGTCCACAAGATCATACTGACCTTTTTTTTTTTTGTCCCACAATTGGTCGAAAAACTCAGTATTCTAGAAAAATCTACTAAATTCTTATACTCAAGTATATGTACAAATTTTTCCTTCAAAATGATATCAACATTTCATTCATGTACGAAAATTCCCACAAAAGAGCGAATAGATTGAGGAAAACAAAATGGCTCATTATTTCATTAATTTTTCAAGAAAACTCTCTTACTATGTAGGTATATCAGGTACGCAGTTAATACGAATTAATAAGGCTTAATTAGGTACGTCTGCAGATTACTTTAATTGGCTGCTTGATTATGAATACGTTTTCATATCATCGGTTGAAAATTATGAAATTAAGTAGTTTCCGCATTTTGGTAAAGACCTTAATAAAATCTGCAAAATTTAGGTGTACTTAAAATGAAGCAGATTCCTTCAAATTGAAGGGGGAAAAAAGTGTAATATTCCAAGTTTTGAAGTTTTGTCGAGTTGAATAAAATTCAAACCAAGAGCGAAATTCAAAACTGAATTCTATTCGTCACACACAAAAACTTGTCTCGTTAAAAAGAAAGCACAAATCGTTTAATCCAAAATAAATACGAGTATACTCGTAATGACGAACGAAAGGTAGTATAAACAAATAAAATAAAAACTCAGAACTCAGAACCTGCATTAGTAGGTATCGCCGTATCGGCGCTATATTAAAAATGGATGGCTTATTACATATGAAGGAAGAAGACGTATATTGATCTTGAAAGCTAACGAGCTCTGATCGGTTTGGCTTAAATTAAGTATCTCACCAATTAACAAATGAGAAAGTAAAATTTTTGAAATCTACTTACTTCAAGGATCATTTAAACAACTTCTTGAAATAGTCAGTTCGAGGCGGTAAAAGTTATTGGAAATTTAATAAGAAACAATTATGAAAATTAATGGTCAAGCACATATAAGAAACAAAAACTGAACGTACCAGGTTATCACCAAGTAGCGCCAAAAATCAACCCACTTTAGCTCCATGTCGTCAGCACCCACATTCCCCCAAAATCGGTCCAAAATATGCGAGGAATTTTGTACTCATTTTGTACCGTTTTGTACCACAAAAAACAATTTTGTACCGGCATCTACAAAGAGTTATTCGATGAAACGTTATGGGGTACTGGGGACATGCCACCTCCCCCACATCAACCGATCCACTTGAAACTAGTCTCATTATTTTTTACTCATTTTGTATTGTTTTATATCGCTATTAGAAAATTTTGTACCACCTCCCAATTCAAGTTATTAAAAATATTGATGAGGGGTGCTGCACCCCCGCTTCAACCAATCAACTCCAAACTGGTCTCATTATTTTGTAATCATTTTGTACCGTTTTGTACTTGCCAAAAACATTCTGTACTGCTCCCCTACCTTGTAATAGATAGGGGGCCCACCTTTGAACTTCAGAAAAATGCTCCAAAATGGTCTCATTATTTTGTACTCATTTTGTGCAGTAAAAAATATTATTTTGCCAGTACAAAACGGTACAAAATGAGTACAAAATGCTGAGACTCTTTTGGAGCAATTTTCGCGAGTTTGAAGGTCAGCCCCCTATCCGAGCATAGATAGGGGAGCAGTACAAAATTTTATTTTGCCAGTACAAAACGGTACAAAATGAGTACAAAATAATGAGACCAGTTTGGAGTTGATTGGTTGAAGTGGAGGTGCAGCACCCCTCATCAATATTTTTAATAACTTGAAAGGGGAGGTGGTACAAAATTTTTTAATAGGGGTACAAAACAGTACAAAAAGAGTACAAAATTATGAGAATAGTTTCAAGTTGATCGGTTGAAGTGGGGTGGTGGCATGTCCCCCAGCACCTCATAATGTTTCTTTGAATAACTCTTTGTGGATGCCGGTACCAAATTTTTTTTGCGGCACAAAACGGTGCAAAATGAGTACAAAATTCCTAGTATATTTTGGACCAATTTTGGGCGGTTGGGGGTGCTGACGACATGGAGCTACCCACTTTCCAGATCTAATTTTTCATTCGACTACTTAGTCTGTAGTAGGAAGGTATTTCAATAGGTACCACATCTATGAAAAATACGTTTTCTTTTAAATGCACATTTTTGTGCGGCCAGATTGTTGAGTATGAGATTTTGGAAACTACACCCTCAATTTTGTTTTTGATTAGTTTTTCTTCACTCCAATTGGTTGATTAATAATAATAAAAAAACAAAAGAGAAAAGCAAACTGCCATTGAAAACCATAACTGCACGGTCCAAATGCGGAGAATTAAGTCTCAAGTCTACGTACCTATTTACAGATTGGTTACCTAAGCTACGTAAAGTCAGCTGGGAGGATGGTAGAGGAAAATCTCGTATGCGAGACAAATAAGAATAGCAGAACAGTTGCCTGTTTTCATCATACAAGGAAAAATGTCAGATTAATAAATGGTGAAACGTATTTCTTTTATCTGCTGTAAGAATAGAACATTTGACTTATTTTTCTTCCACTCATTTATACTTTTTTCACGCAAAATGTTCTCGTTAACACACCTATTTTCACTGACAAACGATTTCCACGTTTCCAAAATATATCTTGAAAACCATAGGCTATCATGGAAATATTTTTTTATACTCGTAGTTGAAAATCGCTCATTATTTTCATACTGATTGCTGCATATTCTTGAAGACGTATTCAAATATCGAAATTTTGACTCGATTTTTTATATTGCCCAAACTATGGGTTTCGAAACATAGCTTATGAAACATGTTCAAGTTTCGTAAGGTTGTAGTCTGCCTTTGCTTTTTTCGCGTGGTTCACGATTTACCATATTTTTCGCTGAGTTTGGCACCGAATTGACTCAAATTTGGATACACTAATCTCGAACATTTTCTCTATGCCTGGACGAAGCCCTTTTTTTGATTTTGAAAATTTTAAGGCACTGCGTGTGGCTTTTAAAAAACCCTCTTTTGTCTTTCAAAAAAGGTTTAAAAAATTGAAATTGAAAACAAGAGCTTCGTCTGAGCATAGAAAATATGTTCATGGATAACATATCCAAATTTGAGAAAATTCGGTGCCCAATGTAGAAAAAAAGTGGTAAATTGTAGGTGCACTTTTGAGCTAAAAAATCGTGAAAATCGTCATTTTAACTTCCAAAAAGCAAATGCACAACACATAATATGTTAAAGAAATTGCCTATATTCCACGTTTTCCTACCGTTTTGTAGACGTCCATGTGGAGTTTGTAGCAAAGGTACACTAAACCCTTCAGGGATATCCTTGCAATATTTTGACACTATTTTTTCTATAAATGCCAATAATTCAAAAAATCTACACAATATCATGCGATATCTGAAAAATGTTTCATGCTATTGGGGTTACAGGCTGGACTTTGCTCACACTCAGATAAGGTATTTTCTCAATGTTCTTTCGTATTCTGCCATCGGTGAGATAAGAAGCCGAAAAAAAAAAAGTAGGCACTCAGTATACCCACTACCTGTTCCTTTATCACAGCAATTATGATTCGGTCGGCGAATTACATTTATTCAAATTTCAAACTGCCTAACTGAAATGAATACAAATTCATATGTGTTTCGATATCATGATGCTTTACCAGATTTTTTTGTTTTATTCAGTTGCCATTGCATTAACGAGTAGCAATGATGCGCAGGTTAGTATCTATTTTGATTATTTAATTTTTAAAGCTCTATAGATTAGTAGTTGATAACGAATAGATACACAAAACATCTCTTATGATAAACTGATTCCACGAATTCTGTATACAAAAAAAAAATTTCTCCAATTTTCCTCCGTACTGTAGTTAATTGCAATCTTAGTAAAAATCTCAAGTTGTAAGATATTGTATTTCCTATTATAAATTTCAGCTTTGAAGCTGAATTAATACGAAAGTTTTGATGCAACATTACACTGGAGCTGGGGGAGCAAGAAGGGCGTAGCTTCCTCGGGCAATGGTAGGACATAAATAAATAAATAAATAAATAAATAAATGCAAAAATACAGAAATATGAAAATGCGAGATGGACATTTTTAGAATCCTGAGATAATGAAACGAATAACTACGCAAACCCATGTTTATATTTGTGAAAGTCAGACCAAAATTAAAAGAAGGTTATCAATTGAAAACCTGCTAAAAATGAACTGAAATTAATGCTTCAAATACAAAATAAACTCATACTTCATTCAGCTTGAAATTCGTAAGTTTGATGGGTCACCACTCCCCTTCAACTAAAGTCAGACAGGCCTACTGGAGGTTTCTTTCTGCGCACCTATGTGCGTTCATGTAGTAGTGCTAAATAAAGAGACAACAAAAATATTTCTGTTGATCTTCAGCATAATAAAATGGGAATCTATAAATGAGTGTAGAGCAGGTAATGATTTTCAACGGCTTATCAATGCATTACGGTTAGAAAAATGCATTAGTCGCAATGCACTTTTATCGCATAATTTTGCACTGATCGAGCTGAAATTTTCACCTATCTGTTCCTAAAAGGTGTCTCAAGGGGGTTCGATTGGTGTAATTCTGAAAATTTGTTCCAAATTAATTTCTAGGAACCCACAGAAATTTACATTTTTCTAAAGAAAGATAAGTTACTAGTAATTATCACAAATTATTGAAATAATTCTCAAAAAATCACTACTTACAAAAAAGATTATTCTAGTGAAAAAATTATTTCAAATAATTATTTTTACTACTGATATGAAGGGAGTAGCACCTACATCGGAAAAATATTTTTTTGGCTTTAATTTCGTGGCGTTATCTCTCACAAGAAAGACGATAACTTACTTGTTCTCGAAAATTTCCATCGATGAGTTTGCAATCTCTTAATTAATTACTTTCAAACTCGATTTACAAATCGATTAAGTATGACGAAATTGATTTCTTATAATTAGCCAAAAAAAATATATGAAAGATGAAAAATATTTGTTATCACATTACTCGATAAAATGACATTGAAAATAGATACTCGTAATTTAAAAAAAAAATTTTAAAAATGAATACTTTCCGATTATGATGGTTTGAAATCAGTGTTGTTCCGTCAAATAAGTCAAGTTATTTTACTGGTAAAATTACGTAAAGTAACACACGTCAAAAAATTAATTATTTGACAGTTTTTTGACATTATTTCACGTCAAACAACTATCAAAAAAGACAACAGGAAAAACTTAGGAATTCCTTAATTATTGCTCGATTATTTATTGAAAATTGCAGATTTTATATGCTTTATCTATCTCAGGGCAAAGAAAAACTTTTTTGGTTTATTTTGTAAATTCCAACATAAGCAAGATTATTATGTGGTCTTTGAATAATATTCTCTCAATTCTACATTTTCTAATTTTCTTCTGACTGCAGTTGGCTTTGAAAATAATAAAAATGAAATTGGAAATTTGAAATTTGAAATTTAAATAAATGTGCCTGCAAGACTTTAAGATTTGGATTTAGAAGTTGATTCATAATAGAAATTGATAATATGTCTTGTTTGTTTTTCTTTTTACTGATTAACATTGAAGCGAAGGAAATGTAAACAATAATTAAAGTACTTTGAAGTCATTAATTTGATCAATAAAATCAAGATATTCTCCACGTGAGCTTAGCGTCGAAATCAATTTTTTATTTTTTATTTGAAGTTTGGTTGTTGGGCCTTCTGACTAAAATAATTCAAAGTTTAAAATGAAAATGAATCATCCAAAACCAAACCAAACAAACTGATGTATTACAAAACTCATGATGATAACAATAAACTCAGTTTTCACAGTAAAATTATTATTCGACCTTTTTTGACATACTTAATTTGACAGTAAAATTTTTGGACTGTAATTTTACGTTATTTGACGTTTTTTGACATGAAATGTCAAAAAAGTTATTTGACGCGTCAAGGAACAACACTGTTTGAAATACTCGTACCAATAGAAAGAATTGTGATTTTTGGATAAGTTATATTTGAAGGCGGTTATTAAAAAAGGCCCATGTCAACATAGTACCTTTTATGAAATCCATCGGTTTCTATAATCTTTAGATTTTTCCCTTGCTACAGCCAGTTTCTCGAAAAATTCATCAAGCTATAGAATTTTTTTTAATGGATGAGTCAGCTCTTTTCCTTTAGCTTTTACTACTTTTCCAACACTAATAACGGAAAATATATTTGTTGCGCTTTAATAGGACTATGATACATCTTCCACTTACCAGTTTTTTATAGTTCACTCAATTTTTAATGTTTTCTAATAGCTGAGAATACGATTTCAGTACCTATGTAATAGTTTTATCATACAATTTTTCATTTGACCTATATTTGTAACTTCCAGTAGTCAATTTTCAATGATTCAAAAAAGTTTTCAGTTAGTTTTTGTGCACGAAATATAAAATGTGATCCTGATTACCAGATTTAGGTACCATTAAAAAATGTATTTGATGAAAATATACGCCATTTTCGATTCGACAGGCCGACGGACTATTTCACATAACAAATAGAAATAAATGGGAAATTAATGATAATATATTATTGTTATCTATTAGACGTTTTTCATTCATATCGATCAAATCAGCAATGATATGTGTCTGTGTAACGATACAGGTCTACAGATGCGTATTTGAGACCTTGAGGGTCTACAGTTCTAGACCCAGTTACTCCAGAAATTCCACCTATATGAGTTTTTGCAAACACTATTAATCATAACTTGGTTTTTCGTTTTATACAGGCAATAACCAATATCACCGCTGCTGCCATTGCTCCCAATCGGGAAACGCAAAATGTGCAGTCAACAACAGAAACCAACCAGCAGAAAAATGACGCAGAGGACAGCATACTCAGCATGCTCGAACGAGATTTTAGTTACGTCACTTCCAACAATTCCAAACCTAACGAGAATGAGTTGGTATCCGAAATAACAACGAGAATAGCTCTGAGTATTAAAAAGTTAACACAAAATATAGCCACCCATTTTCAACGCTTAGAAAATAATTTACAAGAAGACACTCTGGCCGAATCAGCGGATCAATTCAAAGCAGCATATTCGTATTTATTAGACATAAAGAAGCAGCTAGAAAATTCAGCCAGTTTAGCAGACTTTATCGAGCAAATAATATTAGAAATGGCTCTCAAGTTGAACGTCACATTCGAGTCTAGTATCGTTTCAGAAATTAAAAAATACAAGGAATATTTGGAATTCTTACAGAAAAAAAATAGTAATTTAATCGTACCATCGTGGTCTAGTGG
Source organism: Parthenolecanium corni (assembly GCA_038050395.1). Taxonomy (NCBI): domain Eukaryota; kingdom Metazoa; phylum Arthropoda; class Insecta; order Hemiptera; family Coccidae; genus Parthenolecanium; species Parthenolecanium corni. Next base: position 197,158 of record JBBCAQ010000016.1, read on the forward strand.
CTTCGCAGCCAATGAATTGGTGTATTTGGACAGTTTGCAGCGTTGGTACACCTTTTATTCCAAATTCTATGATACACTCTGCTCGTACGAGGTACAAAAAAATCACCAGAACTACAACATAGGCGAATTTACAATGACTATAGATAGACTACTGGCTGATCCCAAACGAACAGAATTTTCTATTCAGCAAATAGGTTTAAAGAAATTTGTTGAACAATTCCAAACACTCGGCAACTTGGAACCAACAATAATAACAATGACAATTAATCGTTTCAAAGCAGAAAATATGTTGAAAATGGTGAAAACGTCTTTCACATACACGGTGCAAGTTCTGCCATCAGCTAATAATGTTACAATACAAGGACGGTTTGTAATTTTTAGTAATGTGATGGACCACTTGACAAATGAAGATTTCAAAACCATCGAAATATTTGCCACAAAGACCGTATTTATCGATAGAAGTTTGAACAGAACTAATACATTAAAGCAACTGGCCATTGTGGCTCCAAAATGGCAAATTATTGCAGATGCGCATTCAGTTGTCGAAATAATACTGAATGGTGCCAATGTCCAACCACGGAATGAAGACCAAGGTGGTGCAGGAGGCTCATTTTTAGGTCTTGGAAATACATTCGTTTCGACCGAAAAATTAGCCATATTTGCTAATGGTGGCAATGCTTCTTCAGGATACACTGAGGAGATGAATTATAATCATGTAGGATTTTGGAACCAGAGCTGCCATTCAAAGTTTGATGATAGTTACGACCGTGCTGGGTATTATTTAGGTTACGATTATAAACTTTTAACTATTTCTGCTTGTATGGAGGTATGTCCTTACATAAATGGTCCCCTAAGTATGGATGTTCCCCCAAGTCCGGTATCAAAATATCGCGAGAATTTTTGTTGTGCTTTGAACACTTCAGATGTAAGTCATATAGGAGGAGGCTATCCTGGTGACCATGGAGCTATAGTGATCATGACACTTCCATCTGGAAAATTACCATTCGGTATCTTTCTCAGTGTTCAAAAGGGTACTTCATGCCATTCTCATCAAACAGCAGTATCAGCCAAGTATACTGTGGAAAAATTTTGGCACGATTACCAATACTGTGTAGTAAGGTCGTGTCAATATCTATCAAAAAAGCCTGAACTTACAGATTGGGATCATATGACAAAAAATCTTACTGACCCAGGTAAAATTATTCAACGTTTTAAAGAATTCCTAAGAGAAGAAATACTCAAGAACTCAGACAATTTACAAGAGACATTGCCACAAAAGTTTCTGGCACATCTTGAAACTAATCCAAATGTGACTAATTGGTATACTCCGAATATTTTAGAATTAGCTGCTGATTTACAAATATTAGAAAGACAATACCTCAAATTTGCAAACCAGGTAAACCCCTCCGTATTTTTACCATATTACAGGTATTTTTACGATCACGTTCGAGCCGCTGCCAATAATTTGAAAAATAACAGCGACCCAGATCTTAAGCTATTGTACAATTACTTGAGTGCTGCTGCGATGACTAAAATTAATGCCTTGAATTATCAAAAACCAACTAACTTGATTATAGATATAACTCCTTACCTCGACCAACTACTTGAAAGGATAAAAGAGTATAAAAACTTCAAAAGGTATGTGCAAAAAGCAAACACACACGACCAGTTTCAACAGCAAATTAGAAAAGCCATAGAGGAGGCTCATGATATTGTCATCAACTCTGTGAATACTGAAATAGATAAAATTTTCGTACAACTGAACAAGGACACAACTCAAGTTATTAATGATGTGGAACAAGCAGAAAAAGAGGCAAAAGATCAAGTAAAGCAGCTCACAGAATATCGTGAAAAATTGAAAAATTCTATCATAGCAACTAAAATACTCGATATTATTCAGATCACTGGTTCGCTCTTGAGCTTTCTGGGACCAGTTGGCGTTGGCATTGGCGCAGTATTAGGTGGAGGTACTGCACTTGCCAAAGATGTAGTCGCTGTAGATGATTTGGAAAATTTGGGAAATCTACCATCTTCTTCTTCTTTGACAAATATGGTTGGTCGTCTGAAACGAGAGGGCCAAACATTTAAGGAACAACTGACTGAGGGAATTGCATTAATGGAGCAAACTGCAGCTTCAGACGACGAAGTTCAACAATTGAAAAAAGAATTTCAGTCAGTTGTAGAAACCATTAGGGAGATGGAAAATAAAAACGAATTTCAATCTGTTTCACCTACAGAAGTTCTGTCACAGAGACAGGAATTAAGTCAAAAGCTTGACAAGCGTGCTAAGGCTTCTAAATCTGAAAAGATGATAAAATTGAGCGTACGGTTACAAGCGGTAATAGGTTTAACCGGAGAGTTCTATAACTTATACAAACAGCATAAAAAAGATGAGAGCAAGTTGGCAAAATTGAATACGGCGATTGAAGAAGCAGAAAAAGCTGCCTACCAGCTTGATCAGTTCAAGCAGGCAATATACACGGATATGGTTCCGATGTTTCGCAATATACAATCCAATGTTAAAAATCTGGGCCAAAGATTACAGAATGATTCGCACGCATCTCTGGCTGTTGCTAAATGGAACATACAGCGGAATCTTGATAAGGCTATTCGTATGCTGGCTGATATATCTAAAACTTTCAATGTTGCAGCTGATATGGCCAATTGTATAAAACAGGTGCAAAAAGGAGCTGAACTGACAATCAATATTTACGATACCATACAAGACTACGAAGACCGCTCGCAGATGGTCAGCTATATTTACGATATGAGCAGGGACGATCTTGGCCAAATTACAAACGCGTCTGTCAGATCAGCTCTCGAGCACACAACTAAACTGGTTGAAACTAATATCATCATGGGTGAATATTTCAACGCTATGAGCGCAATCAAGACCTATGTATTTCCATTTCCAAACTATTTCCTCGGCAATGTTTACTCATTACCCACACTTTCTTCCACCGATCTTGGTTCTGATGCGGGACTCGAAGAACTGGTGATCAACATTTCGCAAAATATCACCCACATTAACAAAGAAATTAAAAAAGACAATTTACAAGTTAAAGGCGAGTATGACCAGTATATTCATCAGACTGAGTTCACCTTTTCCAAATCAACTGCACCCTTTTATACGTGGAAAAATGATCCTAATCTAGTGCGTCGTCTATTGCGTGGCGAAGAGATCACAGTATCGGCCAATGTCCGAGACCAAATGAAAAATGCAGTTAAATTTAAAGAAATCGGCATTTACCTAAGAATACAACCGCCATCAAGAAATATTACCGCCCTAGACACGGAGGAGGCACAAAAAAATTTGGATACCGAACTACAAGGATATCAAGTTTTCATGACCCATACGGGTGATTCATATTTCAGATGTGACAATTTGTTTTATATCATTCATACCAACGATCACCTCACTTTTTCATATACGTTAGAGAAGAATGAGAAAGGCGAGTCGAGGGATAAAAATAATGTGTACGTTAAAATCAGCAAAGGTGTTCACTTACTCAGCCCTTACACAACCTGGCGCATTCAATTGAGGCCAGTGAGGCCAGTGCTGAATTGGGCTACAAGAAACGTTCTGATCAGCAAACAATTTTGGTTAGGAGATTTGTCGAAAATTGCTTCCGAAATATATCTTAACAAAAGCGAAGACTCCGAGTCCAAAGGCAAAGGCCACAGTCGATCATTTTCCAATTCCAAACTATACGGAGGGCCAACACTGCGGGCATTTGCCGGATTCCAACCATACAGAGAGATGACTTTGCGGCCATTTGCCGAATTCGAACCATTTTTCAATAACAGCATAGCTCTCGAGTTAGTAGGAAAAGGTCAATATGTAGACCCTGATGGAGGGCCAAAAATATGCGGGAAAGAACGCGTGCCAGACTATTATCAGAAAGCTCACTCAAATATATAGTCTAAAAATTTAAATTGTGTACAACACGATCATTTTGTTGTAGAAAAATGTAGAATAAAATGATACGAGTAAAACGATTTTTTTCATAAAGAGTGTTTCACAATTATTTACCTACCATTTGTTTGGGTGAGTTCGCACCCAATTAGCTCAACTTTGGATAGGTCAATTTGGATATTACGTTACTAACTATCCAGAGATATTTTGAAGTCTCAAAAATGCGAAAAAATTATAGTGAATCGGCAAATTGCGAAGGGTAATTATCTATTTTTTTTCATCAATTGAAATCGACATTTTCACGCTCTTGCCCAAAGATACTTTTTTTTCATTTCACTACCTGATTATTTAAGAATAGTGAGATTATATTACTAAAATAATCGTATTTAATGGTTTATGTGCCTCGTGCAAACAGTTCATATACTTTTTGACTTGGTTTCAACCGCTGATAAGATTTTTTAATGATCCTCCGCGTTCGGTAACCTGCAAAGGTCGAAAACTAAAAGTTGAGGCCTGCACTAATTATTCTATATCATCGGATAAATGACGATTCGATGGAAAAATTACATTTATTCGAATTTTAAACTCCGATTAGAATGGATTAAAATCCATAGCTTTTCGATGATGACGTTTCACAAGATATTTTTATTATTTTCAGTCGCAGTTGCCGTAAGGAGTAGCCGGAGTAGCAATGATACGCAGGTTAGTTCATAATTAGAATTTTCTATTTCAAAAGCTCACCTTTTCCTGAATTCCAGAGAATTTTCAACAAAAAACCCTACTAAAAACGAAAAAAAAAAAGTCAACCTAATGAGTAGTGTAGTTACTTGATCCTCCAGACTGATACGCTCAAGATTTCTCATATTCTTTCTAATTTTATAGAATGTTACAGAGTCTACATTTTCCGTAACCCTTTGAAGACAAATTCAGAACAACGTAATTGGCCCCTAGGGGGTTTTAAAATGTTCTTTTAACTATAATTATGAACAACTAACTTGCATCAAAATTAGAAAATCAATCATTTTGACGTTCCAATTATTTTGGTGTCATTCTAGAAAAAATATTTTCAGCCGAAAGGAAAGTACCTACTCCGATTTTGCCACATGCAAAGTTCAACATTAAACTTGTTCAAAAGTATAGTACGTAGCGCTATTGGGACTGGATACCATTATGGTTAGGTAGGTACTAGGTACTGTGTAGTGCAGACTGTATACGTATGCTAGCTATATGTACTGTTCAATACGTGCCTGATTTTACCGAACTTTTTCCATTTTAAATTTATTTTAAAATATTTCGAGTAAAGAATTGTATACCGTCGAATGGGGAGACTTTACACACTTTTTTTTTTTTTCAACTTTGTCCTTTAATAACTCCTCCAATTTTTAAGCTATTTAAGTGAATTTGGTTTTAAAATTTAAGTCTAACATTTCTCAACACAAATGTAAAAAAAAGTTTGAGTTTGCAGCCTTCCTTCTATTTTTTATGATTTTTCAAAAAATTTGTGCAAGGTCACCCCTCAATGGGGCGACTTTACCCATCAATTTGTTATTGACGGATTATTGATGGGTGGGGAGGCGAAATTTGAGGATGTTTGTACTCAGACATACGATTGAGAAGAAACTAGTCAAGTACCAACTTCAACCGTGTGAAACCGAACTGAATATTCTGAGTGTCTGTTGTTAAAAAAAAAGACGAATAAGAAAAAAGGAAAAAACCATATCGCCGCTTTATTTTCTTGTTCTGTTACTTGGTGAAGTGAGGTAGGGGTGGCGATCTTTTTTTTCATTTCCTCCTTCTACCTGCTTCGATCCAAATCGTATTTCGGTTTTAATTTTTGCCTGGCAATTTATTTATTGGGCTAAAACGAAGTGGGTAAAGTCGCCCCTTGATTGTAAAGTTACCCCGTTCGACGGAATCGAAAAAATTTAAAACATTTTCCAGCTGTTTCAATGCAGTTTTACCACACTTCCGAGCCAAGTTCGGACTTCTACCTTTGGGACATGCAAGGTTATATGTTTCACCACCAGAAAACGCCATAAAACAATTTTCGTTAATTTTGACCTGATCTCACATTTTTGCGTCTAGCGTAAAATTTTGTATTCCGACTTGTGGTCCCTTTATGCTTGGCGGGTCACATATTCTACCCGTACTTCATAATAATATAGGTAATCCTTTTTTGTTTTTTAAATTTTATTAATTCATACAAAATTTGGTAGGTACCTCGGGATTGAAATTTTAAGACAACTATCTACTTCGATACTGAAGAATTTATTTTCAATTTCAAGAAAATGTCATGTCGGGTGGATGTAATGTCAGGAAAATGTGTTCAGGAAATTGAACCGGAACCTAATCTACACTAACCATAAGCGAGAAATCTCTACTAGATATTTTTAATCGTTTTTCAAAATTCAAATTATTATACGAATCATGAACGAGAAAGAGAAACGAAATGCCTTAAGCTTTTTCATTTTTTTTTACTACGCATCTATATACGAAGAAATTCTTAGGTTGAATTTGTTTGAGATAACTTCACCTAAGTAACGATGGCGCCTAAATGCCGAAGAACTAGTTTCACTTCATTTTTTTAGTTTCTTCATTTCTCTCCAACCTCAACTAATGTCTGAAGTCGTATTAGGTCCACAAGAAATATCGATGATCTTGCCAAATGAAAATCATAATATCATCATTTAATGCTTAAAATAAGTTAACCATGATGGATATGTTTACTAGATTCAATTTTTTATTTTATTTGTGTACGATTCAAATTGATAAAAATATAAACCAATAAATGCAGAAGGGGGACAAGGTGAAAATGTTTTGATTCACACGATGATTTTTTTTTTCTCATTTTCTTCCATTTTTTCCCGTTCTAAAACGTTCAAACGAATACCTAGCATAAAAGGGAGGAAAAAATAAAAATATATTAAATATATCGGCGTGTGGGCGCCACAGATATCCACTTTTGCTGACATACGTCATTAGTTTTACAGAAGAGACCTACTCTCAAGTCATAAATAAAAGTAATAAGATTAAAGCATGCTTATAGAAAGATGTACCTATACAATATTTAATAACCGTTCGTTTTGCAAATTGTAATTACCATCGGTACCGCAATATAAAAGGCCAGTTCTCACTATAACTCACAAAAGCAAATCACCGAAGTAGGAGGGCAATATTTCAGTGCAAATCCCCAGCATAAAATGCGCAATTCGAACAGAAACAGAAAGTTGAATTGAATTCCAACGTGGGAGAGAGATATAATGCTTCCAAGGTAGATGTTGGCTGTCTGTCGTAGAAAATGAACAAATTAATCTGACTTGAGGAACAAAAAACGACTGGAACAGGACCAGAATTTAAGAGATGAAATGAGAATCTGGAGTAAGAGTAGGTAAAACCAGAGTTCGGAAGCTAGCCGAAAGCCATTGATTTTTGAAAAAAAAACCGGTAAGCTGAAAGCCGAAAGCTTTATCAAAAAAGCCAAAAGCTGAAAGCAAAAGCCGTATTTTTATGGCTTTTATACGGCTTTTTAGGTTTTTACAAAAAAATAATCACAAATCAGCAAATCAGTGAAATGAAATCACAAAAGTAAAGTGTAAAGTGCAGAGTTTGGAAGCTAGCCGAAAGCCGAAAGCTAAAAGCCAAAAGCCATCGATTTTTTAAGGAAAAACTGGTAAGCCGAAAGCCAAAAGCTTTATCATAAAAGCCGAAAGTTGAAAGCATAAGTTCTATTTTCAAGGTCAGAAGCTAAAAGCCGAAAGCTAAAGCCATATCTTACGGCTTCCGAACTCTGGGTAAAACCGAGGTGTTACTTTCTCAGACACGTGATCTTCTCCTTAAATAATGATTTACTATATTATAGTCTAAAAGTAAAAAATCCAGCTAAAGTCAATAAGCAGGCAAGTCCACAAAAAAGTATCCACTTTTCTGCTGATTTAGCATTACCATGCCAGGTACTAAAACATCTTTTGATTGCGAAAAATTAGGAATTATTTTTTTTTGGACTTGGCAGGTTATGGACTCGAGTCACCGATAAGTAATTACTCTCATTCATTTTATCCACAAGGTCACTCAATTCACACTAAATAGAACTTTTAAAATAAAAATGAACACTGACATGCAAGAAGAGGATAAATCCACTTTTTTCCCCAAAAACTGAGTTTTTCTAGGGCTCAATTGTATATATCGAGTCCTACCTACACTAAAAATAGTCAAAAATCTCGACCGTCGCTGAAAAAGTATACTTCAAAGCTGAGTTGCTATGGGAGAAGGGGATAAGTTCATTTGCGTAATGATAACTTCGGTGATATTAAGCGATCATTTCATTGTTTTCATCGTACGTTCTACACGTAACATGGGGAAATGATTTCAGTATTTCATGCTTGCAAACTTTATAAACTGTGAAATTCACGGCTGCTCGTCATTTTTTCGATGAAATCTGATGCTTAACGAAGGATTTCTGCCCCCTAAGCCTCCCTTAGGTGTGCCTCTGCGATCATTATGATACACGGACATGTCTTCTAAGATTTTAATATTTCATGTTGTACATGGTTCTGCACAGTTCTGCAAATGTTGGGCTCATCCCCTTTCTAATTTCGCCTCGAAACTTCAATTGCTACGCAAAAAGGGGTTAAGTGCTTCCAGTTGAAGAATTTTTTCAATTCTCCAGCTCCAGAAATGAGATACAAACAGAAAATTATAAGGATGTTTTCTTAAGGGTTGACCCTTTCACCTTTATACACCCAAACATGTGCCAGCTTAGCCGAGTGCAATGAGATTTCATGTAAAATCTGTAAAGTAAAATTCTAAAACGCGGATGCATCCCCGTCTTGCATATCACCGTTCAAATAATTTCTCCAATTTTCAAGATAAAAATATATTATACGTCGCAATGAGAGGTTTCATAAATTGTAATTTTTTTCCACATCTGGAAAATTTAATTTGCGATTTCCAAGCAGAAGATGGCGAACCAAATGAAATGCGAATAGCTAATGGGTGCGCGGCCATTAAAATATAAATTTTGCAAACGCTATGTCCGAAGGTCTCCTCTTATATGCGCGCATTTTATGTACATATAGTGTACCCAAAAAAAAAAATTTTTAAATCGCTCGTGCTAACCGGTTCACGAATCTACACCTCGTTTTGCGAATCGTCAACTTTTCAAGCGGTATGCAAAGGCGTTGGTGTTTTCTAAATGGGAGATGCACGATGAGCAGCACCAGCACTCCTTGCATTCGGCGCAAGCATATGCGAACAAAAATATTATAGAAATACTATACTTCGGCAGATCGATATCTACTATAATTTCGCCGAGAGTAATCCAAACAAGAATCTAAATATTCGCAACACCAACGAGTAAAAATCAACGAGACTTTGACACGGAAATATACGAAAATGTTCCCATATCATTTTCAGGGTTCTATAAATCCTTAGAAGCAAATCTATGGTCTAAGGGTCATCAAGTATATGATACTAACACACAGCAAGCAAAACCACTACTGCACCTATAACGTTACCATCTGGCGTATGATCTTGAAAAATATTTTCTTCTCACAAATTTTAGCTGGTTCCATTACCTATGGAAGGTCATAACTGTTTATTTTCACAGTTGTTTACTGTGTTAGTAATTTTTGAAATTCTTTATCCGTTCGAAATAATTTTTTTTCCATTTAGGGTTTAGTCTGCCTTTGCTACGAAGCCGTCAACGTCCTAATAAAATGTTCGGAAATACAAGTATTTACTTAGTATAGGCAAAATATAGGCAATTCCTTTGGCATACATGTGTTGCGGCTTTGCGTTTTGACAGCCAATATAACAATTTTTGCAAGTTTTCTGCTCGAAAATACATTAATTTACGTTTTACCGTTTCGCCCCAAAAATTTTAAAATCAAAAGAAGCGCTTCGTCCGGATATAGAAATTATGTTCAAGAGTTTGGCTGTGTTACTCTTGAGCACATTCTCTATGCCCGAACGAAAGCCTTTTTGGAATTTCTAAATTTTAAGACATATTGAAGGGTCTCAAAAAGAAACATTTTTGCAGCTTTGAATAAAGGCAAAAAAAACGGAATTTAAAAAAACGTATTGTGTTCGGGCATAGAAAATATGTTTAAGGATCACATATCCAAGTTTGAGTAAATTTTTTGCAAAACTCCGAGCAAAAAATGGTAAATGGTAAATTTCCTTTCAGCTGAAAACCTCAAAAAATTGTCACTGAAGGTCTTGAATTTTCAGTATTGTGAGAAATTTTGGTTTAACTTAAATTGGTTTGCAAATTATAATTTTCCAAGTTACAGAATGATGTAAAGAATTTGGAGATAGAAAGAAGTAAAATGGGACATTGCATATTTCAAAAAGGTTTGCGGATGAAGAACAGGGTCACAGACCTTTCTTCAAACTGACCAGGGGATAGATGGAGTATAAGAGATTTTTCACCCTGAATCCGAATCTGCAAGGGAGTTTGCTCTGCTGCATCGTGATTTAGAGTTTGGAGTTTAGACCCATTTGTGGCCATATTATCTCGCTGGGGTCAAACCGCAGCCAGAAACGGCTTCCGGATTTGTGTTCAGCGACCTCGAAGACCCCTACACCAGGACTAAACTCGAAAAAAAAGTCTACAAAAAATTGAAAAAATGAAGGGGGACAATAGATTTACCTGAAAATCAAGATTGGGTACTTCGCGCAGAGACAATCATATATTCAAGACTCGACACACACCTCGCTCGTTTCGTTAGCAAAAAAATCAATCCTCCAAGACAGGTTCTTGGTTATACTGCCTTTTAGGATCGCTTTTGCACTTCTGCAGGCATTTGAACGAGGTACATTTTCTCTTTTCACTCGCGACGATTCTACGAGTATAATATTATATCCGCTTTCAAATAAACCATCCGCAAAAATAAGTTATTACCCAATTCGACAGTGGAACAAATCTTCGGGAAAGGCAAGTACGAGAGAAAAAAGAATTTTAATTTTCTCTGCCAACCTGTCAGTGATCTAGAAACCGGCTACTACACCTGAGAATGCTCTGCGCACGTACTTTATATAGCGCAGTCCTGCAGCACATACACATACATTCTAAGTACCATATCCTCTTTCTCTGCTGCCTCGCTAATATGATTGGCCATTTGTCCGGCATAAGGCGTATTACGCCCGTCATTTCTACATTATGTTCGCAATGTTTACGAGACACAACTACAGAAAATGAGAAACGAACGAACCGACGACGTCATTATAATTTAAATTTTCCACAGAACTGCGGAAAAGGTAAGTAAAAATAAGTATTTTATTTTATAATAATCTTTTGACGCCAACCGCATTCGTTCCATTATTCCCAGTACCTACGTAAATTGGAATTAACTTCCTTCGTACTTTGGAAAATCGTTAATCAACATTTTTGAAAACAAGCATATAAGGCCTTAAGACCAGTTCTGCATACATTTGATTTTTATGCGCCGACCCATTCGAAATGGAGGGCCGGAGGGGGCGGTGGTGGCGGCGGCGGGGGAGGGGGTCGTAAAATACAAGCGCAACAACGCGCGGTCAGCGAAGTTATAGAAGAATTTAAAATCAATTAAAAGGGGGAAAAAAATCAAGGTGGAGCTGACCAACTGAATTTTTTTTTTTTATTAATTAATTTGAAATTAAAGAAAGACAGAAAGGAAAAAAAAATAGTATAAAATGTAGGTAAGTATGTGTGATGTAGATACGTACGTATAGGCTATTTGCAATTCTCGGTACTCGGGGGGTGCTGGATAAGAAGAAAAAATAAAAAAGTTTCGAACATTTAATAGCCTCTACTCGAAGATGGTTTGTGTAGGTTTTGATGAATTTTACGATGTTACAGAATTAATTGAATTTCACGGATTTACAATCGCAACGAAATTCCGAGCCCAAGTACTTGAGCAAGGTTTTATCAGCAGTAACGAAACTGAGAATTTATTCATTCGATAAATCAACCGTACTATTTATTATTCATTAATAAGCAGTGTCAATGAGTCACCAGTCAAAAAAGAAAAACCCTAATTTCGATTAATATGACTGAAAGACCAGCTGAAAAAGAAAATAAAAGAATTAAAGCAAAAGTAACAAATCTTTGTCAAATGTCACAGTACTTTGGGATGATTTTTCATAAAATATACACGTGACAACTTCTCGTGTTTGGCATGACTCTGTAAACACCCTGAAAAACTTTTCAACTTGAGTGAACCTCAAAAATAATACTATTGCGATTTGTTAACAAGGTTTACAACAGGTTACAGCTATAGATTTCTCAGACTGTATCAAAAACGTAAATCTAATACCAAAATCTACAAAATCTCACACATTCCTGAAGAAAGTAAGTATCAAACTTTCTTTCTATTTCAACACTAGAAAAACCAGGTTTTACTCGATTACTCTAAGGACCAGGCGGCGTCATATACGACGCCACAAGAATAACCTCAAAAGACCAGGTGGCGTCGTATGACACAAATCAGGGGTTCTCAAAATATTGGTCCTTCAAAAAATCCGTCTCAAAATTTCGAGTGGCGTTCTATATGACGCCACCTGGTACTTCTAGTGTTGATGAGTTTGTTTCTTAGCATCTTCCTTCCCCCTACACGAAAAAAACACCCTAAGTCACAGTGGAATTAATTATAAGCCTGTAAAAAAACTCAACTACCACACAAGTAGACGTCTTCTCGTTATGGAAGTAGATACTGATTTCTTTTTCTTTCTGACCCACCAAATGACCAACAAAACCAAAATAATGTTACCTCATACCACGAATATAATGTGGGTCAAGAATACCATACGTTCTTCAGCCTTGCATAAAATAGAAAAGAAAAAGGTTTAAAAAACTGCAACGAAGACTCTTTTCTGCCCACACTGCGTCGTAATTACTGACTATCCATTGTCTACGAATTAAACATCTTACCTAGTCGACTGGAATTTAGGAAAAATGAATAGGAAGTTGGATTAAGGTACGATACGCGGCATGAATTCTGTTTTATGGAATACCTCTGACTAAGGTAGCCTCTTTGCTGACAGCTATAACCGGACTTTTGCGAAAAGTTATATCTGAAGATGAGGATCGCAAATTCTAGTTTTTGTAGAAAGATGTCAGGATTAAAGTGAGAAAATGACGGCACTAATCCTATTAAAATACTATACAGCTGATAACTTACGAGCATAATTGAAGATGTATTTCATCGAATACGATTTTATCAATATATTTCTGGTGCTAGGAACTTTGTACTCGTATTTTTGCATTGCATTTTTGACAGTTCCATTAAGGAATACCTGCTCAATATATTAGGACCCGGCTCGGTGGTAATTTCAAATTTTTGACACCAATAAATTGCTGCCGGCTCGGCCAGAATTTGAAATTTTCAACACCAACAAATTGCTGCCAGCTCGGCCAGAATTTGAAATTTTCGACACCAATAAACTGCTGCCGGCTCAGTGGGAATTTTAAATTTTCCACTCCAACAAATTGCTGCCAGCTCGGCCGGAATTTGAAAATTTTAACACTAACAAATTGCTGCCGGCTCAGCCGGAATTTGAAATTTGCAATACCATCAAATTGCTGCCGGCTCGACCGAAATTTCAAATTTTTGACACAGACACAGTGCTGCCGGCTCGACCGAAATTTCAAATTTTTGACACACGCGCAGTGCTGTCGGCTCGACCCAAATTTAAAATTTTTGACGCAGGCGCAGTACTGCCGGGTCGACGGAAATTTTGCATGTCCGTGTGTGTCCAATGTTATCTCCATTTCAAGGTCATAAGATCAAGGTCAAAGTCATAAATATGATTTTCAAGTCATAAAAAGTTAAGCATCATGTCATGAATCTGTGACAGGATCACGTCATCAGGCATACATGTTATGACGTCATCAGGCTTATATAATATGATGACACTTCATCGAGTCTATGTATACCTTACACGTTCCTACACATTCTTACATGTTCTTACACGTTTTTACCACTGTTGAAGTATACAGTGCTAAAACCTTGCGATCTTAAAGGAGGGAGGGGATTCCCTCACCATGCTACCATGGAAGGGTTACACAAATTTTGCACTGTTGGCTTACAAGGTCTAAAAAGTGATTCAATGAATTCTAAACCCGACTACCAGAATGATTCAGTCCAAATACAGTGTTAAGGAGGGATACTGAATATTTTTAATATAATTTATCTCCACTAAGAGAAAACAGCATATTAAATTTTAATACCTGCATACTAACTTCAAGATTATTCAGGTTTTATATGGAAAATTAATATAAATTTGCAGCACATACTAATTATCAACATTTCTTCTCCGAGTGAGAACTCACTGTCAGTGTTTTCAAATATTGACTTTTGTTTTTAGAATTAAATTTTCCACGTTTTCATAACATCAATATATGACAATCCATTTGCCTCAGTAAAATCAACAAACAAACAAAAATCGCGAAACTAAGACAGATTCATTCTCTTCTTAGAAATTCTTTCATGTTTTCGATGTACCTATATAATTATTTTTATCATCCTTTGACTTTTGTTCTCGATTGTACGCGCCGAAAATATTTGTTTGATTAAGCTTTAGACCCTCGAGAAAAGCCGATCAAAACTTTTCGCAGAATGGTTTAATATTCTTCATTCCGGGTAAAACTTTTTAGCAGTTCTTGTACGATTTATCAGCTAGCTAGATGCAAAAAATGAAATCCCAAAAACTGATGAATAATAACCAACGATGACTAATATAATCTAATTCTGCGAATATGAAATTATCGGTTCAAAGTAAATGGTTCATTTAATTAATGCTAAAACTTATTGAAATGATTTTAAGCTTATATTTCATACGATATAAACCTCTTCTACGAGGTGATGGTACATGTGTACATACAGATAACAATTTTTTCCCAATTTTCATTAGAGGACCTGAAAACAATTCCTAATTCGATAAAAATGTTGGTAAACACGAGATATATTAAAATAATTAGGAGACGGAATACTTCAAAAAGGAGAAGGAATACCTGCCATATTTTAACGCAGATAATTTAATCGCAACAGTATTTTACTTTATACATTCATACAGAATCTAAACGAGCTCTTCGATTACAATCGACTCGGTAAATATGGCCGAAGAAAATAATGTAGCTCAATAATAGTCAAGTCACATTTCTGAAACGTCTTAAAAAATTTATTAGATGTCCATTAAATACGTTTTAATCAAGAGATTAAATTCTCTGAGTAATGAACAGCACACATTCTCTGACAGAGTCAGGCAAAGTTTGCAGACATTTTTCACAAAGACATTAAACTCCTGTACAGAAGAAGCAAATTTAAACGACTTTATTTTAAACGTGTGTTTTTTTTTCTCTATTTCATAAGAACGTAAAGGAAAATTTAATTTTTAGACGGTAAATCCGTTGACGCCAGGACTTATTTAGTTGTTTCCGGCCACAGTTATTCGGTCACTTGAGCTACCTACGAAAAACGTTTACCTACTTGATGAATTTTAATTATATCAAATCAAATGCTGGACGAGAATGAAATACACTATGGGGAAAACTGATGAAACCATGAAACGTGAAGTATGTGTAAAGATCAACTACCACAATTTTTATTATGTACCAAAAATGAGACTAGATAAATATTAGAGTAATCGGAATGATAAGTTTAGTTGCGGTGTCTCAAAACACCACCAATATATAGGGTGTTCCGCCCCGAGTACCCCACCAAGCAACTGTAGATAGAGCAACACAAGTTACATTCATAAATGATAATTTGCATACTCTTCGGTAGATAGGACCTATACAATGTTTAAATAATTTTTCCCCAAGACCAATCCTGATTATTTAGTAAATATAAATTGCACAAAAGATTGACAGAAATTTCTAAAATTTACCAAAAAATTCACAAAAAATTTTGAAATAATATTGATAATTTCACCAAATTCCCATGCGAAGATTGTCAGAAACCCAAATAAAGTCTTTAATTACTCAGACATTCTACTGAAATCGCCCAAATTCTGCAAGTTATCTTCGCAATAAGACTTGAAAATCACTCGACCTCTCCTATTCTCATCTAAAGTTTCAGATATGAGACATTGCAAGATTTTGCTTCAAGCGTTTATTCTGCACCAATGTAACGTTGCTACCTGAACACTTTTTTCCAAATCAAGAAGGAAATACCTTCATTAAAAGGATTTGCAATTTCACAAGCGCGCAGAATCTAATATTACATTTTCTGAGAATAATACGGTCTGTCTGTCTTCATTGTCTGTAACCATTATAAGAGGTAATCTTGCAAGGTGTTCTGCGATGAACTATGGACTCCTGCAGCTTTTTAATACGTCGTTTACCGCCGAAACGCACGTGTAAGGGTTAATAATACCGTTTCTATAGTCTTTTGATTTGAAAAAAAAAAACGAAACAAAACAAAAAAGGAATGATAATAGAGAGAACAAAAAAAAAAAAAAAAACAAGTCTTCGTAGTTTTACAAATTAATGATGGTAATATTTCGGTAACATCATTGAACCATGCGAAGAAGGAGCTGTCTTTCCCCACAGGCTGCCAAGTATGAAGATCTCGTTAACGGTGGGCGGATTGTAAGCTAATGACTTTTTCTCTCAGCTCGCATGATTGTAAGATATGACGAGTTATTGGAGACGACATAAATTACCGAATGAGAAAATTTTCTGTCTGGGGAAACCAATATAGTACTTGTATATTGTTTATTTAGTGATCGATAGGCCACTGGTTCATTAAGGGAGCTGTCAAGTAGTACCAGACCTATTCAAGGTTTCAACTTGGAAAAAAAAAAAGAGGATTCAAGTACGAAAGAAAAATCAAAATGTCAACTATACGAACGCAAACGACTTCGTCTGAGTCTGAGGATTATCGTCATTAGCATCATAAAACATATTTGAATGAATTCTACAGCGACTTGTAATGCTCGCAACGAAAACTTTTAGGTCAGAAAATATGTCAACGAGATAAAAAAATTGCAGAAATACATATCTCGAAACTATATTAATACGCTTCACCATAACTTAAATAGGACGCTAAATTCCTATATTTCTAGAAATTTTCCCATAGAAAAATCAATACCTAATTACGTCTCGCAATTTATATCGTCCAGCACGATCTAAAATTATGTATTTCATGAGATTTCAAATTCAGCATATTATTATATCAACTAAACATACTGATACGAATATGGAATTGGCAAAAGCATTTTTCGATGAATTTAATATCAGTTTTTTAGTTTAGCAATCCACCATTCAATCTTTAATTTTGAAGGTGATAGTTTCAACTTCTTTGGAGTAATATGCCAATACCAACTGCTTAAATCTTGATATAGTAAATGAACACTACTGCGCAAGAAATGGGATAAGTCCACTTTTTCAAATTCAACAGGAGAGTAAAAAAACACTTTCATTTCAAATCTCAATGCACTGGGCTGAGCTAGCACGTGTTTTGGTACCCATATAAAGTTGTAGGATCAACCTTTGAAGACAAATCTTGTCAATTCTGTTTTTGTATCTCACTTCTGTAACTGGAAAATTTAAAAATGCTTCGACTGAAAGGAATTATCCCCTTCTCGAATAGCAATTAAAATTCCAAGTGAAAAATTGAAAAGGCGATAAGTTCAATATTTTGAGAATTATGCAGAACGAAGTACAGCATGAAGTATCAAAGTATTAGAAGACATGTCAGCGTATGATATGATAAACCCACAGGCACAGTCAAAGGGAGGCTCTAGGGGTAAGAACCCTCCTTCCGGATGTAAAGTCAACTTTTGAGGCCCATTTATGAAGAGAACTTTCAAAGGGCCTTTGGAGAGTTTCAAGATTGCTCGAAGCAGAGTGTACAGAGAGAAGAAATGAGTAATATACGTATAAAAGGATAAAAATAAAATCGCCAAAAACTGCCTTCCTCGAGGATATTTTTTTCCAAACAAGTACCTGAATTTTTTGAACGTTCTTACAGTCAGAAACAGAAAACACCTCATCACAGCCAAAAGTCCTTTTCAGCTCTACACTCTTCGAACCAACCAAACTCCAATTTCATGTCGTAATTTTCTTCAACCCTACTCACTCCGTACGTGTTCATAATCTCGTACTTCGCATTCCTATATACCAAAGTCCTCCGCACTTATTATCCCATCAAAGTCTCACATTGGTGCGAATATATTGTCTCAGCGGGTCTCCGCAATCGAGAGGCCTGCCATGCCAAACAGGGAGCTACGTTTATAGTCGCATATTGAATTACCAGCGCGTGTATTTAATGGTTTCCCGATCATTAGCACCGATGAAGAAGGCCGATAAAACTCGTAGACAAGGTAAAACATATATAAAAAAAAAAAAGTCAGCAAGGTGAAAACATATCACAACTATACTAATATTTGTGTCCCTTCTCTGCCGCACCAACATAATCCAAAATGTAGGAGGGCACTGATTTTAATAAAACCAAGTCTGGCGCCTAATCTACCAAAAATAAAAAACAACAACATATATACAAGTAAATCATTCCTCAAATTGTTAGAAGCGAAATCAAATGAGAAAAAAAAATAGTAAAAGTTCTTCTTGATGCAGATAAGAAAGGGGGAAAAAATTGCGATTACATAAAATGTAGGTTTGGATATTTAAAAATGAAAATGAGAGAAAGATAAAAACCTTAAGTGAGATAGATTGAACCAGAAAAAAAAAAAAGATGGAATATAATGATTACTGGGCACACAGAAAATATATATGCATATACACATAATACGAAGAAGAAATATTTGTGGTGCTGGTGAAATTATGCAAAGTGGTGTGGGCTAGGCTAATATCGAGTCGTATGTCGGTGCCACGAAGGTAAAGGTAGCTCTATACCTCAACCAGAGTGCAAAGTGAAAGAGAGACAGAGACAGAGAGAGAGAGCGAGAGATATACACAGATCTGCCCAGCCATATGTCAAATTTCTACCGTATTTCGGCCATGTTTTCCACCAGAATGTAGTCGTTTTTGGAAAAATGTCATCGCCTGGTGGATAAATCATCGAATAGTCCGGAATTCGCCCAAATTTCGCCGAAATATTCGCCTACAACGGGCGTACAATGCAGACGATTCGCAGTCCATATGTTCTCTTCGCATAGACGAGTCAAGTTTTTCTCATTCACTTTTTTTTTTCCTCTTTTACACTCGTCCACACGCGTTCATCCTACATAATCGAAAGGTTATATGCGCGAAAAAAAAAGAAGAAAAAGGGTTAGAAGAGAATATGCAAAAAAAATAAAAAATAAAAAAATTATAATAAAAATAAAATCGACCTCTATCTATAATATAGCTTCGAGACTGTCTGTCTTAACCATAGATACCTGGCTGCTAATCGCTGCGAAGAGATACTGGCGCGGCTCCGGAGTCTGCGTCATTAATAAGTTATCAATTCATATCTTATAAAACCCTTATATTATTATTATTAATATGTCATATGTAACTGCGCGAACAAGTAGACGCTGGCGTACGTTGATTTAATCCCAGGTTTTATGGCCACGAGCACGTAATGTCCGACATTTTATTAGCGTGATTTCACAAGGACCTGCTATTTTTCTCAAATAATCTACGCATGCACTTATGCAAAAAAAAAAAAAAAACAAAAAAGTAAGCCAAGCGAAATTCTGTATCAATTATAAAAAAGTAGTTTTAAAATATAATCAATGTCCCACAGAAGTTAGAAAAAGTCAAGAATTAAAAACAAGCTGTAGGTATATTTATCTGAAAACTGACGCCAAAACAATTTCTTTCAATGCGCTAACATTTCCGCGCAATAATAGATTCTGATAATGGTTATTATTTTGTAATTTGAGCTTTACACTTTCTTGGAATCCCAAACGAGCCACATAACTATTAACTACCCGATGGGCTAAAAATCAGAAAATGATCCGGAAAATGAGAATTTTATCCGTTGTCAGTCCGTTTTTATTTTCGACCATCGGATCTGAATTGGGCAATTTTTCTCAATCCGTTTGTAAAACGGTTTCACGGATTATAACCCGGGCCAAAACAGCCTTCACGGAAAATAATCCGGACTCATTTCCGGCAAGACTGATTACAATCCGTTCGAAATCCGTTTTAGAAGCCGGAAAACAGGAAAATTCCGGGTTATAATCCAGAAACGGATTATAACCCGGAATAAAACGGATCCGTTTTCAAAATATTTTGCCCATAGGGTACAGTGTGGTATTACTTCTGTCTGATTTGAGGATGAGATTGAATCAGACCCACGTTGCTCGAGTGCTCACTAATTTTGGGACAGATTTTTGATGATTTTCTCAATAATATATTTTTAATGGCATTTATAGCGTTTACTTCCCCCCCCCCACTTATACTCCCATGGAAGGGTAATAGAAGATAACTCGCATCACGATTGCCAAATACTAAATAAATGCTTAAAAAGTAACTGAGAGCAAATTTTAAGCTAAAAAGAACGTATGTACGAGTATGTATACTTTGCTCTCTCAAAAATGCAACGCGTTTTTATCCTCTTCTTGATTCGCGGGTTTTTTTCTCTGCATGAAAAAAAGGGGCTGCTTAAAGGGAATTTCAATTTTCGGGAAAAAAGGGGCTGGCTAAAGGCGAATTTCAATTTTCGGGAAAAATGGGGCTGGCTAAAGGCGAATTTCAATTTTCGGGAAAAAAGGGGCTTGTTGAAGGGGAATTTCCGCACCTCAAACTTTTCATCAGCAAGAATCCGCTACCTCCACGCGGTACCTTTTGGGCAACGGCCCGAGTCCTTGCCAAGGACACGGAGCTGGCTAAACGCGGTGACTCTTGCACTTAAACCAAAAAAACAAAACAAACAAAAATAAGTGAGAATTTCCATTTTCGGGAAAAAAGCGGCTGGCTAAAAGGGAAATAAATCACGCGGACCTAGCCGAATAATATTTTGCTTCATTCGACACTATGTCAACTAATAGACCCACGCCCATTCATTTCCGTATTTTCCAATGTTTTTATACACGTCCTTCCTCTTTCAAACATATGCAGACTTTTGAACCACCTGTCGTTGGTCGTATTTTCGACATCCACCTCCTCCACCCTCTACGTACTTCACACTTTTCTTCAAGTTTGCACCTAAAAATGGGAAAAAGTATAAACATCATGTCAAGTCCTGAACTACTTTTTTGATGCAGAAATACGAGTAATATTCAATATTTTGAAGTTGAACTCGAATCTTCCAACTCATAGCCGGTATAATAATAATATTTTTCTCTTTTTTTCCAATTTGCCAAAATTTGAAAATTTCTTATTTTCCTTTACATTATAGTAGATAAACGTTCGTCTTCATTTGTTATTTGCTCCATACCGCGCTGAAAATTGAATCCCACAGAGAAAATATATTACCCCCTAAAACGAATGTTTCAAGGGGCTTAGTCCAAATGGGCATGAAAAAAAAAAAGGCAAAACAAATTATGAAGTGTGAAATAACATACGGTCTGTGCAACCTAAATACATTACGAGTGCGCTCGCGTGAATTCAACCAGCTGTTTAAATAATTCAATATGTTTCATCTTGCGGTAGTCTCCACATGCGAAAACTTAATTTTTTGCCACAAGGGCAATTTAATTACTGTACAAATAAATATCGAGAAGCGAATCTACGATCAAGATCCCTACAATGATATGAATTACGACTTCTGCAGTCAAATGGGAAAGGAAGACTGTTCAGCTATACACATTCGCGAACGTCTTTTCTTCATCAATATAGAAACTTTTTCATTAATTTTAATTCAGTTTTATTTATGAAGAGTTGTATTTTTAAGTAAGGTAGGCTACTGCAGCACAATTTTACAGATTTTACGAAGACAGATACGTATTATATTTAATTTAGTAATAAAGGATGAAGCGGAGTTATACCAACTCTAGAACAATCCTTACCTACAACTATTCTAAAATTCTCAAAGTATAGAGAATGCGTAATAATTGAAGAAAGTTTTGAGGTGCAACTACGAGTAAATGAAGATTTCAAGAAAGGTGCGTCAAATGACAGTTTAATAATAACAGATGCTACATTATTGGTTTCATCAAGTAATGATCAACTCAATCTTATTTCTACGTTGAAGTACGCATAAGATAAGGTTTTGGAAAAAAATGCTACTAGTAGTGATATAAAAGTAGTGTACTTGAAGATAAGTGGAGGAAACATCCTAATTGTTTACATCAGTGGATTTTATCAAAAAGGTTAGCTGTCAGATTGGCCTATTGTATGAAGAAACATAAGGTGGTTAAGATGTAAGAATATGTGAACACATTCTTAAATAGCCACAGTTTCTGTCTGTGTTGAAGCACTCACTGATATAGTGAGTTGCAGAGTTCTCTCATATATATACCAGATTTAGATTATATTCATCTGTTGATTGATTTTAAGGATAGAAAGATGATAGATGTGTTTGCATGATTCTTCATTATTTTCTAAGAATCTTACAAATCAATCAACACATGCCAAGCTAGTGGGATGATCTTGAGGAAGACGGAATGCCAAGATTGGTAAACGATCAGCTCAAGGCTTTTCCTGGTGCGGTAGAATCCTCTCGAAAATGGGGATGTAAGAATATGTGAACACATTCTTAAATAGCCACAGTTTCTGTCTGTGTTGAAGCACTCACTGATATAGTGAGTTGCAGAGTTCTCTCATATATATACCAGATTTAGATTATATTCATCTGTTGATTGATTTTAAGAATAGAAAGATGATAGATGTGTTTGCATGATTCTTCATTATTTTCTAAGAATCTTACAAAGATATTACATGAAATAAGACTGGGAAAGGAAGTTATAGTAATAAGAGAATAAAATGGCAAAAACTGAAAAGACAATAACGAAGATGGACGGGAAAACGGCAGTCCATCAAGATCAAAAAGTAGTAAGCACTAAAGCGAATCGAAATATCGTTAATTTGCTAGTTAAACGGGTAAAGCCATCCAACAATTATCATCGATACTTTAGAGGTGGATCATGAAGCACAAAAAAACACGAGAAACACCAAGATGGAAACTGGATAGGACAAAGGCAACTGGCAGATAACGCACCAAGAGGAAAAAAAATCCTAAACGTGTTTATTACGCAGAAGAAAAATGCTATACCAATCAACGACCTTTTTTAGTGAGAACAAATTACTTCGTCTATGTAATTTTGAACCATTGTAAAACACGATGATTAATTACCAGCGACCATCGGAACGGCACCTATTTGCCTTTTATAATGTTACCAGGCGCGTAATTAAGTTTCGCATCCAACCGGTTATTTCAATCAAAAATATCGTGCTGCGTTTCGAAAATGAAAATTAAAAAGTACTCGTAAAAAAATATCAAACTCACAGGCTATACAGTCAAAGAGGACATATACAAAATTGCAAGCTCAAGAGTGTTCGTCAAACGAACCATTAATTTTTTTTTCCGAAGAGACAGAGACGAGAAACATTTATAAAGAAACTAAAAACTATAAACCCCCTTCTCCAGGCTTGCTCCACGGCAAAATGGTCGTATTTTATACGGTTTTATGGTTCGTTACACTGGACTACCGCGATAACATTGCCGACTGAATGAATGTAAATTACAGTACATTGTAAGCGCGCACAGAGCCATGTTCTTCGTCGACCATATAGACCACGATCACAATCCACTAGAGTCCACTGGGGACAACCGAGGTGTTGACGTTAATCTATTTCTCCCGTCTCCCGAGGAAAACGTAAATGTAATTTACATATTTAACGTAATTTACTTTTCGATACGTAAACCAAGAAGTTTTTCAGCAGGTTTTCAACAGAAAACCTATATAGCAATAGCTACAAGTATTAATTTTGGTGAGATTTTCACAAAAATGCCATGGTAGGTACATACATAATTTTTCGTTTCATGATCTCAGGATTCCAGAAAATACCCATCCATCACATTTTCATATTTCTTTATAATTTATTTATTTATGTACGCAGGAGAAGGGGGGAGGAGGAGGAGATACAGAAATCGCAAATTCCAACTTTGAAGTTCAATTACATGGGCAGTACCGTCGAATGGGGTGACTTTACATTCAAGGGGCGACTTTACCCACTTCGTTTTAGCCCAATAAATAAATTGCCAGGCAAAAATTAAAACCAAAATACGATTTGGAACGAAGCAGGTAGAAGGAGGAAAAGAAAAAAAAGATCGCCGCCCCTACCTCACTTCACCCAGTAACAGAACAAGAAAATGAAGCGCCGATATGGTTTTTTCCTTTTTCTTATTCGTCTTTTTTTTTTAACCACAAACACTCAAAATATTCAGTTTGGTTTCACACGGTTCAAGTTGGTACTTGACTAGTTTCTTCTCAATCGTATGTCTGAGTACAAACATCCTCAAATTTTGCCTCCCCACCCATCAATAACCCGTTAATAACAAATTGATAGGTAAAGTCGCCTCATTGAGGGGTGACTTTACACAAATGTTTTGAAAAATCATAAAAAATAGAAAGAAGGCTGCAAACTCAAACTTTTTTTTACAATTGTGTTGAGAAATGTTGGACCTAAATTTTAAAACCAAATTCACTTCAATAGCTTAAAAATTGGAGGAGTTATTAAAGGACAAAGTTGAAAAACATGAAAAAAGTGTGTAAAGTCGCCCCATTCGATGGTAGCCAACAAATCGAGCTGGAATTTAAACTGTGCATAAATGCGAGTTTTAAAATTTGAACATTCACATTTCAAGCCAATCCGTGCGTTGATTTGAAGAGGAGTCAATGTTAAGGTTCAAAAACGTGGAATTTTCTTTGGAACGCGAGATAGGACAAACTACCAAACCAAATAGGGCTCAAATTTGCACCAGAGGTGGTGAGATTGAAGTCTGATAGAAATTTCAAGACAATCGGTTTCGTAGTTCTCCAGAAATTAGCAAAAATATATCGGAAAAAAAAAGGAAATTATTGTTGGGTTTTTCATGGAACGGATTCCTTTGAATTCTTCTGATGGTTTTTCAGCTCTAAATAAGTAAAGTACTGCAACAACTGCGCAGACATTGATGTAGTAGGTAAATAGAAGCGTCTAAAATGTACGATTCAAGTTTCAAGCCAATCTGTTGGGTGGTTTTTGTATTTGAAATAGGTAGTTTTGAAAATTGAGAAACATTCTTTTATTCATTATAAAAAATGCATTTAAACTACCGGCCGCGAAGAAAACCTGCTTTTCTAGGGAGCCTGCTGCGCTAGAACTTTTTTTTTTGACGACCCTATTCGGCACATTAAGGTAAAACAACCTTGTTGATATGTGCTCGCTGTGACATTATAAAAATTTTATGGCCAGGTAATAAAATATAATTTAGATTCTTCCATACCGTCCGATCAAAATTTATAAACCCAAATACCAAAGCTCTTCCATTTCCAACATCTAAAAAATATAATTGATTAAAGATGTATAGTCTACGCACTAAAGATGATTTCAGTCATAATTTTTACCATTTTAGATAGGTACATAGAAAAACAAGGAGAATTCAATATCTACATTAGAAATTACCAAAATTTAAGAAAAAAGTAAAATAATTATAATATCTAACATTCATTATAAAAAATACAACAAAATAAATGAGAAATACCTATCTATGATAAATCTTGAACTGTCCCCGTTTTTCTAAGAAATTAATTCATTCGGTTTTTCTTTCTACACTTTTCAATCCAATCGGTACGATAACCGACCTAGTTTTTCTCACTACGCACTTACTAAATAATGGACGAATTTAAAGAAAAAGTGGAAATTTGAAAATCGTGTATTCATCATGATTGATTCCGAAGAGGTAAAACGAGTTAAATACGGAACTGCGTATTTTTAATTGATAAAAAATGCATTCGGGGGACCGGTAAAATGTATTTTCTGAATGAATAACGATCGCCTCCACGACTTCACGACTCAAAACTAGTCCATGTAAAAATGTCTGGATGGCGCCCAGGTAATGGAATTACCAATGCGTACAAGTTTATTATCCTTAATGACTCGAAATGGTAGCTTGATGGGTGAAGTAGCTGCAAAGTGAAGATGAAAAAATCTAAATTGTTGGTTTCCAAACGGACAACAGCTAATCTTTTAAGTGCCCTGAAATTTTCATCTGAAGAATTTGATGAATTGTCGTCAAATACCGGGTAAAAATTGAATATTCCACGTCAAAATTATTAATTTATATTATGTACTCGTACTTACACATACTACAAACATATCTATAGAATTGAAGTTAGAAGCCCAAAATATGAAAAAAATGATGAAATAAAATTTGTGAGAGGCTGTTTCAGAAACAACGCAAACCCAACATACGAGGCGCATTCCAAAAGTCCGTTCGCACGTTTCATATCTCCGGCCCTGGTAACACTGATGCAACGAAATTTTAACTGGAGTATCAGCACCCTCATGACACATCACCATAAAAATTTCATGGCCCTATCATGTTTCAATCTTGAGTTATGATAATTTGAAAATGAACAGTAGAATAAAAGCACCGTCCAAGAATGAGATGCAGGATTTCTAATATTTTCCCAAATTAAAAGGTCAAAAGTGATCTGCTACAGAGTCGTCAACATGCATCAGAATGTGTACAAATATGAGAAATTGTTGGCCAGGCGCGGTGCTCAAAAATCAAGGAAACAGTGTGAAGGAGGATGGGAGAATATTACCACAAAAAACCAAACCAATAGCCCAAGCGCTACGATGACAAAATAGAGGTGTATGTGTGCATGTATATGTGTGTGCACACTTGGTGTTGACTGTAGGCAGGCGTTACATGCTTACTGCAGTACACCAGCACACAGTCGCGTGAATTTTACTCAATATTAGCCACAAAAACTTTTGCATAGCAATATTTTTCTTATTCTGCCAGTCTGGATGGGCGCTTTGGGAAAAATTTGATGTGAGCGACCTTTTACCACCCCTCTTTATTCACTGGCCTTGCCACATCTAATTACCATCAACTCTAGCCATTGGAAGCTGAATTTTGAGGGGAAAATTTGCTTTTAGTAGTGCTCTTTGGGAAAAAGAACAAATTTTTTTTTTAATTTGGACAGGACATTTCATCAAGATTACATTTAGAAACTGATACTGCCCCATAACAGCTGCCTTGATTGCTTGGTGCATGGTGTGGAAAAGTAGCCTGAAGTCTCCTCTTTCCAATGAAACTAATTGCAGGTCTCTATCTCTATTAGCTTTCAAATGGTGGGGGGTGTGAACCGACTTTTGGAACGCGCCTTTTTTTATCCTTTTCAATTAGTTGAAGGAAAAAATTTACTTATACTCGTACACAGGAACCCAGCGAGGAGTACACTTTCCAGGGCCAATTTTATTGTTAGTTGGTTGTAAAATTTAAAAGTACAGTAAGTGAAAAAAATTCGAAATTGCATAAAAAATCTTGACTATATCCTTTACTAAAAAGTAGCGAACTTTAAAAAACTTGTTGAATAAATAAAGCCTCAAAAAGTGCAGGAAAATGATGATAGGCAAAATATAGGCAATTTCTCTGACACGTGTATAATGCGGATTTGCGTTTTGTTCAAGAGTTGTAACATATCTAGATCCGAGCTAATTCGGGCCAAAAAAATGGTAAATTATGAACTACTCGAAAAAAGCAAAAGTAT
This sequence comes from Parthenolecanium corni, assembly GCA_038050395.1. Lineage (NCBI taxonomy): Eukaryota > Metazoa > Arthropoda > Insecta > Hemiptera > Coccidae > Parthenolecanium > Parthenolecanium corni. Next base: position 224,654 of record JBBCAQ010000016.1, read on the forward strand.
CGACTACACCTTAAAGAAGATTCCGAAAAAAAAAAGCAAAAAAGGTTTTCTAGTCGAAAACCTGCTAAAAACAGTAGGCTAAGATACTACGACATTTTCCAAGGAAGAGGCTAAATTTTATTCCCATCTGCAGAAACGGAGAGTCCGACCTTAAAGGGATATTTTCCTCTTGGATGCGCCACTGAAGCAAAACTGCATAAAGGTGTCGAATTCGTAATATTCAATTCATTTTCGCATAACTTCTAGGTGTTCACTATTTTCTATTTTCCTCAAAATCTACTTTTAGCACTCACAATTCTCTAACCATCACGTACTGTCTTCATTCAGTTTTCTGCTTTCCTCAAGGTACATACCACTCAACTATCGCTTTTGCAACATACAGCAATTATCACCATTTTATACCCACTTCCGCCGTGAGACGTCAATTTCGCCATCACTTTTCGCTGCAAAAGCCTTCCTGCGAGCAGACGTGCGCTAATTTACTCGTCAATAAACTATTATACAATTTTTTATATCGTTGAAATACAGTTTTGAGAGCACGTGAAGCCGGTAGTAAACACCACGAAATCACGTACTACCAGAAACCAGTTTTGCTACTCTAGTCGCACACACAGTTACACACATCGTACTGTGTGGTGTGCTTCGTTTTTACGCACGAAGCACTGACCCTCCTCCACATGCCCGTCCCCAAGCACTCCACACACTCACACAGCTCCACCATACAGAGGGATACAAAAGCGAGCAAGAGAACAAACGCCAAATGGATGTTGGCAAACGACCCCCTTCTCACCTCCCCCCCCCCCCTTCCCAATCTATCTTATACACTCGTCGTATATTTTTTCAAATACAATCGACAGAAGAAAAAAATAAATTTGGTAGACCTATGGTACGCCAGTGGTGGGGCTAATAAACCGATCGGTTTTACCTGCACCAAGAAGGATGTGCTGCACTACGAAAGTACGGTGCAGGTTTTACACGCAGCCAGCGCACAGCTACACAGCCGTCAGCCAGTACTGCCAGTAGTGCTGTAGCCAGAACACGGTGCAGAGTGTAGCATGTGGTGCTCGATCGTGTATGTGCTGGAGGATTCGAATGAAAAAAAAATGCGCTTCGCTCGTATAATTTTTATCCGTCGTAAAAAATGTATTTTCATTCGTAATTAATAAATTCAATTCGCGTTGATTTAATTAAATATTAACAAGAAGAGAGTAAAAAATTTATCTACGCGAAACTATAGCCACAATTTGTGTACTCTTAAGAATTTTTTTCTGACTCCTTCTGTTAGCTTTTTAGCGGGGTTTCGTCTTTAGTTTTGTGTATTTTTTATGGCTGCTCGTTTACCAAAAGTAAAAATTGTGAAAGTGATGTGTTGAAACGACCGAGCTGGGTACATATACCGACATACGTCGAGAATGCCGGCTACATGAAAATTTCATGATCGTTTTGGTCTTCGCCATTGAACAGGTTCGTTTTTATACACCTTTTTTTGCCTAACTACATGCAAAATTCTTTTTATGTTAACAAAAGCTACTGATTTTCGGATTCCGAAAGAAAAATGTAGCTCAAAAAGACGAAAGCTGTGTTGCTGCTTTGCTCTTCTTCACGAAAAGCAACCGGTTTCATGCAGAGATTACATTTTGCATGCGTTAGTTTTATTGGATAGCAGTACCTGCAGATGCTAATATAAGAGGATGAAGGATAAAGAGAAGTAATGAATATTGAGTACACTCGCATAATACATACATATTTTAGGCGTTAGTAGTAAAAAAAATTGTCGCCCCCAAGTTTTACCATACGACAAGTCCCAGGAAAAAGAAGGCAAAGGCATCCTTAAATTATTTTTGACGAATTTCTGAGAAGATATTTGAAGATTCTATTTTGAAACCATTACCGGTATATAATATTGAACTGCTAGTAGAATCATTTTACAATAACTGGCGACTGAGAGTTACAAAAATAATTTGCAGAAGACACTGCATGACTGTAAGGCTTTAAAGAAGATGAAATATTTGAAATGAATGCTTTTCTTTCTGACCAAATACTGACATGATAATACGCGTATCACAAAATTTGTACATATTTTTGTAATTTGAAGCTAACTTATAGGGGTTGGCAGCATAAGACCAACTGAGAGAGTACCGATCTTGTTTCGATGTTTATGCCCCAAACATGAAGCTCAAGTCAAAGCTCAACTGGCAAAAAGAAGCTAACAGGTACTTTTCTAGCCCATCAAGCAGGAAAAACACAAAAAATATTTTTTTCCACCGAGGAAAAGAACGAATGAGTAATCTTAGTATAGAAATTGCGTAAAAATAATACCGAAGCTTTTTTCAATAATAATTTTGAAATCTAGATTTTTATAACCATTGCTTGCGGTTATATGCCAATGAAAAGTTAACAAGAATTTACGCATCGAAAAGGTTGTTCCTCAAACAAAGTTCATCTCGTGTTTCGCATTATAAAATCGACTTTGAATTTGTTTTGAGAACTTTCGCAGTAAAGTTCGTAGGAAGAACCTTATACTTCCACGAGAGAAACACCTTTGATAAGCCAATCAAAAAGAACCTCTAGTGATGACCTTCGGTGAACCGACCCTCAGACTGGTCAAACTAATTCTCTTCAACTTCACAAAATTTCAACTAGCATATTCAATGAGACAAACTAATCAAACAGGAAAGTTGTTTTAATAACGAGCAAAAGTTTTGATGGCGAGGAAAAATGATCGAAATTCTTTCATTAATTATATAGATATACATATTTATCAAAGTCTGCTGATAACGGAGTGTATTTCGTCAATTTGTTAAATTCAACCGATGATCATCTGATAAAAACTTTTTTCATATTTCAGCACATTCAATGAAATTTCTCTCATTATGCGATAGTCAGAAAGAATGCTCGGAATACGGATTTATAACAAAGAAAAACGGTTTACTTCTATGAACCCAGATGATGATGGGTTCAGATATTAGGTACAGAATTTACGTAACAAATTGAAGACGAGTGAAGCATCAATATAAGAATAGTAATATATAAAGAAAATTATAAAGAGCCGGAAAACGTGAAGAATAAATTGTTAAAACATTTCAATTTTCCAATAAACTTGGCAAATTTTGGAGGATGAATTGGCATTTGCCATTCACAATGCACTACAACAGAAGTATCAAAATTGTTTCAATCAGTGGCGAACCTGAATGTGAACTCGAAGAAATATTTTTATTCAAAATTGAGAAAAATCCGTTGAAAAATTCTGCGATTATATTGAAAACACCTACGTATATTATAGAAATGACAAATACTTTTTTTTTTCTACGAATCACACTTCCATTCAGTTTCCACAATTTGCTGTCGTCGTGTAAATTTGTTCGATGAGAAATGCCTATCGAATAGGGTTTGGATAAGATTATGGTAAGAATACAAGTAGAATAGGTAATATGCCTCTATAAGACACATAATTTACCTTGGAGGAAATACCGTAAAGTCATCAAAAATCTATCCTAAGGAATTGTAAGTAAAACCTTATAAAAATATTACATAGAACGGATTCCACGAATTGTTTTGTTTTTTGTGATGGAGAGGAGTAAAAAAGGATGAGAGAAAAATACAACTTTCAGACAACTCAAGTAACAGCTAACTACTTAAAAATTCAGTTACTTGTAACTTGGGATTTTTTCACAATTGTTTAGAGGAATTTCTAATTTTATTTAATTTCACCACTTTACTCTAATTCAGAAATATTAGTCTCAATCATTATCTAAAGAACTTCTTGAATAAAGCTTGGTATAACCACGAGAATGAGAATAATAAAAAAATAATATTAGATTGACTCTCACTGAACACTGATTAAAATAGGAAAAAACAGTGATTCAAAGACGTAGATAGTAAATTTGGTACAAAATTCAATCTTAAATAGCAGATAATATAATAATTACTCATTTACACAAAAAAAAATACGAGTACGTTATACTCGTATGTACCTACATCGAATTATTTAGACTATTACGACACCAACTACCACTACTCACAAAGGTACACAGATACTTGGTAACGATAAGGGTGTTACTTACAGACGTTTTATTAGATTATTCTGATTGAGCAAAAAACCAATTTATATGCGTAAGTAGTGCCTGTTTATTTGTATCAATTCTACTATTTGCGTGTAAAATTTTCTGCTTTTGAAAGTGTAAGCAGATAATTACGTAATTCATTTAACAAAATAAAATTACGATTCAGGCCATTTCAATAAAATAGTCTGATTTTTTAAAAGAATATTCGACAGCTGAATCTGATGACTGAGTTAAAGCAAAAATAATCTGTACCATAAGACTGTCTTCAGACAAATATAAGGAAGCGTCGTAGAGAAGAAATTAAGGGTAGAGATGAAGACAAAATTATTTCTTCTGACTTTTTCAATGCCTTGTAATTTTGAACATTACCTTCACAAAGTACAAAAAAAATACAGACATACTCATTTATAAAAGAGGAATTATAATCGATTTAGATGAAATAATTTTCAACACTAACGAACTGATTGAAAAATACCAACAGCAGTCAAAGGCCGGAGCGATATTTTTTTAGCATCATTATACATTTTGGAAGATTGTTGATATTTTTTATAAAGCCTGGTTTTTACCGCGGAAATATATCTGTTGTCCTTTGATTTTAATTCGTTTATTGGAATCAACTAAACAGCGCGTAGTAAACAGAATATGAATTTCTTCGTGCTGAGAGACTGATTACAAAATAATTCCAAGACCACAGATATACTTCCAAGTCCCAACCAAGCTCCGAGTCTAATAACATTACTCTCAATGATATTTTCACTTTGTTACCCCGAACGTCTTGGAAATTTTTTCAAAATCAGAAAGGTCCCAAAGTAGTATGAAAACAAGGAGCAAATTACAAAAAACATACGATGTCAAAAATTCATCAGGATATTGTGATTTGGGTTTAGTTATTTCATAATTTATGGGGGCTTTTTTTGAGGGTAGGAGAGATGTTTAATCGACCATGAGATGATTTCGAGCAACTAGCTATCCTCTAAATTCTCTTTAGAAGACAAAAGAGTAAGTTAAGGTGCCAAAGTGAAGGTGATCAGTAAAATGATATCTATAGTTCTTTATACGTATAGAAGAAGTAATGATAAAAACAAACTGCAAGATACTGCAACAACTCGGTCAAAATTTTCCCAATTTCCTCAGACACGAAGGAGGGTCCATATACGTACTCGTACTATACCAATAAGACAGCAACGACTTTTAAGTGATGAAAAGGCCAGCTGCGAGTCAATAATTTCCAGTCTCTCCAGCACCTTTCTGTCCATATCATGCCCTATATTGTGAGAAAAATTCCGCTAGCCAGAGAGCCATGCACTGTCATCTTGGTTGAAAAATCGCTCTTACCTACATTTCTAATTTGTTAAGACACCACGAGAAAGCGAGGCGGGGAGAATATGTTAACCTCAGTTAGCATGTTTTGATTAGATCGCGCGATTAAATTAATCGCCGCCCAGAGTAATTCGCTTTGAAATTAATAATTAATTTCAATTCAGAGCTCCAGCAGGATGTCGTGCTGCCATTCGACTGTTAGGTGCATTGGTAGGTATATTATACGGAATCTTCCTTCCGGACGTCAACTCTTGTCCGCCGAAGGATGGTGGAAATGAGAAAAATTATCTACTTTTAATCAACCGTTTAGATATATTCTCGTATGTGTATGTTTGTGTGCGTGTGAAGCATTTGAAAATTAATTTTCTGGAAAACATTTCGTATTCCATTCGCGTGTAATTTCGTTTCGGTATTTTTTCTTCTCGTACACGTACGTATTTTACGCGTCCAACACTCGTTCGTCTGATGTGAGGACAGCTTGCCAAAAAAAAAAAAAAAAATTGACGCGCAAATTACTGTATTCGAGTGTAATTAACATTTAATTAAAATTCTGCGTGGGATTGAAATAATTGCTGCAAATCCTTGTTGCTACAGAAATTATGTAATAGGGCAGATCTCAAAATTTGTAGGAACAGGTAGCCTGGAAGAATTCTGACTCTTTTTTAGTTCGATTTGATAAGTAGAAAATTGTGCCATCTTGAACACTTGAAATTACTGTAATAGTTTGAACAACCCTGATTTGAATCATTTATGACGCAACCTGATCGTTTGAGGAATGTTGTAATGGTCTCTTCAGTAGTCGAGTAAAACCTGATTTTTCTAGAGCCACAACTTTTCGTCTTTTTTACAGCCACGATGTGATATGACTTTGTTTTTCATTTTGGAGATACAAATCAATGAAATACCTACTCTAACTACAGTATATAGGCCCTCGATGAATTAAACTTCAAGATCCTAAAATTAACGATATAATAGAGGATGGAAATTTTGTTCGTTTCACTTATACCGAAGAGAAAGGCTGCCAAAACTTTTCTACTACGCCAACTACGTGCTCAAGTCCTGCCACTTCGCTCAATTTCTCACCAAACCGAAAGCATTCCGCGGGTCGAATTTTCAATTAAAATGTCCCAAAAATCCAGTTATAGTAAGTGAAAAATGTTATACGCGGTGAGAAAAATATGCAGAGTGCCATATATATCTGAGCGAGAGACGCACGTTGATAGGCCAGAGGTCAGCATAGGCACTTTTTCCCCGCACTGCCTTCACGCCCGCCAATACAAGAAATCATCGACGCGTGAAAATAATCGTTACGACTAAATACAAGAACAAAATTTTTAGCCCGTTTCTGGTTTCCGATGCAAATGAAGCGCCATGCACCGTACGTTTTATCAGTACTGCCGCATCGAAGTTACACATGATGGCGCCTCTAAACAAAGTAACCACAGAAAGTAGGTCCCTCACAGTGATAGCTGTAGAAGCAACGTACGAAATAGTGTTTTGGCTGAGCAAAGCGAGGGCCTAGGGGGGCAAAACCCCCTAGTTTTACATAAAATTCTAATTACCTATTCGGTGTTTAGGGAAACGGTACGCAGACCTTCATTTTCAGTTAGCCTTCCCGATTTTCGATACTTTTTACTAATAATCAACATTTTCCACACCAATTTTCCACTTTTTTCTCAGTTTAAAGAGAGGATGCAGCGCATTCGATGTTGAAAATTGCAAATTCTTTGGTTACGCTCTGCAATTCCTCCCCTACTTATCTTCATCACTTATACATCTGTCCCCCTCTCGTATTTATATACTGGAGTCACGTTTCTGTCTGCTGGATAATTAATCGTCACCGATGTTCCATTTGAATACGCCAGTATGTACTTCCGTCCAAATATATATTATAGGCTATCTAATGCGTACACATTCTCTGGGCAGAAGCAGATCACAATAGATGCGGTTAGATTTCGATGAGACACCGGAGCAGGAGGGTGCATTATAAAATTCCGCAAAATAGAAACGTGATATTGGTATAATCTGTGGTCTGCAGTAGACAAGACCATATCGCGGTGGTGTTGAATAATTTACATCTCATGTGTGGATGCATAATTGAGTGGAGAAAAAGCCACAAACGCCAGCACGAATTTCCAGTTCACGCGACACAACGACAGAAGTACGAATGCTATTTTCATTGAGACAGATGCGTAGTCAATGAAGGAAGTGGGTCCAAAAAAACAGAAGCAAGCTTAGAACTCTAGTCACTTGAAATGTCACACTTTCAGACAAATCCTGAAAGTACACTTTGCCTAAGACTGGCAGAAAATAAACACAGACTCGACCCAACATTACACTATAAAATAATTTTTTTGAAATTTTCACGGATTTTATGTAAATGGCTTTTTTATGACTTTCATAACATTACAGAAAGGTGCGATACATAGCACGTCATGCATGATGCATTCAAGGGTTAAGAATAGTATAGAGCACAATCACTAAAAAAAATTCAAAGGGGGCAAAGGTAAGTATTTCTTAGAAGTATTAGAAGTATGACCAAAAAGATAGTAACTTCCACAACTCGTAAAAAAAAACCATCACCAAATTCTCGCACAGAACAAGCTACCAGACCATTCAATTATATCTCCTCACCTTCGACGAAGGAAGTTTTATTTCAATTTAAAATTTCGTACGTACACTCCTGCATCGCCATCATTTTTCATATTTTTATCCTAAATCGAGATCATTATCTGCGGAAGTAGTGAATCGGGACACCCGGTGTTTCAAAACAACCAAAAAACACACACACACAAAAGTTAAAACTAAATTCAGCCGTCTGTTTCCATCATTATTCATCCATTTTTGGAAGGTAGCCAGCCTTTACAGCACCATTGAAAAAATAAAACCACTATCAATCTGATTATCGATGAGCTAATTCATGGCTCCTGTTCGTATAAATCGATTAAAATTAATCGTAGAATTAGGTATGTTATATTTGTTATTTTTGTGATTAGTCGAAGCCAATGTCTTCATAATATTATTATTTCCATACCTAAATTACCGAAACAACCTGCGCGACGCTAAATTTGTTATCAATTTTCATTTATCAATATTTGCTCACTCTCCTAAGGTGTGATGTGTTCTCGCGTAATTAGTAAAAGTTGAATATTCTAATTTCCGAGTATCGAAATCACGCGCAGAGAAAGCAAAAGGTATACGTATAGGTAATTGAAATTATGAAAAATCGTGAGAAATGTACCAACGTACAGTGATTAGAAAATCAAAACCCGTTTCCGCATTTTCGACGCAGCCGTTGCGATAAATGAGGAAAAGGGTCTAGCAGGATAAGATAGGTGAAATGACCTTTTTCGAATTTCGACCTGAAACTTGGGGGTCAGGTTGACCATGATGAAAAACTAATTCAGCCCAAATTTCAGCCCCCCACCTCAACTGGTTGCCCCCTGGGGAGTGAAAATGTGTTTTGGCCATTTTGAAGGTTTTTTGCCCATAACTTTTTTCATAATTGTTCATTTGATTTGAAATTTTTATGATAGTTAGTCCTCCATGAGCTCTATCTACCACCAAAATTTCGCGGTTCCAGCTCCAGTTGTTTTCCAGTAACTCCAGCTGGAAATTTTGGAGCTTTTTACCCCATGGAGTCTACAAGTTGAAATTTTCACTGATGATAGCTTATCTAGTCTACATTACACCCATATAATTTGTTTTCCGAAATTCAGGGTGGACAAGGTAGTTTTTTGGCATTGAAATATCAGTTTTTTCATATTTTCATAGTAAATCTCCCATTATATAACTACACCGAAGGCATTACTTGCACATCAGTGCACCAATTCCACTAAATGGTAGCTACTAAGCCTAATCTCCCACAAAGTGACAGTACAAGTACCAGGTGGCGTCATGGTGTCACATATGACGCCATTTGAAATTTTGAGATGGACTTCTCCAAGGACCAATATTTTGAGAACCACTGACTTGTGTCATACAATGCCACCTGGTCCTTTGAGGTTATTCTTGTGGTGTCATATATGACGCCACCTGTTACTTTGAGTAATCTAGTGAAACCTGGTTTTTCTAGTGTTAGAGAATGATTCTTTGTCCTCCTATAAGTTATTAATACTATTCCTCTGTTTGATTGCACCTACACATACATAGCTTAAGATATCTCATATGCTATTTTTTAAATGACATAATTATGTTGCTCTTGTTTGGCCCATCCGAAAAATTGTTCTGGTTACTAGGGTGGTCCTTATTTATAGAAGTAAAAAATTTTTTTGCAATTTCTGCTCCCACCCCCCAGATTTGTTCCATTTCATGATGAAAAATAAATTCCATTAAAATTTCAGCCCCCTAGATTGAAATTAAGTGGTGACTTAAGGGGGTTGAAAATTCATATATGCAAATACTGGCATTATTTCACATTATCTGAAATTTTAATGGAATTTATTTTTCATCATGAAATGGAACAAATCTGGGGGGTGGGAGCAGAAATTGCAAAAAAATTTTTTACTTCTATAAATAAGGACCACCCTAGTAACCAGAACAATTTTTCGGATGGGCCAAACAAGAGCAACATAATTATGTCATTTAAAAAATAGCATATGAGATATCTTAAGCTATGTATGTGTAGGTGCAATCAAACAGAGGAATAGTATTAATAACTTATAGGAGGACAAAGAATCATTCTCTAACACTAGAAAAACCAGGTTTCACTAGATTACTCAAAGTAACAGGTGGCGTCATATATGACACCACAAGAATAACCTCAAAGGACCAGGTGGCATTGTATGACACAAGTCAGTGGTTCTCAAAATATTGGTCCTTGGAGAAGTCCATCTCAAAATTTCAAATGGCGTCATATGTGACACCATGACGCCACCTGGTACTTGTACTGTCACTTTGTGGGAGATTAGGCTTAGTAGCTACCATTTAGTGGAATTGGTGCACTGATGTGCAAGTAATGCCTTCGGTGTAGTTATATAATGGGAGATTTACTATGAAAATATGAAAAAACTGATATTTCAATGCCAAAAAACTACCTTGTCCACCCTGAATTTCGGAAAACAAATTATATGGGTGTAATGTAGACTAGATAAGCTATCATCAGTGAAAATTTCAACTTGTAGACTCCATGGGGTAAAAAGCTCCAAAATTTCCAGCTGGAGTTACTGGAAAACAACTGGAGCTGGAACCGCGAAATTTTGGTGGTAGATAGAGCTCATGGAGGACTAACTATCATAAAAATTTCAAATCAAATGAACAATTATGAAAAAAGTTATGGGCAAAAAACCTTCAAAATGGCCAAAACACATTTTCACTCCCCAGGGGGCAACCAGTTGAGGTGGGGGGCTGAAATTTGGGCTGAATTAGTTTTTCATCATGGTCAACCTGACCCCCAAGTTTCAGGTCGAAATTCGAAAAAGGTCATTTCACCTATCTTATCCTGCTAGACCCTTTATTTGAAATAGCAATTATAATTAAATTTCATCGGTGCCGGATGTAAATTTCTATTATTTCTACCCAAGGGCTCAATCGAAGCGATTATTTTCAATTAGTCTTATGAAAAGACTGAGATTTCAGTCATTTACAATATGTTTTCGAAATCTCGACTGTATATACCCATAGGAGAATATTTTCTCAAACAGAACTCACCTTCGATCATATTATAGTACTGGACAGTCAGTAAGCTAATAGCTATCCTTTCTCAATATACCGACGTTGTCCATGGTTCAATGGGGTGCGCATGCGCAAAGCAACATAATTGTTTGAACCAGCTAATGGCATAATGGATGTGCAACTTTTTTGTAGATGATATTCAAAAACTTTAATCGCGCAACAATAAATACACCTCGATCGTCTGGGAATTTATATGGAAAAATATATTAAAGTCTCTCCTTTCAAATAAAAATGGCCGTGTGTCTTATATCTCCCCTTTTTTTTTTTTTTCAAATGGTAAGGGTGCGAACTGACTTTTGGAATGCGCATCGTTTATTTTTGTACAACTGCGCATGCACGCCCCCAATTGTCACGGAGTTGATTAGGCAGTGTTGACCCTTGGAAAATGGACTAGATTTTTTAAGGGCCCACAGAGTCTTAAGAGAGGAAAAGACTCTATTTTCCAATATCTCTCGTCTAAAGAAAAAATACATAGAATGGGGCACGGCCAACGTAATAAATCGAGCTTTTCCCAGAAACAAGAACATATTCAACTCCTTATACGTACGAGTATTAACCGGTGAATAATATACGTATTTTATTTGCATTAGGTACTACTAGAAGGGAAAATTCGCTTACCATACGATGCCATGCTGTTGGTAATCGATGAGTTTCTCGGTATTTTTGAATATAACTGCTAATTATTTCTGAAAGAAAAAAAAATGAGCATAAGATTAACAAATATCGTTACAAGATATGAACTGAACAAGATTTATTTTTAATTTTTAATTTTCTATTGTAAACAGAAGAGATGCGTAAAAAGTAAAAACTATCAAGGTTCATATCTTGACATATTGCAAATACAAAATTACCTTTATGTTCAAAAAGCACTTCACTCGAGTCAAGTATTTCAAAGATTTTCCCATATCAAAAAATCATGACATCTAATATAGTTTGATAATGAGGTATTATTGAATATCCTAAAAAGCTGATTCTTTAAAAATGACCTTGGTCGAACATTTTCTTGACTCATTTTAGAGGGCACATTAACAAATTACGACTGAAGTGATTGTGACCGACTAAAATGAATCATTAGATATCACTCTGGGTTAGTTTAAAAATATTTTCGGCTAGTATAACTGAATTTACTTTACCTTCACCAAACTCAAAATTGAAAGACTCAACATTTTGGACGGAAATATTTTCTATTTTATAATGCTGAGAAAGGTGACTAAACTAACAATCCGCTTCTCGCTCATCGATATTGAATTTTTTTCTTTCTTTTCGAAGAATTGCTGAAATTTCAAGTTCATCCTACATCGTTTACTGCAAATTTGTTTGTCCTCCTCCTTTTTCATCAAAATGTATCCGCAAAAAAAAACCTTATTCTAATGACGCAACGTTTCTTTTGCCGAAGCGGAAAAAAGATTTTCTACTAACTTATGGCCAAACAAAGCGCAAAAATCGTTGCCGAATTTGAAAGATTCGAAACGAGAATGGCTGTTCCAGTTTACTCATTGTTAGCTCAATATTTTAGTCTGTGTCCTAGACAAAAAAAAACGGCAAATAGTGGTACAAGCATGAAACTTTGTACAAAATTTTTTAAAATTATTCTAAGAAATTTGACCCGAAGTACACCAAAATTGGACCCATAGGAGCCCCCCACGAGCCCCCACTTGTGGATACTATTTCACTTAAATTTTTGACTGCAAAATTTCAATTTTTTTTCAATCATTATGAATATTTAGAGGGTTGCTTAATTTTACCTTGTTATCAGACTTCAGCTAAACCCCTCCCCCAACGGCTGAGAAGGGGGCCCCAAAAAAAGGGCTAAACAGAAATTGAGCAATATGGGAGTGCAATATATCAAATAATATAGTTTTGAGGCTGCTGAATCCGAATTTTATATGCGTTTTGAGCCACACCCCCTCCTTAAGCTCAAAAATGTACCACCTAGGGGGCAATGAGAGAAATTAGTCATATGGAAGTGTGTTATATCATTAAATATTAATTTTAGGCTGCTCAATTCAAATTTATCATGAGTTTTGAGTTCACCCCCTTCCCTAAGGCCAAAACTGAACCACAAAGGGGGCAAGGAGTAAAATAAATATAAAAGTGTGTTATATCATTGTATCAAGTTTTCAGGCTACTCAATTTAAATTTACCATCAGTCTTGTACTCAGGCCCATCCCTGAGGTGAAAAACATGCTACAAATGGGATAAAAAGTAACTTGAGCAATTACGAGGGACCAATCTATTATTGCATTGGTTCCAAAAGTATTATGTTATCAAGTTTAGAATAAGTAAGCAAATTAGGGTGGTCCTTATAAATAGATAGAAAACATATTGGTGCCACTTAATGAAAAAATATTTCCATAAGAATTCCAGCCCCCTCCCTCCCCTGGTTGAAATTAAAGGGTGCCTACAATGACTTGAAAATTTATACATGGGAAATTAGGTATTATTTCACACTATCATGAGTAGGTATTGCACATTAGAAACAGAAAAAAACATGTATTTTCTCCTTCAATGTATTACTAAAACTCAGTGTTATGCTTGAAAAATAGATCTGCGGGGTTGGAGAAGGTTTGGACCTACCCTTCTATTTTGTAGAAAATAACTTTTTTCTTATTATGAGTGATAGAAATGAAAATAGGAACAGCCAAAACTAGTAGAAATTGGAAAAAGTTGGCAGGACTTAGCAAAAGCAGGCAGAACTTGGCAAAAGATATTACATGTTGGCAGAACTTGGCAAAAGTAATGAAAAATTGGTAGAACTTGACAATTAATATATAATCACAGACTCATCAGGGCCATTTTGATTTTTTTTTAAAACTTTTTTCTATAGTGGTGCAGGGTAGAAACTAAAAGAATGGCTGCAATTTAGTAGATTGGTAGCCTGATATTTGTCAGAAAATTTGTAAACGGCAAGAAGGGGATTTCTGTAGGTGCATTCAATGCTTTTTATTGACCGTTCTATTATAACATCTGTTTTTCTCACATGCAAACTTCATATGAGTTGTTCTCTCAAGTGTGTAATTTTGCTGAAATTCCTTTCTTGTTTTACTAAGTTCTGCTAAGTCCTGCCAACTTTTTCCAATTTCTACTAGTTTTGGCTGTTCCTATTTTCATTTCTATCACTCATAATAAGAAAAAAGTTATTTTCTACAAAATAGAAGGGTAGGTCCAAACCTTCTCCAACCCCGCAGATCTATTTTTCAAGCATAACACTGAGTTTTAGTAATACATTGAAGGAGAAAATACATGTTTTTTTCTGTTTCTAATGTGCAATACCTACTCATGATAGTGTGAAATAATACCTAATTTCCCATGTATAAATTTTCAAGTCATTGTAGGCACCCTTTAATTTCAACCAGGGGAGGGAGGGGGCTGGAATTCTTATGGAAATATTTTTTCATTAAGTGGCACCAATATGTTTTCTATCTATTTATAAGGACCACCCTAATTTGCTTACTTATTCTAAACTTGATAACATAATACTTTTGGAACCAATGCAATAATAGATTGGTCCCTCGTAATTGCTCAAGTTACTTTTTATCCCATTTGTAGCATGTTTTTCACCTCAGGGATGGGCCTGAGTACAAGACTGATGGTAAATTTAAATTGAGTAGCCTGAAAACTTGATACAATGATATAACACACTTTTATATTTATTTTACTCCTTGCCCCCTTTGTGGTTCAGTTTTGGCCTTAGGGAAGGGGGTGAACTCAAAACTCATGATAAATTTGAATTGAGCAGCCTAAAATTAATATTTAATGATATAACACACTTCCATATGACTAATTTCTCTCATTGCCCCCTAGGTGGTACATTTTTGAGCTTAAGGAGGGGGTGTGGCTCAAAACGCATATAAAATTCGGATTCAGCAGCCTCAAAACTATATTATTTGATATATTGCACTCCCATATTGCTCAATTTCTGTTTAGCCCTTTTTTTGGGGCCCCCTTCTCAGCCGTTGGGGGAGGGGTTTAGCTGAAGTCTGATAACAAGGTAAAATTAAGCAACCCTCTAAATATTCATAATGATTGAAAAAAAATTGAAATTTTGCAGTCAAAAATTTAAGTGAAATAGTATCCACAAGTGGGGGCTCGTGGGGGGCTCCTATGGGTCCAATTTTGGTGTACTTCGGGTCAAATTTCTTAGAATAATTTTAAAAAATTTTGTACAAAGTTTCATGCTTGTACCACAATTTGCCGTTTTTCATCAAAATCTGATGTGTAGGACACAGACTATTTGCCGGCTTCATTCGGTTATTTGTATACCGTACCAGAAAATTATTTCTCCAAACTTACAACCGACTGTGAGTCAGTTTCAAGTTTTGTGCATTTCATTTACTAGGTCAGCATTATCAAGTGCGATATTCGGTGAGACAAACATTATCATTACTGATCACGTTTCAAGAGTACCTATAACCAGTAATATAAATATTACCAACATTAAAATAAATTTGGCTGAACTGAAAGAGTGTGGTATCGGAAAAAAACATACCTACCAGTCGACCAAAATAAGACGTCAGTAATAAAACTACACGTATAAGTAGAATATAAAAATTTTATAAAACTAAACTATTGATTTTCATAAATTTATAGAGCACACGTAAACTGGTTATACGATTTCATTTCTGAAGAAAATATATTCATAAGTTTGTCATAAAATTGGACGAAAGAGAAAAATTGTACGAGAAAAAGTTGGAAATCTCGAGCCAATACACCGTATGCTATAGATGAATATCGTAAAAAATTAAAAAATAAAACATGAAAGAGAAAAATATAAAGTTTGCATCTGAAAAAGAAGAAAAAAACTCGCATATTTATTTGTTATAAATGGCAAAACAGCGGGCCCACCTACTGATTATGTTGCTTGTTGGTAGCATGGAGGTTGTCAGAGAACGAATCTCAAAGGAGTGGATAAATTAGCCACTCAAGATTAACAGTCAATTTTATGGTACGAATATAAAACTAAAATGCAGTGTTTTTTTTTTTCTTAGATACAAAGGGTTATTCGAACATTACTTTTTAGTTCGATATCAGTTCAAACAACCAGAAACGGTATTTTTATTCCATTTTTAGGCGTTTTTTGACAAGTCCGTATACCTATCTACATTATTTCTCACTTCGAAACAGAACTTTCTTTTCTCATTCAATTTTTTTTTTCCCATCCAAATGGCCCTTACTTTTATTCTATTATTCAATTCTCACTCCTAATTGACTCATTTTTCGTAATTTCCACAAAACTCCGCTTATATCGCTCTATTTATTTCACACTGCAGCTCCTCCAAAGACTACATCAACCTATATCCAACAGATCACTGCTCTCTGCGGGTGGACAAAAAGGTGTGAACCAATTCTATATCGTAGAACTTGATATCGAACAGAACCCCTTTTAAGCCACCTTCCACTTCGCAATAAGTTGCAAACTCCCAGTCACCGTAGCGAATTTTTCTTCTTGAAAACAGCAAGCCCCCTCAAAAAACCTTATCCAGCAATCTACGCCCACCATCTCATCCCAAATCATCGATCATTTCGTATTAATCGATCTGCTATAACTGTAAAATAGGTAAGCAATACGCAAGGAGGTACATCTGTGGCAGGTAAAGAAAACGAAACGAGAACATAAAGACCAACCGCGCAATTACTCGAATGCAGTAGGAGATTGTTAGTGCGTGTGCCACTGATGGTCGCAATTAATTTTAATCACGTGCAATAATTTATAGCATTATAAGTTGCAGAAAATCAGCAAAGAAAAACAAGGCTAACGTGTGTAATCAATTAGTTGGCGTCGGTGGATTCTGCATAATTATTATAAACCTACAATATATAGAATGATAACTGAAAACAAATAAAATCTCCAACACTCCCACCCCCCAGCAACTCGATCAATGTTTTCCCCAGCCATTTTTATTTTTAAAAAGTCGACAGAATCAAACGAAATGGATTAAACATATACAAATGTACTGCACCAACAGTCCAACCTCCACACGTAATACGATTAGACGTTTTGCAGGAAATGAAATTGGATGGTGGGAAGGGGCCAGCTAGGAATATAGGTAGCCTACATAATTATAGCTCAGGTCATCGGTATTGTTTACATATTGAAAAGAGTGAAAATTGAGTACCTAGCGCCTACAACAGAAAATCCGAGGACATTTCGAATTCTTCGGCTACTTTAAACGCTAATGCGACCAAGTTTCCAGGGAGAAGGTGAGGGGATTACTCGTAATTTAATCTCATTTACTCTTCAAACTATATTAATACCTTTTACTGGTTGCTACATACAGGAGTTGTATACGAGAATATTTTTTTTTTTTTGCTCCACAATCACGACATTATATTCTATCGACAAAACGTGATTTTCATTATTGGATTTTGAAATTATTCGATATTGGGGCACGTGTAGGTTGTGTATATGGATTAGACATTAGCTACGAAAATGGAGTCGGCAGCGTATAGATGGAATGAGTCTGTTGAGATGAAGCTGTGTCATGAAAAATGTGAACGTGGTAAATTGAAGAAATTGGGTCGAAATGTGGGTACAAGGTGGAACAGAATATCGATTTTTCATGAAAGTTATCATGCATTTTGATCAAAATTAGAAAAGTCGATATTTAAATAGACATATCTACGATATGAATGTAGAAGCAATTAAGAAGTCTGAAATCACGTTATTCCGAATGAATCAGAGTTGGAGCTACAGCAGAGTACAGTGTGCCATGGAGCTCGAAGGAATCTGTTCATACTTTTTACAAACAGATCGAACAACAAGCAACTTTAACACTAGAAATACCAGGTTTTACTCGCTTACTCAAAGGCCTCGTATGACATAAGTCAGGGGTTCTAAAAATATTGGTCGTTTGAGAAGTCCATCTTAAAATTTTGAGTGGTGTCGAATATGACACCACCTTTCTAGTGTTGAAACGACTAAAAATTTTTAATGAACCCTACACATTCACATCTTGACCGGTAAAAGGTAAATAATACGTTTCATTAGTTTTTGAGGTGACAAAAATTATCGTTTCATTGAAGGTAATTCATGTGTAAAAAATCACACATTAAAAAATAACCATTTGCTTATAATTTTTTACAAAATTACCTTTTAGGGTTGAAATATCTATTGACAGCTACAAAAAATAATGTCTAAATCGAAAAAGCAACTGGTTTAACCTGCCAAAAGAACACATCCAATATTCAAATTCAATATTTCACTCAGTCAATGAGTCTTTCCATTATAAATAACACGTGTAAAAAATCACACAAGAACATTCTGCTCATTACAGTGTAATGTTTTACACATAATTACGAGTATATTACCTTTTAATGAAAAGATTTTAAAAATATGCTTCGTATTGACAATTTAAGTAAGGTGTAATTTTTTGCTCACCTTACTTTTAATAAAATGATTTGATTTTTTCATCTCAAAACTAATGAAACTTGTTTTCTCTTTTTGTGAGTTAAATAACGAGGATTAATTAATTTTAAGCCCAAAATCTTTGGAATACATCGATGGTGTTAAACTCCAGCATACCAATGCATAAATAAACTCAATCAAAAAACACCACCAACAAGAACAGAATAGAAATTCCAAAAAGTAATCTATTCAAACACACAAGCTACTAAAAAGATTTCATTTTGCAAGATACGAATACCCTATAGAAATAACATTATCTTCAAATCCACGTTTGAAAATTCTAATTAGCATTTTAACAGGTAGAAGAACCATCTTCCTGGGTGCTGCTGGTGAAAGAAATTGAAACCTTTTTTATTCTGTATGGCTTCGGATTAGTTCATAAAAACATGAACAGGAAAAAAAAAGAGTGATGATACAAAACTGTGTATTATATATTTCATGATAACGTATAGTCACTCGCGTACAATGGAACGAGGGCGTTGGACAAGTTTTTTAATAATGACCTTGCTATGACCCCATCTTTTCTCCAGTGGAGAACCCACATCAAAGGCATCGATGTGTTCAGTTTTTGATAAAGCGCGGAAAAAAGTGGTTTTCAAAATGGGAGGGATACGCGAATGAAACCAGTTCCTTTTTTTAGTGTATCCAGCATACACAGGTATACCTAAATACAATAAAATACAGACGGCTTTGTAAGCTAAAAAATATTTCGACCACTTCTATACTATAAAGTACCAATAAATCAGTCAGCTTTTGGGTAATTATGTGAGGATTATTACCTTTTTTTTCATTTTTTTTTCATGATCCAATTACTTCTGACCGGGTTTTCTCGAAATCCAGTTTTAAACTTTTTTTTTCCCCCAAGTAGGTAGGTGTGTTTATATTCTGTCTCTAAAATGGTATGTGCGTGTGGCACGTGTGCATCGATTTAGAAACCCCTACTTTGTGTGGTTGGCAGACTGACTACAGAACTATAGGTGAGTAGTAAAGTGAAGTCTTCTTCGAACAGATGTGATCTTATGGCATACTCTCGGATTCAGCCAGTCCTTTCTATACAAGAAACGGGCTGGCGGAGGGTACCTAAAAAATGAAAACTCAGGCATATCTATTTATATGTACTTCTCTGCTCTGTGTGGCACACACATCGCGAATTGGCAGCGTATTCAATATTTTTGGCTGCTGCTCCAGGAGGTGGTAACGACAATATTAAAAATGATTCTAAAAAGATTCTAAAAGATCGGAGTGAAACTTGCGTGTATTTGAAAGACTGGTTGAGTTACTTGATACAAACTTCACCCCATGGTAGATACTACAAGTAATATCTCTGTTATAATGAGTGAGTCAGGATAAAGTCAACCTCGGGTGGTTGGTAGTTTGCTTCTTCTAGAAAAGTTACAAACGTGAGAGAAATCTGAATAGAGTCATTAAGGTACCTAAGAAATGAATAAAACACGATGTACGGTAATTTACATATCGATAGCTTAGAGAGTAATGACTATAGCTCCCAAAAAAATAAATAAATTAATTAATAGAAACTCTCTCATCAGTAATTCAGTTGCCTTATACGTATAATATTGGTACAGAATTTTCAATTTTTGGATGTTGTTTCAATAAGGCTATGGGTAGAATCAGTAATGATAAAGAGTTTCGAATGAAACTCCAAGTACGTAACTCTTTTTCATGAAATTGACACTAACTACGAGTATATGAAAATAATCACTCAATACATTTTATAAAATTAAAATTTTTTCAATTTTTTATTACATATTTCGGATTTTTATTGGTGGCAACACTGACTATCACATGAAGACATGAAAACTGTCCCGTTAGAGTAAAACCTATATTTTTGAGGAGTATTTTATTAAAATTGGCGTCGGACGTTTCTAGTGTAAGTTCAAGGGCAGTTGGCAAACTATGAAGTGATGGTTCCCAGAAGATGTACCATTTAGTTCGAGTGTCTGACTGATATCTAAATGGTTCTCAACGATTTAAATCTTAGTATCTCCATAACATTTCTCTTTGTTTTTCAAATATACTATTACCAGACCAGATAGGTCATCATTATCAAACAATATTATAAACTAGAAATACTTATGCGGTAACCGCTCACAGGTCTCTTTCGTCAGCATCTTTGACTGAAGATGTAAACCACCTGCCAGAATACATATCCTTCAGACTAACTAAATTTTACTGTACACTTTCTTGGCTCAATCTACGACTACCGGAGCGTCAATATTACAAAACTAAATCAATTTGCAACACGATCAGAAGGCAAATAAAACGTGCGATGAACAATTTGCAGCCATATTAAAGTTGTGTAAAAGCGAATATATATACATCTTCTAGCAATAGTCACATTTTACTATTCTGATCTCTAATGCCTATGAGGTTGGCTACTACTGTACACGAGCATCTACGGGTGTATGTTGATTTTAAGCCAATAAAAAACTACCTTCCTTACCTTCCTTTCTGTACGTCTGATTGAATGATAAACACGAACAAACCATATTATATGGTTAAATTACTTATACATCGTAAAAACGCAGCGTGGATTCGGCAAAAAGCCATATCAACGACCGCCTATTTGGAAAATAAATATTATTATTTCGCTGGAACACGAGTGAAATTCGATCGAATTCGGGCACCGAGGGTTTATTTGAGTTTTTTTTTTTTAGCCCGACTGATGAGGTTTTATGAGCCCAGCGATTCGTACGAATTTGGTTTAAAAAATGCATTTCGAGGGCCATAAAGTGCACTGAAGACCGAGGAGAAACATTCGCTGTAGCCCACACTTTCTCGGCGGGGCTGTGCTTACAGGGGAATGAACGCGAAATTTCATGCGGGTAATCCTCGCCCTCTTCAGCGTAAAAAATTCGCTTTACATTAGCAAGTCTTACCCATGATTTTAGAAAAAATACCACCCCGAAGCTTTCGTATAAATTTGGCACTTACGTCTGTATTTGGGCAGGTTTTTCAGCTACGCGTACCTAAATAACTTCAACTCCACACATATAATTTAATTCAACAAACTGCATGATGTCACCTTTTTGAAGACATCGTAAATACATTCCTTGAATTAAATGGAAGTGTTTTGTAGATAGGTACTGCTGCAGCTATGCATGTATATTCTAGGATCTCGACGCACCAAAATTGGTGTTAGTGGCATTTCTTGGAGCAGCTTGATAATTACGAGTATGTTCTCTACATAAAATTAATAAGAATTTGCAGTTCACGTCTTATAAAACGTACCAAAACAAAAGACCACTCGAGAACTGTCTATTGATGACCAGAATAATTCATGTTCAGAAAATGAATTTCAAATTTTAATTTAAAAAAAAAAACAAAAAAACACGACAACCAAGAAACGTTTAGCCCTTAACAAATGAGACAAAATTATCGAATTTTCTGATCAACAGACTCTATACTATACCTATAGTAATTAATTTTCTAAATTTGTAGCCGAAGCGTGAAATGCTTAATTAAGCGGGACACGAATTAAGTTGTAGACTACAAAAGCAAAACATCGACGAGTACCATGTCAGTGTCATCTCCAGTAAGGAAGTTCATAAAACTCGTAAGATGAATGTTAATTTTCACCGTATAACTATTCACGAGTATAGTCATCCGACGCGTGCCTCACATCTTCCTGCAAAAATTAGTGTTTATAATTTGAAGTACATCCGGCCATTTAATATGTTTCACGAGAGTAATAAATGCTTGATAGATGACAAAGAGCACAACGTACTTTACAGGTTACCAAAATCTACATTTCATTCGTTATGAAGATAACCATTTTCAAGACCACTTTAACATAACGATTCGAGGTTCCAGAACATTTATAAAAATTTTTTCAATTGAAAAGCTTCGAAGAAAAATTAATTTCTGCTACGGTAAGGAGATGGAAACCTTTCCTCTTTTTTATAACACCACCTGCAAAACAAAATTAAGAGGAGATTTTGACTTTAGAAAACGCACGTAGGTAAATATTCACTCGGTGTCTCGCACTCCTACCCTCTCATTATATAATGCAACAATATTATTATTTACTCTAATTCAACGAACAGTTTTCATATCGCGGTGAACTTCATGTCCAAAAAGGCATTAGGTAAAAATAAAAACATCATTATTTCGGACTTCGCTTGTGTACTGGATCTTGGCTTCCGAGAGAAGAAAAAGCCATAAAGTCGTTTTTTTCTCCTCTCACACTTGAATCTCGAAACATAGCCTCCAGCCATCCATTGCAGATCTGTTCCAAAATATCGTATCGAAATTATAGCCAGATTCACATTTGTGGTAATAGGTCGTAAAATGAGGGGGAAAAGTGTGGTAAACCAACGGAAACACTAAACATGCAATGCACTGGGGGATCATCAACACTCGTGTACAACAGGAAAACGAAAAAAGATGTACCAGGTGCCAAAACAGTAATTAACGAAAAGATCGTTCTAAAAATAACACTGATGATAGGCTACAATATTTATTCCATATAAAGTTAAATATTTGAATTTCGAGTAGGTGGAACGCTGATGGCGCTCAGTGAGGCTACCGAAATTGTAAGGAAAATTAAGACTCGTCCGTTTTTTCTCAGAGCAATACATTCAATGCAACGAGGAGTAGTTTCCTACAACCAACTAGTTTATTCATTTTTGCAATTTTCAGGTGGGGGAAAATTAGAAATTCGATATAAATTTCTCCAATCCAATGTTGGTAAAAGTGAAATACAGAAATTGTGACAGTGATTTAAATTTTCACCACAAAACAAAATCAATACGGTTGTTGAACCCTCAGGACTCTATAATTTCAACTATTCTTTGTCTCTTAATTCAACAGAAATGTCTCTTCTGGCTTTCAATGCAATGCAAGAAAAAATACAAATCTCTCAACAACTTTCGTCTTCAAACCTTCCAAATCAACATCGACTAAATCTTCAACAAATTATTCTCCCAAATGAAAACATACATGCCTAAATCTTCAAATAAAGAAATTGAAAATATGGCTGCAAACAAAAGCTTCAAATTCTCACGACCCAAGACTATACTACAATATTTAAAAAAAAATAAAATGAATCATTATTGAATTTGACGAAGCATCGTTTTAAAGTTTGGGTTCAAGGTACGATGATGTAAAATATTCAGTAAGCTGATATGTTGGAAAATTAAAAAAAAAGTGACGTAAAAGAACCTAATCAAGTACGCACACTACTCCATTTTGATAATCATTTGATGAACAAGGCGGTTAGTTGTCTACAGGACTAAAGCGGCGTATCATCAAAAAACCAACCAGGATAATATGACTGAACCAATTTCAGTGCAAACCAAATCAACCAAATTTAATGAAGTGTACTACAGCAATGCTGTCATCTTCACAATAAATTCACAATCAATGACTTCAGACTGAACTCGACTAACTTTGAACTCGAAGGGACATATCACCTTGCTAAAACCAACTAAAGTATTTCTCAAGTAGGTAAAAGGCGGGGTATTATAGTGGATTATGACACGAGTACACATTACTATACAGCAGTATTGCCAACCAAAATTGTTGATAACCCCTGCTTCGAGCTGAAAAAAAAATCCCCGAAACCGGTTTTATCATTGAAAATTTGGATTTTCGCAACAAAAAAGAAGAAGCTAAGTTCAATGGTCAGTAGAATTTTTAAACACAAGGATAAAATACAAAATAACATCATCTCTTACTAGAATAATAATTGGAAAATTCCTCAAATTCCTGAGAAAAAAAACCACTAAAATTTCAAAAAACCCTAAAATTCCAAAAAAATCCTTGGTTTTATCCCTGACAACTTTCAGAACAGTAAAAATTCCCTGGTTTCAGGAATTAATTCCTCCTCAGTAGGCATCCCTGCTATAGAGACTCGATCATCTCGTCAATTATGCTATTATACCATTGCCAATATGACTTCATTTAGATGATCAATCAGCTGGAAGCAGCTGGAAACTGAGAACAGCGAATCCTTATAGAATCAACGACCCAGCTGAAGGTCAAAGACTTATCTATGTGTAGCAGCAAGACTGGCGATGTCCAAGAACTGCAGTATCCCTGTTCAAGTAGTCTGATACCAAATCAGGACATAATCCGATTGATTCGTGTTTTGCAACTCTATTTTTTTTTTTTCACGTAAACTAGCTCGCAGAAGTCGATGTACGTGAATAATTGCTGAAGAATATAATCCTGTACCGCCGTTTAAGAATTACAACCTCTCGCGCCACATAGCGAACCCGTTTCCAACATTTCAGCTTCATCTGCAGCGACCATAAAAAACAACTATCCAACCAGGGTCTTCGTTAAAGAAACCTTCCGCAGATTAGAAAAGAAGCCTACACGGCCGACACCTGTTAACAAGCGCATATTATATACACAGTATGGTATATTCATTACCGATGTATATAATATCGGACGCGAACATTACTCTTCGACTCGTAAAATATACTCGTATTGTGCAGAATTTCTAACTCTGCGGCGATGTCACCGGCCAAGTTCCTTCCGACGGCACCGAGCTGCCACAGTTTATCATAAGCGCATAAATCTCTCGAGATAATTTAATAACTCGACACTTGCGCGCAAAAACTAAATCAGTAGGTAGTCGATACTGGCAACGCGTAAATGAATTATTATGTGGATCTGCAGGCTCTATTGTTAGGTCTGATAAAAACGCTGCGGACACAGCTACCTAATTCGCAAATTATACGTGGGAATTTTAGTATTCTGTCAGAAAATTGGAACGGTATTCGAGAAATCGAAGAAATGAGCTTTCTTTCTCAATCCAGGAAAAAAATTAGATTGACAATAGAATTTCATACAACCCACCGTGATTATAACTATTCCAGTTCAAGGTAATTTGATATTCATACTCGTAACTGACGTGTGAAGAACCCGCAATAATATAAATTTATTACTCGCAAAGTACTCAAAATACGTTTACTCTGTGTTACAAATGCGATGAAGTCAGATAAGTTTTTCACTCCTCGAGTACCTATCTACTTATCAAAATAATAGCAAAAAAAATTACATTTTTCTATGAGCAATTGGTTAAACAATGAAATAGAAAATTTTACTTCGCACAATATATAAAACCTGAATCATCACTTCGATGTTACTGGGTGCCATCTATTTGCACACTATCAAATAAGAAGAAATACGAGTACAAAGTAGGTACTTATTACCTTTACCTTCCTATTCTACGATTTTGAATCTGTCAAAATGAAAAGCAAACAAATTTTGTAAAAATTCTCATACCACAGGTAGTTCTTTTTTTTTTTGTCTCGAAATTTTTTCAACCTGCCAATCCTATTCCTCCTTTGGTCTACGACTGAAAAAGGAAATAACTGCTACCAACCAACGAGTACCAGATTTAAGAACAGAAATAGTGTACATGTGGCTCTCATCAGTGAGCTGAATTCCGGTTCACGCATTAAAATTCAGTTAGCGTTCGACGCGATATACTTGTATTCCCGGGTAAAATTGAATTATTTCTCCTAATTAGTAAATATACTCTTTAAAGCCTGACTTTTTTCTGTTCTTTCTCCAGTCCAACTCTAGTCCGCAAGTACGATATAAGTACACAGTAAATATGTATACTAAAGGCATTGTACTAGAAGTGAGGCTATTTAGTCTTCACGTACGAAACGAGTTTACTTCAATGGGAAAAAAATGCATTCAAGTAGACATAATGGCTTGTATATACTGCGCACGAGTTCCTTTTGTTTTGCTGTGTAATACTAATACATTGCTCAAGGTTGATGATGCCTAAATCATTGTAGACTACACCAAATACCAACCCATATTAGACCTGAATGCTCCTTACTGCAGCATAATATATGATGAGTGATATTCCAGAAAGTTAGGAAATCAATTTAAGGGGAGAAAATTGGGGCAGAGAAAAAACAGTCACCCTCAAAATAGGCAAACATGCATATTGGAGGTACGAGTATCATGTTTTTGAACAAAAACATGTAGAAATGTTGCCACTCTTGCCAGTGTAGTCTTATCTTTCAAGAGGGTATAAAATTTTTCCTTCAGACTTCGAAGTTCGAATTTACAATTCACATATAGCTATTCGGCCAACCGGAGATTGAATAAAATGCTTTTTATAAATCAGAAGATGATGAGACTACACAAGATTTTATGACAGTCGTAAGGAAGAACAAGTTCCTGATCGTCTTAAGCATATTATTCGCATTTAACGATTTTCAACTAAACCCTGCGAGTACAAATGAAATACTTGCGTATATTACCAAACACATTGAAAATAACAACTTCAACTACCAAAAACGCGAGACAAGTTGGCTTTAGAACCTTCGAAACCGCAACAATTTTGCTGGGACTGTAATGAAATAAAAAACTCTTGCCTTCCTTTCGCCATTCGAATCCAGGCAGCGTCTCTATGGCTTCTCTACTTCCCACTTTCAACCGTTCTAGTCTTGGACTGAATACGGAGGCTGCAGACGATTCACTTCATTATTAGTCGTATACAACTGTTTTCATTTATGCACATGCAGAAAAAAAAAAAAAAAAAACATAATACATCGATACCAATTCGTTAAAGCACGACCAGTTGTTACTATGTTTTTTTTTTTTTTTTTTTTTGGCACGAGTTGTTGCAAATAGGTAACATTTTCTACACCATTTCTTCCCCTTCAATACGTCAAGCGTTACACCAGACCCATCCCATAAGGTGTTGAGCCGCTGAACGCGTCTGATTTTCAATGCTGGAATGTACGAGTATATATTGACGTTTGTGTAGGTCGTCCAATGTGGGCCTACATTCGACGGTCACTAAATTATAAAATCGTTCATAAAAGACCTTTATCTACACTCAGTGAACTGCTACATATACCGTGTGTCTCCATTCATTCTTTCCATCTTTTCTTCCAGCATCGTAACTGGTCGACCTCTCCGAGGAATCTCTTCCTATCTCTCTCTCTCACCTTCAGACACTTCGTCCCACAGCTTTATATATGATTAAAACGCTTTTTTCGCAGACGGCTAACAGAACTCAATTTTTTCGATGCTTTTATAAGATAAAATGACACTTTTTCATCTATGCAAAACGATTCACAATATGAATGGACTAAAACAATTTTCACCATCGACACATTCAATTATCTATTATCCCAGATAAATACTTGCATTTTTTTTTTCTTTCCTTACTGTTGCTATGTTCCTATATGTACATCCACATGTAGGTGTGAAGCAGTTTGAACCAAGCTCAATAAGCTGGCAAAACACTACAGACGATAAAAATAAATCGATATGATATTTTAAACGAGGGAAATAAATGTTAGCTTATGATCTCCTCATTGTTTCAAAATAGCCACAATGAAAATGCGTGGAAAAAATGCGAGAGAAACAATGGTCAGTAAGCCCATTGAGATATAAATGCGAGTCTACAATCACGAATGTCTAAAAACCAAACCAACAAAAAAAAAAAAAGCATTCTCTCCTAATCATTTTTTTTAATTACAAATAACAGTGGCAGATGCGCACAATGAAGATAAAAATTGAAAGGATGTAAATTACTGTGGCTACAATACTCATTAATTTTCAGTAGTTACCAACCGGCAAACCAGCATCATTATACCTTTGAAGGATACATTTCGAATTGTTTTTTCGGATGATTTCGTGCTGGTGTTGCAAATGGCATTTTTTTATTTTATTGGTTCTCATTTTCTCATCTCGCCGCGAATGAGTATAATAATTTTCTGAATTTCATGCGTCAATCATATGCTTTCGAATATCACTGTACCATCTAATTTCAGAGATATCCATAATGTAACGAAGTGAGAAACCTTCCATTATGGGCATCGACATCAAATTCTATGAGAACTTCGAACACACATATAACTACACATTCATTCAGACGAATTTCACATTTTTCATACGCCACGTTTTACTCGTTTCTAAATTAAAAACAATATAACACGAACAACACCTCGAAAATACACCTATATAAGCCAACAACGCGCTAATGAAAGATGTCATTAGAGCGAGAGCCGCGAGTCTGAGAAGCAACTCGGCTCAGACACGATGGTTATTAAAACTGAGTTAATAAAAAACAATTTACAACAGCTTTCGAAAAAGCAAATGTTTTCAACACATTTTCAAACCAAATATATAAAGTTACCAAATGTTCTTCGAATAAGTAGTACACTCGTAAAACAAAGACATGATGCTGAAACCTTGGACAAGTACAAAAAACAAAAGAAAAACAGTATAGTAGAATACCCATACTAATGTATCTAAATACAGCTAAATACAGTTTTCAGTAACTGTAGCAAAGAAATTATACATCGGAGTAAAACAACGGAAGAATATCCAACTCAGTGACATATCTGAACTGAATTATAGTCATATAGATTATGGTAAAAATTTCAAGAGACAAAACTATGCGAACAGAACAAAAATTTAAGAAGCCAATTTTTTCACCACTTTAGTGCACAACCAGATACGTAAACTGTAATCTTAAGTTTTCACACCCGCATTGTATAAAAATGTGAATAGGTTAAACTTATTTTCAATGAACACTTTTTTTTGGGAAAAAACAAATAAATCGCAATATTTGACTTTAAAAAATATTTAATAGAACTAATGAAAATGTAACAATTCAAAGTTTTTTCTAGCACTATTGTAAAATGTGCAGAAGTGGGACTTATCGTGTTTTTGCAAAAGCCTGTTCGCGCGTTCAAAACTATTTCCCATGTCAACGCACGCTCTAAATTTTGACCTCGAGTTTCAACTTATGAATTTGAAGTTCACAAATAGGTACTCTGTAGTAAATCCTGCAAATCTGACCTGTATTCCATCTCGTGTAAATATGGTGTACATATTTGTATCATACAAGCTTATTGCTAACAAAGCGCACGTACCATTTTGCGAACAATTCGAGGAAGTTGGAAGATAGCGTACAGAGACCACAGCAAACGAGTGAACAGCGAATACAAGGAAATATTCCACTATTTCTCATTCTTCGTATCCTCCTTGTCAGTGGACAGATTAAGTTCAAATAAATATAAAAAAAAGGCAAAAACGTAGCACACGCTTACGAAAGGTAACAATTTTTAATGACACGCGACAGCAGTTCCGAAAGAATTTCTCTTGTCTACTATTTCGCTGACCGATAAATAACTAGCTATTGCCAAGATTCTTCGTCCCTACGCGAGCGTGAAGGAGCTGGATGACCTTTGGAAGGCCTCACATCTTTGGTAATCGGTATTCACCAGAGATACTCTGATCCCCTTCACTCACTGACGAGTCCTCTCTGAATACGTAAAAATTCCACTCGTCCTCCAACTCCAAAAAAATAAAATTAGTCCCTGTTTTCTATTGGAATGGTTTTTTTTACAACAATTTTTTCCGCCCCCGCCGCCCCTCCAAATCGGCACCGACGAATCACTCGTTAGAAATTTATAGTCTCAGAGCAGCCCTGGCATTCGCAACCCTGAAGGACTAGGTCACTGAGGATTTTTCGGTTTGAAAAATGTTTCAAAGTAATGCGAGTTTCGAAGTCCTCGTATAGACAATCAGTAATACGAGTAATAATGAACGATACAGTCAAAGGCGTTGACCACAAAACCGACAGATTCTTCAGAGGTATAGAAGCTTCAAAGTTATCAATGGTCGAGATCAAAAGCCATTAGATGACCTTCATATTTACAAGCGCCTAAAAGGATGTAAACTTGAAACACCCCAAGTACTTGTTCCCAAACACCGGTCTGATATAGCAACAGTGCCACCACAATATAGACAACAAAGTCGACCTGAAAAATGCTATTTTTGCGAGCGGACTTGCGACAACTGGTTCTTCTTCGATTCCTGTATTGAACATATACAAGCTGTATTTACCCCAAAAAGAATTTCCAAAGCAGAACCAGCTTCACGACATCCTGCATCAACAAGCCATAACTGAACCTACACACGTTACTCCACCGGCTCGACGTCGCGTCGTGGAAAAATGCGCAAATTTCTTCTCAGCGCCGGCCGCTGAAAAAAAAGGCGAAAAAACCAGCAACCAGCCCCTCCTTTTTCGACGCAGCCCATTATCTCGAAACGCGTCGCCAGTAATTATGCATCAGTTAAGGATACGGCGTACTTATGCTGCCCATGCCTACGTGAGAATGAAAATCATAATTGGTATGTCTGCAGGGATTGCTATAATATATGTTTATGTTCACGTGGGATAATGCACTCGTTCCAGCGTGGACAATCCAGTATACCTATTATGCGCTCGGAATACATTGTTCTGACTTGCTATATTATAGTAGATTAGCTAGTTCCTCATCGCTGCATGTATACGCATACATATTTCATCTCTGTCCATCTTTCTCCACCTCTTCATCTCTTTCTCTTCACTTTTCCAAACAACATCCATCTAGAAGCAAACCGCGTACAGGTACGTTTCTCCGTCTCTGCAGCCCCCCTCTCTCTCACTCTCTCTCTCTCTTCCATCTTTCTCCGCGCAAGTTTGAAAACCGTCGACAGTCCGAGTACCAGTTCCCATAATAGGTAAACAGTTTCATCTCCTTGGCTTTCGTAAATAATTCAAGAGCGGTCGTCGCAGTCGTCATTTCTGCCCAAGATCTCTTTTCGTCTTTGGCCATTCCACCATACTTGGTAACATGCTCCGGGTATTATACCAGTCTCAACGTTTTTCTACGAATCCAAATGATGCCAGTATTGTTTGTGCAAAAACTTTACACGACACATATGTACACACACACACACACACCACACACACACGCCAAATACATAAATATGCATAAATCCGATCGCATTTGGTCCATAACAACAATATAATCAGCTCGCCATAATTCATGTCTCGTATAAATGTGTGACACCAAAATGGTTTTGCACTCCAAAAAACATATAATATCTATATATTAATTTATGGACACAAGATCAGTCTAGGTGGAAAAAAAAAAAAGAAAAGTTGATAATTTATGAATTAAATCGATTACAATTCAACGTCCAATATGTCTACGATAAAACCCATTCCAAAATCGATTTTTAAATCCGATATGCCATATACGTACGAGATGTAAAAAATTATGGTTTCGACGAAACCTTCAATCGCATGGAATAATTACGAAGACATTCGGATTTCGGACTTGGGAAATTTTAAATCTTGAGAGACTTTCTTTCTTTACCAAAGCTTTCACTTTTGGAGGCAAAGTAAAAATTATACAAATGGGCATATTAATGTAACATAGCCTACATAGGAATAATAAAAATGAACTTTCAAACTTAGATGGCATTTCTATTGATGATGGAAAAGAGATTTCTCAAGGTGAACTTGTTGCTCAATCTTTAGTTCTCTTCTGCAGTTTAAGGGCAATGGTTATTGAAAATATAGATCATCATAGTACAATGCAAACTAAGAGCCAACAGGAAGAAATTGCAGGATGAGTGCAAAATAAAGCAACTGGGCGAATTTTCCAAACTCAATTCACTCTTTGTCATGTCAGTATTATTTTTCATTCCAATTTCAACACATTATCCAAT
The DNA here is from genome assembly GCA_038050395.1 of Parthenolecanium corni. NCBI lineage: Eukaryota > Metazoa > Arthropoda > Insecta > Hemiptera > Coccidae > Parthenolecanium > Parthenolecanium corni. The sequence goes on from JBBCAQ010000016.1 coordinate 256,631, forward strand.
AGGGATCGGATTTATATGCTCTGAAAAGTGGAAAATATGCGCATATAATATGCGCTTAAAATTCAAGTATGCATATTTTTTCCAAAAATATGCATGATTTTTTAAATAAAATATGCGAAAAATATGCATGATTTTTCAAAAAATATGCGAAAAATATGGAAATATCAATATTGGTATCATTTTACTCAGCTAACTGAGCTAAAGCTAAATTTGACCTTCATACCAATTACCTAATAATTTAAGATACAATTTCTGAATGAACGAAACAAGAAAACAATTTTATTGAGTAGATAATTCTTAATTCTAAAATGTCGTTTTGGTATAAAATCTTGATACTAACATCACAATTCATGACTACATTAGAGATCAGATCACAAATTAAAGTATGAAAATAGTAATTTGTGAAATATGCATGAATTTTTGTGAAATATGTCGACATATACAAATATACCTCAAATATGCGAAATATGTGAAAACAAGTTGGGCTTATTTTAATCAGAATGGCGTGAAACGAAAAACTATTTGACTCTCATCCTTCCATGTGAATTACAAAAAAATATGCGTTTTCATATAAATCCGATCCCTAATTAGGAGTAATTATAGGTATAGGTACATATAATCAAAATTTAAAAACTAAGCAGCCTGAGAATAAATTTGATTGCCACTAATACTGATTTTGAGATAATGGTGGAAAAATGTTAAACGAGCTAGAACAGGTCAAGATGAGAAAAATGTTTTGCAGGTCAAGGCCGGAAAAAACAAGCAATCTGAGAGAAAACTTTAAGAAACAAATGCTTAGATAAGGGCCAAAGATGAATATTATTCAAGGGTAAGGATTATTGCATGTATCAATTGGCATGTGTGTAAGTATTGTCGTCATCTGACTAAGGATAAAAATTGAAAATAATTATAAACAACCTGAGAAACAATAAAGAAGCAAAATATGAATTTTAAAAGAAACGTAACTGGAATAAATAATATGCTGGAAAGCAAAAAAGATGAAATATTCACGATGAACCCGGGTGGTAATTTTTTCTACCAAATTTTCCATCTCACGGCTCCAAGCCGATACTTCTTCATGCTGGATTTTACAATGTTGATTACCAACCACGAATTTCTTCACGAGCAAACAAATTGTATGACAATCTTGTTTTCGTGTACATTTCAAAATGATAAATACCGCAAATATATTATTATGTTTTGAAGGATGAGAAACATTTTGCAACTTTTACATTTCCAAATTTCCAGATACTTATATTAAAAAAAAAACTCGAAAAATTATGAGCATCTTTTCAAAGAGAGAGAAAGAGAAAACTTGAAAAAATTCCCATGAAACATTATCAAATGAATGTCCATGGAGTGGATATTATAACTTCTCAATTGGGTACGACAACCTTCTTTTTCAGCAGAGGTTATCAAGCTGTGGATTTTTTCTAGTCTGAAAAGTACAATCGCCGACTTAAATCCGAAAAAACAATACAGAGTCAATGAAAAATCCAAAAAATTATTTGAGCGCAAACGAATGTGACAATTTTTATGGGACTTAGCAGGTTTATAGACTTGGGCCGACAATATGAAAGAATTCTGAAACAAAATACGATAATCTGAAGCGGAATTGCGGAGTGAAATTTCGCATCGCAACATCCAACTCTGGTAACTGAACACAAAATTATATTACAACTAATGTGTAAAAGTCGTGTTTTCACTAACAAAAAACAATGCCATTAAAACGCATATTATAGAGAAAACATCTTACAACTTTAATGAGGTATTATTTTTTCTGCATCTTAGTTGCAATTGAGCTGTGCGTGCGTACGTTCCGTAAGTGTTTTCACTTTCGAAAATTACTGACCTTCGCACCTACATTTATCTCAAACATTTTGAAACATACGTATCTACCATCACATTTTCCATCTTATCAAAAAGTACAAATAAAAAAAGCCATATTAACCATTGCTGATACGCAAAAATCATAAACCACGACAAAAAAAGTGCGAAAAACAAATAAAAATGAAGGATATGAAAATCACAATCCTTCCTTGCCAAATCAAAGAAAAAACAAATTATCAGTTTTCGAGACTATGCAGGTTTACGTAAAGTTTGGTTGGAGACACTGCGCGTTCTTTCTCTTTTACCATTCAAAACTTTGTCGCCTCTCCTCACCTCGAAAGAAAGGTAACGATCTCGATCTACACTCATTATCGATGACCAATTTACGATAAGCCAGCGTCAATAAATTCCATTTCGATTTGTACCTACCATTTTCATTTCTCCGAATTCTTATTCCAGGAAGTATAACGGGCACTCGTAAAAAAACACTTAACTGACCACACGCATTTCGAAAGTATAAGTAATTTACATAAAGCTTCACTCGAACGATTTACCCATCCGTCGAAAATGCTTCAAATAGCATTTTCCATTCAAAATGATGAACATAGACGTCTTTACGGGTGCGTGAGTGCTATCAAAATCGTTGCGCATTTTCACTTCGGAGGTAGCCAACGAGCAACATAAATTCGGAATAGTCCTTCGTGAGTGTCCGCCTCCCCCCTCGCCTCGTTCTTCCCTTCGCCGTCAACTTTCCTCAGATATGTTTCACATCCGAGCACACAAATTCCAATAAAAAATCATCACGACACCATAAAGTTTAATTAGTTCGATGTAATCGTCCTTATCTTCCGCACTGATCTCATTTCTGATCGCATCTCTGGCTCTCTGAATGAAAAGAAATTAATACACAACAATGAGTGTTTATTCTTTTCTACTAAGTATATCTATGTCTTTACTGTTTTTTTTTTTTTCTCTCTAATTTCTCACTTTTTTTTCTCTTTTCACTCATAGATTGTAAATCTGCTCGAAGATGCCATTGGATAACCGGTTGATTACGGTGCTTTTCATTGTAGCGTTGAACGTCGGTCATCTTGCGGCCAATTCCGATCCCCGAGTGATAGCTTACGATGGTAAGTCGTCCAGTTATTATTCATGGTTCAATTAAGCAACTTAGTAAGGTGGAGCAGCAATGAAGAGGGCGCTGAAGCGGGGAGCACTTACGAAATTTAGATCCACGTGCTACGATATAAAGGCATTCGAATAGTGGAACTAGTATTTTTTTCTTCAAATTATGATAGGAGAAAGAAAATGAAGGGGAACCTATAACGAGATCGCATTAAAGACTCGGCGCATTCCATTTCAAGCAATAATAATGTGAATGACTCGGCACAAAATACGAAATGCCATTTTGTAGGCGCAAATTTAAGGTTACCTGGAAATATTAATAATTACTATTCGTTTAATTTCTTCTCGTTCGCAAATAAAACAGGGGAAAATTCGACGAGAAATGATTCACTGCAGCAGATACCAGAGAATTTCACCATTTTTACCCAATCTGTGAGAGAGTAGAAAGAAGTAAAATAATACCAAAAATGTATCATCATCTCTAAGCACATACAAAAACAAGCGAATATTTTTCCACTTGAGGCACTTAGAATCTAATAAGGAGTGTAAGTCACATTTTTAAGAAATTGGAAATTTGATTTTGCACACAAGAACTGGCTCATATACTAACGCTAACTTTCTATAATTATTCATTTAAAATTTGTTCAAAATATCACTTACACCACTTGGCTTCTATAACTACCTTAATTATGAAAAACAATTAATATTCCAATTGTAAATACCATTTTTCGCGAATTTCGACTTCGAAAACCTTTGTGCAGGATTTTCTGTATTTCTGCTTATTTTTGTCAAATTTCTTCGGACTAATTTATAGGGTCGAATAATGAAATATAAATATCTTATAAATAACTGTCAGATATAACAGTGGAATTCTCCAATATCCTCATCACGTGGCTTCGGCTGGAAATTGGAAAATTTAGCAACGGAATTTTTCGTTACACATACCTGGCTGCTGTTTTAAAAATAGCAAACTTGTTGGTGTTGTACGTGATTTACGGAAATTTCACACTTACGATCGTTATTTTTATTCACGAACCATAAAGAGTGTTGAAGCGATTGTTTTACTTTTGAACAAAGTAACCTTTGAAACGAGTAGCACTAATAGATGCACATTCTACAAACCAATAAGCACAAGGTCGTGCCTTAGATTCGTGCACGTTTCAATTGGGTGATAAAATCAAGGTGTGTCGATTTCGCCAATGAAATTTTATGCATAACTTTTTAATTGTGTCAGGAAAGTACAACATATTATTATTTTCCTAGGGGGAATAAAACCCTTAAGCATGAATAAGATGTTAAAAATGGCTGAAAATTTGATCATACGAAGAAAAATAAGATAGGTCAAATTTTCGGGTCAGAAACTGAAATACGAGTATGTACTAACTGAAAATTTAGATAGAACATTTACATATTTTTCATGCAACTTCGAAAGTATCTTCCCTTTAATGACTGACGCATTTTAATTCAACGTAAATGACACTACGAGTATACTAGTAGCTCAGATACTTTGAATGGCAATAATTAGTCATTTAATGCGTGAAAATGAAAAGATCAGCATGAAGCTGAGACTGCACCAGTTGTAGAATAGAGAGTTAATCTATTATAACGCCAGCAAAACGAGGAACACAGGAGACAGGACACACCAGAGTATCCTCTCCGTGCTGTATAGCTATACTAGCTAGTTACTAGAAACTTACAGAACTAAAATCGCCTTCTCCCAATTATCGAAAGCAGACACGAAGTAAGATAAAAAATACATGAATTTGGACTCACGAAGCCAAAAGCCAGAAATATAGCAACCACCATCCCAATGGTAGCGATCCAGTTTTTCGGGCCTTCAGCTGAAAGTCAACAAGATACAATCCGATGCTTCTTCATAATTTTCTCTCGAAATATTGATATCTCATTTCTTACACTCCATTAATCCCAGTAGGGAGTTCCATGTTCTCGATGCGACTACGCATGTAAACTTTGTATTTCATAATCTCTCGCCTCACTGTCGACGTTTTTGGTTCCATATTTTTTATTAGGATATCGAATTACAATCTGAACATCTTATCGAATGCAAATCGTACGATTAATTCTGAAAAAAAAAAATGTTTTTCTTCTGCTATTATTATTTTTTCTTCTCATACTTTACTCCAGGGAGACGCCTGTATCTGTAGGTCAATCAATTATAAAAGCCTATCTTTAGATACGTCTAAAGAGATCGACTGAGGACTGCGGTGCGGAAATTCTCAACCAAATGGGCAATTTTACGACCTGAATTGCGTATCATAATTAATTATTTTAATGACGCTCGTCTATCGTCCTCAGAAAGATATGGTAACATCTCGCCACTCTTAAAAAATATTTCTAGAATCAAATATACAAGATGTCCCAGTGTAGATGTCATTTGACTAATGAACAACCTTCGCTAATTTCATTCATGATATGTATGACAGCTTTAAAGATATCGATACATCAAATCACCTATCACAAAACTGTCCATAAACAATTTCTAATTTATTAGAAAAACATAAAGTACTTAAACAATTAAGCATCTATTACTGAAGGATGAATATCCATCAACTTATTATCACCAAGTCCCATAATTTATGATAGCTCCCATGACGCATTCCTTGTAGTAGAAGAATTTTGCTCGAGTAATCTTCAAGAAATTTGAAAATAGAGAGCCCAAGTAAACAATCATTCACACCATGAAATTCACCGACTAAAACCCTTTTCTAATAAAATGACAACAACGATTTTAGCCAAAAATATTTCCAACACAACTCTTTCCTTCCGTAAAGACTCTACAATCAGTATCAATTTATAAACAAAAACTCAAGAAAATGTAATGTAAGAGTGATTGTAAAATTCATAATACTCATACCTTATATTCGCCTGAGTAGGCAATTATACGGACATATAGTCAACACAAGTTAACAAAAATAACGGCCGCTTGCAATGGTGTAACAAAAGTACGAGAGAGGGACACCCTGTAGATAAACATTACAAAAACTAATGATTTCATTACGGGTATAAGAAGATTCCGCAAACAAATTTAAAAAGTTGACCTATTGCCGGCTTAAAATTATACATTTTTTCTCTCTCACTCACACTCGCACGATGGTAACCTTCTGATAAATTGTAGTAAAACTAGAAATGTTTGTTTTGTAATCACGTGTAAATATAAATACATTTTTAAATCCTGTCAATAAAATGTCTCTTTTTCCATCTCTCTTTTAAATGTTTACACGAATACTGGCGCCATCGTCGCGGTTTGGGTCTACGTGCGTCTACCTGTACTGGAAGATTTGTCATTTCTTTTTTCTCAACTCTCAAAAGTTGGTTTCTCTTTATGGGTGTACGACGAAGTAATACTGAATGCGGGGGAACGTGGGTTTATTCTTGCTAAATATAATTTGAATATTAATCCCGTTACACACGATCCCTCTAATATCTGACCTTCGGGAAATTACGAGTAATTTCAAAATTCTCAAAACCAATATTCAACCCAGAATTTCCAATTACCTGCTGCTGCTAGCTCGAAGTGAGGCCAGGCCACACATTCGTGTACTTGGCGAGTATACTCTACTAGTGATTTCAAAAAAACATACATGTTGATTGAAGGTCAGCCCCCTATCCGAGCAAAAGTAGGGGAGCAGTACAAAATGTTATTTTGCCAGTACAAAACGGTACAAATTTAGAACAAAATGCTGAGACTCTTTTGGAGCAATTTTCGCGAGTTTGAAAGTCAGCCCCCTATCCGAGCATAGGTAAGGGAGCAGTACAAAATGTTATTTTGCCAGTACAAAACGGTACAAATTGAGAACAATGCTGAGACACTTTTGGAGCAATTTTTGCGAGGTTGAAGGTCAGCCCCCTATCCGAGCATAGGTAGGGGAGCAGTACAAAATGTTATTTTGCCAGTACAAAATGGTACAAAATGAGTACAAAATTCTGAGACACTTTTGGAGCAATTTTCGTGAGTTTGAAGGTCAGCCCCCTATCCGAGCATAGGTAGGGGAGCAGTACAAAATGTTATTTTGCCAGTACAAAATTGTACAAAATGAGTACAAAATGCTGAGACACTTTTGGAGCAATTTTCGCGAGTTTGAAGGTCAGCCCCCTATCCGAGCATAGGTAGGGGAGCAGTACAAAATTTTATTTTGCCAGTACAAAACGGTACAAAATGAGTACAAAGTGCTGAGACTCTTTTGGAGCAATTTTGGCGAGTTTGAATTTGAAGCCCACATTTTGCGTACAAAAAATTGATGCAGAAAGTACGGTTGTCGTTGCAGCTGCTACTGTGGTTTTATTTCGTAGCTATAAATTGTTATACTATAAAAATAGAAATAGTAAGACCCAGATGACTGTTGAGCTTTTCTTTAAATTTGCTCGTTTTTTTTTTTATCAATAATTATTAACAAATTAACGCTCTAAGGTTTGAGAAAATTTTTTTTTACTTATATCTATGGAAAAACATTCACTTTTAATAACGACTTCCAAGTTCCAACCGAAGTAACCGACAAAATTCGAAGAATTCACTGGATATACTCTAATTTTAATCGATCGCGATTAAGTTTAATCATTGTAAACGCGGACAGAAACACACAATGTCCATAAAATTCGGTCAAGTTTCTAAAACGTTCGTACTCGTATATACTTGAGAATACATCCTCCTGATCGGATTATAAAGAGCAACTCTTTTAATTCGTTTACGGCTACAATGAACTCGTTCGAATACAGCTAATTTATGGCGTTCGCCCAAGGTTGATGGCAGTAATTATTTCATTTTTATGATCGTTTATACGGTTGATATACCTTCTTTCGAGAAAATAAAAATAAAACAAGAGAACTAAGAAGTCGACGCAATCCTCCAGAAAACCTTTTCCACTTTTCAATAGCTCACGTCACACTCGACTGATTTTCTCTTTCAGCATTGGGCTTTTCAAAAACTGTCACGACACAGGTACAGAACGATTTCATAAAGGTGAGAAATATGAAATTCTCAAATTCGAAGACCGTTCTGCTGGTCTCCACAATTAGAGCATACCAGCAGCCACTCTCTAGAGCTGCAGACCAGAAAAACAAAGTGGTTTCCCACTAAATATGGAACCTAAAACAAGACCAACTTCGCATCCGATATTATTTTTAATTAAAACTGAAAATGAAAAAACTGTCGGAAACGTCAAGCAGTACACCAAATGGCTCCGTGGGTTGACATTCGATTGTCTTGTGTAATGAATAGAGAACCGTGGAAAGTTGATATTTTGGTCGTTTTTTTAGAATAATTAATTTCCGGACGGTCTTTAAGTACAAAATTTTTTCACACGAAAAATACTTGACTCGATAGTCTATGAAGTTCGCTGCGTTCCTCTCATCGCTTCCAGTTTCGCCTCTCAAAATAAATCATCTTTTTCAAAGTAAATAAAATGTTTAGACAAGAAGCTAACAGAAGAGAATACCGTGTTTGGAACTACGTCGAGTATGTGCACCGAAATTAAAAGATCTTGTTCAGATAGCAACAGCAACCATTTTTATAAAGTTTATTTTTCGATTCGGCTTATAGCACAGGTGAACTCATAAAATTCTGCTGTCAATTTTGGCTTCGGTCATTCTTCTCTAGAGAAGAGATAGTATTCTAAAAGGACGGCAAACGGAAAACAGAAATGAAAAATCAGGACTTTTTTCTAGACTTCTTTGAAGGAAGGACAGGGAGCTAAATTGCTACCAGATTAACAACCAAAAGTGTTGACTAAAAAATATATTCATTTCAACAAAGAAAAAAATTATCTTCATCTCATTCAAAAATCTGGACCGCTTCATATATTTTTTTGAAATATTCACACTCTATCAGAACTGCTTTCCAAAAAGCAGGACTCATCAGAATCATTAAGATTTAGCAGACACCCTGTCTCATCAATTGGCAAAACTTGAAATTATCTATCATCTTTGAACTTTCCTCGAACAGCAAAGACGTATAGTAATCCATCACAGCATGCTCAAGTGGCACAGGTGTTATTTCCAATGGTTAAAATCTTCTGCATTCTGAATCAACGAAAACCATTAAGTCTAAAAAACCAATTTTTCAAAAGCAAGAACGAACTACACAGCCCCTGAGATATCACCCACACTTTCAATGAAGTTTTTTATTTTCGTACAACTTTAAAATTTTTCAAATACCCACTCATACAGCTCACAGAAAAATTTCAATTTGGAAAAATCGTAGACTTATCCGTTTTCAATTATGACGGTGTTACGTATAATTTAAAAATCCAATTTCGTATTTGTCTGTCTTTTTTGCCAATATCTCGGATTTTCTCTATCCGCGAGTGTTCAAATCTAATTTTATTAGTGAGTCTAATAGACGACACTGCAAACTCGATTTTGTCCATTTTGGACTTTTCAGTTTTTGTCGGACAATTCAAGAGTAACAGTCGATATAGATGTTAAAAACAAGTAAAGCAAAAAGAGTATTATACGTTCGAAGGAGCAAATTTTGAAAATATCACCAGCTATACAGTTCACCAAAAAGCTCGTAACCATGCACTTGTGCTACTCCCACATCTTCCATTCAAACCTACCAGAATGTATACGGGAAAACAAAACACACTAAGCAAGTTGTTCACCACCCACCTCCTTTCCGAATGGTCTTCTGCTAGAAATGAAGAGAGATTCAGTTTTATTTTCTTCCACATTCTGGGCGATCATTGTCTTTATGGAATACTTATAGCTGGTGCATATGTGCCCTCACAGCAGACACGCCGCAGTCACCAACAATACCGAGATTTACACTCGAATACGCTCTCTTCTAATGATACTACGTGATTTGCGTATGAAAATGGAGATTTTTTTTTCTTCCTTTGATGTTTATTCTAAATGATGGTGTTTCAAACGGTTAACTGACAGCCTGTCCGTACCTATAATACAGTGCCTTTACACAGTATTATATTGTGTGTGCTCGCTGCATATCCTGTACCATACTCGACGACTGAATCGTAATGATACCGTAATAACTCCGCTAGATCCACCTCGGAAGACGGGCGGAGAAAAGGACAATAGTATATTATACAGAAACTCAGGTGCACATTGAGCAGAGATGAAGTGGGCTCATAGATCGGCAAGGGGTGGGTGAGCGACTGGTCATCGACTAAAGCACTCTGCAGCAAACGGAATTATGTTTCTCTTATCTTTATAGAGGACGGACGCGGGAACTGGCCGGAGCAGTCGTTAATTATGTGATCAAACGATGCGCACACAGCGATAGAATTTTTGTGGACACGATTTGTCCGCATAAGTTTCAAAATGCGTGTAGAGAATTTCGGAAATGCGAATCGGTAATTCTAAAGGTCAAGAAGCTCAACTACTCGAAGAATCGATACCAGTAGAAGATATAGGGTTACCAATATGAAAATATAAAAATACCAAATGCTAATGCACCAACGGACCATCCGCGGTTCACCCTTACAATTTGAATTGGAATTTCGCTGAAAATGTGGCTTACATTATAGCCAAATTTTATCAATAGATTGTTGATAACTGGAGGTAAATAGTAAAAACTATTTTCACTATCATATTGGCATTTATACAAAATTACGAGATCTTGTCATATACTTAACACAGCTCCAGTTGATAAAATTCTTCTTCAATAGTGCAAGACCTTGCAAGTGATACTGTTCCATAGATTTTATTTTTACCTGCGGTACGAGTCACAAGGATATGGAGCGGCTCAATTTAAATATTATAATTTTGCAATGTAATTCATTCTTTTGTACGTCGTAAGTTTCAGGGTAAAATTGACTTCCAAAGGAAACTAAATCTACTTTTTCAATACTCAATTCTCTAATAAATGCCGATTCACAAGTACCCATATATCTTCAACAAAAGAAAATAAGGTGATGGTCGTAAGTTCGGTGTTCGGCACAAAGACCAAAGTCAACTCGGGTTATTCTTCTACCATTTTATAGCTCTTCACTTCAAGTTCCTTTATTTTTTTCGAAAACTTGACCTTCTCGACAACGTGTGCCTGAATTCAAGACCACTCCATAAATCTCCGCCATCCTTCTCTGCCCGATAAAATGACCCAAATCGCTAATGTTCTAAAAACACCTAATATGCTGACACGAGCCATGTAACAACAAATTTCTCCGTAAGTATTTACTTTTCACAAAGATCGACGAAAAAATAATAATAAAAGTAAAGAACAGAAACGCCTCTTCGTTGCAACAGTCTAGCTTCTGGCATTCGCTTTTAGATCTGTAGCTGCGGCCTGGCTCTGCCATCTCTGCCATTCTAGCAACTCGTGGCAACCCAAAAAACCCATTCGTCTAGCCAGCCATGAGCCATCGCGAACAATTAACACCGTTCACCGACGATTATAAAGCGATTTAAACACAAGAGAGGTAAAAGAAAACTAAAAAGGTAAACATACGAGCAGCGGTGAGATTTTAGTCTCGCATAAGCCTCTACCCATACCCCCTCATCGACGACCGGTGGCAGCCGTCCATCGTGAACAATAACAGCAAAATAATTGCGCACGTACCTACGAGTAATAATAATAACAATAATTTTTTTTCTTCAAAAACCATTTTTCGCCATCATTAAAGCCAAAGGAGGGTAAGAGCTGAGGGGGGCCTCCCAAATATACGCCACCACCGACAGATCCGAAGAATAAAGCCGTAGGCTCTGCTTGCAGTGTTTGGTGACTTGGTGAGATGCTACGTCTGACCCCTTTTCCCGTTGCACATGGTCCCCTTCTAAAAACGACAATACTCAACAGCCTCTCCTCTCCGCCCTTCTACAAGAAAATACCGAGCATTTTATGATTTACGAGCGTGAAATAAACGCTAGTCATTTCGTAGCTCTGCGCATAAATCCATCGTCGCTCGTCGACTTCGTTGTTCGCCTCATCATCGACGAACTCGAAGCTTGCAGGTCGAACAATGGCCATCGTTCAGCCAATCGTTCTGCGCTCTCATCCATACTATCGAGGCAGACGACGACTTTTTTTCACTTCCTATAGTTCTTACACCTACCAACAACTGCTACAATCATCAGCAATCGGCAGCGCCAAAAGTGCACTGATGGGTGCTGTGAAGAGCAAATAATCGGCTCCATCTAACAATGACTACCAAAAAAACGTTCCAGGCTTTCCACCGGAGCCTTATTCTTTTATCCATTGGATTCAAGAATCTTAATCGAAATTGATTTCCAAAAATTCGTTTCAATAACTAAATTGGATTATTTTAATAGAATTTTTGAATTTAGAAAATTTCCCACTTATTTTAGTATCCCAACAGATACCCACTGGCTTTTCTTAGTTTTGTTCGAATCGAAATGCAGTTTTTAAAAGAATGCTGCCAGTCGTGTTGAAGTTGTGTCCAATTTTATTGATAAGTAAAAAGGCTTTACCGCTTCAATGTTTATACTAGAAAAAAAGTTCAATTGAATTACATTTAAAAGATTTTATCTAACTAAAAATAGACTAATTTACACTTCAAAATCCAACCTTCATGCGCTTCGCTTGATCTGCTACCATACTTAATTGTTCCCACTCGTTACTCGTACCATTCATGTCTCCAAGCAGTCTGTACGTTATTCATTTCGACCAAGTTTTACAAGTGTTTACAAGAAAGAACCACACGAAACCTATGCCAGATAAAAATTACAAATTTTCCATTCCTCAGTATTTCGCAAAAACTGAAGAACTGTTTGCATACGAACGTAATCATAATCTCGCCAGTAAGTTGATGATATGAAGTCTTTTTCACTTCACACTTCAAAGAAAGAACCATACCATAGATGACATAATACCAATTTGATAATTCCAGTGAATGCACCAATTCATTTTAGAAATACAAAAAAAAGATAAGATAAGCCACAATTCTGATACACACTTAATTAACTAAAAGCTCATCAAATCTATAGGCACGCCGCTCAAGTACCAAGATAAAGTACGAACTCTATAGTAGTCATCAAGAATTCATGGAATTACTGCCAAACCGTTCGATAAAATCGATTTACCATCACTCAACATGGAGATATAAAAACTATAAAGGCAAACTTGCAGGAGCCATGTAATCCATTTCAATGTCTTAACTGTCTCTCATTTTCGTATTTGGATCAAATTCGTTCAATAACGGAAGCAATAAAGACAAAATAGCTTTACTAGCAAAAAAAGGCAAAAAATTGGCAACTATTTTTTTTTCTAATTTAAACTCTATCCAATCTTTAAATGCGATTCACAAAATTAACGTTTATTTATGCGTACGTTCTCTCGATCTAATTTTCAGAATTTAGCTGCCTTCATTTCTTTCGAAATGGAATCTTCGATGCAGGGATCGCTTATTTTTCCAACACGTGCGTTCGAGGGTGGTCTACTGGTCTAGTTTTTTTATATTATTATAAACGTTCATCGTGTTTCAGCACCATGCCATTATTATTATTATACGCACGTGGGTAGAATAATTTACAAATGGGTGAATAATCTTTTAGTCGAGTGTTACTAAATAAGTACCACATATAAACGAAGACAAAGTATTTTACGTATAAACAATTCGAGGTAAATAGAGCAAGTCTACAGTAAAAAAAATTCAAAAATGAAACCAAATTAATAGAGGAACAGAGATATTTATCTAATAGGAATTTTTGGACAGAACACCTACTTTTGGTGACAAAATCTCATTTGGCTAATTAATGAGATTTAAATTTCTATCAATTTCAGTATTACGTTTATCTCTAATGGAAAGTAAATTCTGGAATTTCAAAACTCGTTTAATACGAATAAATTATAAAAAAAAAAAAAATTAATGGTTCAATTTTTTGATGAAGACTTGGCAGCGATCAGAAAGATTAATTATTTAAAAATTTTTTGTCACATTGTCAAAGCAAGGCTAGATTTTACTTGGATCTTTAATTTTGTGCTTTTATAAAAAGAGTTATGAATAATATTTGCACTCCAATTACATCCGGCTGCATATTATGCTATAATATGAAGGAATTATGGTTGCAGTGATAATAGTCTCATATTCACTAGGTACATCAATAATATAATGATGTCCATTTTAAAAATTTTATGAGGCGAAAAAAGGAATGTCATTACTGTCATGATAATATTGTTTTGTCAACTTGGATGAAGACTATAATCAATTTTCTTGCGATCGAGTTGATAAAAGCAGTACTATTACCGAAGAAATACACTTAACAAGACTTTTGAATTTTTTCTCATACTCTAAATGTTTTAGAATGGACACAGCACCAAGGATGGGGAAAGAACTTGCATTTCAGTATGTTAAATTATAAATCGTTGGGAGTGTAAAGGCAACTTTTTACGCCTTGAGATTAAAAATTTCAATTTGAATGATTGATTTTCACGTAATTCATCTGAAAGCGATTCAGAATTCAACTTCATTTCAATTTAACTGCACATTGTCGCCTTAAAGTGGAAAGATGGTAGGTCCATATGTTATCAGAAATGAGATATCTGCGTTTTTGATTGTTTAGGAACTATAAAATTAATTTTTTGGTATCACTGGTTCAAACTTCAAAAATATGAACCTAATGACAGCCAAAAGAAGAACAGAGATTCACATAACAATCATACGGAAAAGCCAACTTTCGAACTAATTTTTCTAAAACAATTTATGGACATGGTATCTTTCCACTTGAAGGTAGTAACATACGTAACATACACATCACAAACTGTAATCGAGTTAATTTTGATATTTAGAATTGCCTCTGCTGGCTATCTAATATTATGGTTCAAGTTGGCAAGTAAGATTTACGGATGCAATAAATGAGAACATAAATTATTCGCACATCGTTTTCTTGGTAAAGTGTTTCATTCGATCAGAGAGGTCAAGTTGTACTCGAAATTATGGGCGAAACCGCTATTTGTGGATTACAATTATCTCTCGCCGAACTGGCGATTATATTTACCCCGACCACCGAACAAGTAGCTCGCCTCCAGCTACTGTACTGACTTCATGCACCCAATATCTTATGGATTACTGTACGAGTTAATTGCTCCAGTTAATCATCAAGATGATATCCCGTGGCCAGAACATGAAGATGGTACAAACAAAAGCAGTTACTGGTTGTAGAATCTGGTTGGAGAACATATTTCGTATTTACGTTCAAGTCTTACGGAGGTGTAGACAACCTTCATTTATATGCAAGAAATTTTTCTGACATGTCGACTGACAGATTAACCAAAGACAGAAAAAAGTTGATTTTTAAAACGTCGTCATAATACTACATATGTACACTCAGGCAAGCAAAACTTTTTTTGAAAATGATCAAAGAATGTTTAGAAAGATTATTAAATATTGTGCTACCTCTCACGAGCGATAGAATTTGAAAATGGATTAAGCCAGGGTCTGTTCAATTGCCTTCAGGATTCTCAAAGAATTGAGTGGTTAGGTGGAACATTATTTTCATAATGCTTCGTTAAATAATGGTTATAAAATAACGTTAAATACTGAATTACTTTTCTCACTAGAAATTAATCAATGCTCGTATTTCCTCGACTGAAATCAGGAATTCTCATTCGTCTCTATATTTTGAAAATCAGAACTGAAAGATAAAAGAAGCGTAAAAGCTAAATAGAAATGAACTGATGCATTAATTTTCGATACGTTACACTAATTGCTCAGTTAATTGGACGAATAAGACCAAATTCAACTTGATTAATTCTTATTTCAAATATTATTATAGGTAGTCGTAAATCTACCTATAGTGACTCTTGGTGGGAAAGCTGTGACAAATGTATAGATATCAAAAAGAAATCGAAATCCCATTGACGAATTCTTTGGCAGATTCGAATGAGCAGCTCTTTAGAAATGATACGAGTATAAACACATGTCCAGAAATGCGAACAGCCGAACACATAATTATGATTTATGAACTGATACCGCGGACGTGAACATAGAACGATATCTCGAAAACGTAGCTGAATGCTGTGATAGAAATACGATAGATCTGAACTGGATCTGAACGTAAGCGGTAAGCCCGTCATCCACAGTTTCCGCAAGAAGACAAAGATACTTATATTACAATTCTTGTGATTAAAAAGGCTCAATTGTAAACACTTACTCAAGGGACCAGGGTGCGACTGCTTCATCATCAAATGTTGAGGAACGAAGGTAATCACAAGAAGCACTAGAATTCTGCGAATCCGTTTCCGACACTTCACCACACTCCGCGAACTTACACAAATCACACCGAACGCATTTTGAATCGAATGGGTGCTTCATAACTGAAATGACTAACTAAAAATATAATTATGCAAATCAAAAAAGGAGAGATCAAAAGGAGCACTGATTTTCTGCGAATACGTTTTCGACATTTACTTCACCAAATCACGAACACGAATGTTGTGAAGTTATACCATCAACGCGAATGCATTTTGAAAATTTGAATGGCACGAATAATGACAGTTTCTTTCAATTATTGAGGGAACGAAGAAACCATGAAAATCCAAGAGGAAATCGCAAGAAACACTGGAACTCTTCTACCGAGTTTCTGATACATCACCACACGAACAAGAACTCATCCAAATAATTTATTCACTTCGAATGCATTATGAAGAATTATAATATCGAATAAACCGACTCACACGAAAAAACCAAACAGAAAACCTCTAATGTAATTAATAATGCGTTAATTATTAATTTTACATGAAACCGAACCGACACTGGGCACCAAACTGAGGAACGAGACTAACTAAAACGGCCATTTTGAAAGAAACTATTTCACGAACAAAATAATTATTTTACAGCGTATATAGATAGATCCTTCATCTGGTGCCTCATGGTCTGATCTCAATACAATGTAAAATCAAACTATCGATATTGATATCGACACCCATCGATATAGAATCAAAAAAATTTTCGCATATACGTATATATATATTTATACAGCTGCCGCGCTGCGCTATCACCAAAATCCAATTTATACGTTTCTCCTATATATGTATATCAATATCTTATCGATATAAATTATAATGCAGAGCTGCATGAATATATAATACGAGAATTACATTATTGTAGTTCTTCGAATTTTAATTTTCTGCATGAATCTTCTTCCGACGGTTTGAGGCTTTCTTCCTAATTTTCAACCTTTTTTCTAGAGAATCCACTTTTATCTTTCGACAGCGGGTCATCTAGTATTTCTGTTACTATCAAATTAGAGTACTTCGAGAAAAAAAAAGTGATTTCCAGAATTGTCATCGTGGAAATAGATTTTCCGAAGTCTATGAGCTGTGTTAGTTACATACTTTCGAATTTTTGGTCCAAGAAATTTAACGCGAGTAGATATCTATTAAAACAGTCAAGTTAACAGCATACTTTTCCCTACTTCATAAAATTATAATAGCTAGTTGAGAGTAACGACAATAAATTTTTTTTTAAAATTCAATTTCGTAAATAGTCTTTCTCGAGTGAGGTTTCATTTCATTAATTTTATGATTTTAAATTTTGAATGCAAGAATATTTTCAAGAAGGTAAATAATATAGCAAAACATTTGAATGTAAAACTAAAAAATAAAAATTACCATTCAACAGGATTCGATCGTTTCCTCATTTTGATAAATTTTCAATTGCAGTCGAATACGATAAGATAATTTTTTTCAAGCCAGAAGAACATATTACTAGTACTAGTTAATAAAAAATGATACTTGATAAAAAAAAAAGATCAAATTCTGACAGAACGACTGATACAGGTACTAAGGGACTAATTTTTAAAAATCATGACATAGACATGAGTTAAGACAATCCAGTTATGGCTATTGTACGGTCTATTCATGTGCTGTATGCCATTTCATAGCTTAAACTTTGAGAGAATGAAGTTTTAAAAATACCGAGAATAAGTCAAGTGTCTAAGACAAAATGAAAATATGACAGGTAACCGGATACGAATGCATTTTCAATTGTTCCACAATACTATCTGTTTTAGATAAAACTTTCGGTTTTAGATTTCTATAGACTCTTTTATGTTCAGTTTAAATTGATGCTATTCGTTCTCTGTTAATCCTACAGTATAAACAAGTTTTAGCTGAGAATTTATTCTGTATAAAAGTATTTACTTTATTTCTTACTTACCTTTCGTGCATTTTGAAAAAATTAATTTAAAACTGATAAATAAAATTTGTTTTCAAGTTAATACGAGTATTATGTACTTTTTTAAAAGTTTTCTCGAAAAAAAAATACATAAAACACGAATGTTTTTCTGTTTATTATAGGTGTTAAGTCCATTTTAAAAAATTTTTGAAGTACCTACTCATCTTTTTTCGAAAATATGAAAAATAATTACGCAGAATAAAAATATTGATGCTCTATTATTGGTAATAATAAGAAAATGTTTTCATTTAAATAGGTAAAGAACAAAGTTACTTGTATGAACAAAAAAAAAGAATTATTGAAACAAAGTTGATTAAAACGACAAGGACGAATGCTATAGCTAAAAATCCGAAATTTTCAGTTTTTGTGGAGTGTATATTTAGGACATTTTCAACAGGACTCCAATAGCTATCATAAAAATTGATTACTTCCTAATTCGCTGTTTTTATTTATTTTTTTTCAGATTTGATAAGCACAGCGGATGTGTTCTCGGAGCCAATGGTGACGCACTTTTCTCAATTACTGGTTAACGGCCATGGGGGACAACAAGAGCTGATTGTTGGCGCCAGGTAAAATTAATTCCCCATTATTTGGATTGTGTAACGATTTCGGAGTATTCTTCCCCTCTGCTGTATTTACGGCCAGAAGGGTTCCTGCAGTTTCCCATTCAGTGGTATTCAAATTGGGGCACTTACCTAAGGATAAATGCTGCTTAAAAAGTCAACATTTAGGTACCACAAGCATTCGTATCGTGTGCTCAGCCTCTCACTAAAATGTCTGCCAGCATTATCAGAATAGGTTTTCTTCTTTATCCGTAGCCCCTTCTATTCGATGACATTATGAACGCATCTTGTCACAAGTAAAAACGATGATGGACTCTCTTTTTTTTTTCCAAACACAAATTCAAACGGAGGTACCTGTAAACGAAAACGAATAAAATATCATCGAAGCGTATCAGTATGACGCCAGACTTGTGTTTCTCAGAATGTAAACAGTATAGAGGTGGACAGGTAAGAGGAAGATTTTAGGACTATCATTTGAGAGACAAAGGTGAGCTGGACGAATACTGGGATTTGTGGCACTCATTTAAAGCAAGCGTCACCTATGATTTTTTTTCAGATGATATTAATCTTATTTCTAGAATTATGCCCTCTCGAGGAGCTAGTTAGAATAAGAGCCTCACATGGAAAATAATATTTTGAGAGAAATGTTTCAACGATTTCACTATAACGATTCGAATCGAATATGAAACTGACACAAATCTGAAAATAAAAAGAACAATAAGAAATACAAATTCAGTAGACCTAAAAATCTCGAAACAACTAGAATTTAGTAGTAAACCACAAAAATATTGAAACTACAATAATTTTATTTGTACGAGAGTTTTTTCTGCATACAACCTGAAGAAATGGGTAAATTCAACATTCTAGCTGGGAGGAACAAATCAGCAGAGGAAGGGGCCCCATTAAAGTTTACAATTTTATAATCGTTTCGAAAATTTTGAATTTTTTTCTTAAAATAAAAGAATATCATAAAAATGACCAATTTTGGGAACCATTTTAACATTATAAAAATCAGGTTTTACTCGATGCAAGTCAGAGTTCTCAAAATATTGGTCCTTTGAAAAATCCATCTCAAAATTTTGAGTGGCGTTCTAGTGTTAAATTCAAACAGGTGCACCATAGTATCTACTTTTTTCAATTCTACATTGCTCTATTATTTTTTTTTCTTGTACAGCAGGTACACTTAAAAGCAACCTTATACGGGTCTTTAAAATCACCCCAGCTAACCCATCCATTTACATGCGATTGAAAAACCGACTTTTGAGACCTTTTTTCTCCTCGTCCATTTTCACAAAGTATACCGAAATTACAGCCAAATACCGAAAATTATTCGGGACTAAACGCTTTTAGCGAGACTATGTCATATTTTTTATTTTCGAACTGAAAAAAAAAAAAAACCTTCGCACTTATTTTACGAGCACATTTTGTCTTATAATTTTTCTACTCGCCGAAGCAGTGAATGCACATGTGGCACACGTGTTTACCTACTTCCTTTTTTTAACATCTTTTTTTTTTCCCCTTTATAAAAGATCAAGTTTATGGGGGCATCTGTGTACAGGGTTACCTCCCGGCAGGTTATTCAGCGTTATTTTTATAGAGTAATGTAATCCATTAAGGGGATGGTTGTTCGCTGCTTGTCAGCCTTGAGGACTTTTTCGACGTTAAATAATTAGCAAAAGCCGAGTGTCTTCGTTTTGCTACTGCAGTCGTTGTGTTTGATGGTACATTTTCAAAGTGAGGAACGATACAAAATTGGCGGGAAAATGGTTTTAAATGAGTACTAATAGTTACATGTCCAGATATACCTTACATAAGATGCACAAGTACCATATTACTTCTCAATCGCTTCAATGTGACAACAATTTATCTGAGATTTCGGGAAAGAGCTCTCAAAGGATGTCTAGTGGTACTCGGATTGTTTGGTAGAGCTTTGAAATTTGGTTTTAAAGTTATTTTAAGGCAATACGAAATGCCTTTATTAAGATGACATTTACTACTCGAGAATAAATTTGAAAAATACAATTTCGTCACCAATTATAGTAGACAGGGGCGGAACTAAGATGGAGTCAAAGGAGGCGAGTACCCCTCCAGAAAAAATTTTAGCCCTTTCCTCAAAAATAATTTTCCAAAAATGGACTGAAAACCAGTGAAAAAAAATCAAAGACGAACAAAAAAATCAACACTTCCGTGTGAATTTATATGAAAAATAAAAATTCAATATAATATAATTTATATTAAATTTTAGTAAGCAGCACACTAATTTCCCATACATTTACTAACACTAATTCTCAATATTATGTTTCAATTTTTTATATTTTTTACTAATTCTTAAATTATATCAATTCTTCGCATAAAATCTGAATTGTCCAAAACTTAGTATAATTATTCATATTCAAATAAATAATTATGCAGTTTTCTCTCAATTCTGTATTATTTAAATAATGTGGCTAAGGAAAATTTTAAAAATAAGTTACGTTTTGAAGAAAAAACTTTGATTTAAATTTTCATTTTTCAGAATGGACAGTTTTCTCTTATACGTAATGACTTGATTCTATAATAGAAAATGTATAAAAGCACACGTTCCTCATTTTATTGAGTGTTGAGTAGACCGAATGGAGCGGTGCGTTATTATTCTGTCTACACTTTTCATTCCATGGCACATTCTTTTTCCATGGTTTTGCTTTCGACGCATAAAAAACGTAACACAAGCTAGTATTTTCTTTGTCTCATAAAAAAAAAAGTGTGGATAACTACTGAACACCCTAACGCATGCCAGCCCACAATGATCGTGTGCGAGATAAAATAAAATATAGAAAACAGTTTTAAATTGATTCGTTGCAGTAAAAAAGGCTGCAACACAATCTAAATTAATAACTGCGTTCTTAAAGTCCAAGTCTGTGAAAGAATAAAATATAATAATAAAAAAATTATAAGTAAGGGAATTTTTATAAGATTTTTATTTTCATATCAGAACGCCTACAGAAATCAAAATTGACATTCTAAAATCAAGAAACCTAATAATTACAAATTTTATGTATGCAGCAGAAGCCATAATTTAAAAAGCAGACTGTCAATCATTTACTGACTAAGAAAAATACATTTAATACTTTCGATGAAAAGTTGAATATAAGCTGAAATGAGTTTTTTGCAATACAGCAAGTCTGTATAGTCGTGTATAACCACATATCGTTAATTAAAAATTTAGATTCGTCAGCATTTGCAGAATCTTGAAAGAAAATATTTCTCTGTTGCTGATGTGTACGAATAATTAGCGAATATTGCTTGTTTTTATGATTAACGTTATCTTCATTAGTATAATACAAAATATTATGATTTCTTCCAACTGAAAGAAAATCATTTCAAACCTCAAAGTAAAATCTACCCTAGTGCATTACTTTAACAAGTAAGACATAAAAAAATTTTCAAGTTTGAGGTATTTTGGCTAACGGTGGACATTTTCTTTCATCTTTGGAGAGAGCCAAATTGATTGAAATTTTTTTTACCCAAAATATGAAAAAATTCCAAATTCTGATCTGTTTGTGCCAGTACTGCCTTAAAAGTTAAACCTAGTACTTCAAATTAGCCAGCAAACCTCTTCAAAGGTAGTTTACACTTCTGTGGGCTCTGCGATGAACGAAGTCAACGCAGTATAGAAAAAGCGACTTTAATTCTCCGTAGAGGGAACCAGTTATGATCCTTTTTTTTTTTTTTCTTTTACTCAAAAATGGTAGCGAGCTTGCTACTCGTTTATCGAGTCCTCGAAGGTGGTATTTTTATTTATTCGACTACTTAGAGCACAATCGTCATGACTTGCACGTCTAATCAGTTCTGTACACACGAAGCTATTAAAGAAGAAAGATTGGAAGACAAACATGACCAGATAAATGCTCTTAACGATGACAATTGAAAAACACCATTTTATTGATTAGGGACCAGCTTCGTACGTATGCTAATATCGAGTGCAAAATTAACTTTTAGTCTGCCCTTTTGGCTAGTCTCCCATCTGGATCCTCACCCAAATCCGATGAACCCTCTAAAAATTAATGACAGATTCTTGGCTGGTTACTTCACCCAGTAGGCTTACACGACTTGGAGTGTCGAATCTGATTAATCGAGTGGCCCATACAGTCACCGAAATCAATTTACTTCAAACAATTTGGTACATAGGTACTTTTCCCTCCTTCTTGAGAGTTAATTGGCAAGTCTACCTCGCAGAAACTTCTAGTAGAACTAGTAATGAGAGTCAAAGTAGATTTAAAATGAGGGTCACTCTTTATCTTCGCTGGGTGAAATGTTTTCTTTTACATTTTTTTCCCCCATTTTACAACATTCACCAAAGACTGGAATAACAAATGAATGCGAACACATAGATCAACTTCGAGTGAATAGAAAATATTCAAATGAGGAATGATGACTGGCAAAAATCGTATAAATCATGTATGGCTCAATCTAGAGCACAGCCATTAGTTCTTTTTTTTTTTTGCCAATAGAATAAGAGAGAGTACAGTGGCACAGCTGAGGGAGGCTAAGGGTCTACAGCCCCCCGTACATATTAAACTTTACACAAAAAAAATGTTGCGAGTCACCCGGAATTTGGTCAGATGAATCATCGGTCATTCACTTTGATTCATAATTTTAATTCTCCATCTCTGATAGTGTTAAGAAGACTGATAAGAAGTTTTTTCCCCCATTTATTCTTTGATTGTCGACTGATGAAAGGTTTGAAAACTAACTTCATATGGTCTGATTCATTTAAGAAATGCATGAAGTCACAAAGCTCAAACCCATGAGAAGTCAGCATTTCCGTTTTTCTCCAGGTACCTTCCTCAATTTCTTTCGACGTCACGAATTCCTTAAATGAATCAGACAATAGCAACTCTAAAATGTCATTTTCAAGTTTGAAATATTTAGATAATATTTTCAGACACCACTGAAGAGAAATCAAAATTACGAATCAAAGGAAATATGTTCACAAAAAAAAAAAAGATTTTTTAAATTTGCTCTCTGCAACGAAATTTTAGAGACTGGGCTCGCTTCTATGAAATTTCTAGGTGCGATACTGGTTGGTATGCAGCCCCATAATTCTGCAGAATGTTGTGCTGCCATATTCTCGTTGACAGATCAATCAATGGGTATTGAAAAATTCATAACTTACTCTCTTCCATAACAAAAATTCAAATCGGGTCTAATAGAATTTCGACTTTCGATTAGAAAATTTCAACAGTCATGCAAAACCAATCTCATTAATATAAAATAGGAATGAATTAAACGTGAAAAAAAATACAGCCAGTACCAAAAAGTATGGGTAACAAATTACTTGACTTCAACGCCTGTCCAAACTAGTTACACCTGTTGGCTGAGTTTTTTTTTCTCCTATCAACGAACGCTGTGTAATTATAATATTCATCTACTTCTGTGAATCATTTCAAAATAAACTAGCTGAAAATGTCAGCCTAAATTTCGTTCCATTAAAATTGGACCGAATTCAAAAAATTCAACGACCAAGACGAATTTTGAATTTAAAATTTTAAAAGCCCACGTAATAGATTCTGCGATAATTTTAAAGCTCATTAATAACTAAGTAGGAATCGTTTTTTATTAATCTAGCTATACCTGTTCCAAAAAAAAAATAATTCGAGGGCAAAGAACAACTCGTATTTGCATGAACGGTAGAATTTGTTCCAACTTCTATTTCCTCAGAGCTGTTTGAGGAGTCGAAGAACTAACATAAATTATAACAAAATAAATAAAATATATAAATATCAATAGTTCACCTCTACATACATGGTGTCCCCCAACATAACCTTGTACAAGCGGTTCTTCAACAAACATTTTTCATCTAATTCCCACCAAGTCCAACTTGTTCGCTCTTATTTGGCAACGAATCAGCCAATAATTACGAACAAAGTCGCATAAACCATGGACACCCTGTATAATGTTTCAGATTAACACCGAAGTTCGATTCATCGTTGATATTACCCACAACCACTTCTTCTAGATAGCTTCAAGTTATCCAGCATTGTCCCAGTACCACCTAGACACCTACCTCGGTGTTTTTGTTTCCCTCCTTTTCTAAATCGTCTTCAAAAGTGGGAAAAAAAAAGAAGGCGTCGGCAGCTCCAACTCCTTGTTCTACCTACGAATAAAAACCATTTTCGTATATACTTCTATTGTAAAATCGTGAACCCATCTTATTAGCATACGACCCACCCAAATCAGCTATAAACAGTACACTCTCTTCGTTGTTCTAAAATATATTCTTCTCCAGCCCTCCAGATTCGATGACGTTTATTGTAAATGCAATTAAATGAACTGGTTTCATTTTTTTTTTCTACTCTTTACTTAAAAATACTCTCAAGAGTGTCTGCTGATAAACAGGCTACAAAGAATTTAATTAGATAAACACACACGTACGTAGCACACACCTGAAACAAGCAGAAATTGTAAACACAATAAGGTGGGTTTGAGGGCATTTGTGGTAGGTACACTGTGTGCATTATTTTAGCACTCCTCTATTTGCATTTTAATATCAGGTAGCTGAAAAAACACTGGTGAACGATAGTAAATCTCTGATAATATAATTTTTTTATTTTTTCTCTCTCTGGAATCTCTCTCTCTCTCTCTCTCTTCTCGAAACAATACAAGAACGTGTAAGAAGAGAAATTGCTCTTTTAATTGAATCAGTTTATTGCGAACTGGTTTCCAAGAGTTGATGGAGCTTGTCATCATTTTATGATCAACATTAGCTCCGTAAGGTAGCGATGGTAAACTCGTTCCTTGTGTAAATTAGTGAAGGAAAACATGGGATAGGAATGCAGAACACAATGTATGCTCAAGTAAAACAAGGAACTAGACAGGTCTACCTGATGGCACGCATAACAGGATGTTCTATCTTCAATTTTATGTACTTGCGTCGTCCATAACTCAATGATCGTCATTGGAAGAGAAAGAAATTATTATAAAAATTTCGGAAATGAATGAGACTCTCACGAAAGAAAGGAATGACATCATTGATTGTAGGAGCCAGCGAGTTGGCTCCTCTCGGTTTTGGCATACCAAAACGTCTATCAATGTTATATGAAATCAGAAATATTCATTTTCAAACCATTCACTTTGAGGGAGAATAATTTGTAACAATATTCTGTTTCAGGGATAATATCTACCGACTGACCATTGACAATCTGCAGCTAGTGGAAAAAGCCGAGTGGAAAGCTTCTGAAACGAAAATTGAAATGTGTATCGAGAAGGGTCAATCGGAAACTGACTGCAAAAACTACATCAAGGTGTTGCACACAAATGGAAATGAGCTGGTTGCCTGTGGAACAGAAGCTTTTTCACCCAACTGCACCAAGAGAAATGTAAGAACTATGAACTTGGAAATGCATATTTTCAGCCAAACAATAAATCTTAAAATTGCCAAGTTCTAAAATCACCTATTTTTTGACCGATTCAACATTATCAAAATCCAAATTTACACAAGGAGAGGTCACTTTCAACTCACTTGTCCCCATGGACACTCTTGTATATTAAAAACAAAAAGTCTGCGTATTTCCAAATGCGGCAGTTTAAAACACAACATTCTGTATAAGATTATCCATTATTACAGTAATACTCGACATAAAAACAAGAAATCACTCAACTAACTCAATAAATGTACTCATGAATTGAATTTCAGTTACACCATATCAGCACAATCATTGATACAGAGAATGGCATGGCGAAGTGCCCTTACAGCCCTCATGCAAATGTGACATCACTGGTCAGTGAGGATGGATCTTATTTCGCTGGCACTCCCACTGGATTTTCGGAAACCGACTGGGCTATTGTGCGATTCAGCGATACAATGAAGTTTCTGCGAACGACTCAGTACGATTCAAAATGGCTGAATGATCCTCAATTTGTAGGATCATTTGAGACTGACCTTTTCGTCTACTTTCTGTTTAGAGAGGGTGCTGTCGAGTATATGAATTGTGGAAAGGTAAGACCAAAGTCTGTACCACATTTTTAATATTATTTCACTAATGACTGGAGTGACAAAAGCATAAATGTCGCCGGTCCAAGTCCAAAATCTGATAAAGCCCACAACAATCATTCATTTGTTTGACTGACTTGGTATTATCGAGCACCAAAACATGATTTGAGCGCCAAGAAAAAATATAATTTTTAGGCACTTACCAGGTCGTGAACTCATACTGGCGATATTTTCCTCATATGTGCCAATGACAACATTTTCCAAAGAGCTAAATTTCAATTTCAAATAAAGTCAAATGCTACCACCCTCTTATGATGGAATTCTTGACAAAATTATAAAATTTCACAAAACCTCTTTTATCAACTTCAGCCAAATTCAACTCATAAGAAGTTTTTTGTGTGAGGTAGTTTGAACACAAGTAGTTGAATACATACATGCAAAAATTCACAATAAAAACTTTTTAGAAGAGATGAAAAAATGGTTTTTTATTCGCCTCTCTGGTGGCTTGGCTCAAACAGAAGATTGGAGCTAGGGCTATGATTTATACAAAAATACTAGATTTCTAAAAGTGATCGAAATGGCACATAAGAGGCATTTTTGTGGTAACAATACTGATGACCCAGAGCAAAAAGGGACTATATAAATTTTTGAATTAAGTATTCAATTTCATTTGCAAAATATAATATTTTATGAAGAACTGAATATCAAAAAATGTTAAGAACACTTTGAATGTATCTCCATTACAGATAAAGCGATTTTACAGTATGTACCCGAGTGTAAAGAGAGCCTTCGATTGAAAATCTAAATTTTGTCATTTTCTTTCAGGCAATTTATTCACGGATTGCAAGAGTATGCAAAAAAGACGAAGGCGATCAAAAACGACCCCCAGGAATTTGGACTACTTTCGTGAAGACACGACTCAACTGCTCACTACCTGGAGAGTATCCATTTTACTTTGACGAAATCCAAGGTGTCTCCTACTTGCCAGATACTGGACTCATGTATGCAACTTTCACGACACCCAGGTAAGCATCTAACCGAAAAGAAAACTACATTTTCGTAAGGGACAAGAAAAAAAGCTCATTTAAAGGATTGTGTGGTTCTGCGCATGCGCATCCCTTCATTGAGATCATCTAAACTTCACTAAATTATTGCCTAATCTTGTCAAATCAATAATACAAAATTATTTTTCACTCAGAAATAGTATCCCTGGATCTGCAGTATGCCTATTCAATCTAACAGCCATTAATATGGCCTTCAATGGTCCTTACAAGCATCAGCAAACCATCTCTTCTGCTTGGGAAAGTAAACCAAATGACCATCTAAAACAATGCCAAAATCATGGAAGAGATACTTCATATTCGTACTCGTCGAATTTCCAGTTGATGGACAATGCTGTCCAACCCATGACCAGAACTCCTGTGTATCACAGCCAACTGGAGAGAATTGTGCATATCGCAGTGGATGAATTAGTTGCCAAAAGACAAAGGTATGTCTAACTACCAATGATCAGTAATTGTATCCAAGAGTTCTTTACACTTTCCATATTCGTTAGGTAAATCGCTCATTTAATTCAATAAAGTCACAACTCAAAAAATTATAATTTTTGAGTTAATTATATGAAATTTTTTTTTCTATCTCTGCTTCAAGATGGTATAACTTTTTTTAAAAATTGAAAAATTTGAGATGTGACGTTGTTGTATTAAATGAGCGAAATGTGTTTTGCTTATTGAACTCCACATTTATTCGTCTCTATCGTTCCTCAGACTTGGAAAAAAAATTTAATCACTTTCTAAACCAATTGAAGAAAAAAAAACGAACTGTGAAATTCAATCAAAACTAAAAATCTGTTACTTTATTTTCGCAGGGATAAAATAAATCTGCACGTTCTCTACGTATCTACGGAAGAAAATATTATTAAAAAGATTTCAGTGCTGCCAGACACAAAGGAGACTTGTATTTTGGAAATTTGGAAACCTATATCCGACCTCACAGACAGGATTCTCTCAATGCATTATTTGAAAGAAATGGTAAGCTCGAGTACTAAAAGAAATAATTCGCCACTTGAATAGTTCCTTAAAAGGCAGTTTTAAAGCCAAATGAAAAACTTGTAAAACAACCAAGACGACGTGTTTTCGTCTCCAAAATAATCTCCATGAGGTAAAATGCCAGTATTTTTGAAATATTAAGCATTGAATAACAATTTTTTGTCTTCTGTGCTATCTAAAGAACCATTTAAAAAAGTATAGCTACCTACGACTTTTCAAATACGTCTTACAAAAAATGTTTCCAGTAAAGTTTCCATAGCAATAGTCAAGCACCACCAACTCAAATCTGCAGAAGAAAAGTGACAAGTCTGTGATATTATTTGCTGAAATCTAACTTATACGTAATTTTTACAGGAATCGCTGTACATTGGAACGCAGTCACTAGTAATGAGAATTCCATCTCAGCATTGTAACAGATACAGGAACAAACAAACTTGCTTCGATGCAAAGGATCCATATTGTGGCTGGAATGAGCATTTATCCCAGTGTGCTCCACCACCAGACAAAAATCCGGCCATGCCATACTGGAATCAATTTATCAACGAGTGCCCATCATTCACTCATCCAGGTACAGATCTTTTAATCGACTGATTACTGTCCGAATTATTGACACCAGCACACTCTCTCATTTCAAGTAGACTTTCAATTTTCATCTATTTCTTTAACATAAATAATACAATTTGGTTTCCTCTTTCAGTACCAGGTGGCTGGTCCAAATGGTCTTCATGGACACCTTGCCATCAGGGCGAGTCATTAGATGGAACTGATCAGTGTTTCTGCTCTACCAGGCAATGCAATAACCCAGCCCCACAAAATGGCGGAGCTGAGTGCGAAGGTGTTAATATCAGGGTATGCTAATGATATATTCCTCATTAAATGGATAAGTCAGTGCAAAAGATTAAGAGTTATTTATCGTATCTGGCAGGTTACGAATTGTACTGTGCATGGAGACTGGACAGAATGGTCAGAATGGTCTGCATGCAGTCAATCGTGTGGACGAGATGCTGTCAAGACACGAAAGAGGACGTGCACAAATCCGGCTCCAGCTTTTGGAGGTCGCGTTTGTGTTGGCCAAGACAATGAATATGCTGTCTGCATTGATAATCCTCCTTGCCCACCCCCGACTCCAGGTAGCTTTTACTCGAAAATCATGTCGTAAATGTTATCGATTTTAAAATACGTGATTTGATCTATGAAAAGGTACCTTGAAACGAAAATTTCAATTTCAAGCTGATGATTGCTTTTAATAGATGAAGGTTTGATGAGTATTTAGCAAAAAAAATATTTTCTCAATCTAATCGGTTGAAAACTGACTGAGATTGACATTTGGAACTTTTAAGAGTTTAAAAATTCTTCTTTTGAGAAAACCAAGTTTGAAGTTTAAAAAATAATTTTCAAAAATAAAATTCATTTCTCAAAAATAGTCGAATTAATTTTATGAAATTTGCTTATATCATTGTACACATGACCCTAATTGTGTAGTTTTTATAATACAACAGTTGACGGGTAGTTGAAAAAAGAAGAAAATTAGAGAAAATAGGTCAACTTTTTCACACAATTCGCTCAAAATAAGGGCTATCATTGGGTGGTGTGCCCCTTCACCAAAATGTTCCTAAAGGAATATATAAGAAGAAAACTTTAAACTGTAATTTTTACATCTCTCGACCTGATTATCGGTTTTTTGATGATTTCTCAAAAAATTATTGGCTAACTTGAGGTACGTTTTCATAGATCATATCACATAATGTAAATTCATTTTAGGAATAATTTTGTAGAAAATATTTGTCTCTGATGGGAGAAAATATTTTCAAGTGGTTGTGGAAATACGAGTATTTCAGGCAAAATATTAATTTTCAAAAATTTTTTTTTATTCTCTTGAAAATTGTAGATGAGATCAAATTATGGAATATCTACAAAATATTTTTCAAGCATTTGAAATATTTTAAGAATATTTTTTTGCAATACTTTAAATGCATGAAAGTATTTTCGATGTACAAATTTTGGAATAATATTTTGAATATTTTCAAAATATCCTCGTTATTAGCTGACATTCAACGAAGTACAAACTAAAACTCAGAATTTTCAAACTACAAAACTAAAATCACACCCTTTTTCCTATAGGATGAATCTAAAGCAATTACACTTTGCCAAGGGGTCAAATATTTTTTATAATAGTAGCATTGTTTTGCCACAGCGTACCCCTGCTCACCCTGGAGAGCGTGGAGCGAATGCACGGCCAAATGTGGCGATGGTTATCGGTACCGGACAAGAGAAGTTATGAATCGAGCCGAAAGTTCTGCTTGTCCAGGCAATTTTGTGGAAGTGCAAAAGTGCAATCTACGTCCATGCCCTTTGGCTCCAAAAGTGGTGGAATATACTCCGTGGGAGTGCTCCACAAACGAACAGGAGGATCGATACAAAATCGTCAGTGAACTACTGAACATCACTTTCATTCGAGTCAATGTGCAGCGAGAAGGAAGAAATTCATCTGAGAGAGCCATGTGCACTGGTAAGTCAACTTTGAGGCGACAAAAAGTATCTCAAAAATAATATTTTAGTTTGGAAAGCAAAAAGAAACTGATACGACTGATTCGGTTGTTTAACAATTCGTTGTTGTTTCAGATATTTGTGGGCATTGGTCAAACTGGTCGGAATGTAACGAATTCAACGTGCAAATTCGCAAAAGAAAGTGTATGACTGGTAACAATGGAAGAAGATGTCCTTGCAGCGACGAAGAAAGCAGATCATGCCTTAGCCACATAAATCAGCCCATCGTATTAGGTAAGCAAAAAATCTAAAAAGAGAGAAACCCTGCTCCCAACTTATAATTTACAGTACCTAGGTACTAAATAATCGCATCAAAATCTGGCTATTAATTCTTTTTCTTCTTCAATTTCAGAAGCCAATGCCTCCATATCGTGGGTCACTCTCCTGCTCGCCTGCTTCTTGTCTTTCATTCTAGGAATAGGAGGATTAGCTATGTTCTGCTACTACAAAGTGAAAAAAGAACACCACCTCATACCCAGCAGCCCACTCTACGCTACCAAACAGAATTTCTACGTCAACGTGCCCTTACGAGAGCCACCTACTCCCAAAAGGACGCCATCGTTTTCAAAAAACTCCACTCTGACAAATGGAACTCCCAAAGTGCTCACCAAGCCATTAGTAGCAGCAAATGGAACGGGCACCGTCAAGGCTATTGTCAAACCCATGGAGTATGACACAGCCACCATCAAACGGAACAGCAATAATCTAAAAAATGGCTACGCAAGGTCTTTCGATTTTGAGGCAGATGTTGATCGATACTCGTAGTGATAGTTGCTGGTCGAGATGAACTCGACGACCATTGATTTCCTATGAGAAAAGTACTGCGGGATATGTGATCGATTTTTTAAAGACGCTTAAGTATTAAATTCAATTTTGGGGCCAGGTGTACAGGACGTGTTCAAGGTGCTCGCAGAATACCAATATTCTGAATTATCGATTAATCTTTGATGCAGTAAGACTTGGTTTTACACAATACTAATTTTTTTTTAAATGTAGACAAGATAAGTGAGGCAGATGGGAAATGTGTTTTTGTGACCTCTTGGTTAAAATATTTCTATCAAAATTTAAAGGTAACGAAGGAATTGTGACGTTTCTAAGTTCAGACCAGGTTATGTAAATTCTAGAATATAAAAGTAAGAATTTTAAAAGTAAAATAACTGAAGAATACAAATGACAAATGGGCTGGATACTTTTGAAAAAATTCAAGTTTCAATCTCAACGTAATTTTAGGTCGTTTCTCATGCTATTGACAACACAGATATTCTCTACAAGAATCTGAATTATCTTGATTGCAAAATATTGTGTACCGTCGAACGGGGTGACTTTACATTCAAGGGGGCGACTTTACCCACTTCGTTTTAGCCCAATAAATAAATTGCCAGGCAAAAATTAAAACCAAAATACGATTTGGATCGAAGCAGGTAGAAGAAGGAAAAGAAAAAAAATATCGCCGCCCTTACCTCACTTCACCCAGTAACAGAACAAGAAAATGAAGCGGCGATATGGTTTTTTCCTTTTTCTTATTCGTCTTTTTTTTTTAACCACAAACACTCAAAATATTCAGTTCGGTTGCACACGGTTGAAGTTGATACTTGACTAGTTTCTTCTCAATCGTATGTCTGAGTATAAACATCCTCAAATTTTGCCTCCCCACCCATCAATAACCCGTCAATAACAAATTGATGGGTAAAGTCGCCCCATTGAGGGGTGACTTTACACAAATTTTTTGAAAAATCATAAAAAATAGAAGGAAGGCTGCAAACTCGAACTTTTTTTTACAATTGTGTTGAGAAATGTTAGACCTAAATTTTAAAACCAAATTCACTTCAATAGCTTCAAAATTGGAGGAGTTATTAAAGGACAAAGTTGAAAAACATAAAAAAAGTGTGTAAAGTCGCCCCATTCGACGGTATATTGAAATATCCACAATTATAAAAATGTCCCGGGAGTATTGAGAATACCCTACAGAGACCTTATTACCATCTAGAAAACCCTTCAAAGAAGTATAGTTCACTTTCACTAACAAATCAACATCGAAATCTAAAAATAAAACGACTTGAAAATGTTAAATGTAGACAAAATAATTATGGGCAATTTTTTCGACACAGGTGTTGTGAATTTGCGTTTGAGCAACCAAAATGACTATTTTCCAAGTTTTTAGTTCAAAAGTCCACTCATTATTTACCATTTTTTTCACACCAAGTGTAACAAATGGTAATTATTGAAATTAAAAACGCTGAGAAAAATTTCAATGGTAACTTTTACAATTTGGATATGAAAACTCGGATAGTTCGACCTTTGCAGCAGAAATTACTACAAAAGTAGTAATATGTATTGTCTAAGATAGCAACAAAATATCAGATTATTTACAAAAAATAATAATAATGTGATGAGCAAAATTACTACTACCCATATTCATTTCTCCAGTGAAAAAATCTGTTTTAGGGCGGTTTGAAAGAAACATTTTTAGAGCAAATATCTCCAACCTTTGAAGTGTTCAAAAAGCTCTTTGAAAGACGCTACGTTTTTAATTAAAAATAAAAAAAGAACTGAATTACCATCCCCTCTGCTTTATGAAAAATTGATTGTACATAGACCATTTTTCTTTGTTGAGTGTTTTTTACGTGTTCTTTTTCAATGGCTGAGTCTATAAGTCTTTTCATTGTACATAATAACTAAGGCTGTGATAATTTTAATGAAAATAACTTTCATTGTTTTGCATATCGTTCGTATGTGAAGTTTACTAACATTTTTTTACATTGTATAATTTCATTTTTTTTTTTTACAAATTCATATTATGTAATGAATGAAGTCTGTATATTATCAAGGCATAACATTTACAAGGAGAGTTTCAAGTTTTTGTCTTTTACATTAAACAGGCTGAGGTACCCAACCAAATGAACCGGTTATCAAGTAATATACAGATCAGAAAAGACGAAAAACCGTCAAGTTTTTTAAAAGAAAAATAGTACGTGTAAGTTGTTTCTACTGATTTGGCAAAAATAGACTCTGATACATATTTTAGATTTTGTCGTTCAGAAACTATCTTTAAGAGTCATCTTCGTGTACGTTGAAAATTTCTTTATTTATGAGAACATTATTCTCAAAAATTTGACAATTATCGTTATGATTTACATGATTTTGTACTAGTCAATCGGAAGAGACTAAAATATGATTTGTGTCTCAATATTTTTAAATTTTTGATACCTATTTCTTAATTTTAGTCGACCAATATCTGGAAAAATTTCAAGGTAATTAAAGCAATAACCCGAGCAAAATGTTCAAGTAATTTTATTAAAAACCTACCAATGTGTTATAAATGTAACTGTTTTATGTTGATTAATCAGCAGTCTGTATTTCAATTCATGAAAAAATAAAATCTTTAAATTCAACTTTTGGCATGTTGTTCTTTGCTAATTTCAATCACTTGGTGAAATTTCAGTTTATGATAATTATGAGCGATAAAAAAATGAAATATTACTACCAAAATAATACTTAATTAAAACGTGACAAAAAATATTCTCAAAATATTTTAAATGCCCAAAGAATCGTTCGTTAATATCTTATTTTGATCTCATTTATCATAACCAACCACTTGAATAACAAAGCCTTTTGGAGAATTTTGAAAATATTTTTTCAAACATTTTTTAACTCTCTTAAAAATATTAGCTACTGTATTTTCGTTTTGGGTAGTTTGACGCATTCGAGTAAAAAAAAGATTAGCCTCGAATCGAGTAAATGAAAATAAATAGGTGAAAAATGTTGATGTAAAAATAATATTTCAGTGTTGGGTCAAAACAAACGAGAATTTTTTCACTCGTAAAAAACAGGATTTTTTTCAGACCGACGAGCAAAACTAACAAGAGCTACTTTCTCATCAATAATAAAAACAAATATTCATTATTCCTAACAAAATTATTCGAAAAATAATTTTTTCCAAATGTTAAAATATCCATTTGAAAATACTGTGACAGATAATCAGAAAAATAACAAATTCAATGTGTTCGAAATATCGGGTAATAATATTTCAACATTTTAAAAGTATTCAAATGGTCTAGGAATAATTTTAAAATATTACACATATATTTTCAGAATATTTTGTCTGCAGTATTTCAAAATTGGGTGTGCTTTTAGAATAACTTGTTTAGAGGAATACCAACTGATTTCATAAAACTCCAAATCGTCAATCCAGCATCACAGATATCCTCAAATCTCTAATTAACGAAAACGAAACGTGATCAGAAAAAATCATTTACTCTGTCACAGTTCTTATTTGACATCGAATATTCACAGAATACGAAAATAAGTGCAAGTCTCTCTTCTGAGACAAAATTATACGCGATTCTAGCAACAATAACTCAACATGAAGCTGGACGAGCTCGAAAATTTAGTATCAAAATTAGAAATA
Organism: Parthenolecanium corni; assembly: GCA_038050395.1. Taxonomy (NCBI): domain Eukaryota; kingdom Metazoa; phylum Arthropoda; class Insecta; order Hemiptera; family Coccidae; genus Parthenolecanium; species Parthenolecanium corni. The sequence goes on from JBBCAQ010000016.1 coordinate 292,228, forward strand.
CCAGCAAATACCAACAATACGAACGTTGATGGATGAAAATAGTTATGTAACAAATTTACACAGGATCGAGTATACACATAGATAACAGAAATACGAGAAAAATACGCCGTTTAGGAAAGTAACTTGGACTTGTGCACGAATGCCACGTACCAAGCACCGATCAACGATACAGCAGCCAGGAATTCGCAGTTGATCCACGGACCCAAATACGCTCCCGAATAATTAACGGTAATGGTAGTGAGTGGAGCTACCGATTTCGGATCTTCGCCGCCACGAATCGCTTTTTTCAAGTTACTGAAGCCCTCCTCGTCGTAAAGGCCGATCACATAGTCGCCGCTGTGCGCTTTTTTGATCTCTTCCGTCCAGCTGACTTGGTACTTATTGTGGACTCTATCGTCCACTTTCATGACGGGTAGAATTTTGCCGTCGATTTCACCGTATAACGTCAGGCCGCTTGCCTTGTTCGCGCATTCCAACGTGAATTCGGAGATGAAGGCTACTTCGGAGACGACCATACCGTCTTGGGTGGTGTACGAGAGCGATGTGATCTCCGGGTTCGTGCACTGGGCGGCGAACAGCAACGGAAGCTGAAGGATGGTCAGTGAAACGACGAACGACCACATCTTCGGCATAAATTGGACAATCGTAGACTAGAAAAGTACGAATTTCAACGAAACTTACGAACGACGAGTGAAGATGGCGAATGGTTCCGGTTTAAAATCGCTGTTTAAACGTTTCTCGAATGAAAGAACGAAACACAAATTCATAATAAACTGATTACGATAAAACTGAAAATCACATCCAACATTAACAAACTTCCACTTGGTGCAATTTTTCTACACGTCTGAAAACTTGTGACAACACGACGCTGCATCACAACAACATTGTTTTTTGGGATTTCGTGCTTTATTTCGTGTCGTTTTTTCGTTGAACTTGTTGATGTTTAATGAGATAGAGTGCGCTAAGTGTCCGATCAGTAGACTTCTTTAGCTAGACTTTAGACTGGTTTTGGGCGTTTGGCTTTGGTGGATACGGAAGGGATTATAGATATAATTACTTATAAGTCACTATTTCTGCCTTTTCACATTTTCAGCTTTTTAAAATGTCAAATAGTTACGAATTATGTAAGTTGATATTGTTTGTAGGGTAATATTGGACACTTTACAGGTTTTTTTTCTGTTATGTTGAGGAATGAAAAGTAGGAGAAAGGATATCAAAAAACTGAATGTAATTTATTTTAAATTTAAATGAGTCAACTGTAAACCTTTCTCTATTGATCCAAAACATGAAGTTTTCGTCACCTACACGACGTGTTTGATGAATTTACAGCGGTCTGAATAAAAATGAGATATCACTTCGAAAAAAAATATCAGAACAAATTAATAAGATTTCAGACGTGAGTCAATAAAAAATATTACTGCCATAAACTTGAACTAAATGGAACAAAATCACTTGAGCTAATATTTATTTGGTTCTGTCTCACTTTTTCTCGACTTCTATAGATCAGTTAATCAGAGTAAAGGAAAAGGAAATCAGAAATAACATTCCCTCACATTGATTGGAATATTGGATGATTTAAAAGAGCAAAAGTTCAAGTTTTTGAGGATCAATTTTCAGTTGTCATTATGCGTCTAGTGGGTAATGTGGAAAATACAGCATTCAATTTTGCTCAAATTAAAAAGTATGTAGATAACGTTGTTTTTGTTCCGAGTCATTAATACATTCCTTAAGGCAATAAAATAAAATAATAAAATAGTTGGTAGAGATATACGAACTAAACGTCAGAAAATTGATGAGCAGAAAAGTGAAAATGAAATCAGCTAACGATGCTAGACAAATAGACAATAATAATACTACTTTGTCCAGTCACGCAAAACCAACAGTCATGAAGAAAAATCAAAATGACACATAACATTTTTTTTCTAAAAGTCGAGCTAAAACATCAACCAAAGTGTTCCACACTTTCTTTACCAATTTACGAGGCCATTATATCAGAAAGTCCGGGACATTCTTGGTTATAATAGTTTGTTAAATTAGTAACTGAAGTTTGTAACACCAGCCTTTACAGCTACTCACTCAGTAATTATTTTACGAGTTGGCTAACTTGCTGAAACTGCCACTAAGGTGGTAGTTGTTTGCTAATCAAATACACTCATACAGACACACATAGTATTCTCAAAGTCCAAAACTTTCTTTCAAATATAGGCAGCCTTTGAAAGTGAAAATTTGAACCTCTTCTTTCACAAAATCTGGTTCAATTTGATTCGAATTTTTTTTTCATAACTGAATGCTTGAGATTCGGGTTGTGTAGAACAGAAGGGTCTCATAAAATCGTGTACATCAAGTCCAAGCGAAATATGAAACCTCGCACAAAATTTAGAAAACGTATTATAATTTCAGATCTGTAAACTAAAAAAAAAAAAAAAAAAAACCTACACAAAACGAAGCCTTCACTCTGCCAATTTCAATAACTCTTCGTGAATGGGCGGTTACAGTACTCTCAAAAATTTAGAAAGGTTTAGTACCTACTCAATTCATTCCTCTTCCTCTTTTAATATATCATCAAAGTGCTTATTAAATATAGGTATACCTGATTATTAAAACTCGTTCACACAAGGTCAATGTATTTGGAGAGTAAATGAAAAAAGGTAAAAAAAACAACACTAAACTCTTAATAAAATAATTAAACTGGGTTCGCTCGTGTCAATAAAATTTATTAGCGCCCGTTTTTCTTTTCTCAATGAAATTCATTTAAAATAATATAAAACTAATTTCAAAATATCCATAGGATACACACGCACTCACACTAAGAAACAGGCAACTTGAGTACAAAACACTTTTGCGTACGCAGAAAAATTTTTTTCTCAACGAAGGGAAAAGATTTAAAAATACAAATAAAGGGTCACAAATGAAAATAATATTTTCTTTACATCTACCAACCAGAAAAAATAAAGCAAAATGAACAATTTTCCCACAGAATGCTCGATAGATGGAGGAAAAAACAACCCGAGTGTCATATTTCACATTGAATGCAAATTTGTCTGTGTCACTGTTGCATCGTATTTCATTATTGTAGGTTTATTGCATCACGTCTGCAGGACATCTCTCATAAAATGTAAAATCGAGACTTCAAAATAAATTTTTTTTTTTGTTTCTCTATTTCAATCGAAGGTGAGAAGAAAGAGGTGAAGGTTACCCATAAGAATCTCTTAGCAGCAGCAGTAGTAACAAAAATAATGGCCTCAATTTGAATATACAGAAATATTATATGTGTCTGTACGCATCCACCAGCTATTGCTTTATGGCTAGGAAATCACTGTGTGTCGTCTACAGAAACTGTTTGTTTTTTTGTTTTTTTTAATTACATCAAAAAGTGACATGTGAAGTAGCCAACTTCTCCAGTGGTATTCGAACCTATAATTTTGATTGTTTTTAATTCAAACGCGAAGGTGTATAACTATAGGATAGCTATAGCTACCTTGATGAAGTGATTGCTTTATTCAGTAATTGAAAATTTTTTATTCATTCTAAAGTTTTATCGAGTTGAGAAGCAAATAACCGTTCGTTACAACTACCTCAAAGAAGTTAGTCGAATGTTGGTGTACCTATTTTTTATTTCACAATTTTGTTTTTCTTCAAATTCTAACTTTGAAGCCGATGTGTCTGAGAAAACATTGACCCGTCGTGACTGAGTAAAATTTTTTTATGACAGTTTTTTAAATTTCATGAATGTAATCAAATTCTCAAAAACCGATTCGATTTTTAAAAAAATTCATTAATTAATGACGATGGTGTAAAATATTTACTTTGCGGTAGTTTTGTACGAGTACGATTGGTCTTGAGGCGAATGCGGTTTGTTGAACTAGGTAACTACTTATCTTTTTGTTTTCTTCTTTCATTCAATTAAAAAATTAATTCAGTTAAATGGGTTCAATTTTTGACATAAAGCCGATGAAAGACCATTTCTTCACGGTATGAATCCTGTATACTGTTATTTAAAAAAAAAAAAAGATTTAATTTTTTCTATAATAATTATAACAGCTTGAAATTTGTAATTCAATAGAATGCCACCTCAAAAAAAAAAAAATTTCTAGCTATTCTAAAAATATTCTACATTTTACTTTCAACCTTTTGAGATAAGGTGGACGCAATTAGCAACTAAAGAATCTTTTTCGGACCAATCGGACTATGCACAACAAATTTCAATCAAAAATTATAAAAACAATAAATCTCATCTAACAACTAATTTCTGGTCATTGTGGAAGAAAATCGTTGAAAATTTATGATTTATTGACACACCTTATCCAAGGCTACACTGAGGGTAATTTGCATACTAATTTTTAATATGCAGCAAACTAAACCAAGGACAATTCAGATATATGTTAGACTTTGGTACAAAATATTAAATTTCAGTAGTCATGGCGAAAATTGATAAAATATCCCCTCAAATCCAACGCAAATTTTCAAACTTTCATTCTCCTCACTCATTCAACTGAGAGATTTGGTTCGAACTTCAGACGCGCAGGAGGTTTTGGTCTTGCTGTGGCCCAAATTCCACGAAGAAATATATTCGGATTTTCAGTTGTTTTTTTTTCCTTCAAAATCATTATTTTGAACTCGATACTTTCTTGTAAAAACGCCCCTCAATTCCTTTACTAATAAGTGTCCTTTACTAAAATCCGGATTCGACTGGTTTCAGTTGTCAAGTAGGTACAGCGAACTCGATAGCCGGTCAGAGTGGCCAATTTTGGCAATCAGCAGCGAAGCGAACAACTTTTTGCCCACTCGGACGGCGTGCGCGAGTACATACTTGTGGAAGATACACGCGTTTTGTCGATTTGCGTTTTTTGCTCGAGCGGATTTTTACTTTTCTTGGCCTCCGCACACATTATGGTAATCAACAACGTTGGAACGACAACCACCACCACCACCACCGACCAAGATCCGGCATCGGAGCACTCGCGGCCGTCGGTGCGCATTTGCAAGGTTGACAAAAGCGAATCTGGTTCCTGCGGCTTCCATCTGACGCGCACCAAATGGGACCCGTATCCGTGGATCGCCGGCGTCGACGACGGCTCGCCGGCTCAGGCCGCCGGTCTGCGGGTAGGAGACTGCGTGCTCGAGGTGAACGGCGACGACGTGCTGGGCCAGAGAGTGGGCCAAATCGCAGCCAAAGTGGTAGCCGCGCACGAGTGCATAGCCATGCTTCTGTGGAACGCTGGCAGTGACGCTAACTGCGATACCGAGGTAAGTGCCATCGCCGTCCTCAGTGCTTCGTCGTCTCGACTTTCGGTCCGCGCGGTCGTTTCCCAGGTCGCCAAGTGCGAAAGTGTCGTACGAGTGCATTAGCTCTCCCATTTCCAGAGCCATATCGACGGGTCTTCACTCCGTAGATGACCTTTTTTTCCCCATATTCTCCGGTTGGCTTTTGACGGAAAAACGTTTGCGAGTGTCTTGTGGCCACTGGTGTCATTCACGCAGGTGATAGAAGTGTTTGTTGTTAAGTGACGATGGCTGCGAATTCGTATCTTCGGATGAAGCGAATCAAAATTCATTTTTTCGCAGATACTAATCGGGCATAACCATTAGAATCAAGTGATAACATTGCTTATACTTCTATCTACCAACTCTAAAAGATATTGTGCGAAGAGTTACATTGTGTAATGGGCTAAGTGTCATAAAAAAAAAAAAAGGTGTTTTAATATGTCAGGGGTGCCGTGAAGGCATGATCTTGAGGAGCAACTCCTCCTTGACGATTCTGGGGGGGCCCATTTTTTTTTTCAAATTTAGAAAAGAATTTTAAAGGTAATCGAATACCAAAAATTTTTTCTCGCGCCTTTGGGGGAAGGTAAGGTTGTCATCATTCATATTTGACCTAGAGGGGGGCACTCCTCGTAAGCCTTGGGGGATCACAGCACCCCTGTAATATGTTAAACAAGAGGGTCGTGATTTTAACCATTAATCCCTGAAAATATCAGCCCAAATTCGAACAGAAACTGATTTCACGCATAAAAAATGAATAAGTACTTACTTATTTTTAGATTTTTTTTTTTCGTAGGAAAATGGAACAATTTAAAGATTATAGTAAAATCACAACAAAAATTTTAAAGGATTTCTATAATTCATGACATTAATTGTGGAGTTCATTTGCAAAAGGTAACAAACGCCATTTTGAAAAATTTTTAGTTGGATATTATTTTTTAAGTTATAGGATTTTTAACGGAGAATCGATTGGTCTAATAAGGGTTTCAAGAAAAGCATTCGAAGAGCCATTCTAAGTCTTTGAAAATCCATTTTGTAGCAAAACGTAAGAAAGCCATCTTTTGGGACATATTTTTCAATAAAAATAAGCTTATTCTTCTTTTGAGGACAATGAACTTCAGGCAATGGTCATTATGTGTGAGTAGCCTATTTGGGCAATAAAAGTACGCTTCAAATAATAAACTGGGTTGAAAATTCATTAATTTCCGTTCATACTCGTATTAAGGCAAACAATGTTTTTATTTGAATTTCTCGATTGTTAAAGGCGATGGAATTTTTTTAATATCATATTTGGATGGGATAAACTGGGGTGCTTATGTGCCATTCCCTTACCAAGTATCTCCTTTCAAATCAGGAGGATTCTATAATATTCGTCAAGTAGACGGACGACATAATGGTAGCCATGTTTACATACGAGTATTAATATTTTATACCAATTTTTCACATAAAACCCGAATTGTCTCTGAGTTAGTGTGCAGCATACTAATAATATTTTCGATACGTTAACATACTCGTATTTATTTTCGTCCACGGGGCCGGGGGTAAAAATGAACAAGTTTTAAAAACAGACTTTTCCTGCTCCAAGCCCTCTCGCTAACATTAAGTTTAAAGATTTTAGTTTTGTCATAATTTTCAAAAAACAGTGGCTTTGAGGAACAACAAATTTTGAGACGGCCAGTCATTGCATCAATTGTCTGGCATCGAGTTTTCAGTCGACGAATAATCCCGTTACCATTTTGACTTGGTAAAAAGATACATAAGGTAGAACTTTTTTACTTTAGTTACTGATAAATAGGAATCAGTTTGCTAGTTGCTAAACAAGTCATCAGATGAAAATGAAGCCGGCCTATCTAAAATCTCTTTAAACTTTTTTTCATATTTGTGACATTACAGCTGCACAAGTTAACCACATTCAACTTCTGAGAATAATGAATGCATCATTCATATCAGCTCTATCTTATTTCTTCAACTGACTCGCACTATCACATTCACTGGCATTTACTTTCAAAGTACATAAGCAAATTTTCTCACATTTTTCAAACGGATTTTGTAAACTAATTAATGAAACGTTTCAGACAAGCGGAGGGAGAGGGAAGGCGCATTAAGGCATTTGAGAATCTTCAAATAGTATTTTTAACCAAGATTATATGAACAAGGTTGGCTAATAAAACATGCAATTCGGTTGAATCAGTTTAATGGCCTCTTTTATCAGAAATCATTTGCAAAATTCACGGCTGAATCTTGCCATTTTAATTCAACCATATTATACGTAATCACTGCTGATGAATAATTATTATTATGTTCTTTCTCACATTAGTTCGAAAAAATTGTAGATTTTTCGTGAAAAAAAGGAGGAAAAAAAAGAAGAAAATAAATGAATTCAAAAAAAAAAAAAAAAAGGAGGAACTCAAGAAAGGTTGAAGATTTAGCATCCTGTTTAATGAAGAGTCAAAACATTTAGTGAAAACTGCCAGCAATTTTATTCACTCGGTGACATAACCGAATCCTAAATACTGAACAAACTGCATGAAAAATGAATACTAAAATATTAATTACTCAAGTTACCAGTCATAGAAAGAAATTTTTTGTATACGTGGTGTCATTCAAGGCTGAGAAAGACTTCAAAGAGATTAACAGCTGAATGAAGAGAGAAGTCACGCCCCATCTTGGAAAAGAAAATTATTTTCAGGATAAGAGAAAAAATTTCAAGATGAAAAAAACATTTAAGCAAAAAATTTCGTACATTATTCAATAAGTACGAAGTAATTCGTCGTCGTAATCCATCGCGAATGAAGTGGCAAGTATGAAATAATATGCAGAAAATTTTCAAAATTTCGTTCAAATTTGAAACACGTTTCAGATTAAGCGCATAATATAATTTATTATGAATTCGCTGTGGGAAATATATTTATTTCGAAAATTTTTTGTCAGTTTTCGTACTTCTCTCTTCATAAGTAGCACTAAGGTAAATGGTGCCACAGAATGGGAAAGAGGAAAGGGAAATTATTCAACTACGCAGTTATGTCATATCTTCCAAAAGAGACACTTATAATTTATTGACTTGTACGTTCTGAATGGAAGCTCCGGATAGCCACTAGGGAAATAAACGGATATCGATGGAGAATAAGAAAATCATATTTTTTTCAAGGTCTTTCATACTTTCAAGACGAAGGAAATTATGAAAATTTAATAAGTTAACGGATCTTCAGACAGGAGCTCGTGAATAATTAAAATAATTATAGACACACTCAGTGACCCCTGCATTTTGAATGTTTTAGTGCAAAAAAAATAGAGAGTACCTACGTAAGCAGTAGCCAGTATTTAAATATTTTGTCGAATAATTTTCTTTGAAATTCCCCCTCGCCTCCAACACACGCAATAAATGATCGAAATTCGAGCTTTAGCTCAGCGATGGAAGAAAACAACAAAAGGATCCTTGTTTATTAATTTATTCATTTACTTTTTTTTTCTTCAAATAAGCAACCTAAACCTGCGTGTTAATGGGTTTCATAGCTCTGTTTGTTTGCAAAAAACGATAAGTAAGTGAATAATTTTTCAAAATAAATGAACGCATGAATAAATAAATGAATAATGATGATGAAATTAGAGAACTTACTGGGTTGAATTAAAAGGAGCATTTTAAAAATGAGTTATTAACTACTCCCCCCCCCCACATACTATGAATACACCAAAAAAATACCAAATTATAAGAATTGAAGTTTGTAATAGAATATCAAAAGAGATTCATAATAGGCCATCGTATAAAAATAGAAATGAGTACCAAATAAGTAAATGAAAATTATCGCCCATCAAGCCTTTTCGCATACTTCCAAGTTTGGAAATTGAACAAGTAGTAAAAAATCGATAGTATAGAGATCGATCTATAATAGAATAGGAAAAAAAAAGAACACGAAGAAGCATAACAATGTATGGTAAAAAACGACTCTTTGTCCTCCGTTGAATAATTTTTGGATTTACAGGATTAAATGATCAGCAAAAAATTAGTTTACTAAAAATCACCTCATTGATAGAATGGCTAAAAATTTAGAAATTGTCAGGTGAATTGAATGATTTACAATGGAAATTATGGAGAAAAAAACCAAACATAATTAATTGGTAAAATAAGTACCTCGATGAACTTAAACAACCAACTCTTTAGAGAAAGTTTTTTGCTGAAACTGAGATCGAAATACATGTCACAGGGGTCATAATGTCATCTTTTGACAGGACACAATCAGAGAATCTTGTTTTATGACTAATCATATTCTCTCAACAACCAACACAAATTCAGTCGGCGAAACATGCGGAAGAAAAAATGAGTTGTGTAAACTTTACCTTCATTAGTCAATGACACGTTAGTTCTTATAGTATAGATGAAAAATTCTAGCCATTACCCTACTTTCTGCGAGCCTGTCTTAAATCAATTTAGCCAAAACCCACCAAAACTGCTCACTGCCGGACGAGAGGACACAATTTTAGTTGGTCGTCGAATTTTATGGCTGCTCGTAAATTAACTTCCTTCAACAAAAATCGAGAAAAAAATTCCAATGGTTACGTAAATTGCGACAAAATTTAAAAATAAACCGGTTCGAATTGAGTGCGCTTCTCAGATGAATAACACCGACTGAGATGAGCTTACTGGGGAGTAGTATGAGGCATAGTATACAAGCGTCTGAGGAAGGGGGGGACAAACATTTTGAAAAAATCCATAACAGAATATAACTACAAAAGTACCGTCATAAGTAAAAGAGATACAGTCAATGAATTCATTCAGCAAGGACGATGAGGTGTGAAGTAAACATGATCATGATTAAGACACACACGACTCGAGGGGGAAAAAAAAACAGAAACATGGAATAATGTGAAGATGATGCTAAAGCTATCTATTTACATGAAAAATTTATAAATATCCGCCTCAGAGTCGTACATCAAAATAAAATTATGTGGGTACCCAATCTGTAGTAACAAACAAGCATTAAAAATTAGCTACAGGTTTTAAACTTGAGTTCGAACGGTTCTAATGTTATTATTTTGTTTTTTCCAAAACATTTTTACTCGCGGAAATAAAATTTCGTGAACGTATTATTGTCGGTTCTAGAGAGAAAACGAGACGTTCATTCGGCAGAAAATGAAAGAAGAGAATTTTGGTTGAGTCTGAACTCTGTAATTGTGATAAAAAATGGACCCCCAGACCAGTATTCCCAGTATTCAGGTGATTCCACCCGAAACAGTCGGTAACGAATACAATTGGAAGATATCGTCGATTATGTCAGCGATAATGAGGGTCAGTATAGTGAATTAATTAAAAAATTTTTTAAGGTGACGGTTTCGTTTATGGGAGTGTGTGATTATTTTTTGCATAACTATTAAGGGCTTTGAGTGTTTTCATATTAATATTTTGCGTGAATAAAAAATTAATTATATAATGTGGAGGGCCCAGAATAATAAAATCTTTCCATTGGTAGAGGGGTGGGAAGTAATTTGACCAAGGAAATCTGTGAAAACTATGTTTTGAGATTTGTGTAAGTTTTCAAAATGTCAACAATAATATTAGGGAAAGTAGGCGTTGATTTTTAATCCAAAATGAACAGAAACAAAAGAAAGTAAGATGATTGAAGTCAAAGACCTATTCCGCATCGTAAAATCCCAGTTACGAAATGCACGATCGAAATTCAAAATGATACTCGAAATTTAGCAAAATTTTTTTGGTCAATTCGACCTAAAGAATTTACTTTCAATTTTAAAACTTTTTACATCCTTCGATTTTTTCTCACATAAAATATTTTAAATGACCCTAACGAATATTTAATTAGGTACATTTATTTTACGCTGTATTTACACCTTTTATTCTGCCGAAGAAGAAGGTCATATTTCAAACACGATTTAATATTACTCTTCCAATTCTACGCTCAATTCCTCCTATAACTTCTCAACTCTCTTTTACTAGACATTGTGTTATCTTGCTGCCAAATCTTGACAATCGACGTCCCCGAAAAACGAGAAAATTTGAATACACGTTCTTCAGCGATGATACAATCTGCTCGTATAATCTGAGATGTGTAACGACAAAACCACTAATTACATGTACTTTAACATACAATATTCAGCCAGTGAAAAAATTAATTTCCATATTCCGTGCGACTAGATAAATTGACGCTTTAAAAATAATATTTCTTTCTTTTTTGGCGAAAAATGGCCACGAAACTTTAATTTTATTTCGACTGAACCTAAAAACTGAAGCGAATCGAAAAGTTCGAAAACAAAAATATGGGTCAAATTAATCGTGAAAATTTTTTAGCATTTTTACTGCATGACATTTTGCTCATCACTCTCTATTGCTAAAACAAAATGCGTTGAGATTGTGTATGTGCGAGTTACTTTTTCACGTCCCAATTATAGTTACCCGTTCGCGAGCACGATTATGAAGAAAATTCGAAAATTGTTCAAAAAATTTAGCCATGTCCCAATTCTAGTCCCCCTTTCGTGAGCACGCTTATAGATAAAATATGAAAATTGTACAAAGAATTTAACCAAGTAATAAAAATTGTCTGCAACTGGTCCAAAACCGTTGCCATTGACAATTGTGTTAATTTGTTCAAAATTCTTATAGCAACTGTCGACAATTTTTGAGCTCATTTATCATACCCCATATTTTTAGCAGGTTTTCCTGGAAAACCAGCTCTTTTTTTCCTTTCAATCTCACTGCGGTACCTCAATATTTACATTTAGGTCGGTTAGTTATTTCAAATTAAAACTGTTTCAGTCTCTCTGCTGCACGCCGATGCCGACCAGCCTCTCGCGCCTCTCATCCTGCCTCAGCTCCATACTCTCGTTCCTCGAGTGCCCCATCTGCTTCGAGATAATCTCACCGCCAGCGCACCAGTGCCCGCTCGGCCACCTCATCTGCTTCCGTTGCCGCGTCTACATCGACCGCTGCCCCATCTGCCGCACCGGCTTCACCCGCGAGCGCAGCCTGCTGGCCGACCAGATCTACAACTCCATCATCGAGGCCTTCCACCTCAACAACCATAGCACCAGCGACCGCACCCGTAAACTGTGGGAACGCGTGTTCGGCCGCAAGAAACGCGACCGCGCCTCCACCGACAAAGGCGCCTCGCAGCCATCGACTCCGCGCCTCACCATGCGCGCCTTCGACATCAAAAACAAATTCCTGACTCGCCTCATCGGCAAATCCTCGTCGGTCAACAATTTGGCCAACGAGTCGATGTTCGAGGGTGGCCGAAGTGCTGCGCTGCGCAAAAAATCCATCTCCTCGACCGACCTCTACCAGCCACCCGAGACGTCTCTCAAGAAGCTCGCCTCGTTACAGAACTCGCGCCAAGGCTCCGTAGAATCGCTGTCCACCCACGAGAACGGTGGCGGCGACAGCAGCTACGACGAGGGAGCTCTGCAGCGCTACTCGACACCCAACTCGTGCGAAACGCTGAATGTGCCACGCAGCGCCAACGTGCAGTGCTTCAAAAGACTGAGAAACCGCAACCTCAACTCCTCGTTCAACAGCCACCAGTCCAGCGGTGCCGACAACCCTCAAAATCTGTTCCAGTTTTCGTCGGATGCCGACCCCGAAGACGGGGCTGAGATTAACGACTGCTTCCACTGCCCTCTGTCGGATGGCTGCGACCCAAGAACTGCTTTCTCGCTCCTGACTCATCTCCAAGAGCACGACGGTCCAGTCATCCAGTACTTCAAGCCCAACTTCAAAGTGCGCTTCCCTTTCTCGTTCGAAAACGGCGCCGTCTTCATCGTGCACTGCTACGAAAAGACCTTCTACACGCGGCTGTATGTCGACGAAGAGAGTGGCGGCGACATAAAGGTGTACTTCTGGATTATGGACGGGCCGGCCGAGGCCAGCCAATTCAAGCTGAATGTGGCGGTGCGCGATGAAGATTCGGGAGCGCTACTCGAGTTCAAAACGGTGCCGAATTCGCTGCGCTCGACGGAGAGCGCCGACGACGTCTACCGCTACCAAATGCTCATCACGAAGAGCACCCTCCAGATAATTTTCGGCGAGAAGTCCTATTTGCTAGATTTACACTTGAAGAAGCGCAAAAATCACAAACCCATTTCGTAAAAAGTTGCCCCGCAACAGCGTGCTTTTATGTTGTACGAAAACTAATTTTGATGAAAATAAGCAAAATATATGACCAAGCTGTATCAGGAAAAATGTAGACGAACATCTGGACCAAAAATTAGTGGAGTGGGTCAAATTTCGGCTAGAATAAGCGAATATGCGATGACCACGCCGATTAAGCAACAGCAAAATCTGCTAATTTTATTCAATACGTCCCAATTTGTTACGTAAATCATAAAGAGAGGCAAGAAATTCGTGAAAATTGACTACCATTCTCGAGGCATTCATAATAATTTTGAATTCGAATTTCTCAATAGAAGAGATAATTTCTAGCGTGCCAGGAAGTAACAGTATGAGTCAAAATTCGTAATTTCTAAATAAATATTTTAATCTAAGAAGAATAATGCAATTTCTATAGCTTTGGTATTCCAGAAATATTTTTTAAATTTCAACGCTTCTGAAATTTTTAAAATAGTCTTCAAGTACCAACAGCTATACAAACACCATCTAACCATTCGAATTATTTATTTCTGACATCATCGCGGACTTTGGAACAAAAAAAAACAAAAACAACAATCTGCATGATACGTGCATGACACATCTCACCATCAGTAACTGACATTTCAGCAGGTGGTTGATAGATATCTTGAAAAAATATTTTTTGGTAATAAAAATAAAACCATTCGCACGCAACACATCCACATTTTTCCCGTTCTCACCAAATTCTCTCTCATCAGAGAAGGAAATCATCACGTAGATTGGTGGTCTCTCCTCGGATTTTTATTTGAACACACCAATCTACTCAATTCGATTAACTTTTTTCTAGCTTGATTCAATAGCAAATTCAAGCTGGGTACTGTTCTCATAAGAAAACTTTGATAAATATTTTAAAATCGTGACAAATTACTTTTGAAAGTTCACTTTCGAAAAAATATTCGACTTTTTTTCACAAACGGTTTCCTTTATGACGTATTCTCGAATCCTTACCACTTATTCTATTATTTTGTAACTACCGTTCAGTAATTTATGATAAATACTGCGAAATCGTTTTTATACGAACTAAAATAGGCGAATAAAAGTAAATGTAAAATGTATTAATAAATAAAAATGGAAAATGAAATACCGTAAAATATTAACTCTCAACAGAAAGTTGCGTGAAAAAATAAAATCCGTGTGAAAATCAAACAACTTAATTGATGCGAAGAAACAAAAATGAGCAAAAACCATTCATCTTTAGGTAGCTATTAATTAAACTACAAGCCATTCAACAAGAACCAACCAATCTACGTAAACTTGTCACCGCGGTGTAATCAGTAATATAAAATTGACAGGAAAAGAGCAGAAAAGAAAGAAAACCAAAATAGAAAAGAAAAGCCAGAAGGAAAAAAAATAAAAAATAAAAAACTTACAGGATATCAGGATATCAAGGAATTCTTGGTTGATTGTTGGCGTGGAACAAACGATTCATAAATCTTTCCACTTGCGATATAAGCACTTCAGTTCCTTCGACATTTTCACGCATAAATTGCCCCAGCAAAGCATTATGCATACTTTTCATGGCTATAATGAGATACTCTCCTTTCAAGCGTGACAACTGAAAACAAGAAATGAATACCAATGCACACGTCAATCAAAGTAATTCGTCCTAAAATAGACGAAAGAGATGGCAACTTGGGACAAGCTTTCTTATTCTGACGTAAAAGCTGATAAACTAGAAATGTACTGTTTATCTCACCAAAGAAAGATTGAATTCACTTGAGACATGACTGGAGAGAGCAAAGCAAGAAAATTGAGCGCGTAATGCAAGCGAGACCAAAGGAATGAAGCCTTCCAGGTAATGCTCATTTCGAATTATTAGCTGTCCTGTCTCTAAGCGCCTCAATAATAAAAAGAGCCATCCTTGCCAACCCATTCCCAATTGCACCCTGACATCCGCAAGCCGTAATATACATTTTTACCAACAACAATATTCGAAAAATGATAAACGAATGGAAAAAAAAAACAAAAAAACTTTGAAACAGAATTCAACTATCACACAAGCGTTAGCAAAGGAATTGTAGCTCTACCTGCAGGGAAAAAGGACGCAGCATTTCACCGCGGCGAATGTTGAACGACTCTGCTGGTGGACGTAAATTGGAATACATTTGAGACTTTGAAACCAATTCTGAATGTGACGTCGATAACTTACGACCTTTTCGCTTCCGTAAGCCATTTTCCTCGCGATATAAATCTCTTTTAAGGCAACTACACACCTTAAAAGACAAACAACGACGTCCCAGGACGTTTCCTCTGCAATCAGAAGGTAAAATTAAATAGTAAATTATACCCAAGGAGTGACGAGAAAATTTCTGATTTGCTTACAAAACGTCTTCCAATGTGAAAATCACAACAACCGGACGCCTTTGCATTCCTCGATAACAAGAGGTTTTACAAACGAATTTGTAAAACAAAGTCGCGACGTCTTCTTTTTGAGGGGCAACGGGCGTGATGCAACTTCGTCTGCGGCTCTCATTGTCCACTTCGTATTGAGTGCCTTCATTTTCGCACCGTAGAACATGATTGACCCAGGGAAAATCTGAAATGGAGAGGAAAATATTGAATTGATACAGCAAATGAGGTTTACGTAATACATATATTTTTTTTTAATGAGCGACATAATTGTTTTACTACTTAATTCAGAATAATACTCCCCCTTCCCAAACAAAAAATTAATTAAATAAAATAATAATAAATGAATGAATAAATAAACAAATACGTTTATGTAGAGACTAACAGAACTAACTTATACAGAGACACTTAAAATTTGGATCTTTTATTCTTTTTTGTTTCTGTATTATTCAAGTATAAACTCATTGATTTTTTGATAGAAAAATGGTATAACGAATGATTATAAGAGACAAAAGTTTTCTTTTAAGAGTGAAACTTTAAAAAAAGAAATTAATAAACAAGACATACATTAGCTTCACTACAAAGTAATGTCCATTTCAGATAAGGGAGGGATTTTCAAATGAAAAATTTAATTTCAATACCCAGACCGAGAGAGTCAACTTTTCACAAAAAGAAAATGAGTAAGACAGCTTATATATTCAGTAGTACATATTATATACAGTGCAAATAAAGAATGAAATGATGTAACCGATTTAACTTTTCAAAGATAAGCTGAATATAGAAAGTGGAAAATAGAATGATGACACTTTTGTCCAACCTTGAAATTTTCCAAGCGGTCATTTGTTTCAGATTAAGCTCATATACTTGATAAGAGAAATTCTTATAAAATATTTGAGTAAAATGGTAAGTTATGGAGCGAGAGAGTACAATAAATGCTTCATTTTCAAGAAGAATAATTAAAATTGTTGTAACACAATTTTTTCGAATAAAAATTCCTTTGCATGTATAGTTACTCATCAGTGATGGGGTTCTACACCGATTCATCTAGAACATGAGAGAAACACAGTCAAGAGGATGCGTTTAGGTCTCACCGTAAAATTTTAAAATTAGTTGTTGAAGAGCTAAATTTTAAAATCCTTCCAAACGAGACGAAGAAACTATACTTGACCAAAATTTCAGAAGAATCAAGTATTTTTCACTTGAAAAAAAAATTTTCCGACATTTCTCGAGTTATATCTCAGATCATATACCTAAAACTGTAGCGAGAATATACTACCCTTTAGAAATTTTCGTAAAACGAAGCCGCTGGTCGAGATTTCCAACTCTTTGACTAGTACAAATTTAAAATTGAATGTGAATAGTGAAGTAAACGTGATGAATATGCTCGATACTTTAAAATTCTTACCAGTATTCATATTATCTTCGTAGCATTTATGCATGGGGCACCGTTCCACAGGAATACGTAACCAGTCATCCTGAGTGTAGACAGGCAGAGCTCGAATAAATCGCGGACACGAATTCTCGCATTTCACATCGTACCATTTAAAACTAATACCTATTGTTTTGTTGATGTCGATAAAAACTTTCTTCAGTTTATCCGAATACTATAGGCACAAAATCAATAATGATCAACATTATAATAAAAAAAACAACATTTTCCAATTGATAAAACTGCATTTACTTACCAGCCACTTTTTACGAGCTGAATCGTTAGAATTTAAAATGATCTCAAAATTCAGGTAACCAGCGAAGTCATCAATCGACGGAAACACACCTGTGGATGAGGAAATATTGGTGGCTCCAGCATTAAAACAGTAGTCATCGTTGTTGGAAGAATCACACATCATCGTTGCAGGTCCACGATAAAATGACTGAGGTTGGTTCTCAGAATAACCATATGTTTGACTAGGATACATAGTTTTGGCAGGATGCGATCCTGTAAATAGGATTCTCGGGTATTAAAAGTGAAGACAGAAAAAAAGTAGCATCAACAGGTGATAAACGTATAGGGTTGATACTGTGACCTTCACAGACGTTGAAAGTAGAAAATAGAAATCTCGTATACAGTAATACAGAAGATAGAAAACACTTACCAAATCCGAATTAGATGAACCAAGCGAGTTTCCAATAAATCGAAAAGACTTCACAAGACAATAGAGCCACAACGTTGTCATCTGCTAACGACTACGACCGACGACGTCGATAATGAACTGATACGAGAAGAATCACTTAGTCACTATCGACTCTTATCTTTAATAGATGGAATACAATGCAAGTGAGTCAGATAAAACCTTACTTGAACTTTTTGTATTACTATTCTTTTATTTATTGCATTCGATCACATTCTTTCGTAGACATCGCAACAAAGACCATCTCGCGTTCTCGCCATCATCTTTTGTTCTCGGGAAAAATATGTTTTAAATTTATCAGTGCAGCCACATACAAATTTATAATTTTAATGCTTCAAATTTGTTACAAATTGGCGTAATATTTTCTTCGTATTTTGCAGTCATCGGGGTTAATTTTTAAAAAAGTTTACAAACGTCGATATTCATTATTTTTCAGGACTTGGCTGGCAGGTTTACAACTTGGACCGGACGATGATGAAGAGCAACCATTCTTGAACTGAATAGTAGAGATCAACTTTTCTAAGAATGAATTTACACTCGAATTTACTCAATTGAAAAAAATTCTGTCACTAGACAAGACTAAATGAGTTGGTTTGGTCTGCCGTATTATAGGGTTCTGCATGTTGTCATACATAGAGAAGAGATAGCCAAGCCAGATATTACTAATAGCTCATTCAAGACTAATGATAACGTTAAATAAAAAAGTACTGAAATAAAATTTAATAGTAAATTTATTATTGGCTAAATACCATATAAAATTATTTCGAATAAATTGCACAAAAAGTTACAAAAAAACGTTCAGCTATTTTCCGTTTTACACGTTTTCTCAATTTATGACTGATTTTTTGCGAATTTGAAAAAAAAAAAAAAAAAAAAAAAAAAAACATCCAATAAGTTAGAACAACATATCAACAAATATCATGAAAAAAATTCCGACTATGTACAATGAAGAATAGTTATAAGCCCAAAATAGAATAATTAATTAATAATTTGTAACAACAAAATCAACACATACTCCTATCGCGTACATAAAATTAAAAACTGAAAAATTGTCACACCAACGAGTGACTTGTAACATTCATTTTTCTTTAATTATTATTACACTTCTGGAGAGAAAATGACTAACATGATGATTATAGCAGATATAAAAAATATAGAAACTACGCACTTAAATTTACATAAATTAATAAATTATATACAACAAAAGAAAAGGGAATTTCTACACAGGACTTTATCGTGCTAAATATTGCACTAGTAGTACAACAAATTTTACTACTAATTACCTACTGCTAATTTTACATGAAATCTTTCAAATAAACTAAAAGGTAAATTTTGTACACTCGTTACTCAACATTTCCATAGTGTATATATTATGTCTCCTCAAATGACAAGTTCGAAAATATCAACAACAGGGGAAAAAATTTACTTCGTAAAACATACATTACAATAAATTTAGAAAATGGCATCGGATATAAAATTGAATCACAGTTTGGGGAAGGCGACAGAAAAACCTCTTTCTCGTGAAGTTTAACGACCATTATGAGACAAATAAAATGCTGTAATTTGCTTTAATAGTGTTCGCATCATTCGTTTTATTTAACTAAAAAACTTGAGATCAAGATTTAAAAACATTAAAAAAAAAAAACTGAACGTTAATTACTTCGACGAACTTGTAGCGTGGGACGATAAAATGCTCGTTTAAAACAGGCCATTTATTTTTTCCATTTTACTTCATTTTTACTCAGAAAAACAGGACTTCTGGCCTATGTTCCTCTTTCATAATAATTGAGAAATAATCATTCCTGTTTTTGGCACAATGCATTCGATAAAACTAGATAATCACGATTTTAAATTGCAAAAATTATGCTTAAGAATAAAATAGGTAAGAATATTAAAACATAAGTTAAAAAGAGGGCAGTGACTGCTTCCTTTGTTTCTTTCGCTTCTTGTTTCAACTAATTAATAAAATTGTAACACAATAAAAAAGCTCTTTACTCGATTCGACTCTTTTGTTTTTCTCAATTCGAGATCACAGTTAGCAATCAATAAAATTATAAGGGAGACGGGTCAAAGAGGGGGTTCGTTAAACATTTAAAAAAGAAATGTAAGCATCACTTTCTACTATCCAACAAGTCAACATTATTGATACCTAAAAGGGCTGTCTTAAATCTATGAAACTTGAAAAAAAAAAAGAAAAAAAAAAGCAGAAACGTGGTTTTCGAAGGCAAAGACAGTACCTATCAAAATTTTGAAAACATAACGAATTAATAGTTATTGTTAGAGGGGAGAGGGGGGCGCTACGATAAAAACTGATTGAAGGTAGGTACTTTACGCGGACACACACACACACACACACACATACATACACACACACATATTGCTTATTTGGGCAACATATTATAAATGCTTCGTAAGAAAATCTGTTCGTAAAAGTACATGCGCAATTTTTTTCCCTAAGTTATAGAACGGTTTGCGTACAGCGTTTTCGCTATAGCCCGAGTCGTTTGTAAGAATTACGTAATTTTCTGTTGTCCCGATTACTAGCCCACGATTTGGATGGAATCTTCAACTTGCGCAGCGTTTCCGAATGGTTCGGATCCGCCATTTTTACGTACTCGCAAGGTTCGCACAGCTCCTTGTAATCCTTGAAAAATCTTTGGTAGCCACCTTCCAGCAAATAAATTTCAGGATAGTCTAATTTCGGATACGCCAGCACATTTTTCTCGCGGTCCACCTTCCGTAAATATCGAAACCTGCAAAGTCGTGGAAAAATTAAGAAAAAAAAAAAGTTCAAATAAGGACTCTGTGATAGCTGAGGAGTTTTGATGCAAAACGCAACAAACACTATTCTGAATTATTTTGGGTTGAGTAGGGTTTTATTATTTTTTAAGGGATTTTTAGCGGCGAATCGACTGGTGTGATCACATTTTCAAGAAAAATCATTCTAAGAACCTTTCTTAAGTCCTTGAAAATTCATTTTGTTGCAAACGCAATAAATCCATGGCATTTCGACGCTAAACGTAACAAATTCGTTTTTAGGGGCATATTTTTCAACAAAAATTAGCTTTTTTCTCTTTCGAGGATAATAAATCTCATGCTATAGTCACGCCATTATGTGTGAGTGTTTGGGCAACAAAAATACTAACTCATTAATTTTTTTTAATATGAAATAAAAAATTTTTTTCAATTTCAGTTTTTGAAATTTTGTTTCCTATTTTCATGCGTCGGCATTCAAATGTTAATGAATTTAAGCTTGTGTGGCTCTAATAATGTACCTATGTTCAACTAACATACCATTCTTTACTAATCAAAAAAATAGCTAGCAATAGTTTACATTTGCTCTGATTTGTGAAAACATAAATTTGTCTCATTTTGTTCCAAATGTTCTTGAATTTGATATTTTTAGCGACGGCTGATGTGTGAGATTTACGGTATTCAGTCATCAAACTAAAATATTAGTGGATTTATCATAGAAAACTGGAAATTTATTGAAATTTGCATAAAATTAGTTCGGATTTGTTGTGTTTTGCAACAAAACTAGTGTGATTTGTTGCAAAACGTAACAAATCCATGATTCTGCGGTTTTGATGGCCCTACATTGACCCTACGGGTTAAGGGGTGGAAAGTTCGCTGAAATTTTGAGTAAACTCATTTATAGTAAGATTTTAAGCCATCCAGCATGAAGATTGGTCCACTAATCACAGAGAAACAGTTTTTTTTCGGCTTTTTCTCAAAATTATATTCATGGCGTTTTTTGCGTTTTGCAACAAAACTCATCACTTGACCCTTTAAAGGTGACATGTTTCATTTGTTTTGGGGCGAGAAAAATCGAATAATTTTAATTGTGAAAAAAATTACACACCATCGAAATTACGGGGGGTTCCGAAACAAAGCATTAAAAAAAAAGTTTCCACTGATGAATAAATAGTCATCGACTTACATATTAGGACCTCTTTCGGAGGAAAATTCGCAGTGGAATATAAGAATGTTTCGTCTTGAACCGAAACTATTCGCTTCTTTTGATTCGGAAAGCGATTTCTGCAGTAACTTCTGTGCATTATTCAGTTCTTCCATCATTTGTTCTTTGGTATAAATATTTACAGCACCTTTTATATGTCCACCTTCATATTCATAAGGATACCTGTCGGCAACATAAAATTAATTATTTGTCAGGGATACACAACAGAAGAGTTACTCGTTCACGAATATTTCTCCATCATTGATTGCAGAGTTGGAATGCGAGCAAGTAAAAATCATCCAAATTAAATAAAAGTTTGTAGCGTTCTAATGCGCTGGATTTGAATTTTTTTTAAATTTTGATTTCTTTTTAGTCGTTTTTAAATTGTTTCTCGCAATTTATATTACAGCAGTCTGAGGTTCGAAACACGAACTAATAATTTTTTTCGGATTTTCTCATCATAAGAAGGGTCCTACTCCTGGTTCGCTGCAAGATAATTTGGTTTCGCTACAAGAATGAGCAACTGTTCGTTGCTGCAAGGGGGAGGTTGTTTTTCATTGAACTATTTCCACTGAATTGTTTTTTAGCGAATAATCACTTGAAGACCGGCATTATATTACTCGCTAAATTACAGCTAAGATCTAGAAAGATACTTACCGACAGTCAATAATCGAATACGAAGAAACCGAGTTTTTGTACTCGCCCTTCATCAGTTTGGCTAAGGTATGACACTCGATCGTTTTGAGATCAGGATTCCGACCCAACTTTAATGGCAGGATATACGGTTTACTGCAGTCGCCAATCAAATTCGGATCTGACGAAGCTGATTTAAACAAAAAACGTATACACCGAAATGAGTTTAAAAATTTCATTATCTGCGCAAGAGCCAGTATTATTGGAAAGTCCTTTTTGGATACAGAGGGCAGAAAGAGTTTCTGTCTATTTGTATCGTTATTCTCTTATAACGAATATAATTACTCTCGGCACTGATTCGAGTAAATGAAGATGCAATGAAACCAACCTCTTTCCAAAGCACTCTTAATGGTGGCCTCCGTTTCTGAAAATGACCGCTGGAACTTGACGCTAGTCTTTTTGAAACCGTAGCTGAACAAGGTGCCCCGCATGGACGTGGTCGGTGGAGCAGTGGCTGGGCCTGAAGGCCACGTTCTATCGCCGGCAGGCGTGATAAGCTTGCCACACGACTTCCGTCTTTTCAGGAACGGACCCGTCGTGTCTTCCTCTTCGACGGATCGTTTCAGCGGGTCTTTTTCCAAAATGAATACCTCGTTAAATTCGGCATCGAGCGACGATCGAACCACCGTCTGCATCAGTGAAGGATAAATTAGTACCGAACATTGACGTCGACGAGGATGAAGTGATTGTGGCAGTAAATTGAGAC
The DNA here is from genome assembly GCA_038050395.1 of Parthenolecanium corni. NCBI lineage: Eukaryota > Metazoa > Arthropoda > Insecta > Hemiptera > Coccidae > Parthenolecanium > Parthenolecanium corni. The sequence continues at coordinate 315,456 of JBBCAQ010000016.1, forward strand.
CCGAATGTTGATATTGCCCTGATTAGAGCAGATCATTTTCGAAGATATAAAGACGGATTTAAGGTTTCCATAAGCAATCGTAACCAAAGTTTCTGATTTTTCAGATCAATTCAAATAGGTAGCCTATTGAATTTTAAATGATAGCTTTTTGTATTTGCTGAAAAACTGAGGACAGTATCATACCTTTATGTATCAGGATAGGGTTTCTAAAAATCAGGACTCATCAGATCTCCTCAAGGTAGACACCCAGAAGATTGTCTGAGCACGAAGAGGTAATTTTTTGCATTATATTAGCAATACCCGACTCAATTAATTTGTAAAATCAATATATCACTCGGGTCTCAAACGATTAAGTGGAAATGAAGCCAGGAGACTATTTCATGGCTGATCGACGTACCCGGCTAGGCGTCAAGTTCTCGGTTAGTGAGCGACGGAAACTGGTCTGCAGGCAGGTCGTCGTCGTCGTCGTTTCGGACGATGTGTTTGATGTTTCGGTGATTTTACTCAAATGAAATATCGAACCCGTCAAAAGGGTACCGAAATTAGCAGGTAACCGAGCGTTCTCGTCTTGTTCCATCTAAAATGAAAAAAAGAAAAAAACCATTATAATGTTAGCAACGCCACAAGGATCACAATTATACGCAGAACAAATAGCTCAAATATGACCCCTTGGATAAAATCTTCGATTAGGTTTTATTTATTCTTTAAATTGAGTTATCAATAAAATATTTCAATTTTAGTAATCTATTCCGTAACTCTTTTAATAACTACTGCTCTAAACTTCGTCACATTGTTGATGTTTGAGAAATGACCATCAAATGACTAATGGAAGCTACTTGGCACACTTACCAGTAAAGAATTTACCGATGGTAAGGCCAAGTTCTCGCCAAATCCGTCATCACTGAAGTCGCTGGATGCCGAATCCGTGGAAATCTTATGCAATAATAGTTTACGGTAACGGGGTGAACCTGCTTTTTTGCTAGAAGGTGACGTATCTCGATTTGGCGAAAATTCAACCGCCATTGTCCGTCGAGGGGGAATGCCATTTGGTTCGGCAAACCTAAAGAACAGGAAAAAATTCTATACAAAACCAAAGAATAGACAAATGAATTATTATTCTCTGAAATTTTCAACTAAACAGTGCCGTCCGACTAAACAAAAAACTAATGACTAATTATTACTGCATTAGTCTAGCTTTTAGCGTATCCGCTTTGGATACGCATTAGAAAAAAAAAAGACATGAAAAAATGAACAGACTGTGTTGAGAAATGAAAATAATAAGAACTTCGACATAGTTATGATTAGAGCATTATTAAACGTCATGATAAGAAAACTACTTCTAGACGGAAATTTATTTCAATTTCCCAACACTCTTTAAAAAAAAAAATTGTGAGGAGAGGACAATATAATAGCGACTTGTGAGAAATTCATAAAATTATGATCTTGAAAAATTGATTAAACATTTTCTACTGGTTGAAAAATGATGGAAAACATGAACAGAAATCAAACAGAATTAATCTGCAGACAATTTTATAAGAAAACCTTGAAAACGAATAAAATTCAACTCATGCGACGAAAAAAATTTTCGTGGTTACGCGAATTCTAGAAGGTAAGGGAAAAAATAATTTTCACATGAATTTTTTCAGTTTCACGTTAAAAAAAAGTTTTTCAAGTAAAATATTAGGAACATGAAAAATATTTTGATAATCGACTAATTCGTCAAATTTAATAATAAAAATGGTGAGAAAATTCTTAGTTGTTTCACAGTAATATTTTATAAAAATAATGAAATTATTTTTAGAATATCCATCGCTTATCACGAATCACGTATGATTACAGGGAAAATGTTAAATTTCGAGGGTATTTTGATTTATTAAGCGGAAAATTTAAAAAGTATTCTTTGATAAGTATTGAGTCGCAATGGGGAAAAAAATACTTAACACCAATTTTAAAATTAGATATCTCACTCAGCTTTTCCATAAAAAAATTTTCAGCTTATCTGTCTTTCCCAAATATCTCTGACATAAAAATAATACCGTAAAAACTGAATCATATTTAGCGATTATACGAAAATATTAACCTAAAATTTGAAGACGATTTTGAATCTTCAGAAAACGATGAACTACAGTTGCTGAATCCGCTGTCTTGCGAATTCGGATCTTGGTCTTCCAATGGGAATCGTTCACGAGATATGCTTCTGACGATTGAAAACTAAAAAAAAAAAAACAAAGATTCAGACAGGACATTAGCAAACGACGAATTATTAAAAGTTCAAGTTCGTTTTTTGGTTTTTCAAAAGACACTGTGGTACTCATCTAGCGACGTTATCTCACGTAAAGGAGATAACGCCTGAAAATATGGAACAACTTTAATTTAGCAAATTTCATGATAATCGAATTTACCAATCCAATTCGATTACTCGGAATTTGCATGAACACAATAATAATAATGATATATTGGTTTAATTTGTACACTTCCACTCTAACCGGGGCCTCAACTGGGTAGGGGACATTGCCCCCCAGTAAAGATATTCCCTCGCCCAATGTTGACGATATTCTGGAAGCATCAACAGCTTTTCACATTATAAGTACAATATCCTTATTTGAAAAATTTAATTTTCAATTTATACTTGCTGATTTTGGTAATTTCCCCAATATTCTATACCCCTCAGTGATACTGAAAATCAACCCCCCCCCTTTTCCACAAAGACTAGGTAATTTTTTTATGTTCCTGGCACGCAGAGGTGCTATTAAAAAAGCCATCTAATCGAGAAACCTTGAGGGATATAGTTCTAAAATACACATTTTCAGCTCAAATACTCACCTTCGACGGACTGCATTCATCATCAGATCCTAACGAATAATCCATACTATAAGAACGACGACTAGATGAGTTTTCCTTGTCGGTGGGTACCTTCAGGCCACCAACTGGATGGTTAAAACGTTTGGAAAATAACCGACTGTTGCTTACTGGACTACCTCCTGCTCCAGAGCTTATTTTTGTGTGTTTCAGCATTCTGTAACAAGCAAAAATTCAATATCAGTCAAAAAGCTGCTCAGGGTTCCAAGCGATAGTGATACACAAGAATGTATTTAAATTTAAATTTTTCCTCACTCAATTCATTTTGTAATTTATGAACCTTCTCAATTTCTATTTTGGAAAGCCATGCGACGAATTTTAAATTCGTAGACTAAATGAAATGAGTAAAAAAGTGATACACGATGCACACGTCAGACTGAAATATGTAAATGCTCTCGAATTTATGCGACCTAAAGAACAGTCGTGATGCGATGCCAACATATAGCGTTTACCCAACTGGCAATGAAGCCAGAAAAAAAAAAAAAAAAACGCGTAACCGATCTAATGATAATTTCATCGATGTAATATGGCTAAAATGAGGCTAGAGTTGTCGAAATTCCAAACAGAATCGACAGGATCAGTTCAAGTAGACAGTAGACGCTTTAGTCGCTTCGACCCAAATTAGAATATTTCGGCGAATTCACTTTTCTACGTCTAAATTTGGACGAAAGAAAATGTTATAAAAAGCAGTAAAGGGCAAATGATACATCATCCTAAATTTAATTTGAATTTAGCATTTTTGATGGTAAGTAACTGGGCCGGATGGATAAACAGCGTTACATTTCCATAGATTCGTAATAAAATTTTTTGATTTTAAAAGAAAAAAATGTCTGTCGAGTTTTGAAAAATACAAATAAGATGAAGGAATAAATAAATTTTCAAATGAACAAAGACGTTACACAAATCCAACCATCCAAAATATATTTTCAACAGGGCCCTAGCTGGAGGAAAATACTTGGGGGCATAGAATTCCCTAGGGCAGAGGGCAAATCAAATGCGTAAGGGTGGCATAATTTTCGCCGCCGCCGTTCCAGGGGTAAGATTTTCTTGGCGAGGGTGAAACGACTTTGCATGGGACGGCCCTGATTTTTAATCAAGCTCAGACCTATGACTGAAATATTCAACCTATTTTCAAGACGTTGGCTCAAATAAGTTTCGAATAATTTTATACATGATTCAGTTACATTTTTGAAACCTGGGCAAATTACCCAAAGACAAAGTTTCTGGCCTCTGGATAAATTATTTTCATTATAATAAAAAAGTGAAATCCGTATAGTGAAAATTATCAAGTTACCAATTTTCCAGATTTGATTTTCACACCTAGGAATACAAAGTATCTGAGGTTTTCTTAATCCCCCGATGGCTGCTTTCGCAAATTTTCGATCATATATTCACCCACTTTCGACCCTTGTTGCGTAAAACACAATTTCAACAATAATAATTATAGAGCGTCCCTATCAGTTAACAATATTGTTTTTTTTTCTTTCTTGGAAAAATAAGCTATCACATTACCTCGTAGACAAGCAATTAAAAGTACATTGATTAGTATGGTACACTCATTATCGGTTTCGAAATAATTATTGGAAAGACAACTTTCGAGAGGAAAGGCCTTTCTGGAGCAGATTGTATTTAATCCTCTAAAATGTGATGCTTCAGCTGGCTGAGGTTGAGTAAAATCATTAGAAAATAGTTGCAACCCGTGGTGAAATCACTTAGTACTATTTGAACGATAACAGAATTTAAAAAAAGCAAAAATAGCTGAAAATACGCCCATTACAGTCCGTTCAAAATAAGGACCACTATCTGCAACCCGCAATATTTGAACGTTGAGGAAGTGAGAAGGAAAGGGATAATAAGCAGGCTTCGCATGGAGTTTCTCATTTTGAATAGACTACAGGAACAAGAGAGGTCCAAAGCAGAAAGGGACCTTGACATGAAAAAGCAAATTTTACATTGGAGGCAAAAAATGAACAACATTATATTTTTCAGTCATTTCCAGGGTCTATTTTTCAATTTTGAATAACATTCTGAAAAATATTACCATTTTAAATCATCATTTTTTAAAAGTTGATTTTTTTCCTCAACTTGAGAGTGTAGTCTACCTTTGCTATGAAATCAACATCGACGTCTAAGAAACTGCATGAAAATGTTGAATACACGCAAATTAAAGGTCATTTCTTTGACACACGTGTTGCGGATCGGTTTTTGGCAGCCAAAATGACAAATTTTCGCGAGTTTCTAGTTCACCATTTTTCATATTTTTCACATATTTTCTAAGTATGCCTGGACCAAGCCCTTTTTTTCAATTTCATTTTTTCCTCTTCTTTCAAAGCCCCACAAAAAGGGATTCTTGGGATCTCCAAAAGATACCCTAAAACTTTGAAAATCAAAAAAAAAAGGCTTTGTCCGGGCATCGAGAACATGTTTTGGGGTAACATATTCAAATTTCAGTCAATGCGGCGCAAAACTCAGCCACAAAACATGGTAAATGGTAAACCACTCGAAAAAAGCAAGGGTAGACTACACCCTTATAGTCACTTTCTGCGTTGGACTTCTCGAATTAGTGTTAAAATCATTTCATATCTAAAGATTATATTCAGATTGCACACAGCCACAGAATATGTCTTTTCAGCTTTTCTCCAACTATAAGAATGCTTACGCACCCTTGGCACTCAATCGCACTCAAACTACTCTCACAGCTTCACCAAGAAAGGATCGATGCTTTTTTTTACCTTATACACCCGTGGCATAGTTCGCAGTCCATACTCCAGCATGACATATGACTTCAAGATTGGACGCAAGACGCACCGACTCCGCCACACAATCATGCACACTGCAATTTACACGCACCGAACACCAACAAAAATAAGATAAAAATTGAACAAAATAATTTCGACCAGAAGAAAACCAAAAGAAAAACAAGGGGTCGAGCCGAGTAGCTAATAAACAATGGTACACGAACACTTCGAAGGGGTACACTGAACTCGACGCCAGTGCCCTCTACACGAAAGTCACTACGCAGCACATCTTCCAGCTCCAGGCCCCGAAAGTCCACCACAAGACGGACACACCACCACAGTCAAACACCAAACGCTCGAGTGCAAGAGCAAGACTGCAAGACTGACGGTCGTAGACTGACTATCGAGAGGTAAAACTCGCCAACTGCCGCAACTCCACCAAGGGGAGCTGCCAGTAGTGCTGCTGCTTCGGCTGCCACTACGTCACAACCACCACCAGCACACTACCGTCCACGAACCGGTGTTACCTTGTCGAGTGGTGCATGTGTTGTGCATGGCATGGCATGGTAGTGGTACGAGTACATCTACGCTCAGCTGGTTCCACAAAAAAAAAAGGGAAAAAAAAGAGCTTCAGAAAGTAAACGCGAATTCACGACGCTCATTCTTTCTGGAGGAGACCCAACATACCATCCCCACCATCACATTATTTTCAGTGTCGATATAAATTATACACGTACACAGACACACATAGTCATAAACCAAGTACACTTTAATTATATTTTTCCCCTTACTTTTTTTTTTTTTCTTTCTTCATACGTACCCCCCTTTATAAGCCCATTTTTCTGTCTCTCTGTACGACGCGTTTTCACTCTCCACCGTACGTGACACGAGAGGATATGAAAAAAAAAAGGACTATGCTGGTGGCATTCTACTCACTTATTATATGTATATATGGATAATATGTACTCTGACAACCGAGGCGTCGACCTCTCTACCAGCTGCAATGGGTGAGGGGGTACAATAGATTGAAAGTTTGGTACGCGGGGCAAAGAAAAACGCAACAAAGAGAAAAAATAAAGGCGCCATACGTACTCGACGTAATACCCCCACGAGCAAGTAGGAAAATCCCTTCGAAATAATATACAAGGTGGCGGGGATGGGGGAAGGCTTCAAGCCTGTATAAAACAAAGACGAAGTCAGCTGATGGAAATACAAAGATTTTTTTTATTCTGGACCGAGAGAGGTAAAAAAAGGAATTGGGACAAGGACAATTCTGACAAAAATAGTGTGAGAATACAAGTGGAGGGCTTCTTGATGGGCCGAAAATCACTGGGAGTATAACGTCCGATTCATACTTCACCAAACTATCAACTCACATTTTTCATGGGTTCAAGTAATAATATGGTTATTTTACAAGGCATCGCATCGGAAAGGAAGTAGTTCCACAGGTAATTAGTCACATGTTTCGGTCTACGATGAACTCTCAAATAAGATGAAAGTACAAAGGAATACAACCAAGCAGACCACCTAAATGCTGGGAGCAGGATAATAATTCGACGACAGCTGGACTCGAGCTTTCGTCTTATGCGTAGCTAAGCCGCACGTTTAACCAGAGGGCTAACTAGGCTCTTTAGGACATTAAAATGAAAGATCAACAAATCAGAGTTAACCCCTATTAAAAATTTTAATAAATACTCCGGTTTATCGCAAATAATTTGGCCACTGAAAATTCATGTTCGACGACATACTCCTGGAAAAAATTTCAATCCTTTGAAAAAGTTTTCGCATTTTCAGAAAAATCGCATTTACCAGTCTACGGACGAAATCAAAATATCAACATGTCAATTAAAAATGAAGTTGAGATAATAGTTACAGAGTGTTGTTTCATCAAAACTTGGTTTAACTCTCAAATACAACTCCATGGGGTCTGGTAAAGCCCACATGACTTTTTTCATGATCTACTTTTAAAACTATTATCAGTGACTCGAACAAATGCACAGAGGTTTCAGCCCTTTCATGGAATAGTAAACACCTTCTGAAAGTCCACCAGTTAAAATTGAATTTCATACAGAATATTTTGAGATGTGAAATCTATCAGACTGCAGAGCTGCAATAATGCGGATGAAATTTTTCCAACAAAAATTTAGATTTTATTTCATATTAAAAATTAAATAATATAGTGATAACACAAATAAAATCTACATGAACATGTGAGGAAAAATTTCAGACTAATTTGAGATCTCTACGTGAAGACTTTGCAGCGGTATAATGAAGTCACCGTATCGTACGGAGAAAATTTTCAACTGAGGAAAGCACATGTAGAACTTTGCTCACCCCAAAATCATTAATTTTTTTTACAAAACGAACAAGATTTCAAAATGAAGACCCAAGTCCAACTGGAGGTTTAAAGTTACAATCTACAAATCGACAAAAAACGAAGTCGTTGATCCCTTTCTCAGCACCCACACAGAAAACAATGCCCTCCAAAGGCAACACCCGACTTCCATCTTCCAATTTTTCACTAATTAGCACTCATCTTCCAAGTCAAAGACATTTAGCGTTAATTTCACCGAGAACCGGTTACTCGGGAAATGAATTTCGGAAGATAATATGTATAGTAAAAATATCGTAAAACATTGAAAAATATTGATTCCCCGAGTCAACCATTCAAGTACTCGTACGAAGTAAAATAAAATGGAAATGAATGCGTGTAAAAAATGGAAACAACTTGAAATTAGCGAAAGTATACATACGCCTATTAGTAAAAGAAGTATATACACAGCAGCCGATTCGGATATGCATTCAGAAAAAGGAAGCTATTGTAATCTCGCAATACGAGTTTATTTTCTCATTAGGCACTCGAAAACAGTAACCGAACCAGTTAAAAAAGCAAAATTCACGTATAAAAGGCTATAGATAAAAGTTCAGTATCTTCCCCCTTTTTATTTTCTTCTTTTTTATTATACTCGTTCTGAATTTATCACTTCCCATCTCATTAGGTAGGAGCAGAGGCTCAATAGCGACTAATGAGGTTATAAAAACGATTGTGCAAATTATTTTATGCCGCATAATCGAACAATGAGCTAATGACATTTACAATTCAGTAGCAGCGAGGCTGACTGGCTGAGTAATATAAAACTGAATAACTTGGGGTTATATTATTATATTTTTCAACTTACTGCTGCAGGAGCCTCTCATGTACTTCATCGACCAAAAATGGCCCACGAAAATTGGGATGATTCAAGATTTGAAGCAGAAATTACGACAAAAATAGTAAAATATGTTATCTAAGATACATAGTAAAAATTGCTAAAAATATTACAATAATTACAATAAATATTAATTTTCACAACTTTAAATGAGAAAAGTTGCCATTCCCTCAATCTTTGAAACTGAGGAAGTAATTTCGTCCCAAAGTGGAACATTTTTTCGTAAAAATGTAAACAAAAACTACTTGCGGCTCAGGGCTACACTGAATTACAGTTTTGACGTCACTGTTAATTTAAAAAAAATATAAGTAAACTATGTCTCCAAAATCACTGAAATCGTTTTATTCGCCAGAGAAACTATGGCCAAAATTCATTCGCTGCTCTTTCAGGCGTTCCCTCGAGAACAAACCAAATAAATGAAGTTCTCAGTTTCAAAGGAGACTAATTGTATATTATCCACACAAAAAAAGATGAGAACACTTCATTTTACAAAACCTGAAATTGTAAAACATTTTTGGGTACCAAGCGACAAGCAAAATCAATCCATTTAATGACCGAACAAGGTGAGCCAGAGGGGACATCGATCAGATGAGTTTCTATAGGGTTCCAGTAATTTTTTTTTTTTCATTCTTGAAATTATTTATTGTATACCAAAACAGCTGATTTACCTGCCCAGTAGATTCGATTTATACTTTTTTTTTTTTAGCCTTCAACCGAAACTGTAATTATCATGAATGATAAAAGAAGATAAACGAAAGAGAAGAAACAAGAGGGGAGAAAAGGCCAGAAATTCTTTTACGCAGACACGCATTATCGATATACGAGTAGGTACCAAACCTACCTGATTAAAAATGGAATCCAACCAAGACAGGTTATGTCGGAGTGAATAATGTGAAAGTTATATACTCGTATTATATGATACTCAACTACAGGTATGTCCAATAGCTGAAAAAAATCATACTGTGCCGGTTCATATAAGGTTTCCCCCTAAACTGGGGTGGTAGAAATTGGATTTCGACTTGGAATGTGAAGAGAAGGGAAATACTCAAAAAGTGATGAGGAAAAGAGAATGCGAGAAAGGTTGATAAAAATATGCTTCATCATCACATCATTCATCCCCTTCAGGAAATTGAAAACATTTTAGTAAGTTTTACAGAAGAGTGTCTCGTAATATTGAAAAAGAACAGCGCGTGTAAGTGAATCTGTGGCAGTGTAGAAAGAGACCACACTACTAAACGAACTCTAAATCATTCTAAGGGCATAAAAAACAAAGATACATTTTCGAATAAGCCATATCATCTAACAATTGATCCTTCGACTTATAAAGGCTGTATTTTTCATGTAACAGGCTATTTCAAATGTCAAAGTCGGTATAATAACACAGGAGAATTAATGTTTAAAAAAATAACAAATTTGTACTAAAAGCTTTTTGCCGGCAATGAGATGGGGGCATGAGGCGTGTTTCATAAGGAATATTTTCATATTAATATTGAAGATTCCTCTAATTTTTCGAATTATTGAGGAAAAATACACGAAAATTGACATTTTTTTCAAAATTAAACTTATTTTCAATCTTCATTTACTGCATTTCTATGACACCAAATGAGGTATAAATTTTATTTTAAATTGATAGGAAATTCGATGGAGAACTTTTTACTCAACTTTTTAATGGATATCTGGCATACTTTTCGAGTTATAATTAAAAAACGTTAAATTTCAACACTTATAAGCCCATTGGCAAGGAAGCACTGGTGGTGGTAGCGGAGACTTTTATCCACATATTTCTTTGGACCCACCCAACACGTTCCAGGCATAAAAAATTTTGTATAATTTTTTTTATTTTTCTCCCAATTCGAGACTAATTTTCCTTGGCTAATAAAATTCCCCAATCATATAAAAATATTACTCCACAGCTCAGGTACGATAGATTAAAAGAGATCACCATAAGCTGCAGTCATGCGGTCATCTACAAAACAGTCACATTATTGGTAGAGATAAGCTCCATGACACTTGCAATCATATTCACTATACATAAAGATTACATGGCAAAATGTAACCTTCCTCAATTAATTCTGCCCTCCAGAGCTACGACGAGTGAAGTCAGAAATCAGAATCATCAGTTTGGAGATTGAGGGTTTCAAACTAGCTCAGTTTTTCCGTCAAGGGTCCACATAGTTTTCAATACAGAAGACTGAGTGGTTATTTTGCAAAATCAAGTTTATAGGATGCGAAAGTATCATCGTGATCTGGGCTCTTTCTGGTTCTCAGGTTCGCTAAAACAAACCAGAGGCTTCTACCTGGCTATAACTGAGTATGAGATAAAGGTAAAGAGACATTTTCGAATTCTATACGCATCTACCGACTTTTTCTAAAAAGCTAATAAATATACGAACGCACGCAAAAAAACATTTCAAACAAAAGATTTGAATTACAGCCTTCTTTAATAACAACGGAAATTCTCCAGCCTTTTCTCTATTTCATCTTTTTTCCTCACTCGTAGACTCTAACCACCCGCAGAAATGACCACTAAAAAGACTCCTTCATTGGGTCAAATAACGAAAACTATTGGCTACCATATGGTTTTCTCTTCAGCGAAACTATACTTCGTTCTCTTGTCGGCACTGGTATGTTTGAAATTCTCAATCTCTATACTTTTCAAACAGGTTGACAACAATGTAAACCTTCCCAGGGAACTACATAATATCTAGTTTCCATACAATATTCTTCGAGAAATTCTCTATCGACCACCAAAGTGAAAAAACAGCTGATTCTCGTCGATTAATAAAGTCGAACATGAAACAGTCAGAAAATAAGTCGTGAAAAGAGATTCTACCACTAATTTCATGGCTTGTAATCAGAACTGATGAAGAGCATGATTTTTGATTCCAAATTATGCTTCCCCTTTTTGTCAATACGGTCTTTTATACTTTTGCTAAATTTTATTAATTTCTGAAATTAATCATCCAATGACCATTCAAACGACACCAAATGGACCATGTTTTGTGAGGTCATAAAGATTACATCGATAAAATATCGATGTTTTCCAACAACAGAATTTACCATAAGAAAAAATTTACGTTCAAATATCAACTGATTTTTCGAAAATGCAGTTGAAATAAGCAGAGCTTGAAGTTCATTATAGTTGAATATTATCACAAAAATAATGAAATATACCGTCTAAGATGGTAGAAAGTACGACAAATGCTAAGAATATCTACAATGAATCTTGAAGTGTCCCTGTTTTCCAATAAAAATTATAAAAACGCTGTTCATTTTCCTCGGCGTAGACCAAAACATGGTCCATTATTCGGTCACTGAGCACCATCCTGCTCATGAAAATAAGTGTTTCCAAGTATTACCATAGGTTAGTGACAAGCATCGATTCTTTTCGATAATAAAGGGATACCCATCGAAGGATGTAGCTGACATTTTCATCGGAAATGGGTAGTTTATCAAACTAGCAGCTAAGACACGCATACCCTCGTCTGCACGCTGGAGAAAAGAGTCGAACCAAAAAAATGTGAAAAAAATAGAGTTGAAGAAAAAGAACAAATTTCATTTCACGACTACATCCTCCTGTTTTGTTCTTTTTTTTTTTTATTATTCCAATTATATACGTACGTATATGAAAACAATGAACCCACCGAAAAAAATGAGGTGAATACACTCCAGGAAGGTATTAAAAAAAAAAGACAGTGGAGGTTTTTTGAATTCCAGAAGAGATGCGAAAACTGGAAAATGCAGAGTACACACCCAGCTGCCACTTTCAAATAAGTTACTTTTCAACTTACGAGAATTTTCCGGTATACGGAGATATTCCGCATCGCTCTCGACGGGTAGCTGAAATTCAGGTTTTTGGTCGTTCACATTTTTCACCAAGTTGGTAATGGCATCGTGGCATTGCTGAGGTCATAAATAGGTACACTCGCAATTTCCGCTGAATAACGTGACGTTGATGCGTTCAGCGTTGATCGCTTCAAAATGAGAGTACTAATGAGCAAAGGGCGAGGGGAAGGGGGAATCGCGCCAATGCCAATTCTGTAGTTTTTTTTTTTCCATGTGGATTTTGAGTTCCACCAAAGCAGTACTACTGAGCAGACCAAAATACAAAATTAGTTAAGAACCGGCAGAACCTGTTATCGTGGGACAAAGTATCTTCTTTCTACCCTTTCTACGTGGAAAATGTATTTACCTTCAGAATGCTGAGCTATCGTTTGTTCATGCAAATCTATGGTAATGATGTCGATAAATATTTGTGCAAAAATGCGATATAATTGTGCATTACAGACGTGCGACAGATAATTTTGGACTGCATTTGCGTATGAAGCACCAGTTTGCCAAAAAATATACAATCCAGGAAATGAGCTCGTAGAGCAATGATAAAAGTGGCAGACTAGACTAAATTTCAAACTCGTTGCCCTTATTAATTCGGATTTCGGAATACTTTATTAAGGATGTGATTTTTAAGACCACAAAAAAGTGTTGAAATCACGGAATAAATTATGTAAAATTACAAAATTTATAACTAATGCACAAAAAAAAGAGACTTTTAACGGATTACAAATTTTTTGCACATTAAAAAAGGTATCGAACAGAATTTTAGATTAAATTCACAGAAAAAAAAAAAAGAACTGGCATGACAATCCCTTTAAACAAAAAAAAAAAATAGAAAAGACAGAAAAAACTTTGCCCTCAAAATTATGAGAATGACACGGTTGTCACAATTACTGAACAAGAAGTGCTCTTTGTGACTGAACAAGAAGTGCTCTTTGTGCCTTTGATGGTCTTCCACATTTCCTTTTCTGGTCCAAGGGAATAGTTTTAGCTTTGTCTGATACTGTGACATCTTTCCGCTCAATTAAAATTCCCACGGTGTGTTTACATTTATTTTTTTAAACACAAAATGGGCAAGTACATGTACAGCGATCAGAGTAAACTTCAATCTTTCAAATTGCCATCCGCCATTCTCTGAAAGCTTTAAACGACTTCCATTTGCCCTCTCCCTGCTCAAAATTTTTCAAATTTTGGTATTTATTTCGGTCTGAGATTGTGAGGAAGATGTGAAATATTGAGTACAAAATGATCGTCTTCTTCTGAAGATCCACTCAAATTTTCAAAGTATGTCACAGTCATTAAATTGTCACAGCCATTAAATAACACAAGAAAGAAAATATACAGATTTGTACAAGGCTTGTTATAAGAGACTGATTTGAACAAAGTAAATGTAGCCTGATAACCTGCTCGACTCCTTATCTGTCAGCGTTTCATGTATGACTATGCAGGGCAGATATTTGTGCAAGGTTTAAAGTTTGTGTTGATGAGAATAAATATTGTGTGAGTATGTTATTGTGGGATTTTGATTTTATATTTTGTGATTTTCATTAAAAATTTTGTTCATATTTATTCCGTGCAAACCTCTTTTTTATTGTGTGCAATTTAATATTCCCCCTTTATTAAAGTCTGAAACAGTAGAAGGATAAAATATACTTAGATCAGCTATTGAGTTTTTCTCCAAAATTTTTCCTCATAAATCAGATTGCTATTATTCTCAATTGAGTTTTATTCATTTTAATTAATCAAAAGTGCCCTCTCATAATGCATCATCACACCCTTCCCTTCTGACGCTCTGATAAAGTCCCTTAAAGAAAGAAATAGGTAGTATAATTTTACAAATGTTTATAAGTAAATGCTGCTACCTTCATGCGGACTACAGTTTAATTTTTTCAGAGTCCAAGAATCCAACTTTTTTCCCCTGCGCACTCCAGCTTGTTATACAAACTCTAATCTCTGCTCCCAGATTGAGTTAAATAAAAACATTTAAAAATAAGCAAATTTCCAAGGTGACAAATTGCTAAAAAGAGTAGCTTAGAAGAAAAAATGCCACAAGTATCTTCTCATGTCAATACGTTTGAAAGAAAAATGTTTGATCGGGGTAAAATTCATGTGTGTGCACTTCGGAGGCAAAATTTATGAGTAAAAAGAACTTTCAACTCGCTAAAAAAAATCAAAAATTTTCAGCTGTATGTATTACTCGAAGAAATTGTGTTCGTGAGAAGGTAATTAAAGGGTTACCTTGAACAGATAAAGTTATTTTTTCTTTCCTTCGCAATGGTTTTGTGCAAATGAAGCCCCGCGAGGAAGAGAAAAAAAGAAAACCTTCGCTCGTTGCATATAAATGTAACAGGTAAAACTGTGAAAAGATTGAGAATGTTTTTTCAGCAAATCTAAAGATTTATTATTTCCTTCCCTTTTGCCTTTAACATTGTTACACTTTTTTCTTTCATTTCAACGGGCACGATGGTAGGAGACCAAATATTACCAAAAGCAAACTCAAATTTTGAATATCTCGTCACGAATACTGAGGAAAAAATCGGATAGATTGATGGTGGAGAAGTAATATGAGGAAGCTATTATAGGAAATCCGTTTTCGGTCTCTACAACTTGAAATGAATGACAGGAAATTTTATGAAATTAAAGAGATCCCTCGAATATGGCGCTAGATGGTTTGAAAGAAAGAGAAATATATTTTTTTGGAATGTCGAAAAAAAAAAAAAACAAGCTAAAAGCTGATAGAGGAAACGTATTTCAAAAACATCTCATTTTGACTGGAAAAGAACTGGATATTTTCATAAAAGTCACAGAATTATTTTTTGGACCTCAAATTCGGTCCGAAGCAAAGACATTCTGTCAAGAAGTCAGGCCGGGTGTAACGAATGCTTGGTTGTGATATTTCAGCAATCGGTATTATTGTCAAATAGACAAATACAGAAAAAAGTGTGGATCAGGCTCAAGTTTCAAATAAACTTTCCATTTATATTTCCTTCACACAAACCCAGGTATTATGCAAAAAAAAAAAAAAAGTATTTAAATGAAAAATAATAAGCGGGGTTTCGAAGAGGAAACCTGCTAAATGAAAATGAAATTTAAATTACTAAGCAACTTAAAGGCACATAAAGCTCAGTTATAAAATTCTTTCTGTCTCTTTCTTTCCCTCTCTTTTGCACATTCGAAAATATTGTCTCACTTCCACTTTTACGAACTTCAAAAGCAATCATCATTTTCTATTTTATAAAAACAAGATTTACTTTTATCAACTATGAAAGTAGACATAAACCTTACCCTTATTAAAAGAAACAATTCGAGATTAAATCCGAGTCATTTGGTGCAACGACTTTGCCAGTGAGAATTATTGAGCATTTCTTTCTATCAAATAGAGGGAAATATAAAATCATTTTCTCAGTTCCATAACCGATCCCTCTCAATTTTGTAACTATGCAACAACTTTGAAATAAAATTTGAAAGTAGTACAACTGTCAACATTTTAGATAGGAAAAGAGGAACAATTCAAGATTTATAGGAGAAATATTACTACAAAAAGAATGAAATATATCATTTATGATGACTGAAAATACTATAAATGTTAAGAATTTCTACACTGAAATCTAGAATCGCCTCTGTTTTTATATTATTATTTTAATTGTACAATATGTCGATTATAGTGGAAATTCTCACACATTTTTACAAAAACAATTCACTTCGATCACCCCAGTTACACTTGAAGAAATAATGTTTGAAGAAAATAAAAGAACCGTTTTACTGGACAACCGGTTCCTTTGCAAAACGGAAGTAAATAGCACACTTCGTTCAATTAGAAGCTATGTACACAGCAAAGTGTTCTATTAATGCTACTACATCCATTAATACCGCACACTCTAAAGTGTATTACATTTTCATTGCACGATGACAGTTATTACACCCTCAACACATATGTAAGAAGGGTATTGCACCCAATACACGTTGGCTCCAGCGAAGTCAACAAACCTTTCTACTCGAAGACAATATGGGCCAACCTTTTTCACCTGTTTGGCACTGCTGCTCATTACCTTTCTCGATCATTTCCTAGTTCAATGACCGACCCAGCAGTAGCAAGTGTACATATTTTAATATAATATTTTATAATACAATATTTAGAGAGAAAAAAACATCTCTACGTCTTCGGTTTGTTTGTTTCTTTTAGGTGAGCCAAAAGCAGGTCACCGAGAAGTACACGCGAATAATTAAAAACCGGCAGCACCTCGCCTCAAATTTGCTTATCAGCAGCATTTAGCCGATAAGAAAGCCAGGGTATACGGTGGGTTACGTCGCCAGACACTAGGTCATCGATATTGGCGCCATTTTTACTCCATATTTTCCCATTATTTTCACGTACGTAAGTTACATTTAATAATAGAAATACGAAGTGAAAACGTCATTAGCTAAGAATTCCTAAATGTTTGAAGAAGTTGACCAATCAGAGATCAGTTCAATAAAGAACTGGCCAAATCAAGATATTTTTCACGAGTTATTAGTTGAAAAGAGCAATTACCATTTACCTTTTTTTTTCACCGGGTTTTGAATCGAATTAGCTTCAAATTTGGATTTATTATCCTCGAACAAATTTTTTACGCTAGGATGAAGCCCTTTGTTTTTAATCTCATTTTACCTTCTATTCAAAGCCCCCCCACAAAAACGTTTTTTTATGACCTTACAAATGCCCTAAAATTTTGAAAATCAAAAAAAGGGCTTCTTCCGAGCGAAGATAATATTATGTTCAAAAATAACATATCCAAATTTTAACGAATTCGGTGCGAAACTCGACACAGAAAAAAAAAGTAAATCATGACCCACTCGAAAACTCTTGATAAGAAAAAGAAAAAAAGGGGACTTTGAAAAAACTAATTGATCACATGGCTTGGCGCTCTCTGGAATCCGAGTTTATGCACTTAGCTTATTTTGGAATAGAAATGTGAACTAAGTGCATTTTAGCTCAGCAATGAGTACTGCAGAGTATACTGAAGTACTGATCTCTGATCCATTTATAGCGCACTTTGGAAACGGATGAAAAATTTCCTTCGGTTAAAGACGGAATTATGGATGCGCTGACTGAGTTTTGGAAAAGTTATAAGCAACAGTCGATGAGGGACCACTTTGGCCACAAGATCGCAACATTATGTCAAAATTCATTTTTTCTTTACTAAGCGCATTTTGGAATCCGGCTTTTCAAATAAGATCCGTATGATTGTCTGGATCCAATTCATCTCGTATCACGAATTATCAGAAGAATGACGTCACACTTCGTATTTCTATTAGTAGGTAGTAGGTACTATATTAAAGCGGCTTCAACACACAGCCAGACGGCTAAAAGCTGACCTCTCTGCGCAAGATGGGTGAGGAAAACACCATATGATCATTTGCAGCGAAAAACGCAGGAGGAAACTGAAGAAGAGAGCGGGCAAAAAGGGTGCTGGGAACTGCAAAAAGTAGTCGCTCTCGCGTATTTTAACCTCGCCCATTTTCGAACATCGCATCGAATGGACCCTCATGTTTCCAAAACTCGTAATAAAATGCCCCACCGAACCAAAAGAAAAAAGGAAGCCAAACGATATAGATAAAGACAGAAGTACGGAATGTCTGAATGGGACACACGAACGTGGAGAAGTTGGGGCGAAAATATGAGGGTACGTTTTCCATCCGGCAAAGGTTCTCCACACCATTAAGAAGCCAACCATAAAGAGGCCTTTTGTTTTTACCAGCTCTTTGTACTGCATCTAAAATATCGAACACTTGATACTGTGACGCGAAAGATTCGCGTTGGTTAATTTATTGAAATTATTCTACCGCGTACCGAATGCGAATGTTAAAACAGTGGGAAAGTCGAGCAACTAAGGCAGAATAGGCGACATATGGTGATTTGCATACGATTTTCTAATTGAGTTAATTTTCCGGATCCGGACGACAAGGGAACTTTGGTGAGGGCCATCAATCAGCGGAAGCGCGCTGGGAAAGAAATTGATCTCCAAATAATTATGTGGTTCCGATACGTGAAAATCAGTTTCCCAGTAAGATCAATTTTTCTCGATTGCTGTTCATCCAAGACTGAGCACAGAAAAGGTGAACGTTTCAGATTGAAGAAACTCCTGCAAAAATTTGCTTCGAGCAGAAATGTCGGTAACCATTTCCAGAATCACCCCTACAAAGTCCCCAAAATCTTCTAAAATCCACCTGCCCACAAATGAAGTCAAATCAAGCCACATTCGAGTGTTTCACTCGCCAACGGTACATTTTCTGAAAAAATTGCTTCATTTTATACAAAAAATATTATTCATTATATCACCGACAATTTTTGTATTTAGCAGCTTTTTCTATCCTTTACACGAGCAGAGATACAAAATAACAGTAAGAATACAATATTTAGTTTTTTGAGAGAATTTATTTTTTAATGAAAAAAATGCCCATCTTTCGCGATCCGCATTTCTGCTTCTTCAACAGATATGGAAAAATGCTTGGTTTCAAAGTTTTAGATAATTTGTTGGTATTTTTTTGTGATACATGTTTTCCAGACCGTTGGTGAGTAATAGCTAAGAAACCAAAAATATGGCTACTTTCGACCTCGTGGAGGGGTTGGGGGGGTTGATTTCAGGGGATTTTCTAGAGTCCACTCCGAAGATGGTTTATTAATTTTCACGAAAAAGATTTTTGTAGGATTTTTGCATTAATAAGCCAATTTATGTCTTAACTTCATGGAATTAAAAGGGTAAAACAAAAAATCATATTTTTCATTTTTAATTAAATAAGTTTTTTTTCTTTTTTTTCTCTCAAAAATTGCCTACCTTCTAAGAAACAGTCCCTGGCAAAAAAAGAAAGTCGTTTTTTTAAATAGGGTTTTCCACATTCAAAGAGGAATAGAAATTGCAGACTTTTTTTCATACTTTTGAAGTTGATGAGAGAATAGAACACCAATGTACAATTAGAAAAAATTCATCCTTGAAAAATACTTCTATGCCTTTCAGTTTGATCATATATATATTTTTTTTTTGAAAGAGGGGGTTTATTTGGAATTGTGACAAATATTTAAGATGAAACTGAAACTACAGTCAAGCTACAGTAAAATCGACAGTCGACACGGAGCCTGTACCCTGACCTGTCCCGTACCTCACAAACCAACTACCCAGCTTTCATTCCAGCACCGACGTGTTTAACCCATATGGGACTACAAGTAGAGCAAGAAAATGTAGACAATCCTATTCATAAATAGTAAAATATCAATGAATAAAAAAAAAACCGAGGTAAAACATGTATTACCTGGTGTTCTGAAAGACGAAAAAAAAACACAAAAAAAACACGAGCTTGGTCCCTCAGATGAGAATGACAAAAAAAAAAGCTAAAAAAATAACACAAAAGTTTTTTATAACGAGAATTCTCTCGGCATCGGTTGATTCGATAACCGGCTAAGTAACGTCTTTGTAAGTCCGAATAAAGTTACCCGAAGACGGAATTGGGGCACTAAAAACAAGTATTTCAATGTTCTCCTTTTTTTAAATATATTTTTCTTTTAGCTATGAATACTGCGTACAGGGTAAGTGTACTGTATACCAGTCATTTTCGAAATTCAAAATATCATTTTCATTGATTGAATGTCGAAAGTAAGAATTTAACCAACAATACACTTTACGTAAAGGTTCAGGTAACTGCACTCTAATCCAAAAGAGGTGTTGACTGAGACATCGAACAGGCAGAACTGTTTCTAACAAAAGTAGAGATCTACTGCACAATCTAAACCGTGCCAAAAACTAACAACTCTTTTTGAGAAATATTTTAATTCAAAACACATACCCTGAAATTTTGTCCTAGATTTGAATAATTTTTACAAAAATCGAAGAAAATAATTGCAAAAAAACACTTTCACATTAGCATTGAAAGTCGAAATTTACAATTCACGTAAACGCCTCCTCCCCACCCCCCACAAACCAACAAAGAAATAGAGAAAGAAAGAAATATGAAAATGCGTGATGGGTATGTATTTGCGGAATCCTGAGATCATGAAACGAATAACTATGTGGGACCCATGTCTACATATTTGGGTGAAGTCAGACCAAAATTGATAGAAGGTTTCTAAAATGTTGAACCGATGTAAGCTTCAAACTCCGCGAAACTCTAATGCGTATTTCCGAAAAAGTTGAAGCCCTCAAAAGAGACATTTGCTAGCAGAGAAGTTGTACCAATCATGACTTTTCAAGCACCCTAATATCTGCAAATCCAGTTACTGACGAGTTTTCCAACGTCTTCTATAACCATCAGCCTTTCAAGTCGACAATCTGCGAAACAGTCATCGACCTAACCGCCATCCTGCGAGTGCAAAACGAACAAACAAGGTGATTAACACCTCTGTCGTCGCCTTCTTCAGATTGTCGGCCGGACGCGTCACAAAGCATTCGCACCACCAATTAAGCGGAGAACTACCCCCATAATTGTCTTCCAACGCGAAATCATCGACACCAATAAATTTCCACTACCAGTAACGACAAAGAGAAGTTCTACGATTGCACATACGCACACCAGACAAAGGAAACTGTTCAAGAATAAAATCTTTTTTCTCCCTTTCCTTCTCACAGCTGCGATTTCGGCGACAGCTGAAATTGCAGCACGTGCCAAGACGAGAGTCAACGACTAAATCAAGGTGAAGTGCGATTACCTATGCATATAGGAGATACTTACACTTCGCAGTGCACACCACTGTATGACACGACCGAGTCGCTAACAATGAATGACAGTGAAATATGGCGATTCGATGGCGAAAAAGTCACTCCTATAAGTAAGAATTGAGCGCGACAGGAACAGTCGATCACATCTTAGACCAAGAAATCTCGATTAGAGCATCTCTTACCTCCTATTGAAAAATTGTCTGGAACCAGTGTTGGTAAATTTCATGATCCGCTAAGATGTACATAATACAGGAAAAATAATTATTGCTTTCGGAAGACACACATGTTTTTGCAACATATACCTCCCACATGCTTCGGCACGAGGCACTTCCGTTTTTTTTCCCTAGTTCTGTACATCTTCGGGGGTTAGAATTTTGCGCAAGAAAACAGATGCTGCTTGATAGTGGAAGGTGATAAGCCAAAAGTAAAAGATGCTAAAACCCGGCAAGCAACTACATCCTTAGCTACTTCATCAAATATATCTTGTAGGCAAATCATGATAATTAAGATACTTCATAAAATGCCTGAAATCATTCTGGTATTCTTTTATTTGCCTGCAAGTAAAATGTACGCACATATTACTCAGACATTCGATCAAATAATTTGTAAGCATTTTATAAAATTCTTAGCCCAAGAAATTACACGCTCACTATATTGTCAAAGCTCGTTGAGTAAGTATTTCTGCAATACATAACCCTATGGGCAAAATATTTTGAAAACGGATCCGTTTTATTCCGGGTTATAATCCGTTTCTGGATTATAACCCGGAATTTTCCTGTTTTCCGGCTTCTAAAACGGATTTCGAACGGATTGTAATCAGTCTTGCCGGAAATGAGTCCGGATTATTTTCCGGGAAGGCTGTTTTATGATATTTGTTGGCCCGGCTTATAATCCGTGAAACCGTTTTACAAACGGATTTAGAAAAATTGCCCAAAAATTATCACTGATTATAATCAGGAAATCCGTTTTATAAACGGATTTGGAAAATTAATCAAGATGACACAAATATCTGCAAACTTTCAGATCCGATGGTCGAAAATAAAAACGGACTGACAACGGATAAGATTCTCATTTTCCGGATCATTTTCTCATTTTTTGCCAATCGGGAAATTATATTTTCGTTGGAAAGTCTCTTATCAGTTTTAACAAACTAAAATTTCACATAAAAGATTTTCACTTTATTCTGTTTTCGGAAGAAATTAGTCTTTTTTTGAAAAAGTCTTACAGATTATTTTGGATTAATATAGGTAATACATAAAATAAAATTTTTTCACCCTTGGTTCATAATTATGTAATTCAAAGACAGTGACAGATCATAATGTGTGTCTTTTTTTGAAACAATTGCTTTATTCCACTTTATGATCGAATATTCCACATTAACTTCTTATTTTATATTTCTCCATACTTCAAGGAATAGTTTGATTTAATGCATCTTTCATCAACGTTAGTGCTAAGGATGTTAATATTTTGCGTATTTCAGAGCTTCATACTACAGTAGATTCATCAACGATACAGGAAATGACCACCAAGGAAGTAGTTCATTTAAATGTTATCTATCGTGAAAATAGTCATTAAAATTTATTCAATCCGAATAAAAAGCAGATTTTACTCGATGCTGGTTGAATAGCTTTTTTGCGATTTCCAAGAAATTGGGAAAATAGAGAACCTAATATTATATATACTCTCTCACTTAATACTCGTATTAAAGCAAAGTAATCGCTTTTCAAGTATTATTGAACAATTTTCTTTATGAGTACACCAAATAACTGATCCACGACTCAATTCTACAACAAAAGATACACTCACTCATCCAACCCCTAAAACCTCAGTGTTCCATTGAGATCCTTGCAGAAGAAAGTTCACTCTCACAGCAACTTTTACTTTCACAACGTGTCAAATTCGTTTGACAGCCCCCTCCCATAAAAATCGATCACACTGCACCAGCACCAGGTCGACAACCCTACGCCAATCAATACTCCAGATCACACCGTAAATACGCATCTTCGCAGATATCGGATATATATGCAGAAAATTCGATATCGAACTCCTCGAACCGACCGGATTTCCTTTTCACACAGCCAGACATGAACTGGATGCGGCGAATCACCCCCAAAAAATGAGTGCGAATTTCAATCTAGCTTCGTCTGCACCCTACCCTCCCCCAGACAACCCCTAAGCAGGGCTGTCGTTAAACGCCTAACGGTTCCTAGACGTAAAAAATCAATACCGGAACAACAATAGCCAATTATTTCTTCACATTTTATGTACCGTATATTATATACATCGGTATAATACACATGTATACTACGTACACATTGGTCCAGGAAGACAGAGCGAGAGGAGAGCCAGACACCCGAAATAAATAATTCATACTCGGCTAATAAGGAACCGAACTTTTTTTCTTTTTTTTTTTTTGGCTCATTTCTTTCTTCCAAAAAGGCGAAGGGTGGATTTTTCAGACGCGTTTTCGCGATTTCATTGACCCACATGAGAGGGCAGGGCGGCGCGAAGAAGACACATCCGAGGGTTGTATAGGATAATAAAAGAAGAAGAAGGAAACGTGCGACAGAGTGAAGGAAAGAGGGTTTACTTATAGCAAAAATTAGGTCGTACCCTGATCTGTCGCGTCGTCTCGTGAAAATTATCGGCGAAATTGTTTTTGGGGGAGATCAGACTCGGGGGTCGACTACGAAAACAGCTGCTGGCAAGACAGACACGAGGTGGCCAACAATACTCGTAAGTGTCGAAGAAATCACAGAAATCAAAAAGAAAGAAGCTGCGAGTGCAGATGTCAATAAACTGAGACGATCGGTTTCGTATCCAGTTAAACTACAAGCTCGGAAAATGAAATAAGAAAAGTTGAGTAACAGCTGATATGACATTTCTCAAAGGAAACCCTTCGTTTCCAGACGAAATTTTCGATACATTTTAGGTTTAGAAAAGTTAGTCGAAGAAAAAACAAAAAACAAAAAACAAATTGCTAAGCTATCGAATACAAAGCTGAAAAAAGGCATATAAAATATCAACAGCTTTCAAAGTTTCTACTTATACGAATATATCTTTGGCATCGAATTTACTTTTAGATTTGTTATCCTAGACTTTGAACATATATTTTGTATGGTCAGAGGAAGCTTTTCTTTCCAATTTAATTTTTTCCACCTTTTTTTAGAATTAAAAAAAGGGCTTCTTAGGACCCTCAAAAAATGTCCTAAAATGGTGAAAATCCAAAAAGAAAAAATTGGGCTTCGGCTGGGCATAGAGAGTAAGTTCAAATGTAACATATCCAAATTTGAGCCACCAATTCGGAGCAAAACTCGGTCAAAAAAAGAGAAGGAAATCATGAAGCACTCAAAAAAAGCAGAGTAAATTCTGTCTTGAATGTAACGTCACCTGTGAGCTTTCTGTTGGTGTCTAGTACTGATATCGTTATTCGCTGCTAAATAGATGAATTATATTGAATTCTAAAAAGATGATAGAGAAATTTTTCAACTACCAACGCGGTTTCGATTATTCTCCCGGAGGCAAATAATTCGACTGGGGCAATATCCTTTGAAGTAAGCCAGTCTACGTGACCGTTCACATCAATAATTTCCTTCAGCCTCCGATTTGCTGCCTTAATCAAGCAAAACCGATAACGAATCTATGTACGCGTTCTCGGACCTCCACACAGAACTTGAATCCACACATCCACACATCTATATCACGCACTTATTGTGGATACTTGAAAAATAATTCAAGGTCATGACGCGTTGTTGT
Organism: Parthenolecanium corni; assembly: GCA_038050395.1. Taxonomy (NCBI): domain Eukaryota; kingdom Metazoa; phylum Arthropoda; class Insecta; order Hemiptera; family Coccidae; genus Parthenolecanium; species Parthenolecanium corni. The sequence goes on from JBBCAQ010000016.1 coordinate 340,539, forward strand.
CAGCCAGCGCCCTGAGAACCTGTTCATCTGTATAGCATACCATCTTCAGCAGGCACGAGAAAGATTTATGTACTGGAGAAATAAAAAAAGACAGAAGAAGCGCAGCAGCGAAAGGAAAAGTCGGCCACAAAGAATTGTGAGTGGAAAAAAAGTACGTGGAAGCGTACATTATAACCATAACCCTCATACACGGGGGCTTTTGTTACGGACTCATACACGCATATTATATTTTTCATATTATATTATTTATTTTTCGACAAATGACAGGTGCGAAGGCACCCGCACACCATGCACGTACACTCGTCTTCGCACAAAACACACCCCCTTCGAACACCAGCCACAATCACACCGCCCCAAGGTGCTCTCACATTTTCAGACTACAAATTTTTCGACTCGTCTTTTTAACGAACCGACCGGATGCCAAATGGAAGAAACAGATTTTTTTTTTTGCTCGTCCATAAAGGCTAAATTCTAAAAACCTTTAGACCGGATTCCAAAATCAGACAACGGATGGCTAACGGCACTTTCCACCTGGACATAGAGTGGCACAGCCAGACTAAAAAAAGATGAAGAAGGGCGCGGCGTCTTTCGCAACATATTTATGGATTAATTTTACCTCTCCTCGCTGGAAGTCGCCATTTTTCTACGAAAACTGGAGAATATATGGTTATTTGTGGACCTGTGGCGGGGAGAGGACTTGCTGGTTAAAGCCAGAATATCGTTGAAGAATTCTTAAAAATTATTTTCAACGAGCATTCGAATATTAGATGCCTAGTTAGAATAGGTGGTTAGATGCTTGTCGCTACCATGGAAAGATTTGTATATTCGAGACAAGTTATTTCCGACATAATGAACCCACATAAGATATTATAGATAAAATATCAATTAAGTAACAGCCTCATATGAACAGGGATTAACGAAAATTATTTGAATGCATTTTCAGGATTCCCCTCCCCCGTGCTTCCATTTTCTGTTCCGGCAACCTTAAGGTCTTTCCATTACCCACCCACGAATATGCAAGATGATCTTATCCTTATATTATTAAAAAACAAAATTACAAATTCATTTCAATATTTCACCCTAGAGAAAATTTTTCAATACGACAGCACCTCTGAAGCAAGATTTCAGGTAATTTATTTCGACGAAAATCACCTCATACATTCTAAAAAATGTAAATACCAACTTTTCACTCAACTTTTCGTCGTAATCTATTCGTCAGATTCGGACCGGCGACGTCACAGCTGTGTCGATGCTTTTTCTTATTTGAAAATAACGAATTTTTCGCGACAATCTGCTACAGCGATCAGCCTCAACGCCGAACAAGTTTTCATTTCATTTGCCCACTTGACTACTCTAGACCGTGAAAAAAAAAAGAGCAGCCAGTGGATGCACACATACATACACAAACGGGCGTGATATGATTATAAAAATCATTTTTATGTCTTTCTTCCTCCTCCAGCCTTTTCATCTTTGCATCGTCCTGACTCCTCGACCCCCTCAACGTCATCTCTCACGCACTCTTTGCCATCATCCACCAGCCGAGAAGCCCATCATCGACCATATGTACTTCGAAACACATTGAACCGGTCTCCCGAGAGTTCCTTCTCCTCGGTGCAGTGGTTGCCTGGGGGGCGATAGTTCAGATTCAAATTTAAACGGTTTTTTCGTCTTCGCTTTTTTTTTTTCCGTCTTAGTTAATTTTCTTGGCTGCGCCAAGTTCGTAGAAACGATCTACCGAAGTAAATGCACCAACAGTTGAATAAGAATTTAATGGATTACATAAACCGTTTTTAAATTGGCCAAATAAAGTGGTACGCCATTTTTTTAGCACATTTGTAGAAGGTTAAATATCAACGTATAAGAGGACCTACTTTAAGACACTGAGCTGCAATCCTACAGGGATCTAGAAATTCACGACGAGTTTTCGTCAAATTTTTCATCCCTTCATCTCTTCCTTCAAAAAACCAAAAAAGAGCTTTTATGATGATTGCATTCGACAGTACATAGCACCGATAAGGCAAAAAATTGGTACGTATTGAGAAAATTGTTTTCTCAGTTGAATGTGAACTTGGATCTTGTGTCTACTTTTATAAACCTGAAAAAGGTCGTTTCCATCAGAAGCTTTTCTCTCCAGCTTTTATTCAGTTTCTTGATTCAACCTTCCACCCATTTTTAGTAGACGCATCATATTTGGAACTACGCATTATCTTTGTGAATTTCCCACGTTACATAATTTATACGATGATTATGGGAAGTTGTTTTGTGGTTACACAGTAGCAAAAGTAGATAACAAAACCTTGAAGCTGATTGTAGGTGATATAGGAGAAGCTTTCGAATCAATAATTAAATTGTTATTTATTCGACGAGCGAGATTTTTGACGGATTTTATTTAGCATTACCTCAAAAGATCAAAATGTCATGTAAATGCAAAACATTGAAAGCAATGGTGGGAACGTTAGATAAAATAACTGCAATGGCTAAAGTATTCTAATTCTGATTAACAGAATACAATATGCAGTGCGTCTGTTATAACTTACAAGTGATAATGCAAATGTAATGGTTAACCTTGAAAAAATTCATAGAACGATGTATTGAAAATAACGTCATTTATGGCAACATAAGCTGCAAAATCATGAAAAAGAACCAATATTGAGACGACTTAACGAAGTTTTATAGCTTCTGATTTTATTCAAGAGATAGCATAACCTTTTATGAACAATAAAAAAAGAATAAAATTGCCAATTAAGATCCTTAGATAAGAATATTTTATCATGCTGGTGTAAAATATAGCATCTTATACCACCATCAACTAACAAAATTGTAATTCCCAAACTCTTCATTTATCTTTTCGTATGTCTTCCATGATAAAACAATTTATTCAAAAAAATCACTCTTTTTCATTAGTTCATTATTCGCATCTATTTATTTTATTCAAGTTTCTTGTCCCCTTCAACGACGAAACTAACGAAACCCAGAAGGAAAATATACATGGCAATGAAAATTTTTTCCGTCATGTCTCCACCTCACCACTCACACCAAGGATAGAAATTTAAGAGAACAGAGTAGCGAAATTCTCCAAATAATGCGAGCAAAAGGGTTGTTAATAACCAAAAGGGAGGATTAGACCCGCACCTCCCTTCACCCTCTTCGAATCCATCAACGAAAACAGGTATCCTTACACAATACGACGTACCTGAGTGCATTCCCAATCAACCGATTTGCACTAGATTCACTATTTTCGTCCATAGTTGCTACCACACCATCGAATCATCGTCTATGACCGTCCAATAAATTCACAACCGCGACGCGATTCACACTATAAATTACACGATACTCAAATGCCACAAAAGTCATTCGCACTTGTGCCCAAAGCTCAACAGACCCAAAGGCAAGAGCTTAAACAGCGGGCAATGTTTGTTGACAATAATTTACAATGCAGAAAACCTGCACCACCGACGACCGCCACCGTGGACCGATCAGCCAGAAACTCGTTCATCTCCACTCGGCACTCTCCAGTTCTCCACTTTGCCTCATACCACAAGCACAAGTACCAGCCGAACACCCTCGAGATCTATTTGATTTTTTTCCTCTTCGCTCGTCTAAAATCACCGCTGCAGAGAGAGGGAGTAGGCTTTGGCTATAAAACGCGTATCTAAATATCGATTTTTATCTCCACCGACAGTTCACACGAAAAAAATGGCGCCGCGAATTCAAAATGGACGCGCATTGAGCACCAACAATATTGTTGCCAGGGGTGCGGGGGTACGATGAATGAATGAAACACTTGCAAAAAGAAGAATTTAGCTATGCTTACATATAAATACACGTTTTTTATGCTTCCAAGTATTGGTGTAAAAATTTAAAAGTCAAATTTCATAAGCGAATGACACCGTAACAACAAACAGGCTGAAGTATGTAGACTTGAACATTCTGCAAATTTCGACCTTAATTAGACGAGTCTGATTCATTCAAGAATGAAATAGATGCCAAATGATAACGTTATAGATACGCGTGGGCGACGGATGTGACCGTTATGTAATATTATGATAATTACACGAAGAAGCGGTTAATGTGAAATAATTTTCTTAAAATCTGAACTACAGCTAATCACAGATAGTGGAGTTACCGATTTACCATAAAAGAGGTTAATATCGGCCTTGAAAGGTAACATTACAAACTTATAAGCCCTCAGAATATACCTATACAGTGCTTGTAAAAAGCATTCGCAAAACTAATTAATGGTATGAGCAGAATTACTAAGAGCCTCGAGTGAAATATTCACGATTTCAATGTACACACTGTAAACCCAATATTTACTCGTATTAATGGAAAATTTCACAAAAATTAATTGACCAAATAATTCTACAACCCCCTGAAATCCCTGGTTTCATCGCTATTTTTCAAGACAGTAAAAAATCCCTCGTCTCAGGGATCAATCCCTGCCGTTGCGGCATCCCTGCAGATCAGCTTCAATAATGAAAAAATCACTGGCTAGTCATTATTTGACTTTATTCCAAGACAAAAAAAAAATTGTTTTGAAAAACACCAATAAAGCCGATGGATGATAACTGCATCCAAGATATACAACTGTTTTTGTTTCTTTTCTTTGAATAGGTACTCTCGAGTTTTTCAATAAATAATTCTTCCTAGCATGTCAGTAGTTACCTTCGTGAAAAGCAGTCGGTAACGTTTTTTTTTTGTTGTTTAGTTTTAAACCCAAAAGCACCTACATTCATTGACGATTTTATAACACCTTCATAAAATACCAACAAAGCAAACAATCAGAAATTGAAGAAACCACCACAAAAAGTAAACAAGTGCAGGTAAGGTAATAAAAATAAAAAAAACCTACCTCTTAAAAAGTAAACGGACATTTTAAATTCTTTTAAATGTTTTTAGAAATTCAACGAAACCATCTCTCTCCACCCGAGATCTCGAAAGACAATTTATGAAAGAAAGAATGGCATCGTCATAATATGTAATCCATGAAGCACTGACAAACTGGGTTGAACTAAAACCCCAAATAAAAACTTTCTAGAAAGGTTCGATGTAACCATTTAGAAAATAATTTTTGAAAAGGGTGAAAATCACAGATTGTAAAATAAATTTTCCCACGATTTTTACTCTTTCGAAGCACAAAATACTATTTTGGCTATCTTGAGAATAAGGATCTTAGATAATACAACTTCAACTTTTCTGTCAAACAAGATGAAAAAATTCTCGTTATTTCTGGAATTTTATTAAGTTTCAAGTACTTCCCAAAACTAATGCAGTGTAACTTGGATTAGGTGTTTTTAGTAACATTCAGCAACGCACCACTTTGACCATCTGGTAAAGTGAAAAAGAACCTATGACCTTAGGGGGCGTGTAATTAACGTTTCAGGTTGGCATTTTTGAGTACTCATAACTACGCGTATAGCCATCATAAATGCATAATGTTTTGGAAAGAATTCAAAACGATAAATCTTACAGAACCGACCACAAAGAACGATCCGAACCATTTATTCTTTTTTAGAAAGGAATGCTTTTTGAAAGCGAGGGATATTATTTTCACGTCCGTTCTCATGTACAACCATGAGAAAGAATCTCTATTCAACAGATTCTTTGACTCATTTAGGTACTACAAAGCCTGCAAATTATTTTCTCAAAAATATGTAAGTAATTAGGTTCGTGAAATCAGGATACTTGGTTTTCACAAAATAATTACAGGCTTTTAGAAAATATCATTAGGTTCGATGCCTGTTTTGATAATTAAGATTTTAGAGAGTGCAGATCCTTTGTATTATAGTTATTCGATAGATGACAACGAAGGTTAGAAGACATATTATCACAGTGGGTTTATCAAAAACCTTACTTTCTGTCTGATTAGAAACATTAGATCAAGTTTAATTCGAGGAATCAAATTTACAGCTCGAATATTTTGCATTCCAAATCAGTTTTGTCAATAATTGAAAAAAAAAAAAAATTTTATTTCAATTACCTGTTCGGAGAGCCTCCAGATAGAGTGAGATTTTGATCTGCAAACAAAAAATTAACGTAATAGTTATTTTAGGTGCTTAGTTAGCGCGTAAATATAATTATGGAAAATATGATGATTAATTTCAAACTGTGGTAGCAAATACATAAAGAATATGTAATAATAATATCATTTTTCTTCTAATGAAGCATAAATTAGAGCAACTAATGACTTGAGAACACATTCTAAAATATTGTCGAGTTAGTAAAATTGAACAACTTAATTATAACTATGGTTCAGAAGAAAACATCTAATGTACATAAAATAAAATCTAAGAATCAAAATGTAAGAGTCACGAAGTAATAATAAATCATAATCAGATGAAATACTGCTAGATGAAAACTTTTTTCCTCGTAAAGGTGACGGTGACATAGTTCTTCTTTATTTGATTAAAAAAATCTACAAATCACTGATAGAGAGAGACATTTAGCTACCAATATTGAAGAAAACTCAAGGGGATGGCTTTAACTTTAAATTTATTTCAGGTAACCATCAAGCATTTATTTGAAAGTTGAGATATTATACAGCAAATACTTTTACTGTTTTTTCAAAGTAATATCTAATAAATAGGGAAAGTGTACAGAGAGTCCCAGTTTTGGTTGACTAGCCAGCACCAGCGAGTAGAATTCATGAAAAACTTCAGAACTTATTCAATTTTTCAAGACGAGCTTTGTATACCATGCCATTTTAAAAATTCATTGCGAGAACAAAATTATCAAAGGTACAATTCGCTGCAAGAGCTTTTAGTGAGAGAAATGAGGAATAATTTTCTATATTTTAAACAGGAAAACGGATACAATTTTACATTTATTGTAGATACTTTACTTTTGTAGTACTTTTTACCAATTTAGATGATAAATTTTACTATTTTTGTTGTGCTTTTTCCATAAATCTTGGATTGTTTCTGCTTTTCCATCCAAAGTAGTGAAATTTACAGTTAACTAACATTCTTTTCAGTGATGAGCGTTCAAAAAAACCAAACATATTGAGCCAAAATTGACAAATACAAGACAAACTACAGCATCTTCACTACTCCTTCTCTGCATAATTCGTGAAGATTTTCAATTCCATTTTCTAGGAATTCTACAAAGGAGCTGATTTTTATGAAGAATATAAAAACATCTACAATACGAATCGAGGGAATTCTTCAAATTTAATCAAAAATGTGCGTCCACGATAATAAATTCAACGCATAAATACCACAAATATTTGCTGGCGACCATTTCAAAAGAGACGGATGGACGTAGGCTACGTATTTTAAAAGATAATCTCTTCGAAATTCGGTTCGGTTATCTCCCACATAATTCTTTTGAAAATAGAATCGAGAAAAAAAAAGAAGCATTTCTGCATCGATGATGAATGCACAGCCCTACAGCTTTTCGATTCGATAAATGTCAGTCTCTACGCTTCACTTCATTGATTTTATGAATGCACAATAGGCAAACAAGGACCATTGAATTTTGTATTCTCGTACCTGTTCCAGCTGATTTTTCACCTAGATGTCTTAGATTTTTTTTTTTTAAATCTTTTATAAAGACATTCTTTTCAGACTGCATATTGTAACCTGCACACAGTCAAGTGCACTGACTGAATTTGTTTGACAACTTGGATAGGTATATTTCACGAGAGAACCGGGTAAATGGCTAATTTCATGTTTCTATTTCAGAGTGAATTTTAAAAATTCGTCATTATGGCAACTGTCGAAGACTGTTTTCAGTTTTCTTCAAATTTTTGTGACCCAAGTTTTCTCACCAGAAGTGTGGTTTGGGAGCGAAAATGATCAAAGTCCAAACACTTTTCCTCACCGTTGTAATTCCTTTAATTTACACGATACTTTGTTTTCTAGAGAATCTACTTATTGACTCACATTTCACACACTTTCTCAGCTTTCACCTCATGTTTGCATTTCAATTTCACACACTTAAAGCTTTTGTCTGAAAATGTCCAAGAGATATATGATTCTGATCATTACAATGTCAATATACTAACCTAATAGTCCAGGAAAAATAGGAAATGAAAAGGGAAAAAATTAGGAAAAACAAGAATTTCGGCAATAATAGCTTTTACATCCCTAATTAAGATACTAGAAGTCCTGCAAATTGAAAGAGGTCAAAACTAGTTTTTTTTTACCAATAATGCTTCAACTATCAACTTTTCAAAAAAACGTTCAGAGGTGCAGGAACGTCGTAGTAAATTAATTCGTAGTGTAAATCCCTATGGGCAAAATATTTTGAAAACGGATCCGTTTTATTCCGTCTTATAATCCGTTTCTGGATTATAACCCGGAATTTTCCTGTTTTCCGGCTTCGAAAACGGATTTCGAACGGATTGTAATCAGTCTTGCCGGAAATGAGTCCGGATTATTTTCCGTGAAGGCTATTTTATGATATTTGTTGGCCCGGGTTATAATCAGTGAAACCGTTTTACAAACGGATTTAGAAAAATTGCCCAAAAATTATCACTGATTATAATCAGGAAATCCGTTTTATAAACGGATTGGGAAAAATAATCAAGATGACAAAAATATCTGCAAATTTTCAGATCCGATGGTCGAAAATAAAAACGGACTGACAACGGATAAAATTCTCATTTTCCGGATCATTTTCTCATTTTTTGCCCATCGGGAATGCTACCCATAGCCAAAAGTCCCGTTCTCTTTGAATTCTCTTCCATGTTAGAGCCATTTTTAATCTAACATCATTATTTCAGGAAACATGCAATAATACTCGTATCTTCGGTAAGCGTTTAAATACCATTCGTAACAGTTTTTCCACACAAAATACTGATTCGACATTCTATACGAATAAATTTTGTACCACCATAATATATCCTACAAGGGCTACGAAAAATACCGATTTAAAATATGCAGATTGTAGAATAAAAACCGTTAGTACACTCGACAGATCCGATTACATCCTTTGATTTTTGTCCTCTGTCGGTTGCCAGCTATGCACTATTTCCCTGCTACATTGTCAGCAGCTTTTTTGCCAAACCGGTACTCTTCGTTTCCGAATATGTACTTTTTAGCAGGTTATTTATTTTTTTTTTGGAGTCTCTTAGCACTTAACTATTCAGCACTATCATCCGATCTCTAGTCGTTTTTAATTCGATTACAGCTAATTAATTATTTTGTACATTTTCGTAACTATCAAGGATACCCATACACATTCATAAAAGTGTGCTACGTGGAAGTGCTGCAGCATGCGGGAGCACCTGGGTGACCGTCGGAATTACTTTATCGGTTATTTTAACTGTCGGAGGTTAATTAAATACGCAGCGCAAGCGCACACATACAAAGAAAGAAAAAAAATTGAACACAGTCACCAGCTAAAAGGATATAGGTAGTATGTACGCGAATGGGGCACGTGGCTCCTTCGTTCGACATTTACAAAATACCGATTTTTTCGAGGTGCAACTTGCTACCGGATGCATAGGAATTCCGGTGACTGGTTTTGATCGTTGGTCAAAGAACTTTCTTGAAAAACCAAAAAAAAAAAAAGGAAAAAAAAAGAGACGGCAGCTTTTCATATTTCTGCTCCTTCTTCAAGGGTTACTATCATTATAATTGAATAGGAGGGGGGTATTCCACTGTATTTAAATTTATAAGTGGAATTTTTACACTACTCTTTTTTTTTTTTCATTCATTATTCTCGACTCATAACGTATACCCAATCTGAATTCGAGCAAAAGCTATACGGCGAAATAATTTTCAACTTGGTCAGGAGGTCTGAGGCGGTTCAAATGTTCGTGGCAACTGCTTTTTTTACGCTCTGCTTGAACTTAACGTAATTTAACCTTATGGTGCGCAAGGTACATACTCGTGATGCCAACGAGTCTCATTGTCTTCGACTGGTACACGTAATTTGTCGCGCGGAAGTCGGCTCCGGTATACTCAATGGAGAACTGTCCGTGCGGTAAATTCTAAGGTGTCACGGTAGACTTATCGGTTGAGGAATTTAAAGGTTGAAAGGGGAGGTCAGCACCCTCAGCGACTTTCAGTCAGTTCACCTGAGCATGGCGAGACCTTTTACAAACTCATAACCAGCAAAAGCCATCGTAAATAGCACATTTTTCGAAGATTATTTTATAAAATTGTCAGAAAACGATGTCTAATTTTGCACTTAGGTTATCTTCCAGAAACAGAAGATAAACACCAGTTTGCAATCTTTCGAACAATGAACTTTGTAGATATATTTATGTGCGGGCCAGACAGAATGTATGCATGCTGGAGTATATTAAACGCAGCCGATGCAAACTGCAGAGCCCAGTAGCAAAGTTGAATAAGTGTCAATCATTTCTTCAACTATACAGGGTGTTCCGCCTCGAGATTACAACCAGGCAACTGTAGATAGAGCAACAATTTACATTCATTTATGATAATTTGCCTACTCTCCGGTAGGTAAAGCTCAAAATTATATTTTCCTGCAGACCAATTCAGGTAATAATTTTTTTAATTCGTAGATTGAAAACTACTTATATATATTAGGGGAAATAAGAAACCGAAAGGGCTTCGTCAAGTACTATTGGGCATCCAAAGATTGCTTTATGAATTGTTTGGGGCGTCATGAGGGCTTTAGATACGCATTTACGTCATGCTGGAATAATTTTGTTTCTACTCAAAACTAGGTGCTTTCATTCCTTAAATAGTCTCCATAGGGTAAGATTCCACCATTTTTAGATTTTGGATATTTCGAACCCTACCAAAGCTAAGCACTGGGTGACTTTCTAAAAGTCATGCAGATAATTTTTTGTCCTTGATGCAATTCAGTTTTTTCTTATTCGACCGATAGTATTGGACATTTTTACACCTCTTTTTAAGAAATTCTCCTGTAGGAGTAGTCCCTTGGATGGAGGAGGCGAGGCATTAAGGAAGTGAAAAATTCGAACCACTTTTAAACGTTGAATCTCTTTTCCACGTTTCCAAGAACTCAGCGAATACAATAAACCTTCACAGAAAATTATCACTCAGACGGTAAATGATAGTGAGAAAAATTCATTTTCGGCACATCAAGTCCTAAAATATCGCACGTGTAAAGTATAGCGACGTTTCAATGCGAAAACTGGTTAATACAGTTGGCATTTCTCCTACATCAAAGTGAACTTCATAAATGCAAAACAAACAGGCGCACATACGAAAAAAGTATACAATCAAAAAATGAAGAAAAAACTGCAAAAAAAAAAAGAAAAACCGGGAGCAAACACTGAAGGGTTAACATAGTTTTTTTTCTCCTCAAACAGATGCCACATGCTAACCCATAAATGTGCGACATTAATAAACAGCACGAAAGCACCATTTACACGTGGCTACTGGAACTAGAAAAAGATAAGAGAATCGATGTACCACGAATAATGAATATATTAATTACTTGCATATAGTGTTCCAAAGAATCCTATTTTTCAGAAAGCTAAGAATCCAGTTATACGAGTATGAAGAAGCACGCGAGTTAAGCTGCCGCACTTTATCCAGATATTAACTAACTAAAACTTCGGTTATTAAAAAATTATTAATAAAATACACTCACAGCACTCGCGAACTGAGTGTTCCTTCACAGCTGAGGCCTGATAATCGAAAAATATGCAAAAATTTAAAGGTACTAAAAGATTCATTTCGAATGAAAAATAGAATGAAGAATATGAGGCAAGTATAAACTCGAAAGAACAAATGAAAGAGTACTTAATACATGATAAACTCTCATCCAACTGATTGCATCTAGTCTATCAGACACATTTGTTTGATAATACTCGTACTTCTTCCAATTAGTAAGGGAATGAAGTGTAATTGTGGAGAGGGAGAACTTGATATCGCAACTTCCACAACTCTCCTAAATATTAAGTCTAATTTTGAATATACGGATACTCCTCACTAAGCCATACATAAGATTTTACAAAAAGACATATACAAGACTCGTAAAAAAAAAAACAGAAAACTGGAAATACCATTTCTCTACTGAGGTAAAAAAATTTTTTCTGGAATGATGTCGACTAATCTAACTTTTTTCATGTCATAAAAACTGTGAAATAGATAACATACATAAAGTACATCCTCCATCAATTCATAGAATACTTACAAAATATGCCAAAAATGCAAATTATGCCACACTGTTCCTCAGGGTCAGTGTGGAAATGCAAGATTTTAAAAGTTATACAACATTTATTACCCTTAAATAATATAAAGTAAAAAATCACCCTCATATTTTTCGTTATTTTTATTTTTCTTCTCCGCAAATTGTGAACTCTCTCTCCACAAATCTTTAATCTTAAATTTTAAATTGCCAAGGGGTCGTTTCCAAGCTGCTTGACACCACCCACATCCCACGTCGACTAAAAAGATGTCACCCGATCGACTTGGTCTCAAGATTTACTTAATATATTTTCTTACTTATTTCTTTAGTTACCTATTTTCTATTATTTTGTCTATTTTTTTTATTTCTTTATTCTTATTTTGCCTTGTTATTACTGTTTTGAGAGTGCCCCTTTTTCTTTTCTATATTAACCCTCCCTCTTGATTATTATTTTTTTATTTTACTTTTTCTCTGTTATAATTTATTTACTTTTTTCTGAATTAGCTTAAATACTGCCACTGGGCATTTATTTAAATCCCGCGAATCTTTCTCTTATAAGTAGTTTTTATTGCTACCTAAGGCAGATAATTGTATAAATATTGAAGAAAAAAAAAAATACTCCCAAATACGTTAGAAAATTGTCAAAAATTGCGAAGCTTTAGAACAGATTTAGTCGACTTTAGATTTTTCACCCCTTTTTTATGACACCCTTCTTTTCCACGAACCACCCGCTGCCACCAACTATATTACCCTGTAGAACAGGCCTATCATTCATCCAACCAGTCTTTATGTCACGCTTCCGCGACAACAATAAATACTATGTACGCGCACCCTCTCCGAATTAAAAGCACCATGACCCGACGTTTCCACCCTCGCCTCTCGCCTCAGCGTCGTACGCTGCTCTCACTTTTCATAAAAAGGACAGGGACAAAAAAAAAAGTAAGTCATTGAGAGAGAGAGAGACGGATGAATAGGGCAGCCCATGTGCTCATGACTGCGCAAGCTGCGAAGCTTACAAACTAATGCAAAAAAAAAAAGACAGACAGAATTACAGCCAAAGTGAGAGAGAAAGCTTCAGAAAGAAAGGGATAGACAACTAAAAAGACAGAGCTGGAAAGACGGAGAGATGCATAGAGGCAGAGCCAGTATGAAAGAGAAAGAGAATCAGAAGGAGTATGAGGGCGAAAGAGTGGCGGAGCTGAGGGGGTGAGTTCAATAACAATGATCGTGATGGTACCTTTAGACTATAATCGACGTTTAGAAGGGATTAGGCAATCGCGAACAACCACAATTCAAAAACTTACCGAAGTACATTTTTTTAACAATACACCCGCTTTATACGGGGGGGAAACAAGGAGGGGCGGTTCAGAGCATGTATTAATTATTAGTACATATTAGTTTTTTATATGCAGGCGTACTTCAGAAACATAAAGAATTCGTCACAAGCATTTTAGCAATCTAGCTGGTAGACTCGAAGGAACGCTGCCACGATAAATCCATGGAACTATCTGAAGAAGCAAATGAAGGTTTGAAATTCAGATTTCAGAAAATGCAATTTTCAGTTAGCAAGACTGTACTACATACATGCGGATAGAGCAAGCTCCAAATAAATAAAGGCTCAAATTCAGAGCTACTTAAAAAGCAAGATCCTGGCATCAGCCACCTTTTATGCGTTCACTGCCACGAACTGAGCTACAAAATGGCGCTAATGGTGTTTTTTGCGAATGAAAACGACACTAAAATCCGGTTCCTCGCCCAAAAAACTGATTACCATCTTCCACATAGTATCTTTCTGGTTTTTTTTTTCCTTTATAAGGGGTAAGATTTTTTTTCTATTTTACTTCTTTTTTGGGTACTTTTTTTTTTTTTTTTAGAAAGTAACGGTAAGACTGAAAAGTGCATAAAAGAGTAACTTTATGGAGAAGAAAAAGAAAAGGGGGAAAAAAGAAGGTAAGAAAACCAGAAAGGAAAATACGGTGTCTTAGAAATTTATTCATAATCGGTTACGGTCGACGCGCACATAACTGCGCACGATGATCGTATGCAACTGAAAACACAGGACTTAGTCGATATAATAACGAATTCAATTATTGCACCGGGCGCACCCTTCGATAAGACAGCATGAGGGAGCCAGCAAGTTGAGGGCAATAAACCGTCGTTACATACTGCGCACTGTACATTTTGCATAGAGTACACACGCACAAACAGAGGGTACTATTAAACGCATACGGTGCAAAAAATGAAAGGAAAAGCTTGTCCACAATTTTCGCAATAGGATATCCAGTTTACCAAGAATCAGATCACCAGTTTCCATTCCAAGATGCAAAATGCTAGAATTCTTTAGTAGACTTGAGGCCAAAGGTCTACACGAACGAGAAGGGTGTCAGATCTAGAAAATTATTGAATTTTTATCGATATCAAGATTAGAGATTTTTTTCTCCTCCTTGCATCAAAACTACTTCCTAGATGGCCTCATCGGGAAGACCCAAACCACCTATGGGCAACAGATTGAAACACTGATAGTCATTGAAATTGAATAAAATTCTGTTTTAATTGGAGAAGATCTGCTTCATCGGTAAGGACCACGGGTGTAGTATCGCCCAACCAAAAAACTATTATCTTCCTGAGCACTTTACTAGACTCTAATTACCGAGTTCTATGACACGACTCTGCTTGCGAAGGTGAAACTTGACAACTTAATTAGAAGTTAATTCTGTATACATAGACAAAGGTGGATCCTTTTGAGTTTCTCATTAACCTGTTAAGTAAACTAGTTCCTCTCCAAAGACGTGGATTTTCAATCCGAAAGGTTGTTCTTGGCTTTTCGGTCCTGTACCCTTCACCTCCCCTTCCACTGAGATGGAGAGAGTCGTCTTAATGTACCCATTGATTCAGTAATTATGATTAATTCTTATCACCCACACTTGAAAAGGATCAGCTTGCTTGAACAAAAATTGTACTTGACGGCTAGCATGACCCATTTCTTCAATATTAAATTTTTGAGCTCTTAAATTAAAAATAGTCTCGAAAATTAACCTACAGTTAAAGAAAAAAAAAAAATGATAATTTTCTGGTTCAATACAAAATAATTCCTTCATGATAGAACCTCCGGTATACCAGAGGGGTCTCCACCTCCATGAGGTAGTGGTGACTAGACAAAGAGACACCTCCATCCTGCTCATTCACCTTCGGACTTAAAATCAGAAATAGTGCAGCCTCAACAAGTTCGTCGTTAACGCAACGATTTTTTATGAATGGCAAATATGGGTCACAGATGAGCTCTTTTTCAACGTCAAAGTACACTTTCCTCCTTTTCTTCTCTCCCATTGCCTCCGCCGTGTCGAGTACGAACGCCAGTTGAGGAAAAATGAACTCCATTCAACGAATTTCCTTTAAAACAGCGAACACGTGCCCGCTGATACCATGCGAGACGAAGTTTTTACCAACCCCTTGCCAACTTCAAAGGGGGTTTAATATTATACCACCGTCTTGAGCATGTGCTACGGGTACGCACAGAGAGGCAGGCTACCCCCGTACCGAAGTGCAGTATACCTACATATACATACATACTGCATACATGTCAAGATTTGCGAGCAACGGGTAAACATAATTTTTAAGGCGCATAAAATCTGGTATCATATAGGTACGGGTCGAGGCACTGTAAAGGGTCTACGACAATGAAAGGAAAATTAAAGAAACCCTAAATGGCAACAAAAGTTAGCACTTTTTCTTCGTTCTTAAGAAAGAAGAAGACCGGTAATTGAGAAAATAAAAATGCTTACTAGAAAAACGTTATGATTTATCTAAGAGGAAAACGGTCGTCGATTTAGTTTTTTCGTAATTGCAGATAATGAAGAAAGGTAAGAAAAGATATATGCGACGTATTCTCAAAGAAGTCGTTATTCAAGGTAACAGAAGAATATTCGAGCGAAGACTTTCTTAAGATTTTCTTTGGCTTATCCCTAAGAACTCCGATGAGCTTCTTGACACAGCCAGTTTTACCTTATTATAAATTCAACGGATCTTGGAAATCTATTGGATTTTAAGAAAGCAAGAAATCATAATTGCGGCACTTGAAAGCCAATCGGTTAGAGAAAATTTTCTCACAAAATGAGAATATGCACAAAAACTGATTTTTAGCTTCTAACCACAGTCAATCTCCTCACTCGGTTCTGTTGAAAACATCACTCACACCCTTTGTCCTCGACTTTCGAGAGCATCAGTATACTGATTCCAACTATCTCATTGAGCTGATATTTTTGGTTCTGTATTTGAAGATTCACTTACACCCCTTACCTCCACTAAATCTAGCGAAAAATAGCGGCGACAGCAAATCTAATTTCTGATGGGGGAAAAAACAGACTTCCACACCAGGGGGAAAATCTTCCTTGGAAGGGCAAACAACTTTGCTTGAGGGAAATACTCTCCTGGTTCTCCTGGTAACAGCCATGCTTAGCTTTCAAGCATCTCAATTCTGTAGCTACGCTATTTTTATATCTTATATTGCAAAAAATAATTAGGTGCATTTAGAGTAAAATGAACTCCTAATGTGTCATTTAGTGGCAAAATTATCATCAAAATTTAACTCTCACCCTAGAGTTGAACCGAAGTTATCCAAAATACTTTCACTGAAAAAAAAAAAGGACTCAACTCCGAGAGAAAGTCAACTCTAGATTGTACAACTAGCCCTTAAAAGATTGAGTTATTATAATGCACAAGTTAGGTTAGCATATTTGAATATTTTGCAAACAACAGAAATGAGGATAAGCTTATTAAAAATCCTTAAATAAACCAATTCCTTCCAATCAATAGACAATTAAATTACCTACTCCAAATTCAATTCGTAAATCTCTATGGGACATTGAATAGGATATTCAATTCTTCTTAAGGAATAGACCCGACTGAGAGTATAAAACAATACTGATTAAACCAACATAAAACATTACTGACAAAATTAACCTGATATCACAGGAAAACGATAATAAAAGGTACCACTTTGAGACCCACTTACGCTGCATTTTTTATAAACGCATATAATAATCGTAACACCGGTTTTTCCAACTGCATAATTCACTGATACATAAAATGCAAAACAAAACCGTTTTCGGTCGTTGCCCTTTTTTTCTCCTTTTCCAATTCATTTGCACCCCTTGATGGTGCACACGAAAATATAAAACGGTTAAAAGCATCCCTAATCTTTTAAGAATTAATCGATATATTAAAAATATAAACAATTAAAGAGAATTTAAAAAATTAATTTAAAAATCTGATAAGAACAATATTATCATTTTTATTAATTTAATTAAACGCTTCCCTCCATTCCTATCAACTTTCACTATGTTTTCAAATCAAAACTCCAGAACATCTACATTTTTTTTTTCGACCAACATCCCCCTTCCCCACAAACCGGCTCAATAAATCACTTTTTATTTGTTCAAAAATAAGTTTCAAAATTCATTCAAATCAAATGACTCGGAGGAGATATTCTTCTCGAGCTCGAAATATAATTTTAATTAAAGTAGCCCATTCATGGATGAGAAATTTTCAAGAAATACAAGAGCACATATCTAACTCGAACTTTGAAAAACGTAGTTGTGAAACGGAAACATAATTTTTACGAACAATATTTCAGGAAACTTCAATAGGTATAAACACTTCCGTCACCTCATAAAAAAAACCTTGGAAAATGAAAAGATAGATAACTCAAATAAGACGCAATAAAAAAGTATTCAGCAGAAATCCAGATAAATCAAACGGAATAAATAAATTTAAAAATACTCGAGAGAAGGATGAAAGATAAGTTGATTTGAAGAATAAACCAAGTTGAGTTTCACAGATGCTCTTAAGAATTGATATTCGACTTCTTTCGTCAATCGAAAAATCGTTTCTTAATAATTCAAAAATGTTAACAACACACTCCTAGCTCAGTATCAAAAACACGAAAAAAAAAAAATCGAAAAAGAAACCACAAAATTTGGAAATTATACGAAGTATGGGTACAAATCTAATTAAACACGTTTCAAGCTGAATAAAAAATTATTCGTTCCATATGTTAAAATCAATCACACACGACAATGTTTTTGTGAACAGAGTGTAAGGACGTGGCTCAAAAGATTGGTTCTAAATTGCAGTTTCTCGCCAAACACTCACGAAAGAATACAAAAAATAAAAAATTTCACCGTTGGTATGATAAGATAACAAATGACCATGAAACTCGTATTGAAATTTAAAAAAAGATCTACGACAGCAATATTATTCCCCTGATTACTGATTAGCAACATTTCTATTAAGAATTCATTACTTTCATGTTTATATTTCTCATGCACCTCATAATTCACGAAAATTTCAACTTTACCACTCCAGAAAAAATGAAATTTCAGAAAGTTTGATAGATATTTCCGATTCTAGAAATCTCACTAAAGACTTAACTACATCTAAATCTCAGCCTTCTACTTGTTAGCTACGCTTGAGCAGTAGTTTACACGAGTCACAATGCTCTAAATTTTTTCTTTCAGAATAACTCAAAATAAGAGCCAAGTCAAAATTATAGGATTTCTCATTTTCATCAAAATTAGTTATAGACAGTTTGAAGAACATTTTATAAGCTATCAATAGCCAATTATGTAAGTCAATATCTTTTTTTTAGAAAATAAAGTAAAACGAAAATGATTACTTCAAATTAATAACTAATTCATGTTTTTTTTTGCCCAGGTAGCATTTGATAAAATTTGAAAAGACAGGGATTTTGAATACATTAGTATTTGTTAATTTGGGATCAAATGATTAATAATTAAGTTAGAATGCTTTTAAAGAAAATGCTAACTTTTCTGAATTACACAGAAATAGCAATAATTTAAATATCGAAGTCTTTTTTCTCAACATTAATTTTATTTTTGTTTTTCAACTAACTTCTTTAACATCCATTTTTTGAGCCAGAGAAATTCTCTGACCATTAGCTTTGTAATTAAACACTATTTTTATTTTTATTTCCATCATACGAAAATATAATTTCTGAAATTTTGTCACACTTATCAAAAAATACGATTAAAATACCAACCCTTTCAGTTTTCAACAGCTTTTCATCATAGCTGCAACTACTACGGTGTAAAACTATACCATACATTCCAAAATAGCAGACTTTCAATTCTACATACACGTTGAACTAACTTAATACACAAATCAGCTGATAGCCTGTTGTTATCTCAACAACCACGTTGTCAAGTATATCAAGCTTCATATCTGATCAGGAGCCATATTTGAGAGACTTTCCCCATTAATTATCAATACCAACTTGAATGTAGATGAAAAATTATCAATTTGAAGACAAAAATAAAATAAACTTACCCGACTCTGTCCCTTTCTGCGGAGTGCTGTCGTTACTATTAAATGTCAAATTCCGTCGAATGTGAAGATTCGCACCCAGATTAACGGACAAGTTAGACATCGGAGATACACCATATTCATTTATAAATGCACTTGAGGTTGGAATCATGCTTGGAGACTGAGTATCTTCATTCTGATTTGACATTTTCTCCTCACTTGCGAGTAGTTAATTTGGCCCGGTTCAGTAAAGGTGGTGTCTGCAATCGTGAGAAAAGAAATTTTAGTAAATGTAATTTACTGGCATACATTCAACGTCAACTATATTTTGAATAACGTCTAGAAATCAATAAATAAGGAAATGAAAAAGAGAAATTATTAACGAGTAGTTGGAGGGAAAATTTGATCACGAGTACATCATCCCATGCGCTATTTATATTCGAAGCAAGAAGCGATATAATTACCGATCAGGAACAATTTATACATTTGCAGAAATCAAAATCAACGAATATTTATGGAACCGAACGAGAAAACTGACAGAGGCATTCCCGAAAGAGTAACTACAAATGAGGATGTCAGTGATTCGAGTGAGCCAAGGAAGACACCGAAACTATGTAACATGATCAAAGATTTCGAATAACGACTGAGGAAGATTGAAAGGAGACTTGAATTTACCTGATGCTACGACGAATGACGGCTAAATCAATTATTCAAATCGAACTGTGAATTTGCGGCAAGGCATCAGGCATGTACGAAACCGATTTTTATGAAAACAAATTGTTGAATTCTTACTAATTATAATAACTACGAATAACTAAGAAAGAACTCATGTTAGCTTAGAATCTACTGAACAAATTTTAATAATAAATTTAACAATTTAATTAATAAGAACTATTGAAAAAAATTTAATTTGAACGCGGAGCTTACGAAATTTTAAAAATTAATTAATTTTTCTATTCTTAGATTGATTTTGATAACGAATTCAAAATGACCGGTCGAAAAAATACATAGTGCAGTTGTTCGCCGTTCGAAGCACTAACTACGGATCATGAAGTTGAAGTTAAATTTAATGAATGTAGTTTTCATATATTTTTAATATTTTTTATACTTCAAACTTTAGTATCTCGATTTAGGACTGGATTAGACAAGTTGTTCAACTTTAAGTGAAAATACGAAAAAATTGCCTTAATTTTGCAAATCAACTTTTCTGGTCAAATTACTCACGGATCAGAAGATATTTTATTTTAGAAACAAAAAAATATGATGGCCTTGGAATACAAACGTAAAAAGTCGAATCGCAGTGATGTTTGAAAGTTGAATACAAAATGCGATAATCAGCTGATCATGTAAATGATGAAAAAAAATGGAGATTTATTTTCTAACGTTGTGTCATGGCCTCCATGAGTTCATTTTTTCGGGTGTTATTTATATTTCAATTTTCAAAAGAAATTATTCAACGGGATTGATAACCTTGATTGACTGTCCCAAAAAATTTGTGTTCTCATACAGTGGTCCTCTATAACTCTTAACACTTCACTCACCATACTCCAGCATAGGTGAGGTAAAAAACCAGCTGAAAAATTCACACCATGTGCAATTGTGTATAATTAGCCATGATATAGTTAATCCAGTCATTTCATTATTCATTATAATTTACCCGCTCATTACCCACGTTATTCAATGTTAAGCGCTGGCTGAGCCGCTGAATTTTTACGAATCTTATAGCCAACATCTCGTCAGAACTATGCCAAGCTCCAAGCTGGGTCAAAGTAGGGGAAGGTTTTCGTTATGCGTAAGTGTGTTCGTGCGTTTGTGTGTGTTCGTAAAGTAAAACCTTAACGTGATCGTTGTTACGCAAAGTTGTTACGGTAGGCCACTGGCCACCAGTCTGCCTTTTAGATTTCCCTTCCGTCTGACCGGAAAAGAAAAATTTATTCGTTCCTCTTCAGTCTTCACTCCTCTCATCGCGGTTTACTCAGTTTAAACAAAATTTGAGTGCTCATTCTTGCTGTGCTGTTCAGCTGTTGCTGGAGTGCTGTCAGTAGCCCATAGTCTATCGTATTGTTCGCTCGTTGGACGTTGCTGAGTTCTTTGGCTACCATAGTACTCAAAATTTTCAACGAATCCAATGTGTACGAGAATTTACATTCAAATCCAGTAGACGTAGCAGAACTCGAAGACTCGTTGGTAAAGATTCTTCTGGACTCTTGTAGAACGTGTTGCTTCCTTCGATTTACCTGTTCGAAAAGTAATTGTTGATTGTAAATCCTTTTCGTAATACGTGTTCGTGTTCGCCGGTGTGAGTTTGTAACTTAGTGCGCTATTAGCTGCTATCAGCTGTATGTTCTACACGACATTCAGCCATTCGTTTGATTTGATGAGTTCATTCGTTTCCAGAGTCTGAATTCTTGCGATTTGCGGCTGGCTGCAGTTCAAACGAGATTCAGTATGTCAAAGTCGAAGTGAGTACTATTTTTAATTTACTTAACTATTTCCGAACTCCGAGAGTATTATTGTTCTCTGACTCTCTGTTTTCGAAAGTCAGGTGATTGTGGAAAAGTATTATAGGTGTTTGCTTGACTAACAAGCCTTCCTCTTCTTTGCTGTCTGAGTTATTGATTTCAACTGATTAGATCTCTTCTGCAATTTGGCTAAAGGATATTGTGAGGGGTGTAGTTGATCAGTAATAACTTCCAATGGTAAAATTTTCATTTATATTTCACCATGTTAAAATATTCGAAATTATTTTGAGAATATTTTTGTTGAGAATTTTTCACTTGGAAAAAAATGTTTGAGATGATCGAAATTTCCACAGTTAATGAATGGGTCTATAAGCCTTGTAAGTGTACCAAAATATATTTTAAACATTATTTTATTCTAGTTCTTATTTGGGTTTGAATAATATTTCTGACGCATGAAAGAAAATAATTCATAGAATTGATCGAAGCTTTGGATGGTTGAACCAGACAAGTCCATACTACTAATACTATTATCAGCAGTTCCGTCAGAAGTTTATAAATGACTTTTAAAGCTATATATCCATGTATTCTGACAATTACCTAACCAAGTGACTCATTTTTAAAATCTGAAAAATCCAACCTTATCGGAAATTTTTGAATATAGTCAAAATATTGGCTCTTTGTGTTTGTGGATATGTAAATAATGACTAATTTTTTTTTATCAAGGCAAGCAGGTGAGGTATGTTTTAAAAATTTATCTAGTCAACAATTCACGATATTTTATTCGAAAATTTAATCAGAAATATTGACGTGACATACATCTCGTAGAAATATTTGTTATTCTCATTGTCTTTATATTTTTGTACCGCGAATTGCGACCATATGGCGATATAAAACTTTCACAGTTTCACATGAAAGATATGACGTGTAGTTCTTCAAAGTAATGTGAGTGCTCGACTGTAAGTAGTGACGTCAAATGTGTGTGTGTAAAGATTTAAAGTCAACGTTGTTGACGATTTTGTGGCTGCATTGATCCCCTAGGGGAAGCGAGCGACATTTTAGAGAGTTGAAAATTTTTTTGTTGAAAATTTGTGAAGACAGCTTATTTTAAATTCGCTGTAGAAGTCTAGAGGTAAAGAAAAATTTATGCTGATTGATGTCCTCCCCGTGACCTTTTCTCACTACAGCATCAGATCAGCTGGTGATACGAATGTGAGATTGAGTATAGCCTTCATCCTTCAGAACGATTTGTCAATTTATGTCTTTTACATATTCTGTTGACTTGTTATGAGCCAAAATTCTCATCATCGCTATGTTTAACCCCTAAAACCCTTATCAATGCATCGAAAAGTTAGAATCTATGAGAGATCATTAGATATTTGAAAACTCTGGAAAGTCTTCACTTTATAATTTCTTCCGCCGTTATTTTGATTTATTCTGTTTATCCTTGACAAAAGTTTTCAATGTTGGTTGAAATCGATTGTACCTGTGCGAGGGTGCAACTTGTACACGAATGTCATTGTGATGGCCGATGAAAAGTCAAGGTAGTTTTTATAACAATTTCATTTGCCCGTTAGGTTTATTATTGATAGTTCAATTATATGTTAAGTTCGTATGTATCTGCATTTCCACTTCAGTTTTAGTTTTATTACTCGTACTCGTACTTCGAGGAAATTTCATCCTCTTTCAAATAGGACTTCCTACTTGTTTTCACCTAACAAGAATTTCTTCTTTATCAATCAGAAGAATAGACAGAATAAAAGTAGACAATTAGAATATATTATTAAGACAATATTTATTGAAAATAATTCAATAGACTAACAAAAATTAGTGAGACGAATAAGAAACGATTTTGGACAATTCAGCCAATTTTAAATAATTTCGTAAAGTAAAATAGATTATTCTGAGGAACGGCCAAAATTATTAAAACTCTTCAGCCATGAGTGTTGAAGGTTCGATATCGTAAAAAATATTTTTAATTAATTTTTCCGTGCCATTAATTTCACAAAAGTTGATGAGATTATTAGTCTAACGTGAGTTTTCTCTATCTTTTTGTGCTATTTCCAGTCACATTCCAATGCATGATTAATTAATAATCAAATAACTTTAGAACCAATCTCCGCTATTGGTAGATTTCATTCTTTCTGCAGATCCAACATCAATTTCGTTCCTCATCAGTCTGATACCTTCTCAATCACCTAGTTCAGTAGTCAGTACCCACTCAATTTCTCTCGAGACCATTTTCTAGAAAATTTTGCACTGCCGATGGAATATAACCGAGCAGCTGTTCAAGAATGGCTCTTCGAATCTCGAGTATAAAAGAATGACCTCATTACTGAGTCGTTCATTTCAATTGCTAATGATACCTTTTAATTTTATGAGATACTTGAATTTTATCGATCTTAACCTGTTGATTGTTTGGTTTTACTAATCTGACTTCTGCTTTCTGTAATGACGTTCTGAGAGCTTTGATTGGTTGTAAGGTGCATGTTTTATGGGTGTGAAAGACGTATTAATTTTTGCGATTATTGAATATTTTTATTATTGCCAGTGATAAAGCAGCTGGCTGTTTTTTCAAAACGATGAATGAGAACCACTTCGAATAATTGAATGTCATTGTTAAATTTTTCATCGTGTTGCAGTGATTAAAGGAGTTTATAGAAATAGGTAATGGATATTTACGAACTTGGCGAATTTTCAATAAGAACGCTCATAAATGTTTTTATGGCATGCTTCTTATTTCTTTTGTTAATTTATCTCCTTATTCTTCATGATCAGGTCTTTGTGGTAAATTCTCATATTTTTTATTATAATGGGTAAGACAGAATTTTATATGATAACTTGGAATACAAAAGCATCAAAAATTTTAAATAGCTTGGCGCTATAGTTGATTCTTGTACTTTTTTCTGTAAAGTATTTTGAAAATTCTTCAAAAACTGAATTTACTCGTCGTTGAAATATGCAAAATTATGTGATCGCATTAACCTTTTGATATGATGTCTGCTCTTATTTAAAGACATACCTACATTATTATATTGACATTGATTATTGAATTCTAAGAAATTTTAATAACCTTTGTGGTTTTTTTTGTTTTGTTTTTTTTCTTTGTGATCAGACGTGGTGATAGTTTTTGCATGTATAATGTTTTACGTGTTATAAAAGTAATTTGCTGAATCATGATAAATTAACTAATTCTCATGACCCCCAGCTGCTGACACTGACATGAGCAATCTGTATCAGATTTACGACGCACAATTATTTTTTGCAAGGAGTTGGAATGCTTTATTTTCAATAATTCGTTATTATAAATATATGTGTCGGCTGCTCATATAAGTTGAAATTGAGAATTTACAACCTGCATATTTTTTCGCAGCTTTTTTCTTATAGAATCTAATAGCTTTTGAGCTAGTTGGCTATTTCTGACCCGTATCTATTATATGCTCAAAGTGACTGGATTAAAAAAAATTTCCTTAATTCGAGCGGATTTTTTGTTAAAATTTCTGTTTATTGGGAATGTATTTAAGACTCAGCTCATCCCTTATCAAATTTCTGGGTGTGCCACTATATGATTTTAAGTAAATTTTTCATTTTTGGCTGATGAAAAAAATCTTGTCGTTACATCATTTTTTAGCTTTATCACAAGTACCTATTCGTATTATTACCTTTTCACATGAACAGGAATCAACTTCTCTCTTAGACTGTCATTGAAGCCCCTGTCAACTGCACTTGATTTTTTTATCACTTTTTGAATGAAGATAGTGAGACATTCTTCATCCTAGAAGCCCTTTATAGAAACTGTTTCTCCTTGTTGAATTTCTATGAATCATTATTTTTCGTAAGTTTATATACGTGCTACTCAAAATAGTACAAGCGTAATGAAATATCAATTATTTGAGATATAAGTCATTTTCCAGAAAGAAATAAAGCTGCGTCATAATTATGTGTAGGTACTGGCAGTTGTTATAGTTATGGAATGGGACAGATTTTTGTAAGAGTACAGTGTTTAAATCCTTATTCCTTTTACCTTGTAATGAATTATTGCATGGAAATTTCATCGAGATTGATTATCTGTGGTCTGGCAGATTACTACTCGAGCATTTCCTTATAGTTTTCTACGTTTTTTGTTTTTTTTACGTACGTTTATTTCTTGATTATTTACTTCACAAATGCCATCGAAGTACTTATTTGGAAAGAAAATGTTTCCAGGGCTTTCACGAATCATTCGAAGTAAAATAGTCATCTATCATCGTTGATCGATATACACGCCTTAATATATTATTATTCTGATTTATCTACATTATTAGAATTAATTTTCAATTAATTCTTTTGAGAAATTGCAAATTACCTGTCAGTCATTCTTTTTCACAATGCCAAGGTAAAACGATGTTCGTGTTATCCTGTTCTCTTTTTTTTTCTTTTTGCAATCTGCGCTGTACGAGTAGATTATATGATTTGTTTCTTTTCTTTTTTTTTTTTTTTTGCTGACTCGATTGGAGTCTGTCGGAATTAAAATAAGTAGATGAAACTGATAATTTAACTAAACCTGCAATTTTAATGCAAAACAATAAATTGTATAATTATCTAGTCGGAAAAAGGAAGCCGATTGATCGTAGCTGTGTCAGCTAATTGTACCTACATACTTAGTTCTAAAAGCTCGTGTTCAATTTTCCTAGATAATTGTCGCATTTGAAAAAGATAAAATATTTCTTTCTCATAGGTATAAATTGCAACTAGCCTTATACGTTAATGACAATTTTTGTCGTAGATTCAATTCCTTTTTCGGTTGAAACCCCTTTGATTTTTCAGTCTTACTTTAATGTTAAATTAAATCTGATTATGCAATGCCTGAAGGGGAGCTGACTCCCTCGATCACATAATACGAGTATGTTATCTATTTTCGCATTATAAAACAAAAACGAATTTGCCTTTATGGAACTAGAACTTGTTTTTGGAACTCTGGCATTCAATCATATATTTATCCAGAAGCGGACATTTTCTCTCATCACTGATAAGGGCCAGGGTGTGGAATTGACGGAAAAGTTTTTTTTTTTTTTTGTTTGGCAAACAGAAGATTTACGAGTAATTTTGTTACACACTCTCCATCCTAGATACGAAATTTTTTCTCTGTTGGAAGCTATTTAATTCCCCCCGCCCGCTCCTCAGTAAAACCGTAGCTACAAGTGGGTGATTTTTTTAAAATTACCAAAAAAAAAGTGCCGACTTCTGTCAATTGAGTGGGTTACTCGCAATTAAAAATCTGTTTTTCTATTAAAGATGTGCCATACAAAAGTAAAAATACACGGGTTTTGATTAAAAATGCTGTACAGATACGTACAATATTAATATTATCATCTATATTAGTGAATAAATTTATCTTCGATAAAGTCCTTCAACAACTGCCGCCCCCATCTGGGCTGCGAAGCGTCCACCATGTGCGAGGCGTTTCGTACCATTATCTCAGTCAGATTGAGCACGTTCTTGTAGTAGCCGGTCAGCTCGCCGTCCACGAACCAAGTATGTCGCTGCGTCTTGTCGTGGTTGTAGTACGTTTCGGCGCCGTCCCATTCGAGCAGCCGCAGAAAGTTTGCGATGTGCACGTACGGTACGATCAAATCGAACTGGCCGCCGAAGTATATAATTCTGTAATGTTTGAGCAGCGGAGGCAGCAAATGTTTGGCCGTCTTAAGGGCGTCTTCTTCGCAGATCGCCTTGAGCGTGCGGCCGGAGCCGGCCATCTCGACGTCGACGTGCTCCGGATAGAAGGTGGCGTTCTGCAGCTGGAAGGCGTCGCGAAACTGGGCCGACTGCAGGAAGTCGAAGACGTCGGCGCTGAAAGTGGCTTTGGGCTGAGTGAAGTCCATCGGTTTGGGGAAGCCGACCAATTCCATTTCGATCCACACGGACAGCAGCTGCTGCTGGGCGTTGTCGTACTTCTGCGAGCGGATACCCTTGCGGATGGACTCCTCCATGTTTTGGATCTCGCGCATTTTGGTGTAGTCGATGAGGCCGATTTGGTACATGAATGCCGAGTACTCGAGCATGTTCTCCGGGTCGGTGAAACCGGCGCCGATGTAAAGGCCTTTGAGCCGGATCTTGATGTGCGACAGCGGATTCTTCTTGTGGATGGTGTGGCCGACCAGCAGCAGGTACTTGCCGCTGTACATCTCGCCGGCCAGGTACACGTCGTTTTGGGCGACGGTCGGAAATACCTGGTGGAATTGGTAGAGAGCATCGTACAGGTAGCTTCCCATGTCCTCCAGGTAGGCGAACAGGACCGAGGTGTTTTGGGCGTAGCTGTATCCGGCGAATATCTGCAACGAAAGTGTAAGAAGAACAGTTGGTGGAATGCGCGAGCATCATGAAATTTTTTTTCGGGGCCAGAGATTTTGCTAATTTTTGTTTTACGTACAAGATGGTGTGAGTTTTATCACCCTCCCCCATCTCTCATTTGGATAATGGGATGGCTGCTATTCATTTCTGTAATAACTTTGGTTAAAGAAAAGTCATAGACTGCCAATTCTCTGAAAAACCTTTGGTTTATTCTATTTGACTTGTTTTTCTGTAACTGATGTTGAACTTGAAGGTCTGTTAGATGAAATTTTGATTTTCACTCCCCTATAACTGAAATTTCAGTCACTGTGAGGTTTAAATTTAGGTCTGCTTTATACATTTTGTAAAAGCAACACTAGATCAGAAATCCCAATTCTGTCGATCTTTAAATGCAACTTTATTTTATGGCGTATTATCCAAAATTACGACTTGGTGTTGAAAACTTAAGCTAAAATTAGGGAAATTCCTTATTTTATGAAAATCTGTCTCCTTAATGTTTCATGATGAGGCTATAGTTGATAGTACTAAAAATACTTAGTTTTGGCTGGTTTTGTCTAATCAAGAAGTTCGTACGTAAAATTATTGATTCCAAGTCAGATTAAAATTGTTTTGAAAAACTTTTAGCCTTAAGAGGAAAAGATTAATTAACTATAATTTAGGGGCTTCAAAAAAAAAAGAAAAAAAAAAGGTTAAATAAATGGAATATCGAAAACAAAACCCTCGTTAGAACTAGAAACATGTTCAATGATAACATATTATACAAATTTGAGGAAATCCGATGCAAAACTCAGCGAAAAGAAAGAAATAGTGAATCATAAGTGTTGGCACTTTTGAGCTAAAATCTTGTAAAAATTGTAATTTTAGCTGCCAAAATGCATATCCGCATCACATGTGTCATATCAACAATTATTTCATGTTGTCGATGTTGACTTCGTAGCAAACGTAGACTAGATACTGCCCTGAGATTCACATTTTAGAAAAATTTTTCCTTGATCGAGTATATGAAACTTTTGAACTCCAGTATACCCTATCACCGTGCCCCATAAACTTGACTTACCATACTGTCCAAGTACAACACATTATATTCGTCTGTCCAAGTGTGCTCGTTGGTCGACAGTTGGTTATTAGCCACTCGATATGGTCCGTGTTGGCCGAAGACCGCGTACAACGAGGTGCATGCTGGCTGGCCCTGCAGCCAAACGATCAAAGGCGCATTTTTCCAGTCCTTTTTACTTTTCACGAACAGCGAGTACAAGTTGATATCCAGCTTTTTGCTCACCGTGAAATAGCCGCCGTGCACCTCGTTATCTTTGAATATGGTGTCGGTGTCTCGTTTCGATATGCCTCTCCCCTCTTCGTAATTACATTCGTCGATGTATGGCGTGTAGTAGGTTGCTTGACCTAGCAGCCCATGAATTATCCAACAGATGCCCAAAATCAGTAGCGTAGGTCCATGCAAATCGTACATATTGTTTCGAAAACGTCGTACATTAGTTTGTTGTTTAGTATCTTTTCTGCATTCGCAATGTCAACTTTTTCAGTTCACACTCTGAGAAAATGTCTGCAGATGGTGGTTCGCATAGTTATCGAATTTCCATCTGCATTGTCAGGAAAACTGAAAAATTATTCAGAAACAAACGTGTTTGATAGTACGAGTAGAATATTACAACCGATAAACTCTAATTTGGACAATTTTCAAGTTCTGACATTTTTGAAAGTCAAAGTTCCCAAATTTTTGCGTTTTCCAATTGTTGAAAAAGTTTTTATGCCTTCCAAAAATTTTTTCCAGCACTGGAAAAGGCTGACACCAAGTGATTATAGGGGTCGATTTGAATTCCCCAATTTGACAAAAGGGCTTGGACTATTTTGTATTTGGAAATGAATTTGAAGTGTAAAAAATCCTGTGACTAGAGGTACTTCAAACGTTAGCAATGTTTTTCACATTTTTTTGTAGCTAAGTGATAGATGACTTATGATAATTTGCATATATTATCTCATCCAGATAGTAAGGTAATCACTGCGAAATATGGCCTAAAATTGTTCAAAATACTCGAAAATTGGTCTTAATGGCGACATAGAGCAAATTCTACTGCAGATTTAGATTGCCCGTGAGAAATTTATATGAAAAAATTTTATTTTAATGTAAATCACAGTCAAATATTTCTTAAGACTCTCAAAAAAGTCTAAAGTTTTAATTAGTCGCCAATCTTGCATCATTGACCTTGATCATATTAACGAATAAAATAAATCGTTTACCTTGGTAAATTGTGGCTATAAACTTAGGCGAAATGAACCGACTATCAGTAAAATCACAACATGAAAGGGACATTTTTAACTAGAAAGATATAAATAGATTTTAACTCAACATTAGCACCTCAATCAACACAATCATCCACGACTATACTGATCTTAAATTTCAAACAATATCCTCGAAATTTGGGTTAATTGTGTTTCATGAAAATTGTAGCCCGATTTTTGCTTGTTGCATTAACCTATTGGCATCGGAGCGAACAAAATGATCTACAAACACAAATTTCAAAGCATAAGAGAATAAGATGGAGGTTTGTAAACACACAAATTACTCTTTATTTGGAACTGATGCTAATGAAATATTTTACTTGCATGAATGATTCTCCTTCATCGTTTCCATCGATATAAGAATACAATCTTTCATCTTCTGTGATGTGGATTTAGAAGTTTGATGAAATTGGTGGAGCTAAGTGGCAGAGAAGGTTTGTTGATGAAGTCTGCAAAAGCAGCTAATTGAGGTTGTTTCAATAGTCGAATTGATTTTCGTACTTTAGCTCTAGAAAAGATGGGATCGATGAGCGGAATCCACTGCTTAGTTATTATTTCTCCAGGTTCTCGAAAAACTCTATAAATTTGCTCTCTTTTTCCTGTTAATTTAGGAAATTGTAATTCTTATCCTTCTGCTAATTTCCGGTTGAGTCCGTATTTTACTGCATGCATCTATCGTTTGTGGCTGATTGCTTATAGTGAAACTGTGTGCTTTTGTTTTTTCTCAGAAGTGTTTTTCCTCGGGAGGCATCACTGCTGACGTATCAATAACAGGAAATAATTTAAGTTCGATTCTTTGGTTTTCTATTTCTCATTAAATCCATTCATATTTTGAAAATAAAGTACTCGACATTCTGTTGGGTGTTTCATAACAGCGTAGTCATTTTGATGGGATACTTATACTCGTATACCTCTGAAATAATGGTGCTGTTGTTTTATTCTTGAAATAAGGTGTCATTTTGATAGGATACTTATACTCGTATACCTCTGAAATAATGGTGCTGTTGTTCTATTCTTGAAATAAGGTGCAGTCTGTGTTGAACATTTTGGACTCAATTGGGTAAATTTTTGTGAAGAATTCGGATGAAAGGAATCCTCTGCTGCTTTCTACTAACCGTCTCGATGGGCCAGTGTGTGAAAATCATATCTCTATTTTCTTTCTGATTTTACTTTTCCAAATTACTTCTGAAGAAAATATCATCTTTAAAATGGCACTTAAGTTCAAAAAATTAGTTTTTGATGAGGAAAACGAAACTGAAAGTTCATATCTCAAGTTTGGATAATGCGATTTTTTTAAAATTGCTACTAGCCACTGACTTATATAATTTCAAGCCAGGGATAATAAAAATGAATTTTACGATTCAATACTTATTGTTTAACGAATCCTGTGTGTAAAGAGAGAACCCCATATTTAAAGAAGGAGTAATTCTAATGACATAATTTGCATTTCGTCTTCAAAGCTCACATAATTCTCCGTCAGGGTTATTGCACTAATGTTCTTGAAGGTGATACGTAAAATGTTTATTGATGTTCTGTGGACAGATTTGTTTTTGGCATCTTGGAATTTCGCATAGCAAGTCGAGCCAAAAAGTTTACATTGACCTAACTCTACAAAGAGCTTCGTACTCGCGTAACATTTCACATTTCTGGTTTGCCTTGTTACGAGAAAAAATTTAGAATTTGCAAAATAATTTATTAATTCGTCGACTTCGGTCTTGAAAAAGTTAACCATTTTATGATGTTTTTATGTAGGTATATATATTTTTTTGCATAATTCGCCCTACTGACGTATATTTTTCTCTATGAAACGTGTGAAAACACGGGTGAAATAGGTGCATTTTATTTTAATTAACTAAATGTAGGTTTATGCGACCAATTTTTAATTATATTCGCGTTTGTAAAAATTTATACGAGTATCTTTCTTTTTTTTTATGGAATCGGTGTCATTACTTCCTAATATACAACGAAATACTCATTGATTCGATCAGTCGGAAGTCTCATTCTGAAATGAAAAACTTTATGACAAAATTAATGAGTTTTGCAGGCGAAATGCTGCTGCATTAACTAATCACCCTCCTCCCTCCAGAAAATAAGTCTCTGCGAGTGTCATTCATGTGCAATTATAAAATTATTAACCTCAACAGTTTATCTGTTTCATTAGTTTCGAGGCGTTGAAAATCGAATAATATTGTAGTAGAAGTAACACGTGTAGAAGCAAATATACGTATCAAAAAAATCGTCAGACGTTCCAAAACCAATTATATTTTAAAATAAAGTAACAGGTGTAAAAAATTACACTAGTTGTGGAACCACTCGAATAAGCTTTTACTCGTATCATGTGCAATTTTTTGATTTTACCCACGCCACGTTCAGCTTGTAGAACTAAGAATTGAATATATTTTTGGTGAACAGTGATATGCAAGAAGGGAATAAATCCACTTTTTTCAAAAATCGAGTTCTTCTAAAGTTCATATTGTTTTCACCAAGCCCTACTCACAGTAAAAATATCTTGACCATACATGCAACCATCGCTGAGAAAAGAGACTTCCAAGTTGAGCTGCTATACATTCTTAGGTTATGCAACATGAAAGTGTTTTTTTGCTCTCCTGTAAAATCTAAAAAAGTTGACTTATCCCTTTTTTGCGTATCACCGAGTATAGAATAATGAGCTGTGATGTGATAAATTGAAATTATTTCAAGTTTTATTGGTTCGTATATATACCTAGTATCCCTAATCTTGAATTATTCTCAAATTAATTTCCACCGTCACATTCTTCTTTTTGTTAAAGTATTTCTCATGACTGTCTTTTTTTTTCCTTTTTTCTTTCTTTTTTGGTTTCATCAACATAAGGTTTCAATTTATATTCTATAGGTTTGTATTTTTCGAGCACTGTATACTGCTAATTATACTTTACAAATCGCAGGCACCTGAAATACATAATACAGTCTACGTGTCAACGAAATGCAAATGTGGTTTCGTTTTCAAACCAAAATCACTGTATTGTGAAAAAATGAAGAAATCTATTTATAGATCAAAATTATTTAAGACTAATTAACAATTTTTTCCCTTCCTTTTTTCATTAATTCATTGTGAAAATACGCATGTATGTGAGTGTGTTAGCCTCATCAATTATAGTATTATTTAAGCAGAAAGGGTTCAACAAGCTCTATATCTCTTCAATTAACCCTTGTTTTTAAAATGTGTTTGGGGCCTTCTTTTCTTTCAAATGGGTAATTTTAGATATTCATCCACAATACCTTTGTTAAGTTATTGAAATGTATTGTGTTTTAATAAAAAATCCAAAGTCTCAACGTAAGTGTGTGGTTATAGTTCCTTTCATTTGGTTGATCAAATCCACAAATTTTATTGTTTAAATGATTATATTTTACGTTTGATTTCCTGTAGGTTCTTCTTAAATATTTTATCTTGTTCATAATTTTCCAATTTTTTTTGTTTTGTAACTTTGTAAGTATAACTCCTATAACTATATCTGATTTATTTCAACTTCTGTGTAATTAGGATTTATTCGGTGTTAATTTCGTTTATTGTTTTTGTGTTTGTTCTATTTTAAATTTAATTTTTTTTAAACTCATAAGAACATTTTTTTGTAAATGTAGGGTATCAGTGAAAATAAATTATGAGTACTCATTTCTAAAACGTTCCTAGCATTAGTGGAAAACACATTATGTACGGTACCTCGTACGTATATTATTTTAATTTTGTCGAACCAATATTGATACCTTGGAGCAAAAAGCTGCCATGCTTTTTTTTGTTCATATTTTTTTAGACGTGAAAATAGCTTCATCTAATTTTAATTTGAAAAACGCAGTATAATTTCCAAACCAATGCGTGGAATAATATTTGAAAATTGAAAATGGACTTAGTAACTTTTTTCATTGAGGTATCAGTTATATGTCTTATATTTAGGTTACCCAAAGCTTTTTAGCAGACTAATCGAGGTTTCACGCTTTAATATAATCGTCTTTTGTCTGTTTGGTAATTTGATTTAGAATATTTTAAAATATATGTGTGAAAATATGGCATGGAGTGTTGTTTTACAAGCTTTGAAGAATTGTTATCTCATTTTTCATTATAGAAACTACTTTCGAAGTTGAAATTTTGTTCATAATTATAAAAAAAATGGATTTGAAACACCTGCTTAAATGCATTTTAGTGTCAATAGTTTTTATGTTGGGTGTTGGAAAAAAAAAACATTATCATTAAATATCTATAAAATTATACGATTGTACAAGAACAGTTTATTACAAAAGGAGGTTTCAATCACAATTTTTTATCAGTTTTGAAAAATAGTTACCGGGTGAATAATAAAAAGTTTTAAATCGAGTATTTTTCGCAGTCTTGTAAAATGTTCAAAAATTGGACTTATTTTGGTCATTCATTCTGTTACAGGTTATCTACTGGGCTTTTGAACGAAGATAAAACCGAGCCATTTACGAATGGAGTCGGTGATCTGGGCGAATATGTCGATAATGGAGATATTCACAAGCCGATTTCAGGAAGTTGTTTCGATCTCTCATTCAAACCCACCGAAAAATGTTCCTACAAGGCAGTTATACCGCAAGTAAGTTTACCAAAAATGCTTTTTTTTTTTCAAACGAGAAAGTGGTTGTAGAAATTCTTTAAATTCTACGAGTAAGCCCCTGAACCTTAGTTTCTGTATGAGGTGTAGGTGCATTCCATTTTGGAATTTGTTTTTGTTAAGAACCTTTCGCAAAATTAAACTTCGAATTAGTTGGTATAATTTTGATTTCTATACAGAATATAGTTTTTCCTCCCTCCATGAGGTATTGACCAGCTATCTACTTACTCAAACTCCACGTAGCTGGCACAAGCCCTTTCTGGGCAATGCAATTCTTTTACTTGCGCGGTCATAAAAATATTGGTGTCACAGTTTTTTAATGATTTCAAATATTATGTAACCTCAGTAGAGATTAGACATTTCCAATGTCATAACAACAAACACAATATTGGCTGTATTCTTTCATGGGCTAGACTATAATTTATATTGTTGGTGTTCATTTTCTCAACCTGGAAAGAGTACTGAGAAAAGTAAATTTATCCAATTTCAAGCACAGCTCCCTCGCCTTTCTCTCTCACTAGAAAAATATTTTATGAACTACTTTCTCTCTCGTTCCTCAGAATTTTTTTTGCCACTTTGTTTATGTGAAATTTGCTTTGTCGTTTTCATCAGCGGTTGGGTCCCATAATAATTTATCCTTTTTAGAAATCTTGAGTACTCGATTTTCAAGAAAGAACCAAACGTTGTTCGAAGTAAAAAACAGAAACTGACTGTAATAATTTAAGATTAAAATTTTCTCGAGCCCCTTCTTTTTTTTTTAGTCGATAGTCATTTTTACGTCATGAAGAATTGTCGAACTGTCGCGTAAATTTTGTGGTGAGATAATAAAAATTTTCTTAGTTCCACATTTTGGCCAGAACACGTATATCTAAAGGCGCTAAGTCTGCATGGGGCTAAAAATATCCTCTATTTCATTCTTTACTGAATGACTTCCAATTTTCTCCCCTTCATTTTCTATTTGTTTACTTATTATCAATTTAACCGTACGAAATGGTGAACGATTGAAAAATGTGGTTGTCGTACATTTTGTTGGTGAAAATCGCGTACACGTCATTTTTGGTGACATGAATAATTGTGATTCACATTCCTTGGTCAAATTTCAGGTAGGGTATATGAATAAGTGTATGTAACTATGAATGATTTGACGAGCTTTTTCTCTTTCATTTGTTCTTTCCACTTTTTTTTTTCTCAATTTGTTCAAGGAGAAAATTTAAAATTTACAATCATATACTGCAAATCTTCGGTCGAGTATGAGTAAACTTCGTAAAATAGGTAAATACTGTATTAAACTTGATTACAGTCGCATTCCTCGCTAAAATGGTTGTTACGAGTTCAAGAATTTTGCTATACTCATCCAGTATTGAGAATATATTTTGTTCTGCGTTTATGGTGGGAGTGAATGGCGAATAAATTTTTTCAAAATGTATTCAGGTTGCGCTGATCTACCCCACAGGCGGTCTAAAGTTGTGAAAGATTGAATGTTTTTGTGGATTTAGAATATCTCTGCGTGAACTTCCTTTCGAATTCGGTGTATAGAATTTTGATTCTTACCAAAAATTTTAGGTCATGATTTCTATTTGCATTCCATAATATTAATAATCCTATTGAAATAATAATGATAACTTATAAGAATTTCTGCATTTGGTAACTCTTGTTTGATTCCCCAGTCTGCCGCTGTCGGTGAGGGTGGGGGTGTTATTTTGATTTAGAAAGATAAGTAGTGCTAACATAATAAATAAAATCGAAAATTTAACAATAGAAAAAATAATCAAACCATCGTGGGAACAATCGCCCTGAACATTTCACTTATTGTGATGGAGAAAAATTAGAAAATCAATAATAAATTGTCCAGATCGGCCTTAAATGAACTTACTCGTATTTTGATTCCAATCCTTAAGTAAAACGAAATTTCAAGTACCAAATCCTACAGTTATCTTGAATAAAATTTGCAAATATTAATTACAATCACTTTTCTGACGCCAAGATTTTCACGATAATTATTTAAATGGAAGAATCAGTGGCGGAGTCAGCTTTTCTTAGAGATTGCCTGTGGAGGGAGGGGGAAGGAAAATTGGAAAAACTTGTTAGCAGCCAAAAAATTGATAGTAGAGTGGAATTTTTTTTTTTGGATGATTTTTCTTTTTCTTTTTCACTGGTTTTCAGTTTATTCGGGGAAAACATTTTCAGAGGCCAGAATTTTTTCTGGGCGAGTCGTAGCCTTTCTTGAATTATATTTACTTGTGCGAAGTAAAATAGTATTGTAAATACCCATAATATTTCGAACAATTTTTTTCTTACATACTGTTTGAAATTATACGGGTAAAAAATTCGCTTGGACTACTTTTCGCAGCACAATAGTTGCTTTACAGTATGTAGATTGTAGACTGCTGTCAGTGATTCGGACAATGAGTTACTGATTATTCCAACATAAACCGATGACATCGGTATTACGTGAATTTGTGTGTGTACATGTACTTGAACTATTCTTCGGTTAGCAAAAAATCGATTCTGTTTTCAAGTAGTGTGGCTACACGTAAGAATAGGTAACTATACTTCGTATGTACAGTTACTGGTGGTTTTTATGAATCTTATTAGTCTCCAAAAGTGGTGTCACTATTTAATTTTACTATTTCAAGATCGTGGCATAAAGTGTAAAGAACTAGTAAGGCTCCCGAAAAGTCTGTGATGAGGAAATTGGAAAAATTTTTCACGAAAATCCATAAACTGAAATATGAGATTTTTATAAAATTGAAATTTTTATTTGTCTGACCAGCTGTGTATACAAATTTTTAGTTTCAAAACATTTTTTTTAATTCCATAGAGTAACTTGGTTAAAAATAAGTGAAATAATTATAATCAAATAAAATGTAGGTCAAATTTTCTGAGGTTAAGTGAACTGTGATAACTTAAGCAACGGATAAGTCCACTTTTTTCAAAAGATTTAAGGTCTTCTGAGGTTCAGTGTTGCAAACACCAAGATTTACGTACAGCAAAAATCGAAGTTGATGTGCTACATAAAAAGGCTATGTGATAATATAATGAAAGTGTTTTTTTGCTCTTCATAGAATTTGAAAAAGTGGACTTATCCTTTTTTTGCATATCCGTGTTCAAGTACGTTATTAAAAATGGATTGAATTTTTTTTTTTAATGTTAAAAGTTTGAAGGTGGAGTGTGACTGGTTTGTGTACACAATCGATGGTTCTGCGGTAAAAGGGCCAATCTCCTATTCTTTTCTACAGCTGATTGGCCCTTTTGTTGCAGAACCATCGACATGTTCAAGTGATGATTTTCTATTTTACTTTCTGAAGTTTGGACGAGAGAGGTAGGAAGAGCTGTATATTCATTTATAGATCTACTTATAAGTACGTTGTTGCGCGAAGATTCATTCGGGTATATAATGACTTATAATTCAGATGTTTCAAAAATCATCAAATCTTTGTCCAAGTATAAATTTTATAGTCGATTTCATCGTGTACCGGACCGTCGTATGCTGTGCAATTTTTATTTGTTCATTTTTTTCTTCTTTTTTTTTCTAATATTTCTTTAGTTTTTCCTCGTACCTGCGCAACGTGAAAACTAACAACTTTCCTCAATTGCACCATAAAAAAATGGTTGTAAAAAAAAATTGAAAGTTGGAAAAAAAAACAACCTTAATTGCCCTCTAAAACTTGCCTCTAAACCCTGTAATAGTGTAAACTCTTTCGAATCGAATTCAGTTGACAGTTTCGTTAATGCGAATCAGTTTGTGGTGCCGAGGATGAAAGAAAAGATAGTGTCCCGTCCAAGGACTTGTGAATTAAGTTGAAAAGAAAAAAAAAAAAAGATCTTGCTGTTCTTTTTTTTCTTTTTCTGAATTTGGCTGCGTCTCGCGTAATTAAAAATGCGTTTATGCTCGAATATTATTAATTCGATTTTGTGATCGCAAATTCAGTTCTTCTACGCCGACGGACTTACGAAACACTAATTATTTTGTTGATGCCAAAACAACTATAATATTTTTTTCCTTTTTTCATCACCCGAGTAGTCTCATCGCGGAGCTCGACATCTTTACTATATTATTATCGTAAATATTAATATGGTGGTGTGACTTTAGTGTTATAATCGGTTTCGCATTTCATGTACTGAGCGAATAATTAACGAACGAATATTCGCATCGCCGGCGAAACGACGTGCACTCATTCGAAAGCCGATTCCAAAATATCTAAATTCAAAGTACCTACTGTTGTCTCTATGCGTCACCAGGTTCTAGCATGCGTCTCGGCGGCTTCGTTCCACTTTCCTATCGGCCTGGTGGTCGCCTACTCGGCGATTTTGCTGGTCCAGCTGGAGGAGCATCCGGAGGAGAACATCGTGATGGACGCAGATAAAAAATCGTGGATCGGTAAGTGACAGCTGACTTTCGTTAATATCGATATTTTGACTGGCAACAATGCGCTGTTTGTAGTTCGATGTATAGTCTGCACTAAAATTTTCCAAACGAAGGCAAAACACGAACGAACGAATTCCAGTGCAACATCGCGAAAACTAGCGAATTTTACAAAACAGCCAATAAGCATCTACATGATAGATTGTGTTGGTTGTGGCAGTGTTTTAGTCAAATGATATTTCAAAGTTTGGGGGGGGGGAGGCGGGAGTTTTAACTAAAATTATGTATCAGAATCTATTCTTGGCGTGAAGAAACTAATTTTTATTCTTCGCGATTGAATTTTGTCATAGATCTATAAGGGTGAAAAATTGTGTCATTAAAATTTGATCAATGTGAATGAGATGTAACTGAAAGGGAAGGTCCGAGGGAGGCACTCTATAGCCAAGAAACTGGAAATAATGCATGAACCGCAGTATGTAATGCATAAATTAATGCACGATACAGCATGGGGTACTACTCAATACTCACCTAGCTGAAATTTTATGTCACTTGAA
The DNA here is from genome assembly GCA_038050395.1 of Parthenolecanium corni. NCBI lineage: Eukaryota > Metazoa > Arthropoda > Insecta > Hemiptera > Coccidae > Parthenolecanium > Parthenolecanium corni. The sequence goes on from JBBCAQ010000016.1 coordinate 380,545, forward strand.
AATCCTCGAATAAATTTTATATAAGTGAACCAGTAAAAGCAAAATATTCCTCAGTCAGTTTACTGTATTTTGTCATTTTTTTGTCGTTTATATCTACTTTTGACCCTCATTTGCATACCTTCTGTACAATAACGAGCTCATTTAAAACCAGCGTTTTACTATTACCAGTCAAAATATTATGAAATGAATTGGTATGTCGCGTCGTTATCACGAAAATTCCTCCATCCTGCTATTTCTATCACTTTTACAAGTCCGGTGCTGATATCGAAAAAAAACAAAAACATTTTAGCCAATTATATAGCTAGCTTTGAAAATTTAGCGAATGTTCTATGTATGTCTTAAATTTTATCTCCCCTCCTCCGCCGCCTTGAGAATCATATTACGTTTTACGCACTGTCTCAAGTACGAGTATTGATTTTCATCTCAGAAATGATTTTATTCATGAAGAGAAATTGAAATTTGCAGGCGATTTACCTGTCGTATTTTCACCTCCACGTAGCTTTCGTAGGTATATATATACTTGCAAATGAACCGAATTATTGCAGTGCTCAGGGTTAAACGCTAACTGATCAGCTGATACAGTGTGACACGAATATATTAAACTGAAAACAAAAAGAAACAGAAAAGTTAGAAGCTCTAAGAATCAAACTATTGTGAAAGTTTCAAATAATAATTTGCACGAGTTTTCAATTACCTTGAGTTACCTATTTCTGCGATTGTCTCTGCGATAGGTTTTGAAATTTGCGAGTTATACTCCTGTAGAGAAAGCTATTATTTAATAAACTACTCCTGCAGGGGTAAATCGCCTGTTTCACAATTTATAAATATTGTTGAAGCAAAAAAATAAGAAAAAAAATGGCACGCATCTAGAATTGTATGAATTTATAGTGTCGTATTATTGTATGAATTACATTAGAAACGATTTGTTTAACAGAATATGTACTCGGCTGCAAAAACAAAAAACTGAATAATTTATAACTTTTTTCTGCCCAAGGTTATTTCCTCTTCTTTTGCAAATGTGTGAGCGAATAATCGTGTCTTAAAGGCTTATTAAATTCAAGGGTTTCCTTCCTGAAAAATGTAAATGCAATGTGAAATAATTTTCATGCAGATGATATTTTTCAGAGCAATATTATGTCGCATTATTGTTATTGTCAAGTTATACGTTTTTATTTACGTATTTTACTTTCTTTCTGAAATTCACAGTCAGTTCTGTCTGGCAGTAGAAAGTGTATTGAGGCATTAAAAATGGATGCTGTACGGATATTTCAGAAAAAGCCTGAAAAAAAAAAATTGTAAAAAAAAAAACAAATATTTCTTGCTGAAAATATTTTAATTATGATTAGAGATGATTCTAGCTGTTTAAAGATTTCTTATGAATTTTCTCATTTGCACCTTGCAAAGGAGTAAATATTTTTATTTTTGAAAAAAATTATGAAAGAACAAAACTTTGCTTTTGATGCTCTGATTTTTTCCTTTTGTGGTACGTCACAGTAATCGATATCTGAGGCTACTAACGAATAATATTGTTTAATTTTATTCACAGTTGGGTTGAGGTTTGGATAGTTGTTGCAAGAAAATATAAAAAACCACAAAAACAAGAAAATTATATATTTTGTTAATTTCTTCTGTAATTCAACGCTGAACGTTTCTGTAGTAAATTTTTCCGACGATGTGTTTTTATTGAAAAGTTGGAATATTATTTTCAAATAATTAGTGGATATTTTCTCAAGTTGTTTACTTAGCTTTTTGGTGAGTATAATGAGAGCTCCATTCAGAGCGACTCTCATGCTAGTCATTGTTTTTCAGGCTTATTAATGAAACAGCTGCATCTGAAATGACCACAGTGTAACTGCAACTTAAAATTTAAATCGATTAGAGTGAGGTGTTCTGTTATGTAGACTTGTTTTGCCAATTCACTTATACCTCGCTCGACCTCGCAAAATTGATTATAATTTTTTTCCCCACTGTTCTTTGTTTATTGGAAATATAAATCGAGTTTCAGCATTCATAGACGTTGAATTGTGTTTGTTTTGAGAAGTTGACATGTTTATCTGCTAGGTGTTAGAAATGGTTGTAAGTCTTCCGGATTAATATGACGCGGTCGTTGGCATGGAAAGAAAAACCTTAGCCCACTTATTTCTGATTATTCATTGTCAGCAGTACCACTAATTGCTCGATAATTTTTTTTGCGAGTCGCCAGTTTTTGAAAATGATCGTTAATTTTCTCACTTAAATTAATGGTCTCTCGAAATTGATAGATGACATCGTACAAAATAATCGTAAGGTTATAATCCTCCCCTTTCAAGTTCTCCTACCCTCTCACCCCGAAGAAAATACTACAGAAGTTTAAATTTGCAAGATTTTCAAGTGAAAATATTCTCGTTGATTAGCTTTTTATTTTTAATCAAATAGAAGTGCGAGGATGAAGGGTAACGTTTGTAAAAAATTGCACACGAGCAAATGCTTATTAGTGAGTAATTTTTTACACTTGATACCTCCTTTTTTTCTTTTAAATGTTTGTTTCAGAACCCTTTATAATTTTTTACACTTACGATACCTTCAATGAAATGATTTGATCATTTTTGTCCCTTCAAAATTAACGAAACCATTACCTTATTATTTCAAAGGTTAAATAATATTATTCAATTCCAAGTTTTCTTATTCTAGTCAAATAAAAGTTGTATCTTTTTAGAAAACTGTTTTTTTTTCTCGTTTTACTTGTCATCAAAATTTTTTCGATCGAATCGTTTGATGTCAGAGATGTCAGAGTTCGTTGAACTGAGTCAAGAATTTAACCGAGAAATGCATTTTTTTTTTTCATATGAAGATAAGATAAGACGTGCATTCTGCAACTCGGATTATAAAATGGAAGACGAAGGTGTCAAAAAACGTAACCTGAATGATTTATTTGACCAGACTAAATTTCGGTTTCTAGTTTAGTTTCAAAATTAGTCATCATAATATGGTCAGGAGGTGAGAAAGGCAATGTTTATCTTACAGTTTCATTTGCTCGCCCAGGTATTGGGATATTTTTAAATTAGGAATTGCTGTTCTAAAATATATCTTTGATTTTAGAAACTAAGTACAAGTGAGTCGAATATTACGAGTATTTGGAGGGCTCAAGTTCAAAATACGTCTTTTTCGTATTTAATATTTTATGTTGACAATACTTTCTTCCTAGGAAATTTTGCATTGCCATATATATTTTAACATATAGCTCAACTATTACCCATATCTGAAGAATATTTTGAGGGATTTGAGGTGTCCCATTTTTTCTGTAAAATTTTTTTCTAAAACCAGGATAGTTAGACTACTCCTTTTTTGAAATAGTTGACACATATATTAATTGATAATCGTGTAAGTATGTGGAATACTTGATAAATTTTAATTAATTTCGATTTGTTTTTTTCCTAACAGCAAGTGCTACAGTTCTGATTGTGCCAATAGCTGCACCCCTAACCGGCTTCCTCGTCGATCGTATCGGTCGAGTAAGTACCCTGAAAAGTGCTGCAGTGCCATATATTTTGGGATGGCTACTAATCGCTAACGCTCCCAACGTAATCACCATTGTAATAGGTCGTTCACTTACCGGATTCGCATTAGGTAACCATTTTATTCAAATAGTCGGTCAAAGAAATCGTTTTTTTTTTGTCCATCATCAAATATGCTCTCACATAGCTGGAACACTGACGTTTTTTCCACAAATTATGTGTAATTATGTATGTACTATTTTTCAGCCATGGGTTCCAGTCCTGCTGCGGTTTACATTACAGAAGTGGCCAGACCAGATTTGCGTGGAGCGTTAATATGCTTGGGACCGTCGATGACCTCTTTCGGTTAGTATTTAGCATTTTGTCGATTTTAAACATCTTTCCACTTTTGATATTTTATAATTATGTGTATGAGGAACTCATTTTTTTAGACCATATGATATGCATTGTGTCTCGCCGTTCTGTGTGTCGTACCAATCATTCTGTACGTGTTTGTTTTCTTGTTTGCAAATCTTTTGGTTGCTGGTTTCTAAAGCCGGTTTCATTGCATTGAGGTCCTTTTTTTTTTTTTTGTAGTCATCATAAATAATCATTTACGAATTTCATCGGCTTATAGCTTATCCACATAGATTCAAATTAGTCCTTCGGCTAGAAGAGAATTTTTTAGCCGCTGAATTTTGTAGGTCGGTATTTTTGGGCGAGTCTGAGAAATAATGTTTTTTGAAATTTACGCTCAGAAAAGTGTTGTCGCTTATTCTGGGAGTTACATTAAAAATTTATATATATTTATGAGAATTCATTCTCCCCTTTTTGTCGTCAAGGATGCATCACTTCAGGTGAATCTCGTGCAATTTTGCAGATTGTTGCTCAAAGTTCTAAATAAAAAGTCTTCAACTACCTACTAAGAATGTACATTATAGTCCTTACACTGTCTATGTTTGAAATAGTATCATTGAGAATTGACGATTAAGTATATTTATTCAGTAAATGATGTCACCGTAATAACGCTCATAAAATGTCATAATTTGCTTTTCATTACTGTCATTACTGAAAATACAAGTATTACCGAGATTTCGTTAGAAGGCTTATCAGTGCTAGATTATATCTAATTGCCAGTGGCGTCTGCTCTGGGTGTGCAAGGTGTTCACTGCACACCCAACCAAATAAAATTTAAAAAATTCTAAAAAACACAGAAATGAAAAGGCACTTGTATTCTCGCGTTTCTTCTTTTTCTCCTTCGTTCAAAAGTTTTGTTAACAGCTGAAGATCCTCTTCTCTTTTCAGTTTTGTATTTTCTATTTTCCCCCAATTTTTATCACTCTTTTTTTTGGGGGGGGGGGGGAAAGAGGAAGAGAAAAAAGGATTTGATTTTTGAAGTTGAACCTCAGAGTTGAACACCCAAAAAAATACTACCACGCAACGCCACTGCTAATTGCTCTCTCAAAGCGAGTATGTTTGAGCAGGTGATAATAGTAATAGGTGGTATGCTAGGAGGAAAAATCGTCGAGAAAAATTTTCTTTTTTTCAGTTCTCAGTGCTGAGAGTTTGCTTACAAAATCGCACAGGTTATTGGGGAAAGAGGAAGGTGCGCGAAGAATTAGGAATGCATATTGAAAAGTGATAGTGATGATAGTATTTGAATATACGAGTACCTGCTAACTGATATTATAAACGACTCCTCTGTCGAATCTAATTTTAAATTTCACATTTCGTCGAAGAAAATCCACCTTACTATTACAAACAGCTTGCTAAGGACATTCTGTAATACCTAATCTGTATTTGAGGAATAATCACTTTCTTTTGATCGATGATTATGGGGGCCTCGAAAGGGTTAATGGTTCGAATTGTGGGTCTGTGAGCTCATGTGGAAGTATATGTAGGTAAATGGTGAATTTTCTGGCCCCAAATACCGTTCTCAAAGAAGACCGCGTGTAATCGTTTCCTTCCATGTTTGTTTTAATTGAAGAAAAAAAAACCAGAACAAAATAAAAAAGACTTGAAAGGGATTGGTAAGTCGCAAAGTCGGCGACACATTCGTTTTAGTTGGACGAATTTTTTGCATAGTTGATTATGAGCTGCATATTTCCGGTTCTTTGATCGAAACACACGCGTCTGTTTCTTATTTTGCTACTTTGAGATTTTGTTGATAGCAGCGTCGAAATTGTTTCTCCCTATTGTAAAACCGAATTACGCATACCTATTCGTTGTGTATAATTACTGCATTGGCTCTACGTACTGCAAATATTAGATACTTATTCGAATTTTTCGGCCCTCATGAAACTTTCCATTTCTGCATTTTGACTTCAAAAAATATAATAAATGTTAGTTGGTGCAGTTTTTGTATATATTGCGGCTACAGGAAACCAAAGATTTTCAGTTCGATCACGATCTTTTTTCCATATTCATGCTCTCGAATGTCTTTCTGTGAGAGAAAAAAAAAAATTTTTTTGAATAATATTTTGGGAGAGTTCTGTAAAGATCAATTTTTGTGTCATACGTTTTTTAAAAACTTGAATTCTTTAACTAAGTGATGGAAATTTATATTCCATCCAGCTGTTTCTTTTATTACCAAAAAAAAAAAATCTAAATAAATACTCGATTACACACAAAAAAAAAGGGAAACCCATGTGACTGATAATTTTTTCTAACTTCGTTCGAGTACATATATGGCATCTGAATTTCTCTAGCTTTTTCCCTTTTATCATTTATAAAACCAAATTAACAAATTGTGATGAACATGACTGAGTTGGACTGCGGCTTTGGATATTTTTATAGCATAGTAAAAAACTCTTCGTCATTGAAATTTTATAACTTAACATTGTTTTTAAAAAATTTGCAAAAATACCTAATCTGTTATCGTTTTTGAAACGAACCCTCCAAACGTATTTAGATTCTATTCGGCTTTTTTATATTTTTTCTTTCTGTGGCTAAAAATATATTGAAAATGAAATTTTCGATGTTGATAATCTGAAATCCAGCGAATGAATTTAATTAGAAATAAATGCGAGAGAGACCGCGGCGAGAGGAAGAAAATGCGGATTGACTATAAATATGTGCGGTAATAGATGGGCATGATACACTACAATAATAAATTATTGCTCTAGGAAAACACTCCGAGATGTGTTTTATGATTACGAGTGCACGCGACGCGTATAATAATTACGAATTAATTTCGAAAGGACACCGTGGTTCGTATACGAATAAATGACGACACACAGTATACTTCAATTAATCGTAAAATGCAAGTAATTAGCCTTTTAGTCGTTGTAGTAATATTCGCTTCACTCGACAAGTTTTTTCTCTCGAACAAGATGTATTCTTGGCGACTCGCTGTCAGCATGGTTATAGCATAAATACGGGCCGAAGAAAAAAAATTGTTTGACGTCTGTATCTGCGGATGGGTGGTCGCTGTGTGCGGTGCAAAGAAAATATTGATTTTCATTAATTTTGAATTTTTATCGTACAAGTATTTCAAGATAGTCGAGGTGAAGGTGAAAATTTTATCGAGATTATAGTCGGATGTCTTTACAGAATATTCCTTTCGAATATTCTGTGCCCGAATGTACAGCGCAGCTGAAACTTCGAACACATTTTAAATTCAAAATTTTTACAACTCTTCCCTTCGCTATAATACACGCGAGTCTGTCAATTGATTCGAAAGAGATGTAAATAAGTGATCGGCCAAAAATAAATTATTTAGAATTTCCGAGTGTTTAGGTAAGTATGTAGTGTTGGTGCCAAAGCGCGCTGTCGTATTCATTTTATTTTTATTTTCTTTCTCTATTGTATTTGGAAAGTATTCTCATTGTATATTATCTATTTGCTGAAAAACAAATTTAAAATATAGAAAAAAAAAAAAAAATGTATATCAGCTTGTAGATGTGTATTTTGACTGATGCGCAGGTGTAGCACGAGTGTTAAGGAGCATTTAACACGGTTCAACACTGACCGTAGACGCTCCATTGGAAAATTTTACATTCCAATGACTGCAGCGACCGTCTTAATTTTGGTAAATTTTACATAAATTTTTACTGTATGAATTATTATTTCCAATTTCTTTCGTTTCCTGTTATTTTATTTTATTTATTTTTGGTCACGAAACCATAATTTGGACGCTTCGAATTTTCAATTCGATTTATTTTTATTCGTATTGTTTTCTAGTTTTCGTCCCCTAATTTAATTTTCGATTTTTTTTTTTTTTTTCATTCATTTATGGAATCCTCGAGTTATTTTTTTCGTCTTAAATAAACCCGAACAAACGGAGTAGTCTTATGATTTTTTACATTTTTTCAAAATAAAAATGAATTTACTTTTTCGTGTAGAAGAATTTTTGAAAATAATAATATATTTGATACATCACAAGAACACAGTTTTGAAATATTTAACGAGGCGAGGGTTTTGATGATTCAGAATCGCATTTTGTTTTTCAAAAGCTTGAAAGATCCGTGTAAAATGAAAATTTAAATACTTTATTTTTTGTTTATTCTTACCCCTTTTGCATTCTTGCTGATGATGCTAAGCTTTGCTTACCAAAAAACAAACAAAAAAAAATCAAATTTTTGTGTGCCTTTTAAAAGAAAAATTTGTCTTGTATTCGCTATATTTGTTGTATTCCATAACTGGTGTATTTGTTTTAGGCCATATAGATGTCGATTAATTAAAAAAAATCTATAATAGATTAAGTTATAGCAGCTCTTCCGTTTAGAATGATCGCAACGTGTGATGCCAACAGGTTTGGTACCTATTAAAACAGAATATAATTATATTTTCTTTTACAGCCTTTGAGGAAGCTCGAGTGCTTCGTAAGGAAAGTCCTTCGTTTGATTTTGCAAGGGAAGTTCGGAATTAGAATACTGCTCTGAGGACTCGTTTACTGACTCTGTCTTTACTTACACGCGTCTATGTTGTGCAGATTCAGGAGTAGATATTTTTAGGAGATCGATGAATTATATTTCAAAAAAGTACTTAACACCAATTAGGTGGCAGTTGTACTATTTCCATTTGAAAAATTTACATTTTTCCTTCGTGCATACTCAGCAGAGTCAGTTTTTTTATTTTTTTACTACGCTGATACCCCATAACTCCCGTAGCTTAGTAATGCTCCAATTCAGTTGGAGACGAATTACGTTTCGCCCTAATCGTTTTTATAGTTGAACATTTTTGACAAAATTTATCGGGGTCTGGCTATTTTGTTCGTTATTTTAATTTATAACCTCTCGGATATTTTGAAAATCGGTGATTAATTTGAGCGTGTTTTGTCTGCCGGAATCAGGAATGGTGTTGGTTTACCTGGCTGGATGCTTCTTGCACTGGAGAACCGTAGCTTGGATCAATATCAGCTTCGTCTTACTGCCGTTGGTGTTGATGTACTTGTTCTCTCCTGAAAGTCCAACGTGGCTGGTGAGCAGGGGTCGCAACGAGGACGCATTGAAAGCGTGCAAGATCGTATCCATGGACAAAGGGAAGGTATTGTAATGTACTCGAATTTAGCAGATACTCTCTCGTGTTACTGGTCGAATTGATTATTTTTTTGTTGATATCTCAGTTGAAATTTACCAATTAAGAGCATTCTACAGATGCTTGAATTTTGTAACTCAGCCGAATTAATGTTTTAGTGGAGGTACTTAAAACTCGAGAGTTCACATCGCCGAGTTCTATAGAAACACATTTGAATATTTCAATTTTTTTTTCTTCAAAACTAATTTTAGAGATGAAGAAAAGCTCAGTAAGGTTCGCTAAAATACCCTTTTCTCGCGCGTTGGTTTTTGTATTTTTATAAAAAAAATCAAAACAAAAATTTTAAAGAAATCTGAAAAATTTAAACATAGCTCATATACAGTGCACAGTGACTGGTTCTTTTGTGACAACTCGTAATTCCAATTGCTTTTAGATGGAGTTTTGTGAAGTGAAGCAGTGCATTTTTTTTTTATTAAAAAAAAAAGTAAATTTAGCGCAGCGAAAATAGTAGCTGTAGTCATAGAAAATTTTGAATTTTTTCTTTTCAGGACATCGTCCACCAACGTCGTGTTCGACTTCTGGAAAGAGAACACGAACGAAACGCCATTAAACCGTCCACTAGCCAGATATCGAAAATCTTTTCGGTCCTGCGAGAACCTACCGTCTATAAGCCATTTTGCATTTTAACCATGTGCTTCTTCTTCCAGCAAATGTCTGGAATTTACATTTTCATATTTTATACGGTCGAATTTTTCAAAGTAAGTTCCGAATAGGTACCTCGTATTTATTTTATCGTGGGCTCATCGAAAGGAAGAAATGTAGAAAAAAATAATCTACTATGTCTAAAATATCTGTTCGATTTTCTGAATTCTAGAAAATTGACGGTGGTGGAGTCGATTCTTATTTAATGTCCGTCGTGGTCGCATTGATACGTATGTTCGTCGGATTTATTACTAGTCAATTATTATATAAATTTGGTAGGCGAATTCTATGTTTGTCCAGTTTGACGTCGATGGCTGTGATTATGTTTATATCTGGATCAGTCGCTCTGTTTGTGAATCTGCGTAAGTATTTCGAATTTTAAAAACTGTTTTACAAATTTAAAAACGATTCCAAATGTCATGGATGAGATGAAGGGCTCGGATTCCGAACTCTCCTTTGCTAAATAAAATATGATTATTTTGGATTCTGGAACAGAGTGGCATACGTGGTTTTTCATTCCTCTCACCAGTTACTCCTCTAATTTGCCCTTAAATAGTGGGGGTTGTAGTTTAAACTCGCATTTTTTTATTGAAAAATGCGAGTTGATTCTAAAATTCGTTTTTGTCTGCTTCAATTTTGACTTATTTTTTCAGAATTTTGATAGAAACATTGATGTTGGGAGTTGAACACTTGATATGCGACGAGTAGATACGTCCACTTTTTTGAAAGCAGAAAAACCCTTATATTTTTCGTAGCCTTCTCATATAAACACCTCAAATTTGAAGTCTATTTTCTCTGCGATGGTTGTGTTTTGGGGTATAATTGGACCTCGATAAGCATAGAGAACTTCATTTTTGAAAAAAGTGAACTTATCCCTTTTTCGTATATTATTGTTCTCTTACATTTGCCATATTTCCACCCTCCAATTTTAACTATACGCTAAAATGATCACATAACAGACTTGAATCGTGTCACGTGGTTGTACTCCAATACATATAGTTGGACTCGTTGGAGAGGTTCTATGAGTATATAGGTAGTGGATGACCATGTTGAAATACTCGTAGTTTTTCGCGTTTTTATTTGAAAATGAGTTTTTACCAAATGAAACATCAGATTCTGAGCCCTTCAAATATCGCCCCAAAGCGTTCGAGTAGCTTTGTGCAGAATTCTATCATTTTTTCTCATACGAGTGTGAGGGTTTTTAGTGGATCAAAAACAAAATACATGTCAACAATATAACGGTTACGCATTATAATATGTAAGACATCGCTATAAATTGGAATATGAAAGGACGAAGTTGATGCTACAACGTGTCTGCGTGTAATAAAGCTCTGGGTGTCCCATGTGGAGGGGGGGGGGAAATGAAAGAACGAAAATTAAACTTGTTTATAATTTCGTCAAAATTCGTTTGTCTCTAGATTATCTGGAAAGAGAGTGGCTGAAGGTTCCTATTTTCGGTATTCTATTGTACATCTGCATGAGCACCATGGGTCTGTTGAGTGTACCGTGGACGATGACTGCGGAAATGTATCCGATGCACGTTCGCGGAGTGATGCAGGGTATGTCCGTATGTATCGCTCACGTGATCATGTTCGGCGTGATTAAAAGCTACTACACGTTGTTGGCGTGGCTGGGTGGCGTTGCGGGATTATTGCTGTTCTACAGCGCGGTCTGCGTTGTCGGTTTGGTCTTCTTGTACGTTTTCCTGCCGGAAACCCATAACAAAACGTTGGAAGAAATAGCCGACTATTTCGCCCACAATTCCGTGTATATTACGAGAAGGAAAAGTCTGTACGACGACAGATTCCCGGTGAAAACTGTCGATGATACGGAGAACGGGCACGTGTAGTGCTGCCCGTAACCATAATATTATGATTTTATTACTTACCTATTTTGTTCCGAATTGTGTGGTGCATTATGTTGTGCCTCGAGCTTGTACTTCGTAAACGTTTTTACTCGTAATCAATCGATTTTATTCCTTCTAATTTTATTGCATGGAAAAATTTTGTACGATTTTTTTGGTCAATTTTTCTACAATAAAGTTTTTTTTATGTGTAAAAACTGTCGCAGTTTCAATTTCCTCACCAGTTGGTTTGAAGTAGTATTTTATTCTCACTTTTTTGGAGTTGATTTTTTTTCTGGTATAAAAATTTTTGCTGTTTCAATTGCTTAACAAATTACTTAGTTTGAAATCGTATTTTCTGAACATTTTTTCGACTTTAATCCTCATTCACTTTTTTCCACGTGGGGAAAAGAGTTTTACTTGGATGGATGGGTGAGTGAGAAGTCGTCGGTTAAATTTCTCTAGAAGAGTGAAATAATTTTTAATCTCGCCAACGCACAGAAAAATAATTCTATCCTCTAAATCTCAAAATAAAATTGACAAACTTGGAAGAAATTTTGTAAGTACCCATATAATTCTCACAGCGAGTCTTACAAAATGCTCGTTTGGAATTTTCATCAACAATATCAATTAAATAGCCAAGTTTTTTTTTTCCTAGAAATAACAAGAACATCTATAGATTTGTAACTTGACTTTATTATATCATTTGAAAAACAATTCTTAAATTACGAGAACATATATAGATTTGTAACTTAATTTAATTATATCACTTGGAAAACAATTCTTATATATTCCTGAAATTTGTTTATGACAGTAACTTATAACCCGCCAATTTAATTCAATTGATGAACATAATTATAATCAGTCTGGACTTTTTCTAACAGCATTTCCGTCGAACAAACGGCATACCGGACAAAATTCTTCATTCTTTAGTAAGAAACCTCTACATTTCCATCTGTAATTACAAATAATTTTCAAGGGAAAAAAAAAAAACAAACAAACAAAAAAAAAGGACAATTCATACCCAATTTAGTGCCAATATTAGTTACTTCAACGAAGGGCGGGAGTGAACACCTTGCACACCCAGAGCAGACGCCACTGAACAAACCGGACAAAATTTTTCATTCTTTAGTAAGAAACCTCTACATTTCCATCTGTAAATATAAATAATTATTAAGGGTGAAAAAAAAATCGAACAATTCGTACACAATTTGGTGCCAATATTAAGTTACTTCGACATTTTCTTATTAAACATCTTCGAGATTAGATCAGTGAGTATGGTCCCTATGTAAGCCATTCTCAAATGGAGAAAAAAAAAAATTTACTTTATACTCTTATCTTCGCTGTACGGGCATTCTTTGAATTCATGCAGTTTCTTCACAACATTTTTCACGGTATCTAAATCACGTACTTTCGGTTCGTCAATGATAATGGCGGAATCTCTTACATAAGCCTGTAATTGAAAAAAAGAATTAAAAAAATGATACCTCGCTGCATTTCACAACTATACACGTATAACCACCAAAGCGAAATTTTTCAAAAAAAAAAAAAAGCTTATTTACGTACCCATACATTTTTTTTCTCGCAACAGATGTTTCAAAACTTGAGAATTACAAAATCAAATTTCAAGTGAACAAAGCCTAAGCAATGAGCAAGTTCTTGAGTATTACTCAGTGGCGAACCCGTATTTTAAAATAGGTGGTGCCAGATCACTGATGGGGCCCTTTTCAACAAAGAGGCCCACTTCCAATTTTGTTTACTTCAATTTTTTTCAACTTATTTGATATAGTAAGAGGAGATAGAAATTCCCATCTGATGGGGCCTCTAAATTGTGAGGCTCAATTTTACCGCACCACTTGACCCCCTAAGTGGGCGTTACTGGTAAATAGCCTAATACTTCCACCCTGTAACATTAACTCCCTTCTCTGATCACTAGCTTCCTACCATACCAAAAAAACACTTTTCTCATCAATAAAGATGTACAAATGGCACACGTTTAGAACATCTGTTGCAAAAATTTCATTTTACTATGAAAATAAAAAATATCGCAATTACCGTCATCTTCAAATTGTGTTTGATAATAATTTTCTTCAAACAATTGAATGACGAGTTCCAATACGTAATCAAAATATTTTTCCCAATTGTTGCAAAAGTCCACCTGGTATCCGGAAATTCGATTGTCTTGCATTTTCGTACAAGATCGTCGAAATTTTCAATTACAGACGAACTGGTAAATTCGTCAACGTCGTGATCGTCCTCTTTTTCTAATTCTTCTTCCTCCTCCTCCGCTTTGATCTGAAAACGAAATTTTCTTAACAATAAAAACTGACAACTGACTTGCATCAACGCAGATTAGGAGAAAGGTAGGAATGAAAGTTACTAAGAAATTTTACTCAGATCGTTTAAACGTAATAGTCGCAGGGCAAGAAAGCTTCAACTTTCAATCAACTCCAGCAATTTCGATGCACCATAAGAACTGGCCAAGCAATAACCTGACCTTTCCTACTGTTCACTTCGAGTATAACGGAAGCGACCAAAATTAGCTAAATCGTGATAAATAATACGCCAAACTTAACGTACCCATATCGTAACTGGATTATGTTTTCCAGCAGTCTGTCCTTCTAGAGCAGTGTTATCGACCACAAGGTCATCATCGGGAAGATCTACGCTTGCATTTAGCTCCACAATGGGTTGCAGCCGTTCAATATCTTCTGCCTCGTCTGCATCGGAATCGATCGAAATATTCATCGTTTTGGGATTCTCGTTCATTTTTTGCTGCTCTTGGTCGGTATTTTTAGTTGCATCAATCTGACCACGATCCAAACGATTTTTTATGACGGGATTTTCATTTCTCGTATGCTGTTGGTCTGGGACACTATCCTCAGTCGTATCTCCGTAACTATCAACCGGTATACAAATATTTTCGATACCAGAATTTTCATTTACGATATTCGCAAGCTCTACGACCATGTTTTCAGTCGCATCTAGGCGATTATCATCCAAAATATTTTCTACCGAGTCATTCTGATTTGCGGCAGGCTGTGGTTTTTGGGTGGTATCTTTGGATGCACTTGCAAAGCGATCGCCGAAAATCGTTTCTAGTCTTCTTTTCTTTGCGGACTGCGTGAAAAAAATACAAACAGACATTATCGATCGACAAATACTACAAGAGCTTCGCAATACGCATTTCGGTCAATTTTAATAAATGTCCGGACCCGAAAACCATAGTGATCGAAGTCAAAATTTAGCGATAAACATATATTTTCCACGGTACTTTATACTTTCTACCTCTGAATTCAGTACTGCAAAATAAGCACTTTTCATTTTCACCAGGAAAGCCAAAAGTACCAAAACTATAAGGGACCCGAAATTAATTTGAAAACTTCAAAACAGCGAATATTTCAAAACTTTAAATATGGATTTGGATAATTCACATTCTCAAGCCCAGTTTCTACTTCGCATACGGTATCCATCACCGTTAAAAGAACATTCACACGAGTTGAACGTTTACGAGTTTTTATTACCTTGTAACCTTCTGGGGGTGCTTCCGGAAATATGGTTGGAAATGCCCCTTTTACCAAAGAAGGCCTGAATCTTTCACATTCATATACAATATCTTCGGGCATTAACACACGGTCGTGCCGTATAATTAATTTTTTTTCGAAGTGAAACTCACACACTTTATGGTATTGATTCAATTTTTTGTCCGTTCGTCCAATTGCTTTACGCCATTTTTCGGCTAGCTCTTCATTCTGCACAAAAATCAAAGTTAGATTCTAGCCGATAAATTAACCGATGAAATGTATTATTAGTAGCACCTTCGATTGGAGTGCTTATGGAACTATGGGGAGAGAGGATAGCGAACATTTAAGCCGACCGCCTAAAAATGCTTCATTACGAAAATGGCCCAAGGTGAAACTTTACAAGTAGGTAGCATAATTATTCTGAACTATCCATCACTGTAGACAGTATTTATAACAAATTTTCTACACAAGTATCGGCACTTTGGATGCAATAATGATTTTGAAACTCGAAATTAAAGGCTTATGCTCTCGGATTAACTTTTAAACAATCACAACAAAACTTGAGGGTGTAGTCTACCTTTGCTTTTTTCAAGCGGTTCACGATTTTTAATTTTTTTTTCCGCCAAGTTTGCCACTGAATTGGCTCAGGACGAAGCTTTTTTTTTTTAATTGTAGGTTTTTTTTTTTTAGAGGATTTAAAAAAACTTTTTTTTGGGGCTGTGAAAAAAAGTTTAAAAAAATGAAATTGTAAAAAACAGCTTCGTCCGGGCATAGAAAATATATTCCTTATAACGTATTCAACTCTGAACAAATTCGGTAAAACACTCATCGAAAATATGGTCAATCGGACTACTGAGCTGAAAACACCTGAAAATTGTTATTTTGGCTGCCAAAATGCAAATCCGCAACAAACGTGTCCAATAAATTTTCTGTACTCGTCATTTTCTTGCAGTTTTTCAGACGTCGATGTGATTTCGTAGCAAAAGTAGACTACATCCTTATAGTCTGAAGGCTTACAATGGTTTTAGAAGTATGAGATCAAAATGTAATTAATTTGCCAATTCATTATTCCATTTTTTCAAATTCGACGGGAGAGCAAAATAAGACTTCATATGCCCTTCTTACGTAACATGGCTCAACTTTGAAGTCTTTTCCATGTAGGTAGAGCATTAAACCCTAGAGGAATTCAGTTGTTTAAAAATGTGAATTTATTCCTTTCTCGCATAGTGTTGTTCAAATAAAGGGCAGCAGAAAGAGTGAATAATTATTTATCGACGATAGCGATAAAAGTGAAATTTGTTACACAGGACCGGAGCGTCTGTTTTAAAACTGTGAAAAAAAAAAAATCAAGCACTTCTCGTCCATAATTCCATAAAGCATAAGTGGCATTCCAAAGCAAAAGGGTTCACGTTATTTTCTTTCGATGAAGTGAAAAATCGAGGTCAGAAATATTACCTTTTCACTTTCAAAGGTTTCAAATTAATACACTCTAGTAATATCCCAAGTCAGTTCGCATTTCACAAGTCACACTCACTTTCAGGACTTCGTACAATGTAATAAATGAGTGATTGAGGAAGCATTTCCAACCATAATTATAATTTCAAAATAAAATCAACTTCATTTCCCTCGAATTCGTTTCGACCAAGGTTTTTAAAACTGACAAATGTTAATTAAGTAAGGCGACTTAATCCCTAGCACGAATAAAAACTGAACTATTTACGATACAGATTTTAAAAACTTACAGACTTAGGAGGAGCAGGTTCGGAATTTTTTGAACACAGCCGACTGTCTGTATGCTGCTGAAGACTTTCATTCGTGACAAATGTACCATTGCACTTTGAACATATCTACGAACATATTACGCAGTAAATATGTTGAAAATAATGCATTTTCCATTTGATACTCAAAACTGAACTAGAGAAAATGTAACTAGATGATTTCAAACAACAAAAATTGGAGTATAACTTACAAAAACTTCAGGCCCTGAAAGTCTAGCGTCACCAGATTTCAAACAAATCGTTCTATCAATATGCCGTTGAAGGCTTTGTTTTGTAGCGAACGCATTGTCGCAATAGGAGCACCTCTATAAACAGAATATTCGTTATTAGCACATGTTGAAAATAACGAATGTTTTGATTTTGTAAAATTGAATTTCATGATGGTCAAATGCTACAGTTTAAGTAAATGCTCAGAACTGAACAAAATTAAATGTAACAGAATTACTAGATGATTTCCAACAATGAAAATTTGAAAAACTTACAAAAGCTCCAGACCTTGAAAATTTCTCATCAGCTCTCAAACAAATCTGTCTTTCTTCATGCCGTTGAAGGCTCTGTTTGGTAGAGAACTCATTATTGCAATAGGAACATTTCTATAAATATATCAATCAAATATGTTTCATGCTGGTCTACCAAATGTATTATTATAATAATAGTTCAATTAACATAGGTACTCGCATTTCAAAAACTTTCAAAATCAAAACAGAATTTAACGATGGTAGAATGCTCGAGCAAGAGTGTTGAAGACCAGAATGAAATCGATTGGATTTTAATAAATCAAATCAAAGTTATATTAAGATTTTTCCAAGGTCACTATTAGCTTGTAATTGCAAATTCTAAATTATTAAATAACTAGCCGAAAACCCCGTCCCTTCGGGCAGGTTATACTAAAATATTTAAATCAAAGAAGGTAAAAAAAAAAATCAATTCAGCAGTTAATTCAACTTATTTGGCTGCTGAATGATTATTACGAGTAAATTTAGCGTTCCAGAAATGTTTATAGGAAGCATCTACTTATATTTCTGGTGGAGATTTAATGATATTTCACTTGGTGAATAGTGGTGATGAAAATTGCAAATTTGTCCTAATAAATTACCTGTGTACTGTTAAATGTACACTCACACACTAACACTCATATAAGACGACTTTGAAAATTAATTTTAGCAGATTGGATGAACAGATTTACAATTTTATAGTCTAGAATTTTATTAATGTTTCTCAGAATCATCTTCGTTTACGGTGTTAATTTTGTAATATTCTGAAATAGTACTTTGAATTCATCCACTTTGTAAAAGATTTGAATTCACAAATATTAAAAAACTGAAAGAACTTACAAACTCATGAGAAATTGGTTTGGTTTCTTTCAGACATGCTTTATTCAACACATGCCGTTTCAATACGTCCATTCGAGTGAAACGTTTGTTGCAATACGAACAGATCTATAACATTTTAACACTATTTTAGTATCATATTGACATTATGATTCCGCAGGAATATTACTGTTCGCGTCACGCTAGCCGTGGTTATAAACGGGTACATTACACTAATCACGATGGCTGGAGTAATTAGTTTTGTATTTTTGTAATTTTAAGAGTACCTTTGCTTTCTTCGAGTGGTTCTCGATTTACCATATTATTTCGGCTGAGTTTGGCTCGACTCTTGAATATATTCTCTATTCCCAGACGAGCCCCTTTTTTTTGGAATTTTCAAAATCTTGAGAAATTTTTTCAGGGTTCCAAAAAATCTTTCTTTTGGGGCTTCGAAAAAAAAAAAAAAAAAAGTAAAACAAAATGCAATTTAAAAAAAAAAAAGCTTCGTCTGGGCATAGAAAATATGTTCAAGGATAACGTATCCAAATTTGAGCCAAATCGGTTTAAAACTCAGCGATACAAAACGGTAAATGTACTTAAGGTCTGAAAATTTGGTAAAATTGCCATTTTAGCAGCCGAAACCCATGTGTCAAAGAAATTGCCAGTATTTTGCCTACGTTCCGGGTAGGGAGGGGAAAGGATGCTGATGACGTCGTTATTCCTGAAATTGAAACTAAAAGAACTTACAAACTTGTAAGAAATCGGAGCGGCTTTTTCCAAACATATTTTATGGTTTACATGCCGTTTCAATATGTCGATTCGAGCGAAAATTTTATTGCAATTCGTACACACCTATAAAATTTCATCAGTATTAGTAGTATCATATGGCAGCTTAAATATCGACATTTTTGTGGAATCATCCATGTATAGAAAATTCAAGATGAGAAATCAGTTTGCTGACAACGACATGCTCGAATATAATATTTTATCGTACAATAGTTATCTAAAAGCCCAGCCCGACCACCTGACACAAAAATTTGAAAAAATAACTTCAATCAACTAATGGAACTGTAGAGGGCGGAAATGAGGAAACTTACTAAATTTGAACTAAGATGAGAATTTTCAAACGTATAATTTGGCCCGTGCGTTTTTGTAAACGTTTTTTCGTAGAAAATGTTCTATTGCGATTTGAACGTATCTATCAAAATTTCAAGAAGTTAAAAAATTAGAAGTACACTTCAGTACTCGTCATAGTATTTTCTATACATATTATTTGTTGCTTTACATGTTCCTTCAAAGTTTTATAGGTAGAAAAGACACGATTGCAGTTTAAACCAACCTACAAAAGTATCTGACAAAATAAATGCTTCACAATACTTTAGTATTAAAAGTACTCGTAAGCATCTACCTGTTTTCTGTAGTCTACCGTTGCTTTTCTCGAGTAATTCACGATTTATCATTTTTTTTGTAGTTGAGTTTTACATCGAATTGACTAAAATTTGGATATCTTACTCTTGAACATATTTTCTATGCTCGGACGAAGTCTTTATTAGCATTTTCAAAATTTAGGGGCTTTTTTTGAGGGTCCTAGAATACCCTTTTTTGGGAGCTTGACAAAAAAAAAATTGAAAAAAGGCTTTCGTTAAGGCATAGAAAGTATGTATGTTCAAGGCTTGGTCGAAGGTTCAAGGATAATTTATTCAAACTTGAAAAACTATGGTGCAAAACTCAGTGAATAAAATAGTAAATGGTGTGTGTACTTTTGAGCTGAAAAGTCGGGAAAATTGTCATTTAGCCAACTAAAACGCAAATCCGCAACACGTGTGTCAAAGAAATTGCGTGTATTTTGTCTACATTTAACATTTTCATGCAGTTTTTCAGACTTTGATATTGACTTTGTAGCAAAGGTAGACTACATCCTTAAACAACTAAGTCAACACAACAAAAACTTACAATATTTGGAGAGTCGTCCAGATTTCTCTGACATATTTGTTTCTCAACATGATGCTGCAGATTTCGCTTGGAAGAAAATGAGCAATTGCAATATAAACATGCCTACAACAATGGGGCAATTTTTTAAATTGAAATTACAAATTTTTGTAGCGACATGAAATGAAAAATGTGTACAGTGAATGTATACTACTCGTATTATAAACATGACTACCACTACGACTTCCACCTACTTGACAAGTTTTATGGAATCCGCCAAATTTGAAAAGCGATTCTCGGTTGGAAAGTTATGGGGCATGGGGTAGAGAAGAATGAATAGAAATTTCAAATTTCAATATTACAGCCTAATTGTAAGGAAAGTGTAGAGCTGACCGTAATGAAATTTGAAAATTGTACAAAAACAGTTTTTTTTTCGAGTGCGTTTTGCTGTTTGTTATATCGACATATCGGCATCGATCTTATCTTTCGAATTGAAATTTCGAATACCTATTTTAATGTGGCTGAATAAAGCTTAGTTTACAACCTTACAACAGGACTTTGCTTTTGTTTTTATAAATCGACCAATCAGTACGAAAGAATTTTATTTTTGAATTTCTTTTTCACTCTGGTTGACCAATAAAAGCAAAAAGACGAAAGTCAGTTTTAATTGCGAGCCAAGCTTAAGTAATTTAATCAAACGAGAGAAATTAGAAAAAACTTACAAACACTGATATAACAGGTCTAGGAAGTTTGAAACATACTTTATCTTGTAAATGCCGTTTCAGACTTTTGTTTGCAGAAAACAAACTGTTACAATTTGAACATATCTACAAAAATAGTTATTTTATAAAAAACTGTACACTTCGGTACTTTTAAAGCGAGAATTGAAATAATTAAGAGAAATACTCCAACTTTGAGAAGTCTGCAAATGTGAGATTAGTTTTTGCACAAAGAAATCAGAGTAAAGCGGGTGTTTCATCAGTCTGACAAGTTTCAACCAGTTTGACGCAGCTCTTCACTTCTCTTTATTTTGGACAAGTTCCTACATTTTCATGTAACTCTTACACTTTACTTCTATACTCTTCTTTCCAATAGCAATATTATTATTCCTGGCTACCATACCATTACACTCGGATAATTTATTTCTTATCCTCTTCTCTAACAGTCTATATGGCTAAATATTGATATTCATTGTCAAAATACTTAATGATGAGTGATGACTCTCAGAATTAAGCATTTTTCTCGTCTTATATCCTATAATCAGAGCCAGTACCGGCTATTAACGAGAGTAAGTTATCACAACTTAGTCACAGGCTCAAATTAAATTCAATCAAATAATGAAAATTAGAAAAACTTACAAACTGGGACTGACGCAGATTTTGGAATGTACCATCTCTGTTTGAGCATGCTTAAGTTTCTATCAATATCAATTAAATACAGCAGTTGCCCCTAACCGGACGAATTAGATTGAGGAATTTTTGTCTGTTGTAAATAACTAAAGATCATTAATCAAGCGAAGGAAGTGGGAAGACTTACAAAATTTGAAATAGTGGGTCTAGAAGATCTGCAGCAATTCTGCTCTTCTAAATGCCGTTTCAGAGTATCGCTAGCAACAAACGAACGATCGCAAGTTGTACATACCTACAAAACAACTAAATTTATAAAGGACTGCATTTTTAAAACTACCTGTCTCATATATCAGAAACCTGTTCGCAAAAACTTTCCAAGTTCAATATTTGATACTAATTAGAAATGTAACTAAATGATTTGAAAAAGCAATGGAAATTGGAAGAACTTACAAACATCGAACGACTTTCCAAACATATCTGCTTTTTTATATGTTCTTTTAAGCTTCTCTTCGTAGAAAATACATTGTTGCAATTTGAACATGTCTACAAAAATATTAATTCAGTGTGTATCTATATTAATAGAACTATAGTCTATTATAATACATTATTTTAGTTCGCGAATAATTATTTCAAAATTTTTGGCAAATTTCAAGAGAGAACTGAATTATAACGAGGGTAAAACTGGGGCAATAAAATATTTCATCGAGGAAATATTATAATATGAACCTCAGTAAATCAAAAGGAGTAGAGATATTCAAATTCATAGACTAACTAGACTGATACGAATCAGAGAAAAGTGGGGGCTAACTCAGACAAGTGGCAAATGCGATTGGGTAGATTCAAGATATACGGATGAAAAATTCAAAAACAATCTCATCATTAGAGCTGACATCGCATAGAATGACAAACGCCACGCGAGTTCATGACATAATACAAAATAATAAATAATTACGGATACATTATGAGGCACCATTACCAAAGTAGAGCTGAGTGCAGTCATTGTCAGATAAGTGTATCGAAAACTGTTTCACTTTTCACGTTCCAACAAATAGCTTTTGAGTTTAAGTCTAACAAACAAATTAATATGAAATCAACATTATAGTTAACGAAGATTGCCCTGTAACATGACAAAAATTACTTAACGTAAGTCGACATTGGACAAATAAATTTGGACCGCAGAACCAGAAGGATTGGTTTCAATCAAAATTTGGTGAATAAGAAATATTGGCTATTTTTTAGGTATAATTTGCCGTGTACTTTGATCCTTCAAACTCCAAGTTGCTCATTATCTATAAAATGAAGACTATTAGTACTCTACGGTAGAAATAAGTATTCTTCTAGTTCTCGGGTGCAGATAAAGTACAATAATGTTCATGGCTTGTATCGGTGTTCTTAGAATCTTATATGTAACTGAAATTATGGGTAGCATGAATTAAGAGCTCCTTCCCTTAACAAACATTTTCAACAGCTCCATGAAATGGTGGTGGGTGTAGATCAGGACTCAGTTAATTTTCGACTTATAATTAGTGAAGAACGGACGAGTTTGGGAATTATCTATACCAGACCAAAGTTTTGTGTGGTTTTAATGAAATGTATTGATTTCACCAATCTGAAATAGAAGGTAGTATAAAGATTATGGGGGAAAAATATCTGATTTTCACGTAAAAACACCTTCGTTCATTTTCCATCTGACATAACAGGAATTCCTACGCTTTGGAATGCCACATTAAATCTATGATTGTAGACCGGTACCTGTCGTGGTTAACTTACTTTCGGAATCCTAAACAGAGATGGGTGCTTGATTCCACGAGCTCTACTTATTTTCATCTTTCTGGCGTTTCCAGTAGGGCAGAATGGTACGCAACATAGATAATTGACCATTTTCAATCTTTCAAAATCATATTACGTACACAAGCTCGACTTCACTAGATTCGAGATACTAAATTACTAATTATTGAATTGATTAACGAGTTAATTACTTTCACTTACGAAGTATTGGTTCGGTTGTTTTGAATGTGTCTTGAGTCTGGAATTCTTTTTCCCAAATCGAAAAATAAAATTTAATCTTTGAAATTATAAATTATCACTTATCAAAAATCAAAATTCAATTCGAATCAAAAAACAAGAAGTACGATGTTAGCGCTTTGAAGAAAATAAACGAAACGAGGTGAAAAGTAAAAGTAGAATAAAAAGAGAAAGAATGACGAAGAAGAAGACCTGCGGACTGCGACTGCGAGTGCAACTGCGAGGCGAGGAACTTCCAAAAATCAAAATCGAAAATTCCAACTTGAGAGCTGCTTCTATATATATACAGTTGAAGCTTGTCTTTGTCTTTCCTTTTCATTTCATTCGCAGCGCATGCGCAGTGTACTGGATGCTCTCTTGTGGGCTTCACGGCAGTCGGCAAGCCGCAAGCGTAATGAGTGTGAAAGAAAGAAAAAATATTTCACGCTCGCGCCATTATTCTTTGTCTTTTGCGTTTTTGCTGGCCGTTTGGTGGCGAGTTCGGCGAGTGCTCCTTCCACTTTCCAGGAATCCAGTTAGTTATAGTTAGTTCGTTGTTCGTTCGGTTCGGTTCGGTCCGTCGTGTGCCATTTTTTTTTGTTTAATATTCAATTTTTCGCAGGAAATTGTTATAATTCGTAATTGTTATTTAACAAAATGATTATTCGTATTAATTTATTCAATCCTTCTAGTTATTTGTTCGTTAAATCGTGGACTAGTTAGTAAAACCTTTACTTCGTTTTTGGCGGAATGTTCATCTTGCCTCCATTTTCCAAATATTACACAAGAAACACCAGCCATTTTATTTTATTTTTCCCCGCTAAATTGTGAGTCAGTCGTCAATTTCGATACTATTACGATGGGAGTTCCGGCATTTTTCCGTTGGTTATCACGAAAATATCCTTCTGTCATAGTGAACTGTGTTGAAGTCAAGGTAAGCTCTACCTGCTCGCTTCGAGTAAAATTTCATGTACATCCTTCTTCTTGTTGAAAAAGCTGTATTTTAGCGGTCTAAGATTTACCGCAGTAACTCAAATACCTCAAAACTGAAATAGACCTCGTCGATAGGGAGAACGGGGAGAATGTCGACCGTTACTGTTCTCCGGATCTTTCATGAAGTTAAGCATTCCCCTAGTGCTTCAACTACAGCTCAGAGATAACATATTTTCTCGTGTACACTTTGTCTTGCTAATGAATTATTTTCATCTATTTTAGCCGAAGGACGTCGATGGTAATTTAGTTACAGTTGATCCTACGGAACCAAATCCAAATGGCATCGAATTTGATAATTTGTATCTGGATATGAACGGTATCATTCATCCATGTACTCATCCCGAAGATAAGTAAGTCGTCCTCATCTTCGTTTCTTTATGAACAATTATGACCTGAAACAAAATTGACTGTTGTATCGGACAGCTCTATAATAATAAGCGAAATTTGGCTATTCGACTCTTTAAAGTTTGGTGTGACATTTTATAGAACATACCTATTATTTTGTATTCAAACTTGGCTGATCGTGATAGTAGAGACTTTGTCTTTTAGCACTACCGTTAACTAAAGTTCAGAAGAGACTTTGTCTTTTAGCACTACCGTTAACTAAAGTTCAGAATTAACTTTGATTCAATCTTCATTTTTTGCATTTTTCCATTAAAAAGTTGATCGACAGCGATTAGAGTGGTACATTTTGTTTTAGAACTACCCAAATATATTTTATACGTGGTATTATTGCAGGCCAGCTCCTCGCGATGAAGATGAAATGATGGTTGCTATCTTCGAGGCCATCGATCGTCTGTTGAACATCGTAAGACCGCGAAAAATACTGTATATGGCTGTAGATGGAGTGGTAAGTGTAACTTCTTGCGACTATTCACACCTGTCGTGTTTTCAATGCGGTGTAATTTTCAGGCGCCTAGAGCAAAAATGAATCAGCAACGATCGAGACGTTTTCGTGCGTCCAAAGAATCGTCTGAAAAAGCCGTCGAAGTTGCTAAAATTCGAGCCAAACTGGAAGCTGAAGGAGCCATCTTACCGCCGCCAAAGGATGATAGTTCTCATTTTGATAGTAATTGTATTACACCGGTTAGTCGTTTGTATTTAGTTTAAGTGATCATATCCGAAGAAACATTCGGGTATGCAGGATATAGAGCCTTATTAATATTAACATGATAAATGTTCTTGACCATAGCAAGCCTCAATAAGTTGAGATGAGAAATCAGTTTCTAAAAATCGTTAATTTTTTTTCACGAACTTTCATAATAAGCTCGTAGAAGGATTCTTTTAGTCTCTGATCTACCAGTGAAGAACGTTTGAGAATGCCATAGTATAATAAAGCGATTGAAAGCCATAATATTGATGTAAAACTGAGAGAAAAAGGTGAAGAATGTTGACTTATTTTCTTAAACACGACGTTTTAGTGTTTCTTCGGATAGAGTCCCTTATTTTTTGTACAGCCATTCAAATAATAATTCAGTTATATTACAGGGTACGCCTTTTATGGACAGATTGTCTAAATGTCTTCATTACTATGCTCACAATCTTCTAAATAATAATCCTGCATGGAAGGATTTGAAAATCATTCTATCCGATGCCAATGTTCCTGGTGAGGGCGAACACAAAATTATGGATTTTATTAGAAAACAAAGAGGTAAAAATTAAATATAATTTCATCTTAATATTTATCAAGTCTTGGCTATAAAAGTTATGAAATGAAAAACATTCTGTTGTGAATTGTTGAGTGAAAAAAATTTTTTCAACTGTTCGTGTAATTTGCATATTTTTTAATTCACTCAAATATACTTGAAAATATCGTTCGAAGCTTTCATTAATTTATGTCTAAAAGTAATAGCTCTCTTAAATCTGTAAAAATAATACGAGCCAGAGTTTTATTTGAAGAAAATTCAAATTGATTTAATATTCTGAATTATTGAGTTTGAAATGTTTTGCCTTTCGTGCAATTTTTTATGGAATTTACTTTTTAGTGTTAATTGTAAAGTCAAACTCTCTCTTTTCCTTCATCAAATCTTACATCTGAATTCAACCGCTCCCTTCAAAAAAGTTTTAATGTGCCTCAATCTCTGCTAACTGTAGAACCTAGCTGTTGCTTGGTAAAAACATCGAAAAAATAACATTATCAATTGTACAAATAACTGTTAAAACGTTTGATTTTTCATTGGTCGCAGCTCAGCCAAATCACGATCCTAATACTGTTCACTGTTTATGTGGTGCTGATGCTGATTTGATGATGTTGGGACTGGCTACCCACGAACCTCATTTTTACATTATTCGTGAGGAATTTAAACCCAATATGGATAGACCTTGCGAATTGTGTGGCGTTGTTGGTAGGTTATAATATTATTTCTAACTTGACTTAGTCAGTGTTGTGGAGTTGAAAAATACAAAATTTATTGCTTGTTGCAGGACATAACCTTCAAGACTGTCAGGGTTTAGAAAGAAATCAAGAAGTGTTACCAGCATTTTCGTCCGAAGTGCAGTTCATTTATGTACGACTATCCGTCCTCCGTGAATATTTGAAGCGTGAATTAGATATGCCTGGATTGCCTTTTCCGTACGATTTCGAAAGAGTAATCGACGATTGGGTTTTTATGTGTTTCTTCGTTGGTAACGATTTTCTTCCTCATCTACCATCTTTGGAGATTCGAGAAGGCGCTATAGATCGATTAGTCGGATTGTATAAGAAAGCAGTCTACAAAACTGGAGTAAGTCATAAATGTTTTAAAAGTATCCGTTGAATGGTTGAAAGTTGGAAAATACTTACGACAAAAGAAACAAAATTAGTAAATCTACTGATAATTTTGAATTTGAAAATTTCATATGGCATATTTTTTTCGAATGATTACTTGATTTTCATTTGTTAGGCGTGGCTCTGCTTTGCTCTCCAAATATACTAAAAATCGTTTAGAGTTTATAAAAAAAGAAACGACAAAAGTGGAGCTAACGAGTTGTTTTTGGAAAAATAAAATTCATCTAATATGTTTTATGGGCATAATTTTGAAGACTTACATGTCCTTCATTCTCGAATACATCTGATCAGTTTATCTTAATTACAGGGATATTTGACTGACAATGGAATCGCATCATTGTCTAGAGTGCAAATGATTATGTCGGAGTTGGGAATCGTTGAAGATCAGATTTTCAAAAAGCGACAACAAACAGAAGAAATGTTTAGAGCTCGAGATAAGGCTAAGAGGAAGCGTATGAAAATGGACAGGACACATAAGCCAACTCGACTTCTAGGAGGACAATACACCCCTGCTGTACATTTATTTCTTGTTTACAGCGTTCGTCATTTAATTTGGTCGATTTCTTATCGTGATGTTTTATTTTCAGCCTATCCGTAATACAAACACCATTGTAAATCCTCGACAAGAGATTTACCAGCAAAGAGTAGAGAGTATGCATACATCTGCCGCCGCAAATGGGTCTACTGTGAGTATTAAAAAAATGATTTTTCTCCAAATTCGATTGCTCTTTTTTCTATTACTTGTTTTCTCTGTTTTAGGAACAACAAGGCGTGAAAAGAACAATTACAGAAGCCGATATCGATAGCGACGATGAACCTTTGCCTAATGATGAAGTACGTTTATGGGAATCAGGTTTTAAAGATAGATATTACGAATCGAAATTTGATGTCACCACAGACAATATCGCATTTCGACATAAAGTTGGTTTGGAATATGTGAGAGGTCTTTGTTGGGTTCTTCATTATTATTATCAGGTGAGTAATGATTATAAAATAGTTCATTTTTCAGTATAATTTTAATTTTTCATTTAGACGTACCGATTTTATTTTATTCCAAAACAAAGTTTATGCTTGCATAATGATTTGTCCAATTTCTGCTGATGGAATTAATTATATTTTTTCATCTCTGAGTGAAGATCCTCAGAAATTGGATGTCTTTCAACCTTCTTTTTCTCAACTGAAATCTTTTGTTGAATGTATCACCTCGAGCTTAATTTACCGAAGCACATTTTATTTTTTAATGTGAACAACTGTATATCATTTAATATTATTTGTTAGTCAACTACGCTTGGTCTTTTTCTTAGGGCTGTGCTTCCTGGGACTGGTATTATCCCTATCATTATGCGCCATTTGCTTCTGATTTCGTGAATATTGCTGCAAATCCTGTAGTTTTCAAAAAGGGAACGAAACCAGTGAGTGTACATTTCATTAATATACGTCTAACACTTGAGTATTTTCTACGGTCATCTCTTTGTGATTGCAGTTTAAACCGCTAGAGCAATTGATGAGTGTGTTCCCTGCAGCCAGTAAAAAGCATGTTCCTGAACCGTGGTCTCGTCTCATGTTCGAGCCGGTAGGTTTTTAACTATTTTTTATTAATGGAAGGCTTTTTCGTTGCTCGTGCGTAAATTCTATTTATTATTTCCTGATCTGTTTACAGTTTTCGCCCGTTATAGATTTCTACCCCGAAGATTTTAAACTAGATTTAAATGGTAAAAAATTCGCCTGGCAAGGAGTAGCCTTACTGCCTTTCGTCGACGAAACGCGTCTTCACAAAGCCTTAGCCCCTCTCTACCCGCTCCTAACCGATGATGAAGGTACGTTTGAGGTCACGTTGGAAGTTTTGATTCTCTTCCTCCTTCGTGATTAATACAAACAATTATTGTAGTTCGCAGAAATTCTTTGGGTGATGATCGACTCTACATCAGTCGCTACAATACTTCGTATTCGTTTTTGAACGGATTGTACGATAGTAAAGCGAATTTCGATAGCGAACAATCCTTACTTGCTGATGGAATGCGGTGTGTCGTTTTATTGGCCATTGATAATGTCGTTTGCGGAGGGTAAAATGTTTCAGATAGTTTAATCCCCGCATGAGCGGGTCTGTTTGTTTCTTTTTCTTAGTTCTTATTGTTTTGTTTCAGGTCTTTAGTATCTCCTGTTCGTGGCTTACAAGTTATCAGAGATAATAAAGTTGTTTGGTATGTGCTTTGATTATCACTATCTTTCTGAGGTGTAAATATAATGAATAATTTTAGTGGTTGAAACTTTAATTTTGCTAGTTTCTGCGTGGACAGTTTGGTATTTTCATTTAACAATGCCATCAGAAAGTAATGTCCTAGTGTATATTGTAGGTGGAAATTAGGGTCATCTTGATGTAGTTAACATCAGTTAATTGAAAATAAGTCAGTCATTGATCACTGGTAGCTCGTAAATTCTGCTTTATTTTCTTTTTTATACTATATTTCTTTGAATTGAATCGAATTTTTTCAAAGCATTCGATGTAGAATTCAAAATTCTATTTTGTCTTACTTTATTCCCATTTATTGACAACATTTGCCTCATTTCATTTGAAACATCACTTTTTTCCCCCTGAAACTAAATTTCGATTTTTTCATCTTTTTATGTCCCTTTTTCGAAGCTGTATGTATCTATAATTTTTCCATAATTTATTCTATATTTTAATCTTATATTTTGCTTTAACAGTGTTCGACTAAGAAATAACACGTATCCGGAAAATCACATATTTCCTACGAAACGATTACCCGGCGCTGAGTAAGTGAATCGTCAAATAATTTTCGTGCTATTCGACTTGTTTATTATATTTTTGAAACATTGTTTTCTTTTTATTCATGTGTAGGGATCCACCAACGATACTCAAACCGCAAGGATTAAGTGAAGACATGTCATACAAATGGAAACCTCGCATTGGAATGGTTCCTGCTACTCAAGTTGCTTCATTAGGATTGCCTGGTCATAGAATGCTGGGGTTAGTATCTTCATTCGAATTGTTGTCAGCCAACTTGAATTGTATATCTTTTTTTTTCTTCGAATTTCTAAATTTCGAATAACTCAGTTGACATAAACTACTTTTAGTCGATGAAAGAAAAAGTAAAAACAAACAAAATCGGGCTACACGCCTGGGTTTTCTTATTTAGGTATTGGTCTTGCGGATTGCTTGCTATGATTTTACATTATTAAATTTGTCTCCGCCAAATCTATTTATAATTTTCGTAATTTATTGTTGATTGAGCATAGTTTTTAATTGAATATTTTATGCTGCTTCTTATATATTCGTTCTTATTTTTTGTAGACATTATACCCACCAAAATCGTGATAATGGCGCTGGTCAGTACAGAGCTGTTGCACCTCCATATGGTAAATATCGATTCATGTTTCATTGCTATGTTTTACAGTATTCGTTGATCGTTTCTTACGCAACTTGATGTATTTATTTTTCAGTCCCTAATAATCGCTATAATGATCGCAATGCTCAGCAGTCGTCGAGAGACAGACGTAATCCTGGATACTCGACGAGTGACTACCGTCCGCCAAGCTTGTTTGCTCAATCCAGAAGGGAACAAGGTGGCTATCGTGAGTCGAATTACAGCCGCGGAAGTCGTTACCAAGATTCTTCATCTTCAGCTCGATCAGTCCGCGGGTAATTGTTGTATTCTTACAGTGGTTTACATTTTTTGAATGGAAGACTTGTCAGAAAGTCACAATACAAAGTTTTTAAAATCGATTATCTGAGTTCTCTCGATTAGAGGAGCTTCTCAGAAGGTTTAGAGGTCGGGAGAATAACCTATTGGATAACATTTTGTGATGGTCTTCTGTAAGTTTTGCAGCTAACCGTGAAATATTCTCTCTTATGAAGCTCGTGAGTTGTCTAACTATGAAGTTATAAGAGAGGCTAAGAGTTGAGTTAATACATGCTTATTCTGGATCAAGGATGAAAATTTTGGTAGAATTTTCTGTGTCTTTGAATGGACTTTTCTAATCGTCTCATCTGACTTACTCTCAAGGATGTAAATTTTATTATTCGATCTAATTAAATCCATCAGTATGATATGTGTGAAGCTTCATGTTGATTTTCTTTTTCACATTTTCTGATGAATTCTACCTCTTCTGCTGCGTCCACACCTGAACATTTTTTCGCCGAACATGGCGAATTCGCCCTGTTCGACGAAAAATGGTCAGGTGTTGATGGCCGGCCGAACCGAATGTGACGCGCCGAACTTTTTCGAAAGCCCGCCGGAACAGACCGAATGTTCGTCGAAAATTTCTACGATTCCATAAGAACCAATAGAAAAAAAATTACGAATTAATTCATCTTTTTTTTTTTTTTTGAGAATTCGAACAATTCTCTGCATTCAGGCAAAAATGTTCGTTCGCCGTGTTCGGCGAAAAAATGTTCAGGTGTAGATGCGGCATTCGATTTGAAACTTGGTTTGATACGGTCGTGATCGTACATTTTTGTTGATTGTTTTACAGGCATCCCCCATCATACCACGCTAACCCATCGAATCGCACCTCTTACGAAAGAAACCAGCCTTCGTATCAAAATCGTAATCCAGGTTATCAAACGTACCAGCCACATCTTAATCGGGTACGTATTTTCGTGTACGATATTAACCGCACGTAATTGCTTGGTGTTTGGGCTTCATTTTGCTTAGAGATTGTGAGCTGGCTTTTATAATCGAAAAGTTATCGATTCGAGAGCAGTAGAACTCCCATCTGAATTGATAACTGCTTAGTGTGGCAATGAATACTTACATTTTCTCTGGTAAATAATGAATATTTTGTTCTTTCGGTGATATGAGTACAATCTGCAAATATTTTTCAGCATATGTCGTCTTGTTGTGATTCGTTTACATAAGTGGCATAGAAAGAGATTTTTTTCTATTTATTTGATGATTTCAAGTTGCCTGTCTCCATTGCTGTTCGGTATTCACTTTTTTCCATTTTCATTCCTGTGAATTTTGTACTGGTGAATTCTTTCGTTTTGTTTTACTCTGCACAAAGCGTCAAATATTTTTTCTTTGTTGAGATATTTGGCTTATTTTGCTTGATTGGTTATTGGTTCTAACTTCCATTCGTAATACTCGCTGGTATTTGGTCATGGTAGGTGTAACTGGTAAGATTTTTTCTGTGGGAGATTTTTCTTCTTAAATGATGTGAAAATAAAAGTTTTTTTTTATTTGAAAATTAAAAATTAGCACAAATATTGAATCAAAACATCGTTTGGTAATTTTCGTCTCAAGTAGCCATTGCGTCTTCATTCTTTTCAAAACATTAATTTCTCTTGTCTCCGGTACAATATTTTAATTTATTTCAAACGGAAAATACCACCTATCGCCCTATTTTCGAGTTGGAAAACCACCAATTATGAAGATAAACGTGAAGCGGGATTTTTTGTTTTCCGCATCTGTATATTTCTGTTTGCCATTGATTAATTCGTTTATTTTGATAATTTGCGGTTTTCCAACTCGAAAATAGGGCGGTTTCCGTTCGTAATAAATTAAAACAGTATACACGATCAGTTTGAAAAGTAATCGCGATTACCTTGTGTAAATAACGGCACTTGGTAATCACTTACTTTCCGCACCAGTCGTGTAATCTACTAAAAAATTGAAAGGATGATGTCTTAATCGAGTAAAAATTGTTGTAATCTGAAGTTCGATTCAAGCTTCATCTCACTGCTACAGTCGAAATCATTTGAAAAGTGCTAGGGATTTAGTAGACGATGAGACGACATTTTCGTTTTTCTCCAGTGACATCGGTATTTCTGAAATGATTCTGACTCAATTCTGACTGGTAAACTAGCAACTTGTCTTGTGAAAACTGCTTTAAGCATGCTAAAATGTATTTCATTAACCAAAGCACGATGATCACCGTATGAACTCACTTTAATTTATCTATGGCATGTTGGAAGTTCATCTAAAAATTAATATTAGGTAGGTGAAAAATAAAATTTCTGTTGAATTATTTGAGCTTGTAGAGAACGTAACGCTGTAGACAAGAATTATCAACTCTCTCAAGTATTTTTCCTGTTTTTTTTTTTTTTTTTTTTTTTATTTTTTATTTTTTTTTTATTTAGAAAAGCTCGTTTGTAAATAGAATATACATACTTAATTATTTACCCAAAATGTATTTCTAAAATCTTGTAGAGTGCAGAAGTCCTTTGTTGAATTAAAAAAGCACGTTTATTTGGATGCGGCTAATGCAATGCACAAAATTATTAATCTTAGCTTGCTGTAAACATATTTTCTCATTTCATTTCTTACCTTTTTTTCGTTTTTTTTTTGGTCGCTTTGAAAAAAAAAAGTGTAAGAATGAGAAGAGCTTTTGCTTTTCACTTTTTTTGTCTAGTTTTTCTTGACATTTTATTCATTCACTGTTCTTTATTTTTTTAAAGGGAGGTCCTCGCCCACCTGGATTTCACAGGGATAATCAGAGACAACCACATAATCGCAGACAGTATTGAGTTCTGCTGTATAAATTTCCCCTTTTTGTTGATACTATCAGTTGTGGAAAATAATTTGTGACGAGTTGAAATTAGTTTTGTACCTGTATGTCTAAACAAAACGAAACCAACAAAAAAAACAAAAAACAAAGACAAAAAAGCAGAAAATATATTTTATTGGTCAGAAGTTTTATTATCACGTTCTCATTTTCAGAAACCAAATCTGTTTCCTTGGAGCAAGTTAAGTAAACACTTGAGAAAACATTCAACATTTCTGTAAATTTCAGCGTTATTCGCTAATCTTGATGGACTTTTCCTCATTGATCATATGTTCTGCACAATTTATGACGAGGAACTAGTGTAAAACTCTACCCAATATCTATCTCGATTCCTAATGTTCTATTTGACTGGACTTGCCAGTCACTCTAAATTGTGCTGTCTTTTCAAGTTTCATTCTTTCGAATTTTGATCCTCTTGTTTTACTATTACGTGTCGTCATAGTAACATCCTCACCAATCAGTTTTTCTGACTCACAATCCTCTACCCGGCACACTGATCACTCAAGATAACGGTTGGAATAATCCAATACAAGTTGTAGCCTGTCGGTAAGTTTGAGAACGCAGAATTCTGAATTTGGAAAGCTGTTTGAATTTGAAAAGAAAAAATCTACCTGAACTTCTTTGGGGAAGGTTTTAAATATTGCCAGTGTAAGTTGATAAGAATCAACGTAAACTTTTGAAAAACTCGTATCTTTCGGAGATACTTGTAATTGTATATTATATGTCTAGGAACGAACTGGCAAACATTTTGGATTTATTTGAGTTTTTTTTTTTGTTCTGGTTTTGCACAGCAACAGATGAGGTTACATGGGTCCATTTGTTGTTGTCCGTTCTGGTGTGGTAAGTTGGGCTTTGAGTTTTATGCTGTAGTACAGGTTCTAGTGAATCAGGAATAGGATTTTACTTTACTGGTAATAACATCTGTTTCATGGAAAATTAAAGTCTCATCATTTTGACGTTTTCTGCCATTATTGAAAAATGTATACCTGTAATGCGCTAATGTAATGTTTTCTTTTCAAGACTTGAATAGGGACGGGTATACATGGGCAAAATGGTCTTTTCTAATTATCCTTCTCGTATGCGTTGTGGGAAAAATGAAAATTTTATATCTCGGAGCGTCGATATTTTTCCTTGAAATCTACGGTTACGCAATCTTTCTGACGTGCATGTTTTTCTGGTTTATTCATTTTTTCCACATTGTACCGTCTTATCTTCATTCTCTTTGTGAAGAGAATGATGATGTTTTGTCTTGTTATTTTTCTGCGTCCTAGCTTCGAAGAATCTACAATTTCACTGATTTTTCCTATTTTTGTTATTCAGAGAAATAAGAAATATGAAATTGGTTGGTACTATTGTGAAGCTTCTTAGACTTCTTTGGGTAAGAAATAACAATAGGCTGTATCGTACAATCAGTCTGAAATTCGATAGCTTATATTAAACTCGGTAAATGGAAAGATTGTTGTCTACATAAAAATGAACTTTAGTTGTTGATGCTACGATATAATGAATGGCATGGCACAATACTCTCACTTTGATTTGAAATACCTACTTATTGAGCTGAAACAAATATGTTATTACACTCCATTCCGAAAGAGAAAGGGAAAGGGTAAACATTAACCAATAGTAATTGAGAAGTTAAAAGTCCGGTGTTTGTAACTTTTTTTAAAATATTTATTTTGGAACGGTGTGAAGGAAGGTAATGAATTATTCATTCTTGTTTCTTGTCGTTTGTTTCTTGTCTTCTTCATGAATTAATAATTTTTTTTCGTCTTCATTTGCAACTCCCCATTTTTTCGGTTTTTATTATTTTTATGTAAACGACCTCTTGCCTTAAACCCTTTTTAGATTGGATTATATGTAATGAAATAGTAAAATTAAATTACGAATAGAAACGTGATTCAAGATATTTACTAATTACATCGATTTTTATTGGGTGCTAATAAATTTAGGGCAAGCGACAAGGGATTGTTTCCCCTAATCCCATTTTTACCATGCTTGTATTACGAGCATATATTTCTGAGGTTATTGCCCAAGCAAATAGAGTGAGTGGTCAGTCAAATTTCTCCAGGGGCAAATTCGCCTCTCGTACTCAGTCATTCTAGGGGGCCAGTTTTCTTTGCGAAGCAATTTTCCCAACCCTTTATCCTGGCTTTGGCCCTGTATTTTTAGGTTGTATTTACAGGTAAGCTACTTTTTCGTTAACTTTTTTTTTTTTGTACAATAAATAAAATGTTGAACGAAATCGTGTTTAAAATTTATTGGGCTATTTAAAAACGTCAGCGTCTTAATTGGACGCTTTTGCTGAGAGAGAAGAAAATATTGAAATTAATTTATAAGTAGATGTGAAAAAAAAAAGTTGAAGGAAAAATTATTGCCATTTTCTTCCCTTCGCTCACGTGACCGAATTGTAGACTGGCTTTTGTATTTTATTCCTTATCGTCGATTATGTATTGTCATAATTTTTTGATCGTTAAGCTGATTGTTGCTTCCGAGCGGTGTATGTGTATAATAATTATTATCCCTTCGTAAACATATTTAAACAAATACCGGCCTTATAGCCGGTCTTCTATTGCGACCCTTTTTCTTGCGAAAAGGTCAGTGAGTCCCAAAAGAGCAGCTTTTCTATGTGAGAAAAGGTTTCGGTCGTTATATTATTTCGAAATAATGAAAATTTTTCGAACACGTTCCAGAAAAAAAGTGAATTTTCGTTTGTAAATTTATACTTGGGACTAAAAGGCATTTCTTCTGCACCTTTTTCATTTCCGAAAAATTATTTGTATTTCTTATTATAGAGGAGCTTTATTGAAATTCGTTTCCTCATTTCCGGCCTTTGGGTAGCCCTGGACCATTATAAACGATTTATAGAAAGATTATTATTTTTTATTGGAGAAGTGGTTATCGTTTGGGTAGTGCAGCTTTATCCTTTACCCCCTCGCACCTCCCATTTCATAATACCTCGTGTGGACGTCGGGTCATATTTGTCCAATTTAAGAAGTACACGCGCCTACATTTCAATTCTCATTAAATTAAATCTGCGTTTCCTCGTGCAGTCATTTTATACTTTGGATGCGAATTGAATGCAAAGTCGACGAGAAATTAAATTCATATTTCGCATAGCTATATTTTACTAACTCCAATATTTGAAAATCGTTTCGACTCCTTGTGAACAATAAGGAATGGTATAAAGTAGACTATCTGTTTTGAAAAAAAAAACAATTATGCGAACTTTTGAGGAGTCATTTTTTTTTTCTCACAGTTTTGTAAAAAAAAATCCTGAACTAGCTCGATAAAAATATCAACAGAAGTGCTATTTATCCAACTGGAATGTTTTGAATGGACTGTATAGATTTATTTGTTATTATTCTTTCCTATTCGTATTTTAATTCAGTCTTTGGAAGATGGTTAATTTGATGTTCAGAGCATAAATCTGTATATTTTATACTCGAGATATCTAATGCTACCTATTTCATAGCTGTATCGATGTCTAATTATTTATGACCTATCAGAATAATCTTGTTCGGAAATGGACGTGACTGCCGAGTTAGAGTTTACAGTGTTCCTGAAAGTTGAATTTGATCGAAAATTTTTTCGGTGTTACATAGACGATCAAATGTCTCATTGCGATAAAAGTGCGTGTGCATGTCTTGGTTTTATATGCAAATCCTTTCCTGTCTGTAAGGCTCAAGTGTTGACTGTGTGAAGGGGAGTCGTCTACCTATATCGAGAAGCATGAATAATCAATTGTAAAAGTATATTAATACCATTGTCAGCGCCAGAGGATTACCTTTAAACGAAAAGGGGGAAAAAAAAAGAAGGGTAAGCAGAACCAGTAGCACATTTATTAAAAAGTTAGTCTGAGGGGAGGTGACTCAAGTATAAATTAAAAAACTCTTGCGTATTATTCGACCAGCTTTCTACTCCGGCCACTCCACATTGCAACTGCGGTAGATGTCAAATGTATGACAAAAAGTGCCCCCAGAAAAAGAAACTAAGTAATTTAATTGTGAAAATTTGAGAAAAAATTTTCTTTCTGTGAAAGAAAAAAATGTAGAGTGGAAAATTACGCTGATTTTTCAGTGACAGTTTTTTTCTTTCTTCTCTTCTTGTTTCTTTTTCTTCTCTTCTTTTTGTCAAAGAAAATATTTTTTCAAGATATAGCGTTGAATTATGAAAAAAGAAAAAAAAATGAAGTGGTGTTCTGGTAGAAAAGAAATTTGTCAAAAGAAACGAGAGGAGTGATACCTGGTATACGAAGTAGAAAAGAGATGAAGAAAAAGGAAAAGGGAAAAATAATTTAATTATTGAAAAGCGAATACCACATCGGAGTTGGGGATTTTTTTTTCAAAGGAGATGATGGTCGGCAGGTAAATTGGAGAAGAGGGGAACATGAGAGTATACTCTGGATGTATACCATACATGAATGACTATAGTTGGCCTCATTTTTCTTTTCACACTTTCGAAATCTCATTTTTAAAGTCGGTATTTTAGTGACCAAGTTAGAGCTGTGAAGAAAATCCCTATTTAAGTATGTAGGGGTAATACAAGTGTTGAGTGATTTTGGCCAAAATAGTTGAGAGAACTGCTTTGAAAATATCTACTAATTTTCATGCAGGTCTGCAGTTTTGAATAGATATCAGTTTAGTGTCGGTTTGATTACCTTTACATGAGATGAGTAATTGATGTGTAACTCAGTGAAAGATAGGTACGAAGATTGAAAATATTGTTGGAATTCGAAAATACTTTTATTGAATTACTGGAGGCTTCGCTCCCATGAGCGATTTGCTCAGCCCTTGACCCCTGTATAGTGGAAAGGGATCTTAGGATAAAAGACCTACATATATTCTGTACCCAATCAATCTTGGTGTTTTTATTAAATAAAAAAATTGATTCCAATGTATCAGTTTATGACTAAAATCAAAAGTACAAATTGCCCATTAATAGTTATTTTTTGTCTCCTAACAATTTTTATTTTATGTAAATGAACCGGTAAGATGGAAACCAACTTTGGTCGCATTTTTCATTTTTTTTTACTGAAAACCCCCCCAAAAAACGTGTCCTAGTTTGCTGGTTATAGGTATTTTGCCTCGCTGAATATGGTTAGACGACCATTCTTCCATACATGTCTATGATGCTACATAAGTAATTTTATAATAGTAAATACTCCCCTCTGTATTATTGTACTTTAATATTGAACTTGAGGATGTATCGAGTTGAATTTTCGATTTGTATTTTTTTTATGGCTAAAATTAGCCGTCAAAGTTACACATATTTTGTGCATCAGTAAAAGTAGAAATTCAATCGAAAATTAAAATCTAACTTTCTAACTACATCCGTAAATTTATCATGGAAGGAGAACATTATTTAAAAATTGTAACGCTTAGTTGAAAACTCTGCCAAAAAACAGTCGGAAAAATTTCTTCATTTTATGAAAATATTTTACTTTAATATCATTTTATCGGACAATTCGATAACAAAAATCCTAAATCTCGTATTGGTTGGCTAATTGAAAAGTTAGATTCATAGGTTATCCACACATTTCATCCTCAGAAATTCCTCACATGAGATATTCGTGTAACCGACTTGTACAGTTCGGGGTTCTAGTGAACTTTTGTCCATCTATTACGAACTGAATATATATTTTCAAGTTTTTCAGCCAAGTCTCAGTCTGGTTGGTTGGGCTAACTGAAAATTTAGCCCTGCTCCCTTTTATCCTCTAATGGACACGGTGTAGATATTTCGGTGGTTTAATTAACTTCAATTTGGGCTCTCATCTACCTGCTTCGCAATAATGGTAAAGCAATGGCCGAATCTCGAAAATTAATAACCAAAAGTTTAGGGGTCGACAGGGTCGTCGATTGTGGAATCTGCTTGTGGCCGGTTGGTTGAAAGGGTCGAAAGCTGTGCGACGTGTTTTCGAAAATTTCGCTGTAATTTGTCCAAGCAGAAATGACAAAGGCACAAGCTTTATGTGGATAGAGTGGTCGCTATAGAAACTGTATAACCAGCGCTTTTCGAAACCCAACTGGATATCGTTTTGGTCACCGCGTCTCAATTAGGAAAAAAAAAAGCTTCAAATTGGGGTGAAAACTCGACCCTCCACCTTCACAGGTCCTCTCATTTTTATTTTCAATTCCCTTTCGAAATTTTAGTTATCTTTAAGGCGTGCGGTTTACGAGTGAAGCTATCCTTTTGACCGCTGATTCGTCGTCGTTAACAACAAATTACTGTTTCTTTCCTTCTCCTTTTTTCTTTCTTTTTTGCCCCTGTCGTCATTATTCTGGTCGACTTCCATTAAGGGTACATAAAACGAAGGGCTCAAGTCAAGACCGCACAATATTCTGCTTCTTCTCAGCTATTGTTCGCTGAAAATGATGATAATTAAGTTGACCTCTCGGTGGTATTGAGATTTATCAGGCGTGCTATATTTGTCAGAATTGAGGTGTGTATGCGGTACTGCTATGTGTCTTTCAAGAATTGCTCTTGTTTCTAGCTTAGTTCGAACCGTTTCGAGTATTCAAAAAAAAAAAAATACCCCCATAATAATGGATCAGTGACTATACTTCGTCTGGAATAGATCTGTAATAGAAAAAGTAGACGAAAGGCTTGGGAAATTTTTAAATACAAAATTTTAAATATCGGTAAATAAATTAGAAGATATTTGAGACTTTCTTATTTATTTCTGTGTAGTTGATAAGAGAGTCTTAGTTATGTCGGGAAATTTGGCTGAAGACTGAAGTATTCATTTTTTGGAGAGAATTAATGAACAAATTGATGAACTAAAAAGCGACAAGTCCACTTTTTTCAAAAATTGACTTCTAGGATTTAATTTTACGGCTTCCATTGCCCCCCCCCATTTACCTAGTCTGTTTTCCCTAAATATAATTTTCCCTTTCGTCATTTTAATTATAATGTAAACAAAATCAGATATATTTTACATTCCCCTGAAAGTAATAAGGGTGGAGGGGTAGTTGTGAGCTTTATTGGGAGAGGGTTAGGATGGAGATCGTTTTAAAAAATATTTTAAAACAAATTCTTCACTAATGATGAATTTACGGATGTGTAGAGCTAGATTTTCATTTTCCATTGAATTTCTACTTTTACTGATTCGCAAAGTAGATGTAACTTTGACGGCTAATTTTAGCTATAAAAAAGATACAAATCAAAAACTCAACTCTATATATCCTTAAGTTCAACATTCGAGTACATCGTGGCCAAAAATCACAAATTTAAGTTTACAAATCCCCTATGGGCAAAATATTTTGAAAACGGATCCGTTTTATTCCGGGTTATAATCCGTTTCTGGATTATAACCCGGAATTTTCCTGTTTTCCGGCTTCTAAAACGGATTTCGAACGGATTGTAATCAGTCTTGCCGGAAATGAGTCCGGATTATTTTCCGTGAAGGCTGTTTTATCATATATGTTGGCCCGGGTTATAATCCGTGAAACCGTTTTACAAACGGATTTAGAAAAATTGCCCAAAAATTATCACTGATTATAATCAGGAAATCCGTTTTACAAACGGATTTGGAAAATTAATCAAGATGACAAAAATAACTGCAAATTTTCAGATCCGATGATCGAAAATAAAAACGGACTGACAACGGATAAAATTCTCATTTTGCGGATCATTTTCTCATTTTTTGCCCATCGGGTCGCGTCTTAAACAGTCGGCGGGTTACTTCTATTTTCAACGTTTTTTGCGCCACATAGATTATAGGTACAGCTACCCTTAATGTGAATAATCTTTATACGGCATAGATATCTATGCTTTATATTACAGTGTTTTGCATTGAAGTATTCGCTACTATACCTTTACTTGGTCAAATTGATTTTGTTTTATGTGTTTAATTGGCCGAATTCTACTTCATACGTAGGGCTTCAAATAATGGCGGTGTGATTATCGAGTGGAGCTTTCCGTCGGCTGAAAAGGCCCATCGTGTGACGCCATCGCAAGAAAAATGTTGACGCAATTTTCCTACGGTCCTTTTTTTTTTCCCCTGGTATTCCATATATTCGCTTTTTCCTGGTGGCTGACGAGAAAGGCTGTACAACTCCCTCGCATATAACAAAGCTATTTTCCGTTTACATTATTCGGTAAGGGCGCAACCGCGTTTTATCGCACTGAAGTGGTGAAATAATTGCCGTCCGATGAGGGTTGCATCCGCATTCGAAAGCAATGTACCAGAATAACCGAGGCAAAAGCTAAACATTGAATTCGAGGCACGGACCGTGTGTATATACCCCTTACAATGAAAGAGAGCACGAAAAAAGAAAGGGGGTGAGCGCTAACTAGACAGTTCATAAACGGGTACCAAATTAAATAAAGTCACTTCTATCGGTGGTTCTAGCTTTCCCCCCTCCCGCCTCCCCGATCTTCCGAATCACCTCGACTCATTCTCACTCAATTTCCACTCGCTTCCACCCACGTAAGACTTTATACTTTCTCCCATTTGCGCGACTCTCTCGCAGTCCCACGCTGCTCTTTGTTTTTTCCTTCCTTCTGTCTTCCAATTTCCTTCTCTCGTACCCCGCGATCGGTCCCCATTCGCAGTCCTTTCTCTGCCTGTGCCCCCTTATTACTCTCTCGCTTCCTGTTTCGGCCGCCCTTCGCCACCTTTCTTCACCTTATTAACAACACATAATCCATACCCATGTGAAAATATTTACTTTGGAAAAACGGAATTTCATTTGCGAAGAGATTGCGATTGGGTAAGGCGCCCGGTGAAAATGAAGTGCGTACGGTGATCGGTCCCTTTCCAACGGGCAGGGGTAGGGAAGGGGAGATTAGTGGAAGGTATAGTTTCATTTTAGAAAAGATATCGTTGGTTTTGCGTCGGATTTTGTTGGGTGTTGTTGGTATTTTGTCTTTTCTTCGAGAGAACAAATTTTTTCGATGGATTAGAGGAATTGATGAGGATTACATAAATTCTGTTCAACTTATAGACGTAATAAATATAGGTAGACCATGTCCCAGTAATCGCTATAGTTACCTCGAGAGGTTCAGCTTGAACCATTTTATCAGAATTAATTGATGAAGGTAATGAATATGAGTTACATACGAGCTGATAAAAAAATATAAAATTCTCCGGAGAATATTGTGGGTGTGATTTGAGAATTTGTGTAAAGTGTCCGATGCTAAGTTGATTTTTTTCTGAGGTGTTTCGTGTCTATTAATTTATTTGTAGCTAGCAGATTTTTGATAGAACTCTTCTATTTTCTCTGTATTTGAATTAAAATATTTTGCCAGTTTTCTGAGCAAAAGGGACACTCTTATTCGTACTAATTATAACAAAAATCACCACTTCTGGTTGAATGTAAATTTGCCAATTCATTATACACGGGTACATACTATACATACTTAATTAACTTACAATAAAACTTTCAAATCATTTTATTGAAGGTATCTAATATGTGTGAATAATTACATGCCAGCAAAATGGCCAGGGGTTCCAAAATAAAATGAAAAATTTAAAAACTTCATTATATTAAAAGTAGGTAATATGTGTAAAAAATTACCTACTACTTTTGCTTATGTTCAATTTGATGCCCATTGAAACTACTTCTGGTTGATATCAGTTCTTTATAAATTAAATAGTGACAATAAAAAGTTATTGAATTATCGAATACACGACTGTATTGTTCGTTAAAATATTTGTCGGAGTTTTCTGAGTTGAATTATGAATATATCGGACCTCATTTCTTGAATATTATGGAAATAAATTAAAAAATTACTATTGTTCACTAATTTATGACGAATTATTGACGTATACGAATAGTATCTATGTTGAGTTCAATATCAACTCATTTTCTTCGACTGTTCAAGTCTATAATGGCGTCTTATGATATGCGCAATTTCTGGCTATAGTGTTCTCTTACACAAAGCTTTTACTTATCTGGACCATCTATGTGGTTCCCGTGTGATCGACGCCTCACTATCGGAAATGAGTATTTCTTACCGGAAGGAAATTCGTATACATTTTCAGTTACAACCCGCCAGACAATGAATCGATTGTGCTACGATATAAGACCGCCACAAAACGGTGGCGGGGTACAGCCAAAAACCACCGCATCCACTAAAATCTCGTTTGCTAATATGCAAAGTTGGTGTGAAGACGGAGGGTAAATGTGGAGAGAAGAAAAAGAGAGTAGAAGAATATATAAGAAATTGAGCGAGTGAGAGGGCAAACGTTAGAGCATCGAGTAAAAAATTTTGAGAGGGAAAGAGTTATGCGAATGTTGGGGGAAAAAATATAATAATCATAATAAAGAAATAAGGAACTGATAAGGAAAAGAATGAAGGGGTAAATCAAGCGTGCTATAGTTTACTCATTTTTTTCCTCTCTTTTTTGGCTGCATAGCATCTATTGTTCTTGGCAGCTTTGTTCCACATCACGTACAGAGAGAACGGTTTTTACTTTTTACCGCGGACAAATATCACGTTCGCGGGATCCACTTGAGCAGCGGAAAAAAGTCCCTCTTCCTCGGCAACCCACTCAGTCTGACCCCCTTTCGGGAGCGCCCTAGTGATTCCCTTCCTCCTGCCCAGCCTTTTCAACTCCTCCGCGCTTTGGTCGCTCTTGCGCCACCACCATTATCGCGTCTTGGAAAGCGCGATCTTTTCACAAAACGCTTCGTCGCC
Source organism: Parthenolecanium corni (assembly GCA_038050395.1). Lineage (NCBI taxonomy): Eukaryota > Metazoa > Arthropoda > Insecta > Hemiptera > Coccidae > Parthenolecanium > Parthenolecanium corni. The sequence goes on from JBBCAQ010000016.1 coordinate 424,861, forward strand.
CCCGTCCCCTCGACGTCGCGTAAAGAGTTTTCTTTACCCCCGAAGAAGCGGGTATGAATACCGAATGCGAGTTCGTAACAGAAAGTTAGACGAAGACGACGAGCGAAATAGAAAGAGCTGAGGTGCAGATAAATATAAAGCTGTACAGATATAGAGAGTGGTTGAGGGGAGAGCAAGAGAAAGAGCTGGTTAAAAAAGCTAAGTGGTGTATGTATCCCATATTTGAGAAATAAAATGGACTTACAGAGATTTTCGAGGATAAAGTAATGTACCCACAGTGAAAATTTGTTTCCTACAACGAACTCGAAGGGACCGGTGAATTTTGTTCGCTGTAATCGGAGTTTGTTGTATCTAACCATCACTTGTTACGGACAGTATTTAAAGGTTACGGTACATTATCCCGAATCCATTTCCCCGGATGGACAATTCACCAAATGCCAAACCCCCGAATTTTTTTGGCCCGAATCCATTTCCCCGAATGCTGTTTCCCCGAATCATATTCACGAGTGGACATTTACCCGAACGCTTATGTACCTGAATGTCTATTTCCCCGAATTTTTTTAATTTTTTTTCTATGCTCTACGCGTTATTTTAAGTAGGTTTTTTGACAAAAAACTTTTTAAAAGAAGTACCAGGTGGTGTCATGTACGACACCACTAAAAATTTTGAGATGGATTTCTCAAAGGACCAATATTTTGAGAACCCCTGACTTGTGTCATACGACGCCACCTGGTCCATTGAGGTTACTCTTGTGGTGTCATATATGACACCACCTGGTCCTTTGAGTAATCTAGTAAAACCTGGTATTTCTAGTGTCAATCACCTACAAATAGAAACTTTGTTTACAAATAAAATTGCAGCTGCTAAATATCATTTTAAATGGAGGAAATAAAAACAGAAATTTGGGGGCTTGTCATTCGGGGAATAGTCCATTCGGGTAAATGGATTCGGGATAATGACGGGTATTACCGTATTTGAGATGACCGATTTTATTTTTACATACGTCTAAAACTTGGATCATTTAGACTATATCAACTTTATCGTGAGATTAGCTGTCACTGAAAAGAATGAATAGTAATGTTAACTATTTTTTATGAGAAAACAGCGACAATTCATGAATTATTACAAATATTCTTAGCGTTTGTAGTTCTTTTTACCATCTTAGATGGTACATTCTAATCGTTGATTGTACATTTTACCATTTTTGTGGTAATTTCTACTAAAAATCGTGAATTGTCCCAATTTTCTCGTACCAATGATGAAAATTACTACCGCAATTTTTTTTCAGCGTAATTCATAGAATTAATGTAATTTTTTACGCTGAATTCGAATTTGGGAACCCGTTTTGCTCTACGTTGCGATTTAGACCCATTTATTGGAGCATTTTTCACTCTTTTTTTGGTCATATCTCGCCGGGGAGAGTCGCCGCCAAAACGGCTACCGGATTCGTGTTCAGCGACCTCAAAAACCCCCATACCAGTGCTCAACTTACAAATTTATTCCCTGAGCAGAAATCAGGAAATGCAAAGTTTTCGAACATACACATATTGTTTTAGGAGCAAGTTTCGTTTAATTGAAATACGTATTTATTAGCAAATTATCGAATTATCTGTCTCTGAGGACTATGTAGCACGACGTTAGGAGAAGTTTAGATTCTGTGATAGGGACTGGTGTCTTGAAGAAATTTTAAGAGGGCAGAAGTAGAGCTGTCAGTTTCTTCCAAGAGAGATGTACAGGAAAAGCTTTTGCAAGCTTATTGAGGTTGTGCTAGTTTGCTGGAGCAGTCTGTACAGATAGAGAATGCAATAATCAGAGCTATTCTCTTTTTCATAAATTACGATCGATCGTACGATTCAATTCGACTGATTCTTTCTTCTGACTGAATTAATTGTTCACCAACAACTAATTAATCGTACTAATTAGATACGAATGTCAAGATGTGCATACGTTCACGCTCATTACGAATTTCTCATTTTTCCTTTAAAAGAGCATTTTGCATCTTTTTCACCCTTTTCCCACCGCCGCGTACGTCCTTTTTGTCTGCCATCCACTATATTTTTTTATAGGTTTTGTTTAATAGGCGCGTTTTTCGTCAACTGCTTAACGACAAAAAACATAATTAAAAATTTTCGTATCCCCGAACACCGCTACTTTTTTTACCCCCTTTCTTTTCTGCTTTTACCCCATTTCTCTCTGTCTTTTATGACTAAAAACAAAAGGTGTACGTTTCGGAAACCCTTTCGTTTTTTTTTCTTTCATATTTCTTTTTTTTTTCTTTTTCTTTTTATTTTTGGTGAGTACTTGTGTTTCCAACGTGCAACTTAATCAGTAATTGAAGCTTCATACGTGACTAGACCAAAGTAACTTAGACCACTTCCACCCGTATATATCTTTTTTCACGCTCTCTCGTTCTACAAACGGTAATTTTTTTTTTTACTGCAGAGCTAATTAAATCCCTGTGTGTATACGTCGCGCATTACATTTTCAAATTCCAAACAAAGAGTAAAATGAAAAATGGAAAAAAAGAAAAAATGGGAGAAGAAAATAAAACACTGAGAGAGGAGAAAAAATTATGAAAACGAAGAGTTGTAGGAAAAAACACGAAAGATAATACAAAAAAATGAAAGAAAGTTGAAAAAAAAAAACATAATAATGTGAAGGGAACCGTGTAACTTTATTCTTAATAAGGGTCTAAAATAATTAAAATTATGGAAAAGCTACGTCATCCGTTGCGTAGGTAAGTACTTAGTTAGGGCTTTTCGACTTTTTTTTTGATACTCTGCTCTTCTTTTTCTCAGTGGTGGAGAGGGGGAGGGGGTGATGTTTGTTTTCTGCAAACGCGAAACTTGTAAGTAAGAATAATACTTGATGGGATTTTCACAATTCGGTGAACTTGAGAGAATACGTATAATATGTAAGAGTTCTAATACACATACATATATTATACCCTTTTGCATCTGTGCGTAAAATTAATTTTTTCAAATGGTGGACCGATAGTCAGTATTTATTTATTATCGTGAGAACGAAGTAAGATAATTAGGATACTGAGAATAAAAATACTAACGATTAGTGTGTTGAATATTAACTGGAGGACAGTAAAATTACTCGTCGGTATATTCCACTGCCATTATACACAAAAAAATGTCTATAGTAATTTTTGCTATTTGAATGAGAAAACTGTGACAGTTTAAGATTTATAGGAAAAATTACCACAAAAATAGTAGAATTATATACTATCTAAAAAGTACTATAAATTCGAAAATTATCTACAACGAATCTTGAATTGTCTCTGTTTTCTTACAGTTTTCGAAGTTTAACATTTTTTCAAATGTTTATAGCGTAACTGACAAGAATTTTCTCCTTGTTATCATTTCATAGTGCTTTTCCCGTCTATAAATTGACCTGCATTCTTGCTTCTCTCAGTAAGGTATGAAGTTGTTGCTGGAATTCACCTTACCTTCCAGTAGCATATATGTATCAAAATTCTGAGAAAAGTGTTTACGTGCCTAGAAAATGAAATTTTTCAACTTCGCCCTCCAAATTTCTGTCCTGAGTATCAACGGGACTGGGCTGTGAGATGAATAACCAACCTTTATGCCCACCCTTGATGTGTCTTTAATTTCTTGTGTTTTAGTGGCTCGAGATTAGGGCCTGGGGGGAGGCAAAGCTCCCCGAGTAGTTTAAAATTATCACTTTAAGATCAAATACATATAGTTGTTGATTATATTACTGATAAGTTTGAGTCCCTAATCTGTCTTCTTATCAAGTTCTTCCTTTTTATACCCAGCCTCTGTTTCGGTGACTTTTAATCCTTCCTAATTTCCTCACCACAGCCATCCTTTTCCTTTCTGCCTGATTCCTTTTATTTCTGTGTCATTTTGCAACCAGCAGCTTTCTAGAACTAACACATTTTGTCAGCCAAATAGGATTCTGCAGCGGAAATCTCTAGCATCGGATTATTATTATTATTGGTCCATGGTCCATACTGTCGAAGCAATTTCTTCTTTTTTTTCCTCGCTATGGCACGTACGTCCGATTTTACTTTCAATCGATTAGTATCCGCGTCAATAAACGACAAAACGGCGATTGTTATCTTTAAATAAACTCATCACATTATACAGGAGAACTGGAATTCACACCTGAAGGAAATCTTTTACCTTGTTTGAATGGCATTCGAAGATGAAATATTTTCATTTATCGCAGACAGACACAATCGTCACTGCTACCTTATAAACGTCACTTATATCCGTGGGTGGTCATCAACACATCTAGTTGAGTTTGGTATCTTCTTCTATTTAACCTTTGGTCTTTTTGCTGTTCTTTTTTTCTTTTTTTTTTCGAATGTGGTCAAAGATGATTGTCAGTTTTCTTCTTTCTTTCTTTTTTTTTTAAAGAAAGAAAAAAATAAAAATAATAATGATAATAATAATATAATGAACGAATAAAGACAGGTAGAAGACGAAGGGAGAGCCAAATAAAGTTGGGTGAAGACAGGTGGAGGGTAAATGAAGATACACAATCGTATATGTACCTATGTCTGCTGCATATATGGGATGAGAATGACTGTTCACGTGTTGTCTCGATTATTCGGGTTCTATCGTTTAACTTTTTAAATATTCGTATTGTGAAACTGACAATGCGGTGATTTCAAAAAAATGTAGACCCTTTTATTTTGTGATTTTGGTTTGGGTGTGCTCGTTGAAAGATTGAAGCTCAGATTATTGCATGTATTTCTCTCTTTTCGAGGAATTATACTTGTGCAATTTTTTCGTGAGGGAGATCATGAACTGAGAGGTGTCTTCAATTTAGAATAAATTCTACTTATTGAGTAGAAGTTGTCTGAAAATTGTCAATTTGAAATAGTGGCATGTTCGAGAGTGTGGAAATGAAAATCATGCATGTAAAATTGAAGTGATGGTCAGTGGTGAGCCACATGTTGTTTATCTTTGTTTTACACTCAAGTGTGCAATCAAAAGCCTTTGACGATTTTTGCTCGCTTTCCTCATAACTCCCTTTCACCTAAAGCCAGTAGTTTTTTGTTTACCAAATCTCTTTATTGTGGACAAATATCGCCTACTACTACGTAGAGAGGATCATAATTATATGAATGAGAATGTTTTATTTATTGCCTAAAAATCAAATATGATGGCTTCTTATAAGATGAATCCGTGTTACTCTTGGCACAGTGCTTATTTTTTCCATTTTTATCGAATTTTACGAAGTTCCAATTGGTTGGCTATACTGAGCTAATTCTTAGAAAATTCACTGAAACCTTTGAAGTACTAAGAAGATTCTCTAAAATCTCTAAAACTGCTCAAAAAAGTCTCTAGTATTCTGAGACAGTCCGAAAAATTCGTTAAAATCTCAAAACTATTAAAAATGTAACGTTTATTGATTGAAGTTTGCAAAAATAAACCTGATTTGAAACTAATAAACTGTAACTTGCTATTCTAGTCATAAAACATTGTTTGTATTTGATTGATAGGAAAATATTTTCATCGAAAGAAATTTTGTTTGTTTTCTTGTTACAGGTAGCCTGTATGTTATTTAACGAGAGTAATTTGGATATTTCTAAACGAGCGTGTAAATGACGGTGGCGGTTACCAGATGCTTGATGAGGGCTTTTGAGGTGAAGTGGTCTAAGCACCATGTGCGGTGGGTCTCGTTAATCAAAATTGAGAAAACATAATTTTGGATGTCGGTGAAGAGCCCCACGAATGGAGGCGCCTGGCACAAATACAGTTTCATACGTCTGGATGGAACTTCAAATCTGATTCATTTCTTCGAACGCGTTGGTTTCCACTTCGTCGTGTGTTGGTAAGTGTTTTTGAATTTTCTGAAATTTGGCATAAGAACACGCTCTGTAAAACTAGAAAATACGTGCATGAGTTCCCTGATTTTAATCGAATGAGAAATTTTAGGACAAAATTCGAGAATAACTAATACAAGCCATACTCATATAGTTGCAGCTGTTAAATTTTTTGACTGCGGTGTGGTTGTAATTTTTATGAAAAATTGGCACCTCGTACGAGGTGATTCAAATTTCGAAGTACGAAATGATATTGAGCTATGGTGGGTCGAAATTTGAATCTCCCTTCAATATACATAGTAGAATCATATTTCCGTGCTACGGCTAAGAACAGTATGGTAACCAGAAAATGATATCCAGGGCAGAGGCAGATGCATTTGCAAAGTAGCAGATTGCATTTGCTGGGTAGCATATTGTATTTGTTAGATAGCAGATTGCATTTGCTAGGTAGCATATTATTGCATTTGTTTGGTAGCAGATTGGCACTTGCTCAGTAGCATACCCTACCCCTCTGGTCTGGTTACGCTACTATGGGTTCTCGGCTGGTGTGCGGAAATATGACTCGAGTATGTTTATTAAAACTTGAGTTAAATTCCGACGCTCCAAAATACTATTGCATTATGGTGCGTCGAAATTCGAATCACATACTTGAGTGCTGAATTTGAGTTTAATCTTGGTATTAGAGGTATCTTTTTCCGAGTTTTAAGGTTCACCTTTTGAAAAAAGATAAAATTCGAGATGGTCAAAATAAAGGAACTGCGAGTTTCTTTTATAGTGTTATGAACTACAGTGCATGGTTTTCAGTGTACTAAATTCAAATATATTTTTAACTTGACTACTTCCTCAGAATCGAAAATTTAATTACACAAGATGGCTAACTGCAAAATGTAAATTAAGCCATGTCAAAGTGTAATAATCATCTTGTATCTACAATTTTAACTTTTGAGAAAGCCTAATCTGAATACATATCTAATTTAAAATTCAGAATCTTAGCTATGAGGATTACGAAAGGGGTAAAATGTACATCGAGCAATCAGAAATTGTGGTATATTTTTACAGGGCTAATTGTGCGTGTGTTATAAATAATGATTTGCTATGAGCTCTGAGCTTGACCAGGTTTTCCGATCTTTTTTCTACAAATTGAATATATTTATGGATGAATTCTATCAATAACTTTCTCCATGCTTTTAGTGCTGTTTCTATTAATTTTTCTTTTATTTATTGCGTTACTAAAAAAATGATTCACAATTGAATAATTTCTGCTGGGTGTCTGTAAGTCATGAAAAGTATTTTCCATAAAAAAAATCATGAAAATGTACAAATAATTAATTTTTTTATTTTTTACTCTTTCCATTTGTCATTTAAAGCGGGGAAAAGAAACAAAATAATATCGAGTATGTTGTTAATTTTTCTGTGAGCCTGAAAGTTTTTTAAACCTTCCATCAATAAAGGTCCATTTCGCCGGCCCCCAACATTTGGAATTTTGACTCGAAATTTTGCACACTAATTGTGCTCAATTTGTGCTAATTTGTGCCACCAATATTACAGTTTGTGCTGCCCCCAGCCCCCTCAATTTAAAATATTTACCTGAAACTTGGCTCACCAATTGTGCTCAATTTGTGCTAATTTGTGCCGCCAATATTACAATTTGTGCTGCTCCCCTTCACAAGTTACAGCCGCTTCAAGTTTTTGGGTCAGCCCCCACCATTCAGAATTTTTACTTGAAACTTGGCACACCAATTGTGCTTAATTTGTGCTAATTTGTGCCGCCAATATTACAATTTGTGCTGCTCCCCTTCACAAGTTATAGCTCCCTCAAGTTTTAGGCTCAGCCCCCACCATTCAGAATTTTTACCTGAAACTTAGCACACCAATTGTGCTCAATTTGTGCTAATTTGTGCCGCCAATATTACAATTTGTGCTGCTCCCCTTCACAAGTTATAGCCCCCTCAAGTTTTAGGCTCAGCTCCCACCATTTAGAATTTTCACCTGAAATTTGGCATACCAATCGTGCTCAATTTATGCTAATTTGTGCTGCCAATATTACAATTTGTGCTGTTCCCCTTAACAACTTCCAGCTCCTGCAAGTTTTAGGCTCAGCCCCTACCATCTGAGTTTTAGGCTCAGCCCCTACCATTCAGATGGTAGGGGCTGAGCCTAAAACTTGCAGGAGCTGGAAGTTGTTAAGGGGAACAGCACAAATTGTAATATTGGCAGCACAAATTAGCATAAATTGAGCAAAATTGGTATGCCAAATTTCAGGTGAAAATTCTAAATGGTGGGAGCTGAGCCTAAAACTTGAGGAGGCTATAACTTGTGAAGGGGAGCAGCACAAATTGTAATATTGGCAGCACAAATTAGCACAAATTGAGCACAATTGGTGTGCAAAGTTTCAGGTCAAAATTCTGAATGGTGGGGTGTAGCATTTCTTCAGCCCCACCCAAGGTTTTTTGCTAATATCTTTGGAAGGGGGCTTGCACAAATTCTACAATTTGCGGCACAAATTAGCACAAATTGAGCACAATTAGTGTGCAAAATTTTGAGTCAAAATTCCAAATGGTTGGGCCCGGCGAAATGGACCTCATCAATAATCATATACTATAAAATAATAGTCATGATTTTTTTTGGTGGAAAAGTTCATGTAATTCAGCTACCATTACTTGTTTGTTGTGCTGGGAAAGATGGGAAAAGGGATCCGGATGGTCTGGATTTTCTCTTGTACTGCGTATTAGGTTGCTGAATGTAACTCTCAGCTGCGGCATTCATTAAAGGAAAAATTTTGCGTGCTCGGTGCTATCAGAAAGTGATACGGCATTGTGTTGCGCACTTTCTTTAGATTGCGTGGCCCTTCACTAACAACGTAATCGATATAAAATTCATGTCTTGGCATCATGTATTCTGACACTAATTTTATTTTCTGGTACATTCGAAACATCCACGACTATAGGTACAGTAGTCTGTTGAGGTAGGGGCAAAAAGTGGAGAGAAAAAAAGTAAAGATTTGCCGCCGTAATCATAGCGGATTTGGCGTTGTCATGACTTGCGTATCTACAAAATGGAGAATACGGCGGTGGAATTTGGCTATAATTAGCCGTCATCAAATGTTTTAAGTTTACCTGGCGAAAGAATAGCCTAACAAGGCCTCACACGAACAGCCCACACAACACAATCGAAGCTGCTATTACCGGCCAGCAGAACGCTTTTCTTTCTGCTACTTTTTTTTTTTCGCTTCTCTTCTTCACTTGTCTTCATTTACTGCCTTATTCTGTGATTCTTCGATTGTTGAAGGAAGAAAATTCGGTCTGTCTGCGCTCTGTTTTATGACTACAAAGTTGTCTGCGGCTTCTGATTGATGTTGATAAAAAATACTAAAATGCCTCGAGTGACCTAATGCGGTGGATTGCTACTGAGGATGGGGTGCACTGTTCGTTCATCGGGCAGTAAGGCATTTACTCGTATTTTTGTAGAAATTGGAAAATACTGTGGAACTTCTATTAGTTGAACTTTGATTGGTAACTCAAAAATTTATATGACTCGAAGAGATTCCCATTTTTCTGTATATTCCTCAAAGCCACCCGCCTATAGAAAATTTCTTCTATATCTCTTAAATTTCAAATAACCTGGCCTTTATCTCTCGATATTCCATGATTCAAAGAAATCTTGCTTTCCCTTCAGTTTCAAGTTTATGGAATTTTAAAGCTAGAGCAGGGGCTTATATGGTTTCCATATATGTCTGCTCTTTGTTAGTAAGTAAGTAGTGCTTATTGAGACTGACTATGTAATAGCTGCAGCCTTTACTGAAGTTTTGTGAAGGCGAAAGATGAATTTTCTTTTACAACAAGAGATTATAAAAAGTATCCAAAAATGTTTCTTATAAAAACAAAATTGTTTGAATATGAAGCGCATAGGGACTTATAAATATTTCATCATAATTCTTTCCTGAAAAATTTTACTTGGTTACTTTTCCAGTCTTATAAGTAAATGTATAATGACGTCATCAACATCTTTTGAAATGTTATAACTAGTGTTCTATGTTATACATAGGTATGATGACGTCATCTATTCAGTTATAACATTGAGCAATATGTTATATCTAGGAATGATGACGTCATGATCTGTGTTTCCTATGTTATACGTAGGTGTGATGACGTCACCATCTGCGGTTCTATGTTATACGTAGATATGACGTCATCATCTACGGTTCTTATATTATACATATGTATGATGACGTCATCATAACATTGGACTATCACGGAAGGACAAAAACTGGCGGACATTATGTTTTTGGGCGAACATTATGTTTTGATTGACTAACGCCCAGTACAAAGAATTCATCTTCAATAATGAGACCATTTTGGAGCATTTTTCTGTAGTTTAAAGGTGGACCCCCTATCTATGACTAGGTAAGGGAGCAGTACAAAATGTTATTTTGCCAGTACAAAATGAGTACAAAATAATGAGACTATTTTGGAGCATTTCTCTGGATTTTGAAGGTCAGCCCCCTATCTGAGCATAGGTAGGGGAGTAGTACAAAATGTTATTTTGCCAGTACAACACGGTACAAAATGAGTACAAAATAATGAGACCATTTTGGAGCATTTTTCTGGAGTTTGAAGGTCAACCTCCTAACTGAGCATGGATAGGGGACCAATGTAAAATATTATTTTGCCAGTACAAAATGGTACAAAATGAGTACGAAATGATGAGACCATTTTGGATCATATTTCTGGAGTTTGAAGGTCAACCCCCTATCCGAAACTAAGTAGGGGAGCAGTACAAAACAGCCTTGAAGGCGAAAGATGAATTCTCTTTTACAACAGGAAATTATAAAAAGTATCCCAAAATGTTTCTTTTAAAAACAAAATTGTTTGAATATGAAGCGCATAGGGACTTATTAATATTTCTCATAAGTTTATGAAGAAAATTAGTATGTGTTCTATGTTATAGGTACCTATGATGACGTCATCAGCTGAGGTCTAATATTGAACTATAACAGAATCTTATAAGTCTATGATGACGTCATCATTTGCATCAGTGTGATGACGTCATCGTACCTATTTATAATGTATAAACTGTAGATGATGACGTCAGCATTTATACGTAGCATAGGTATGACGTCATCCTAACATTGGACGCTGTCCAAACAACAAAAAACATGGCGGACAAAATTTTGAACTAGGGTCCAGTACAAAGAATTCATCTTCAATATGCGCATGAGCCAATTTTGACTATTAATGGAGATATTCTTATGTATTTGACTCTTTCAAGGGGGCGGAAACTGGAAATTTTCCAGATTTTTAAAATAAGGATCAGTTATTTGATCCTCACTATCGTGAGTTAGGTAGGTAGGTACAACTTCTAAACTAAATACCACTCGAACATGTTGTTCGTAAATAAAAATAGATTTGTCTTTATTATGAGTGAAATGTGCATATAATCCTGACTCAATTATTAAGGTTTCAAATTGGAATCTAGTTGAACCTCAAATCATTAGCAGTAATTTTTCTTGAACTTGGTTCAAGTTTGAACCCCAATTAATTTGCGGGATGAACGCATTGTAAACTTGGCATTTGTGGCAGGGGTTGGAGGGTCCGGCACTCACAATAGAGTATCCGAGTATACTGAACTGTAAATTCACACGACAATTTTATACCATCAGCTGACATTATAATCGCCTACTGGTATCGGGCGATTTTGAGTTTTGTGAAGAAAAAATAAACTTCAAGTACCTTCACATTCTGGTAAAGTCGTCTTGGCCTTTTTTCGAGTCAACGATCCCGAAGAAAGGTGGCGTACAGGAAGGGCGAGTACATTATTTATATAGTTTCTAGACAAATGCTCATTTACTGGAAGAAATATTTTCTATATAATATTTACCTGTTCGAAATCCACTTGACGAAAGCGAATTTTTGTACTCGCATAATGTGTATCGGAGTGTGCATATGTACCTATGGGTGCAGTGGTTAAAGGCTACATACAGCGTGTGCACGTACGATTTGTACGTGGTATTGCGTATATACGTGTACAGGAAAAGGAGAGAGAATCGTAGGTGACATGGGGTGCAAACGCTGCAGGAAATCGACGGTTGAAGGTGGTCCTACGAGGGTGAGCTTCGATCCCACCGAAGTTGAGATTTGGTGTGGGCCCCCTCGGCTCCACACAACGCATTCACGCCAATCGAAGTGGATGTAAAATGGTCGTCTTCTCACGAACGTTATACTACCGCCGGCACAGTTATGATTAACATTGTTTTTTCGCATCCGAAACAAGGTACTCGAGAATGCGATGAATTTCGATACTACACAATGCTGTGCCGAGTATTAAAAGAGTCTAATATAGCGATCAGATCTTTTTTGGACGATGTGTGAATTTGCTGTTTGATAAATCTGTAGTTATTTGTGTGCACTGTGCAGCCTAGACCTATACATTTGGCTTCAAAACGTATGTTGCCCATTCGAGTAGCTAGATTTTTTTCTCTTTTCAATCCTCCCTCGTGTGGGAATACAGGACTAACAGGGTTTTTCCTCTCAAACGATTTCTTGATTTTTTTTTTCATTTTCGTCTTTCGTGCGAATGTCGCATTTTTTACCTTTTGTCTTTCGAACTTGGGATTTTTGTTAGCGATGAATTTTCAAGTACGTACCTTAAAGACTCGAAGTGCTAATGTGCTCGAAATGTGCGAAGATTGAAGTAGCATGCGGCTAACGGTTTATGGTCGCCGAAATTTATTGAAGTTGAAATGAGTTGGGATGGAAAATGAAGGAGGTGAAAGCATAACCGTTTTCGACGGGTGTGACGCGTCTTCAAATGTTACTACCCATATATTATGGGTCTCGGAATGATTCTGGATAATCCCAGTTTGAAGCTATAATTAAATATGGGCATTCGTATAAACGGTTTTGTCTCAACCTGAGGAGCCGGAAAAATGGGTTTATTAAGCGTAGCTCGGTTTTTAGAAATTCAAGTTAAAAAGTTGAGTACCTACTTGATGAAACAATTTTTGTATTTAATTTGCGTCGAATACGGCGAATGCGATGTCAGAGTAACCATAATTGATAATCCAAATATATTATATGCAATTATATTAGATGTTAATATGGTCTTCTCTTACATTGATTCATTATTCATGATTCTAGGTCCTAAAAATGTTTTGGTTATGGATGAAATTTCATCCATTGGCAGTTGTTACTGCTAATTAGGGTCGTCAGGATATTATTTCTTGAGAGGGGTCCGCCGGAGGCTCCTTCCTTCCCCTTTCCCTTCTTTTCCACCATCTCATTTTTCTCTCCTTACCACTTCTCGCTCCTATTTTTCTTATCCGAAGAGGGGCTTAGCCTCGCCGAGCCCCTCTCTGGCTACAGACCTGTATCGATTTATAATCTTTTGAGTTACTGTGATCCCTGAACCACGTTGGATACATACATACTGGTAGCAGCGAGACCATTTCTTGAGTTGGAGATAAACATACCTTTAGTAACGTAAGTGCAAGACATACTGACGGCTGCAATCCCATCCGTGCCTGAGCTCGATACTTGAAATAAATTTATCTTATCACCCACACTACTCGTACATAAGCTATATGTATGCTTCTATAATTAAATAGGAAAAATGCCGAACGGCTTCGTCATTTGTCATCCAAATTTAAGGTTGAATTCGCGCTCATTTTCCGTGTAAGTTGCCGCAGCTATAAAAGAGTTGCGGGTTAAATAAACGATGAGAGGGTAGTGAAAACCCCCCCCTCCCCCCAAAAAAAAAGCAACGACATAAAAACTATTTAAAAAAGTTTGAAAGTTTAATGGTCAAGCGGGGCGTGATTATATGGAGGGTGGTTCGACGACGAAGGTCTTTGTGCTCGTTTTTAATGTATACTAAATTTGGTGCCGAGAGTTGAGTGAGACGGACGAAGGGCAAGCGCAGGAGAAGTGCGAGCGAGAAAGTGGCAGTGTACAGTCGAAGGGACGCAACTGAAGATAGCATCTGGACTGGACATCCGAGTTATTTATTCGTGGTAAAATGTCTCACCGTTTTATGGTTAAATAGTTAAGGGATGTTAAAGATATACAAGCAAGAGAGGATGAGAGGGCGTATGCTCGGGGTTTGTGTGAGACGAGGGACAGTGTAAAGGGATACAACTTTCGATGAGGAGTGTCCTTGACAGCCGAAGAATTCCAACAGACCCGTATCACGACCACTATCTCTGTCCTCCTTTTTTTTCGCAGCTTTTCCACACTCTCTCTCCGCATATAACTCTCTTTTTATTCGCCTTGTGTACGCGATTAACATTTATTAATTCGACCGAACTTTATATACTCCGATTTTGGTATCCCTTTTTAGTGTTTTTTCACCCGCGCTCTCCCTTCTGTAGTTTATTTTTCGTTACGTGTTTGCCCTTGTCGGGTGCCAAAAATAGCGGACCGCTTTCGCGCTTCTCGTTCGAAAATATCTGGCATTAATTTAATGAGATTGTAGACTGGTGGTGACTGTCGGTTAGTGCGGATATTTTAGTATTCTGGTCATCATCGATCGAGAGAGGCGAATTTATTTGGATTTTCTGGATGGGTTTCGGTGGTCGCTTTCCATAGATATTATACTAGATAGACTGAGTTTATTAATAAGGATCGCCTTTGCAGCATGGAGCTCGAGTTAAGGATATTTGGTGGGAAGGTCATTAGTTCGTTGTGCAATAATCCACTTTTTCATTTTTTTTTTTGAGAAAAACGCGAAAAACAATCACGCAACTGAATTTGCGGCTAAAAGGTTAATTTTCTTACATTCTCTTTAGCTGGGAATACACTTTGCGCTATTTCGCATTTCGCGTTTCACATTTCGCCATTTCATCCTTTTTCGCGAAAAGTGTGTTGGCATTTTTTCGCGAAAAATTTTTTCACGAAAAAGGGTGAAAAAGATTTTTTCACATTTCGTCATGTTTTTCGCCTTGAGCGGTTTTTGGACGAAATCAAAAGAAAATTTCGGCGAAAAAAGTATTTAAACAAGGAGAATACATGAAGCAGGGTGAAAATGTGAAAAGTGTGTACAGCTTTTTCATGAAAAACAGTGAAAACGTGAAATAGCTGCGAAAAAGGATGAAATGGCGAAATGTGAAATGTGAAATGCGAAATAGCGCAAAGTGTATTCCCGGCTTTTGATTAATACTGCCTGGCGCAGTATTATGTAAAAGATCATTATCACACGTTCTCTTCAAGTTGAGTAAATTACTACTCAAAATTGTGCTTCGTAGGTTTTGACCCCAAACATGGCCATCGAGTATGTTTTGAAAAAAAATAATTCGCATTTAGTAGGTTGCACTTGATACAAAAATGAAGAGAAAACTTTATTAGGTAGATTTTATTGACACAAATTCTGGATTTAGCTGTTTTTGAAATCAGATGATTATAGTCGCTCAGCAGGTTTTGACACTTAACGATATTTTTCAAGTATAATTTGGAAAGGGTGAAGTTGATCTGGATAAAAATCTGATTGGGCCATCGAATTCCTCAGTATCAAAAATACCCTTCTCGATCAACATTTCGAAATTTTCAATTCTGACTTTTAGCAGATTATGAAAATGGACGGATTATATGAAAGTCACTGCTAAAATTTTTGTCAGTATTATTTTTATCTTATTTTGAACAAATTCTCCTTACCAAAAAACGATTTTGGTTTGTTTTTTCGGATTTATTTGGGATACGTTGAATTTGATGGTGTGTATAATTTGAACTGGGTAGGTACCGATAAAATCTACCTTGTGGTTTTATAAAACAAAGCAATATTTCTGTATTTTCAGTGAGGATTGTCAAATTTTCCTATTAGATATATGTACTCATGTTGAAAATTTTAGTAAGGTCCCTTTACATTTTTCTTAATGTCTGACTTTTTTCATAGTGAACGTATGCGGTTATAATAAATTCCGCTGCAATTTAGCTAAATAATTTTACTCTCGGTTCATTGATCTCGTACATGTGTACTTCACGTACGTGTGAATTGAATTTCGGATAATCGCTTCTCCCAACTCCAGGTGTACCTATCAGGTAACATTAGGCTAAAGCTTGTACCGGTGTGTTTGTGAAATTGTGTTTTTTGGGTCTTCGTATGAGTGTGTTTCGTTTTTACCTAGCTTGACTACCGTCTTTTTTTTTTTTTTTTGCTGCTCTCTGCTGTATATGTATATAGAGAGTAACAACCAAGCAACGTGTATGGTTTATCAATAACAGGCCCCGCCTTTTTAAATGTCGCCATTGTATTCTTGCTGCTTGTTGGGATAGAGGTGGTGCGCAAGCCCCCTAAATTTCGATATTTCTTGGCGCGTAGAACGTATTTTTCGCTTCTTTTTTCACCTTTTTCTTCCAATTCTGCTCTTATACTCGATTTTCTAATAGCTGGAGCAGCAACTTTTGCTACTATCCTAATCCGAAGAGATCCGCACGTTTTTTTCGGTGTCAAGTTGTTAATAAGTTTTACGGTTTTCTAATGAAAATTAAGGTATAATCTCGGGATCTCTCCAGGGACTGTATAGTTGTAACCTTCTAGGACTGCTATAAATGCAAAGGTCTCGGAATTTCTGAAGTAGAATCATAAATGGAACAGTTTTAGAAAAAATGGTATTGTATGTTACGAGTAAGAACAGCAAGCTGTTTCATGGTCTATGAATGCGTAAATTGTTGTACCAATTGAAGGCGAGTGTAGCAAATTTTTGTACAAGTATAATTATGACAGTGAATTTATGCCGAGGCTGACAGCATTGCTGCGACTATAATTTTGCAGCTTTTTGGTTGAATTTTTTTACCCCGAGGTTAGTCTAAAACTAATGCCTTCGTTAGTCTAATCGTTCTGATAGCAATGCTGGTACTTATATATAATTCGAATCATGTAATGACCAACAAAGTTTGTTACAAATTTGTCCCTCTAGATTTTCGTGCATCTCTCATCAGTTTATAGATGTTGTTCTTGTTAGTTCCTTGTTGTTACATTGTTGGGGTTAATCGTTAATCCACGTAGAAAATAATAACAAAATACGAAAATATTTGAGTGTTAGTTAAATCATCCACTTTGCCGATAGCATTGTTAGAATCTTAGTACAAATACACCATGAAATACTCGTAGCTCGCTAAAGTGAGTTATCAGCTAAGTACGAGTATATGTTTCATAAAAAATGTTTTCTAAGAGCTGAAATGCTGAGATATGTATAGGCTACCTAACTAAAAAGTAGCTATATGAGTGAAGAACGGATAGAACTATGAAATTGTAAAAATAATTGATAGTCTTTCTTTTGAAGGCTTATTAATTTCAAATGCATTAGCACTTTATTTTGAATGACTTATTCAGGTGCCTATGTACAAAAGAAAGCTGACATATGATGATTTACTAGTAGCGTGAGTTCATATTTTTGCACGCTGATATTTCTGAGGTGAAATATTCGTAGATGTGCCTTTGAGTTATACATTTCATAAATTATACTATAGTCTGTAGACCATCGTGAAGTTTCATATTTTCTTAATAGGTATATAATATGTTATTGATTCCAAAATTTGTCTGTGCTATTTGAAGAATCTAATGTCTTGTCGCTAATCGCAGGAATTAATGTAAAGCAATTTTAGTTTCTGCCCATTTAGTATATCACCTTTCGAACAATTTTTTATTACAAATTCGTGGCATTTTTCTGTTAACTTTCACTTCAAATTACGCTTCAACTCGATGAATTCTGCTTGGTATTTTTTTTTTCAAATTGTTTTATCGTTCACTTATCAGCAGTTGGGTGTATTTCGATAAATTGAGATCATTGATTCATCAAAATAAAGACAACTGAATTCAAGTATACGTTTAATTTCGGTTTTTT
This sequence comes from Parthenolecanium corni, assembly GCA_038050395.1. Lineage (NCBI taxonomy): Eukaryota > Metazoa > Arthropoda > Insecta > Hemiptera > Coccidae > Parthenolecanium > Parthenolecanium corni. Next base: position 442,503 of record JBBCAQ010000016.1, read on the forward strand.
CTTCAAATTATTTTTTCTTTCAATAGTTTTGTATACGAATGTAGGTAAACAAGGAATAGTAATTTACAAATAAACTACTTAAAATAACAAAAACTTTCTTTCTACACAGTATGTACAATTTAAAGACGGTATTAATTTATCATACATTGTACTCATGCGTACGGAGAGGGTACACCTTTAATTGGCATAACTTAAAAATAGGTACAGAAAATGCATTTTTACAGTTTTTCTCTTTCAATATAATTATAGTTACACTTTTTTTTTTTTTAGTTTTCATTTTCTTTGACAAAGATAATTCGTTACTTTTTTCATGCCTTAGTTATCAAGGGGGGGTTTTGTATATTTTTGAACAATATATATTTATTTTTACTCCTTCACAGCCATATAGTGTAGAAGAATTTCTTGAATTTGACCGTAAAATTACGTGTTAGCTTAGAATTGTAATCAAATTACGTCAGACAGGACATAAATTTATGTAATGTACCTATGTATCTTATTATGCCAGTCCGTCCAGTTAGTAAGTCTTTTATGAATTTTCATTTGATATTTATAAGACTATCGGTACTTCTTATGATTTTATCATGACTGGTTCAGTAGTTGTAAGTAGGTAGATATTAATCACCTTGAGTATAATGCTTGCTGAATAAGAGTACTTCAGGAATAACGAATGAGTGGAATTTGATGAACAATGAGACACAAATCAAAAATTCATTATCAAATTACTGTAACATCCATATAATTATACTGGGCATGCGTGTAAAATAACTTATGAGTGGGTGTTGTAAATAAGTGTGGGCCTGTCTTGAACAAGTTTCCCTCTGATACACAAATAAGTATTCTGTTTCAGAGGATTCCATTGGCTTGTATTCTAATTAGGTTGCAAGTCCGCGGCAGAAGTTTTCTTTTCCTTTTTCGTTCTTATAATAATTTTGCTAAAGCTATACCTGACGATTTTGCAAGAAAAATAAACTTTGCAATTAACACTACATTATCCAACGAATTATCATTGTCCAAAGAAAGCGAGACAACGAGAGAGACAGAGAAAGGGGAGCAGGAAGTTAGACGGAGAGTGCACCAGAAAAACGCTGAGAAAGAAAATGAAAAATGTACTCGGGGAAAAAAAAAATTCATGACTAGCGCAAAAGCAAAGTTGAAATCGTTATTGCGGAAAATTTGTACGTGCTTTTATGCTCAGCACGGCCTTTGGATAGAGGAAATGGGGAAAAAACGAAGAAAAAAAGGGTGGAAAAAATATGATCTCATATTCGACCTTTGGTCGGGCGGGTTGATTCGTGCTCAAGCATTCGTTTATCTTTTGGCAAAAAAAAAAAGAGTAGTTTTTTCCCTCTTTTCTTTTCTTTTTACTTTTTTTCTTTTTCGTGATTAAAGGTAAGCTCTGACGTTTGAAGAAAATGTTCCTATGCAATTCGAGTGAGTGAATGCCAAAAATAAGAAAGGAAAAAAAAATCTACCTATAAGAAGATTTTTTGCGTCGAAGAAACTATCTGTGAAGAAAATTGAAAATAGTCAACATGAAATGGAATACAAAATCATTCAGGGTTGCCACATCTATCACATTTCAATAGCCCTGTGGTAGCCTGCCACATTTCACCACCCAAATTCCATATTTTTATATTAAATTGAAAAAAATTTCATCACCATACAGCATTGTAAAATAATTTTCGAATGAATTTCGATATTTTTAAAAGGAATTTCGAGAAAACTAAAAGTATTATCAAACACACAGGTATCACTCTTTTTTTTTTACAAGTCATTTATTTTGTTTGCATGGTCGATAATCAGATATAGAATTTCATTTGGAATACGTGTGAAGGCCAAGCTTTCATTTTTGTTTCACGATGAAGGGTCTTTCACCATTTTCAATTTCCTTATTGCTTTTGAGTACTACATGAAAATTCCCCTTGTGAACATCGATAATCGAAAAGTACTTTTGTCAACAACTTGTTTATCTGCTCTGACAAATACAAAAAAAAAACAATAGTTGGCCTGTACAAACTATACCTATACTTTACATGAAAGGTTTCTAACGTAATCACAAAAATGGCAACAAAAATACGATGGTATCTTTTGTTTTTTTTTTCGTTTTCATTGTTTATGTATATTTTTTCATCCATTATACCAATATAGTCTTATTGCTCTACATACATGGTTGATTGGCCATATGCCACTGTTGAAAAGAGAAATGAGGAGGGCTAGTGTAAAAAGGACGAAGGAATATTTAAGAATATGTACATAAAGCCTAAAAAAAAATTAAAAAAAAAAAAAACTTACACTACCAGGCTCTACCTTGTAAAGGTAGATACGAGGAACACATATTGGTAGTTTGTTGTTGGTGATGGTGGTGGTGCTGCAGATTTGGACGTTGATAGGCGGCCATATTTGTTAGGAGAGCACTGGTACTATTGCATGAAACCTGTTGGTGTTGCTGCTGCTGCAGTTGGTGTTGAGTCTGGGGCTGGTGCGCGCCGCCAATTTGATTTAAATTTGGACTATGGGTGTTGCAGTGGTTAGATAAGGACTGTTGGTTTTGGTTGCGGCTCTGCGAGTCCGACGAATTGGAACATGGTTTGCCATCTTTGACTAGGACCGGTACTGCGACACGACGAGGTGAGCTTTGTGACTGCAAAATTAGCGATACAAGGTAGTGTAGGGTTAGCGGTGACTATATATCAATAGTAGATCAACTGAGACTTGAAAAAAATGTTTGGTGCTCGAGTGGAATTAATCGAAAAAATGTATGGTACATTACCCTATGGGCAAAATATTTTGAAAACGGATTCGTTTTATTCCGGGTTATAATCCGTTTCTGGATTATAACCCGGAATTTTCCTGTTTTCCGGCTTCTAAAACGGATTTCGAACGGATTGTAATCAGTCTTGCCGGAAATGAGTCCGGATTATTTTCCGTGAAGGCTGTTTTATCATATTTGTTGCCCGGGTAATAATCCGTGAAACCGTTTTACAAGCGGATTTAGAAAAATTGCCCAAAAATTATCACTGATTATAATCAGGAAATCCGTTTTACAAACGGATTTGGAAAATTAATCAAGATGACAAAAATAACTGCAAATTTTCAGATCCGATGATCGAAAATAAAAACGGACTGACAACGGATAAAATTCTCATTTTGCGGATCATTTTCTCATTTTTTGCCCATCGGGTAGTTTTGCGTCGTAATATTTCTGACAAAAAAGGTTCTCTGCATTCTTATGATGAAATACACATCAAGAGGGCAGATAGCATTTTCTTACAGACATTTCAGAAAGTGTGAAATCTTGACTCTTTCGCCTAACTTCGGCTTTTTGCAACTTTTTCAACCTAATATAAAGGCTGTTTTTGAGCCAATTTAGTTTTATTTATGTCTGAAGTATGGGTTTTTTCTTACATGCTACGAATCCTGTCATCATTAATTATGAAACACTTATTGTTTTAAAAACGCGTCTTTTCTTGCTAGTCGCATATTGAATTAAATTCATTGGCCGGGCTCTTGGATTATAAGCGTTTCATCAAATTTCCTCAATATTTTCAAATACATAGTGAACCTACTGTACTCGACCCATGAAGAAACCGATAGTGAAACGAACCCCTTAATTCGAACTTTCCCTCGTTTCACCGAAGAAAACCCAAGTTCAAATTTTTTTTGTAATTATTTTCAAGTGTGAAGACCCGAACGAACGCCCTATTTGTCGTGAAATGCCATGAATATCAACCCCGCCATTTACTCGTACAACTGCAGCGATTCGACGTTGTTTTTTTACGGGGGTTTGACGCGTGCGAGGGTTGTAACCACCCTCTAATGGCGTAATCTAATAAAGTGCGAGTCTGTAATTAAATTTTGCTGGTGGGTTAACAACAGGCTTATCGTCGAATTGTCGAGCGCCATCCCGACGGTAACGAAAGAATGTTGAAATAGTGTGAGGTCCTACAAGTGCTTCTATTTTCTTTGCTGATAGTTTTTCTATTATTAAAATCATCTAAGCGGTCAACAGCTGTGAGCCAGAAATCTATCAAGGGGTGATTTCCTAAAATGAAGGACAAGATAGAATCTCCCGATTTAATTGCATCATGTAAGAATACAATGGGCTCTAGTTATGTGGCTATTTGACCTATAATGTGGAGGAGGAACCATTTTATTGGTCGATTATTTTAATACTTTGTGAGTTCTCTCTACGCGATAGGGGCGCCGAGAACTAAATTAGGCCACCGTAAGAATTTTTTTACGGAATTGGGGTGCATGCGCTAAGATTATAGAACGCACAAGGAAACCAGGCTCGAACCCGTGATCTTCGCTTTCGACACCCGCGTCTCTATTTAGTGTTCCAACTAGGTCCTTCTTAAGATACTTCACGTATTAACAGTATATTGTTTCACAATGTCATCGTCATGAATTGCAATATATTATATCTTTCAACTACAGACTTTTCAAAAATATTGTATAAAAGTTTATACCTATTCTCTAAACGTAACCCTGGGTTTTCAATTTGAATATTGAACGCTTGTGACAATATTATATAGATGAATGCAGACCTTATTGATTGTATTGAGGGTGGTTGAGAGAGGTGAAGTACTTTTACTATCAATGCTTGAAGGTTGAACAAAAAAAAACAACGAGAAATGAGTTGATCCTCATGAAAAGTTCAGTATGTTTAGTATTGTGTCGATGGGTGGGCCTGTTGGTAGTTGGAGTGCTAAGTAGTTATGATATGTAAGTGACATATTTTCAACAAAATGGAAATATGCACGAAAATGAGCCGATATTGGTAAGAATAAGAACCAGTTTTTTTGTACTCGTTTCTATAGTCTAGGTACTTATATTTTATTAAAAGTGTTTCTTATACGCTTACTCACTGATAAGCTTGTGAAGTGTAACAATATAAATGAGTTTATGAGAGTAGACACACTTGAAAAATGTAAATATTTGAATTTTACCTGATTTTGAGCATTTTGTTCAGCCATTGCTTTCTCTTTCGCTTGCCTTTTACATTTGTATCTGTGGTTTTGAAACCAAATTTTCACCTGAAACATAATGAATTTTTTATTTCACAAAGTCGCATATTAAAAATGCTAGTGCAATATGGCTAAAATAGATGTGGAGTCAATAATCTTTTGATTGTACGACATTTTCTCTAACGCGAATTCCCTAATAACACATTTTATCTAACGTAATTTTCTCTAAAACTGTTTTTACTATTGACGACTTTCCTAACGTCACTTTCTCTGACGCATTTTCTCTAACAACATTTTCTTCTAATATACTTCTAAAAATTTTTTTCAAAAGACCCCCACAACCTCAAACCCTTCCCCATTACTAAACATCCAACCCCACCCGAACCCACCGCCTATTGAAATTTCTAACCCCCTCCCCACCCTACCACCAATTCTGCTTTGATTTGTAGGAAATTTTAGGGAAAAAAGTAAGTAAGAAAAATGTTGTTTTAAGAAAATATATGATTAGAGAAATTGACCTTAGAGAATTTCGCAATTATGAACAATGGTTTTAGAGAAACCGCGCTAGAGAAAATGTTATGGTACCTAATCTTTCAGAGGAAAAAACTGAGAAATGGGAGATGAAAATAACGTGAATAAATTATTACATGCTCGCATACTGCATTACACTGCGTCTGTTTCTCTGCGTTGTGAGTTGACAAAATATTTTGTTATTTTGAAAGTATTTCACAATTGAGATGATAATTTTGGCGACAGTTTATTTTGTACATTCTGTTACGAGTCTGTGAGTGATTTTACCTCATTCCGAGGTGAATGTAAGGTTCAATGGGATTTTTAAATTGTTGGGTTGGTGAAAAAATTTCAAAAGTTTAGTTGATTTATTGTTTGAATAAATGTTCAAGAATATTTTTCAACGTTTCAGGAAAATACAAAATATTTCTTTACTTGGTGCATGAGTGCGGGACAGAAGATTGGCCTATGTTCGATGAAAATTATCTCTTTTGTTTTTTTCGCTCAAGTGATGTTTTTTGGTGCCTGATGATGTTTAACTAGCCACAAAATACTGAATGATAATTTTTTGCGACTTAGCAGGTTTTGAACTTGGGCCGGAGTGACTTGAATAGTTGATAAGGGAGATGAATGTAACAGTAAAGCACATGCGCGGGGATTCTGAATCTGAGACGTGAAGCTGAATTTGAAAAAAATCTATAAATATGGTACACTTGGTGTGAAAACTGGAAAACAATTTTTGTGTAGATAACAAAGCATTATGAAGCCATTGAGACGAACTTCTGCGCAGGTGAACTGCATTTGAATTTCCTTCTTCCATGCTGGTTTATTGTATCGTTCTTATGTCTCTTTTCATTTTGAAAATTGCGTAGCAATATGTAAACATGAAAAAATTTCCATTCTGCTTACACTCTACACCCTCGGTATCTTGGTGTACCTACCCTTTCAAGAAAAAAAAATAAAAGAAAAGGAAAATCCGTCGACGATATGCAAAGTACGCAACTTTTAAGAAAAATCGGACATTTTCCCTGTGTTTTTCTTTCGCGAATATCGTTACATATTCATGCGACTATACTCCTTCATTTTTTAAATATTTCAGCAAAAAAAAAAAAAAAAGAGGAAAAGAAAAAAAAGATAACTCGTAGTTCTATGAAAAACAGGGTGACAGAGGGAGTAAAGCTAAGAAAGGACATAGCTGGGGGAAAAAAAAAAAAAATGAAAAACGTAACTTGAAAAGCACCAGAAAATTACGAGAAAGGTAGGTATATGAAGAAGGGAAAAACTGGAGGGAAAGCAACGTGAAGGAATAAGTGAAAGAGGATAGAAAAAAAAAAAGAGGAAAAAAAATTAATGAAATTCAAAACGTTGAATAGAAAGCGTCGTTGCGTAGTTTATAAAAATGATAAAAGAAGCGTCTCGGCACTAAAGGTGAAAGTCGTTAAACGAGAGGGGGACATAGAAAGTTGAAAAAAAAAAAAAAATAGAAAAACCTTGGTAAAATTGATATGCGGCGTCGTAGTGAAGAAGTGAGAGAGAGGGAGGAGTAAAAGAAGGATTCGAAAAGTGGTTTATAAAGTGGTATACGAAGAAGAAAAATGAAAAAAAAAGTTCGAGAGTTGGAAAAAAAAAGTTAAGACCTCCGTGGATTATTGTTAAATGTTCTCAAACGCTCTCCAGCTTCTGAGTACGTCTCTTTCCCTTTGGAAATTGCACTTTTAGAAGGTTAACAATGGCTCAATAGCTGAAGTAAGCTTATCTTCTAAATTGCAAGCTTTTTTTTTTTCCTTCTTAACCACTACTTATTTACAACAGTCATCCGTTAATTGCTTACTAGTCAATCGTATTGTGTTTGACTTTTTTTGTCAGTCTTTTTGCGTGAGGAAAGAATCAATCGAATGAGAAATTAGAGAATTTTTTCACAATTTGACAAAGGTGGAATTACGAATTTATGTGGAGATGTGGAGTTTGTAATTGTGAGACGTTTTTATGAGAATACCTCGAGACAAAGAGGATTTCAAAAAGAGGCAGTTTGCTGACTAGCGGATAAGTGCCCGAGTTTTTAAATCGTCAGAATTAATTCTCATTTCTGATCACCGGAGAAGCCTTTTAGGAATTCTCGAACCATAGCTCAGCCTATTCGAGAATTTTCATTAAAGTAATTTTTCTGTTCAGCTCAGTCCTTTGTTATCTCTGCAGTTTTTCCATACTTTTTTATGCTTCAATTTTAATTGCGCTGCAATAATTCATTTCCCATAGCCTAAATATTGTCTATTTTTGAGACAAAATAATAGTGACTGGAGGAAGAAATATAAAATTCATCAATCCTTATCAACAACATTGAAGAAAATCGTGAAATTTTGGGTAAAATTAGAAGCGTAAGAACCTTCTGGCAAAGAGGAACATGTTTTTGTTTTTATTTTTTTAATTATTAATTCTCTTTTTCTCTTTTTCGTTGATTAAAAATGTTGAAGAGAAGTATATGTTTCATTTAATACACTGAAAAAAATTTTGATGATATAATTTTTACTATTTGTATGAGAAAACTATAGGGCAATTCTAGATATTTTATAGATTTATAGTAAAAATTACCACAAAAATGGTAAAATCTACTGAGATGGTAAAAAGTACTACAAACACTGAGACCATTGGCGATAACTCCGTGAATTGTACCTACCTGTTTTTGTTAAAAAAAAAATAGTAAAAATACTAGTAACTAGCTTAATGCGATCTATTTCATAGTGTAAATTTTTCTCTTTGTGACGATGATGATGGGCTTTAGTTATTTGACTATTTTACCGAGAATCTGAAATAATCGAATATTTTGGTGCTTTATAAATTCTCTTCACGCGATCGAAGCACCAAGTACTAAACCGCGATTTCGGAATTTTTTTGAATGAATTCGGGAAGATGCGCTTAGATTGTAGAATACGTAAGGAAACTAGACTCGAACCAGTGACATTCACTTTCGAGACTCGAGTCTTTATTCAATGTTCCAACTAATCCCTCCTTGAGAGACTTTGTGTATTTATAAACAGTATGTGTTGTTGCTAATGCCAGGCAGGCAAGTGAACGTATGAGCTGAAAAAAATGAACAATTGGTGATTTTTACTATTTCTTTAAACGAAAAATGCGACAATTTAAAGATCATAATAAAAATCGCTATGAAATTGGTGACTGAGTAGTGAAAACCAAAAAGACGATTCCCAATAACTTTTGAGAAAAATGCATTTGAAGTTTGCATGGGTGAGCAAAACTGATGTTAAAATCAAGCTATAGGTTGATGAAATAAGGAGTATAACGAAGAAGACTTGGACTTCTATAGTATGCCGAAGGAGAACTGTGCAATGCATTTACTTTTGTTGGCTTTGTGTCGTGATTTCTAATTGTTGGAGGGGGGAGGGTGCGGGCAGTTTAGGCAATAGTTTCGAATGTCGATACATTTTTTCACAAATTTTCATGAACCGTATCTATTACGGTATTATAGTACCTAGTACCTTTGTAGGCTTCTGCAGCCCACCATGAGGTGATTCTATGGTAACATTGTACTGTACGGATAGAACTGTTGACTAGAAAAAGATAGTTTCAAACTTATAGGTGGTCATTATGCGAGTCTATAAAATTGCCCTTATGTAGTTTCAATACTGACACTAAATTGCCGAAATTACAATCAAATGAACCCACGTTATTGTCGTGTTGTTGTTATCATCCTCATCTCGAATTTCCATCAACTTAACAGTCGTTATAGTACCTTCACCACTTCCATATTTCTCCCCTTGGCACAAGTTTTTTTTTTTATCTACACATTTTAATCTAATTTTTCAAAAGCATTTCAAGAATTGTTTTCCTTTTTCTCTCCTATATGTGTATATTCTCCTGCTCTATTTTTTTCCCCTACTTTTTCTTCAATGGCAGCCGGGCAGGACATGTATAGGCAAGCTGGCGCAAATGTAAAAATCGCAATGAAATATATGCGAACGGTATAGGTAGGTCTACATATGGTTTAGAAAGAAGGGGAAAAAAAAAACATAAATAAAATAAATCGACCAAAAAAAAAAAAAGTACACCGGTATCGAAGTTGGGGGGAGCTGTAAGAAAGATAAGGGGTGAATGGAGGGGGTTAGCTTTTTAGACACCGGGTGGGTTATGGGGAGGAGTGAGGGTACGGTCGTACTCGGCGGGTTTCGAACCCGGAGGAATATTATAAACGACAAAAGAAACGTTTGATTTCGAGTGGGTAAGAGATTTTTTCAAGTACCCAACGACTACGATGCCTAGCTGCGCTCGAACAATGTAACAAAACACAATGAATTACCCAATGGCCTTTGCTCCTCACGTATATATATATATATATATATGTGTGTGTGTGTGTGTGTGTGCTTGAAAAACGTCGTCGTCGTGCCTTCCAAGCCCCCTTAGCCCCCTCGGCATGGTTTTTCGTAAATAGCAAATGGTGGCAGATGTTAAGCTTTTCATTTTTTATTTTGGAGGAGAGACGAAGGGGAGGTGGTTTGGGGAAACTATTTTTTTGCTCGCTTTTTTTGGGAGACTCTCCCCGCTTCTGGCCTTCGCTTTTGCTTCATTTGCTTACCTTTTCTTATATGCAGTAGGTACTGTCGTGTATTTTCTTTCGAAGTCCCCTCTTTGAAGACTGCAGTGTTTCGCTATATTCTCGCAGGGGTTTGTAAATTTTACGTCGTGTTTTGATAACACCCCCGAAAAATTGTCGACCGTATGATTCGAAAGGTCTGGAGTAATTGTGTCTTTCGACGAGAAGAAAAGAGTATACAGCATCGAATTTACTATACACGAATTGAAAGGGGGATATAATCGACGCTAGATACAGATTTAATGAGGTGACTGGATGGCGTGTTCTTGCGGAATGATAAGATTTACCAAAATGAATGGAGTAGAGGATGTTCGCGGATAAATTTTTTTTTTTTTTTTTTTTTTTTTTTCAATGCAGAGGGTTAGAGAACATTTTTTTACCCATTTTATATATGCGCAGTCGTTTTTGTACGAGATGTTTTTCTCTTTTTTTTTTTTCTATAATGTAATAAAGGGTGGATAATTAACGTTTGTGATGAGTAAATTACGGGAGAAAAGGTACTTTTTCGTGAAAAAAGTATGGAATTGTATAGTGAATTGTATTTTGACGCTCACTCAGCACGTTTTATTGCTTTAATATCTCTTAATTTGTGATAATGTACCTACCTGAATAACATATAGAATAGTCTGATTCGCATTTTCTATGATTTGAGAGAATTATAGTGCGAAAATGAAATGAAAATTTGGGATGATTCGTGAATTAAAATTCAAAATGGACTCGAATTATTTTCATTCTGATAAGCTATACCTATCGGAATTTGCTTCTGCTCAAAGGATTCGGAACACAGAAAAAAATTTTAAAATTTGGATTACTTTCTTGCTATGAATATCAACTTCTTAATCTTCATCTCATTATATATGGTTGAGTTTAGATTGAAGGATTTGATTTTTGAATATATTGAAATAGATTTGGATTACTGTGTTACTGTAAGAATTTATGAGAGAAACTAGTGACGCACTCTGAAAGCCTTCAAATATATACTTTTTCAAAATAAGAAAATAGCTCATTCAATGTATAGCTTTGTCAAACATTACGAACTTCCCAGGGTGAGAAGTGGACTTAGACCACTTGATGATCGTAGGCATGTCATTTATTACTAAATATGTACTTCTGACCTACGCCAGTGCTGCGTATTCATAGAATATCCATTCTTCTAAACTTATGATTGAGAAAAGTGTTTTTAACGTCTTCTTTGGCGAGGAAAATTTATCGAACCAATGTTTTGATTATTTCCTTCGTTTTTTTCTAGCAAATGGATTTTATATTTCTATAATACCGTTATAAACCGCAATAATAAGTCCTTAAATTTTTTTCCTCATCATTTTCGCTTAAAATACTTTCATCAGTTGAATGACGAGTTAATTTCTTCTCACATCCTATCCCTCGGAGACTCTGAGGTAATTATAAATAATTATTCATCAGGTTTATTGTGATTTTTTCCCCAAGTTCAATGAAATCAGCGTTTCATTTCACGTTGACAACGCTGAAAAGTAATCGGAACGGTGAAAAAAAGGGGAAGTAACATTTTTCGTAAAATTCGTGAATGCGTACTCGTATTTACGGCGAACTGATTATGCAATTTTCGATACAATCGGAAATCAATACATGTTCTCAAAAAACTGGTCTAACGTAACTCTTAATAAACGTGTGTAAATGTGAATGACTCATACGCCTGAATATTCTACAATGAATGAAAAAAAAAAATTATTTTTCTCAAGTTCTTGTTTGATTGGGCGTTAAGATTTTTTTCCCATTCTTCTTACTCGTATTTTCTACTCAACGAAATCTAATGCTTATTATCCTCATCGCTGTAAATATTGCAACTACATATCGAATCTTTATACAGATCTTGTGCATTGATTTGATGCTTCCGATATTTTTGGCCAAATTATTGTACCAATTGTTGCAAAAAAAGAAAGAAAAAAAAAGTATAATTTAGTACCTTATCAAAATTGGAAAAAAGTCATTCAAAAAAAAAAAAAAGGAAGAAAAAGTTGATGTAAAGTAATTAATATTTTCTATTATTTTGATATTGATAGTATAAATTTTTAAAATAATATTATAGAAAAGTGAGAATAATACGAGTAGGCCTATATTGTCGATTAATGAAAATATTTTTGAATTTTTCTAATCTGGACGTAGCAGTTTTTTGCTTTAAGGTAAAGACGATGTAGTATAATATATGGCGTGGAGTATTTTTTTGAATGGTTTCTAAGAGTATTTAAACATTTTGAAGATATTTGTACGTATTTACATATTAAAATATGTAGGGGTGATGAACTGAAACGCGATTTTCTTTTCTGTTAGAAATTGACTGTGTTGAAATAACACGCTTCAGTTACTCATTCTGGCACTCATTTTTTATACTACCAGCCGACCACTCTACTGAACGTTTTGAAAAATGAACTTAGTCTTTAATGTTAGGTCGCATGTTTTTGCATCATTATCGAAAAACAATTAAGTAGATTAATTACAGCTGTCCCACGACGATTTGTCGAATTTGCAATCTTTTATATTTGTATATTTCTCCATTCTTTCGACCTGCTCTCAACTCACCAGAGACCCTCCGGAGTAGCGCCTTTCAAATTAATTCTACATTTCTTTCATTATAGTGTCAATCAACAAAATGTCGCCCAAAACTCGAAAATACAGTCATTATTTGTTTTACATCCACTTTTGCTTACACCCTTTCACGTTGTTATTTATTATTAATTTTTTCCCCTTTTGTGTATGTCTTCGCGCATATACCAATCTACTTTGGCTCCCAGCGTTAATCTGAATTTTTAACCAATTCCGTCTACCATTTTGTACGTATAATTTCTCTATGCCTCCATTTCCGTTCTTTCCTCAAGACCTACCCCACAACCGCGAGTTATTTCCGTTCAAAAATTAATCTCTATTTTCTGTGTGGAGTCAATTTAAAAAAAAAATCGAAAATATTTTTGTGTAATTTTCGGATGGCCGGAAATCCAAAAGAAAAGAAGGGAGCTCACATAATTTTGACTGGTCCGCAAGAACCACTTGAATGACTTTCATATAATTTCGATTTCTATAAGAATGGATTCTTATTTTCTGGTGGCATTATTTGGTGTTTTTTTTTTTTTTTGCTTTACCTTTTTTTTCTTCGACGTACGTACAAAAACTTCGAAAATTCTTTTATTTAATATGTTGGTACACGTTTCTCTGTGAAAAACTCTTAAGTGGGCGTATTCAATCGTTTCTCTATCTGCTTTTTTTTTCTCTGCATTCGATCTCTACCTTTCTGTGCTATTTTGTCAACGAGAAGTTGAATAGTTTTGATTAGATTTTCAATCTACCTCGTCCTGGCTATCCTTTTTTAGCTAGCAGAATGTTGTGACAGCTGTTCCGCGCTGGTGCCGGTGCGATAAAGATAGAAAATTGGAAATCGATGAGCGAGCGAGAGAAAAAATGACGTGAAAAATGTTGAAAAATGAAAAGTAGGGGAAAAAAGGTAGCTTATTTGATGGTGGTGTGCGGTCTATGTAAACACACTGTAGACAGGGGACAAAATGTGTACAAGGTATGAGGTAGGACACTGACCTGCGTGGGTGTCAGGTGGATTATACTGGCGAGATGCTCTCGTTCTGGTGCTGACAGGTACTTTTGTATTTTGAATCTTTTTTCTAATTCGTATACCTGCGAAGAAAAAAAGATGTAAAGGGTTTATAAATGTTGGCGAATTTTTATGATATAAGCAAAATGTAGTTACACTACATATGAGTCTTGTACACAATTAATAGTTTGTATAATACAGGTCAAGAACTCAGAGTAAATACCGGACAATTGCTCGAGTCACGTAATGTGAGAAAGTTTTCATTCTTGACTAAAAAAAAAAAAAAATACAATAACTGGAGAGCATTTTGTAAGTTATTGGACGTATTGTTTTACATAAAAAGGTTATGAGGATGATAAAGTTATTAAATTGAACCTTTATAAGTTGGACTTCAACCTTGTGAAAGCAATTATAAGACTTGACTATTACATGCAAGACAAATTTAAAGTTAGATTGCTTTTTGTTTTCCATGAAATGTGGGGCTACCCGCTTTTAGAATATCAAGGATGAGTGTTGGAGCTAAGGCTGTCCAGAACTTGAATAAATCATGATTCTTTCAAGTTTCCTCCTCTTTGCCTCCTTTTATCATTTCATGTGTAGTAAATTGTTCTTTTTTGAAAGGTTTTATGAAATCTCCTCACATTAAGTCAAGGCATAACTTAGAACCCTTTCACCCTTTTTCCGAGTATAAAATCATGAAAATTAACATTGTATAACTTCGCAAGTGTTTTTTAAATGTAAATTTTCTGTCTCCAACTTTAACTTCCCCTAAAAATTTACCAATGGTTAATTTCACTTTTGAAGCATTTTTTTGCCAGCTTAAGTCCATAGTTTCGAGTAGACTACAATATAATGTACTTCATTTTCAAAGTTCAATTTTTCTGATAATAGTGAAAAAAATGTTGAATGGCTTAGTGTCCTAGAACTGATAGTCTTTTTCAAACTGATTCATGTCTATTACCACTCTGATCTGAAATTAGCCCCTCCCATTTCTGGGAAAAAAGAAAAACTAATTTATGTGTACTAAAACTCTGATCATTTTCTTTTTACACATTTTATTGAGTTTTTTTTCATGAACTAAAATTAGTGCCTTATCGATCAAATAATCATTCATACTCTGTCTCTCTCATTAGTGCTCAATAACTGTGTACTCAAAAACAAGTTCCTATAGGATTTTCTTAGAAAAGCTGCTAATAATGGGATCCAAATCATTTAGGTGTCAATATAATTATGTGGAATTTCATCACGGTAGCCTGCAGCCTCCCAAAGCAAAAAAAATTTTTTTGTCTTATTGTCAATACAGACATGATATTTACATTCTCATAATGTATTTTCGGGGTACCATCTGCACGATACAGTAGCTCGATAATTATACGAGTGGTCAGTCTATTGCGTAAGTAGTCTACAAAATATTGTTTGCTGACTGATTTTTTTTTCCTTCTATACCTTTTGGACATTCGTCAATGTGTCAGCAGAACTCATATAGTTGATTATTTGCACGACCATACCAGTTTAAATATGATAATAAGGCGTATATACCGATGCAAATGCATATACGGATACACGAGTATTTATGATGTCGAAAGTTCTCCTTCGAGGATATTGTGTTCCAAAAAAAAAATTCTTGGTCATAAAACTACTTTCGAGGTGTCACGTCATGAGCGTTCGAAAACAGAGAATGACATCGTACTTTTTTGCCCTCAGCTGTAGTTATTGTTTCGCTAATTTGTTCAAACATATTATTTGAGTTAGACTTTTTTTTTTTTTTCAAATGCTTATTTTAATTTTCTTCGGCCTACCTGTGCTTGCGTAAATAATACTCTTCGCTTTCTTCGCTGGGCTAGAGGAAATTGCATAGGTTTAACATCACAGGGTGAGAGTCCAGCTGACATGGTCATGTTTCCCATGTTCATGCCGGTAGAGGCTGGTGACCCGCTCATCAATCTTGAGACTGTAACAGTAAAAAGCAAGCACCAATTTCAACATTGAGAATTTTAAGTTTAAAAATTCGTAGTCAAATTGTGGGGCAGGAGATGGTATCGAGGTTGTGAGTGGGTTTTTCGAAGAAGCAGATAAGTACATGGCTTCTATAATATGGCTCTGGACCCGTAAAATACCGAAATCAATGTCCAGTTGTCTGTTTATATCCATCCTGGCAACTACAATACGTGTTATGATGAATAAGTATACGAGTATGTGGACTTTTTTTAATTGGTTCATGGACAACTCCAGGAACCTATCACCTCCTCTAAATTGATATTTTTCAGTAATTACATTAAATTTTACTTTCAGAAAATCATATTTTATTGTTCTTCTAAGGTCAACAATATTTTCAGTTACTTTTCTGAAAAAAATTTAAGCAGTAATTTTTACAATTTGCTTAGGAAAGCGAGGATAATTTTAAGAGTTGTTGCAGAAATTCCCACAAAAATGGTTAAATATTTCAGATAGTATAAAACTACTATAAATATGAAGAAGTCGAATGTTTACATTAATATGATAATTTTTTTAACTGCAATGAAAAAACTTTAGTTGCGTCAAATTAGGTTAATAAGATCAGGCAGATGAATGTATAGGATAATAAAAACTTAGAAAAATTTAAAACTCAGTTTTGACTGCTGTAGCTGGAAATAATTGTTGACACTAATGAAACTAGGTTCATTACATTTTCACACTCGTGAAGGAGGCAATACTGCAGACTCGAGAGTGCCAAAATTATCTTAGTTATGGAAAATCACATTTCCTATCTTACCATTGTGTTCAAAAACGTGAGAGCACCCTTTGTTTTCCAACAAGGTGATGAAAAATCATATCCATTGAGAATATATTATATGGGAGGATAGGATCGGTCAGCCAAATGGAAAATTGATGTCATGTATTTTATAATGTGAAATCATGAGTGTTTTACTCTCAGCCTCTCAATATAAAAATGTAATTTTCAAAAAGGTTAAACTTGGTCCATTTATTGCGCTACCCATTTATTACTGGAAAAAAATTACTCATTTTTGACCACTTCCCCGCTTCCTACCCATAGCGAGAATTACAATTTATTCTTCGAATGTTTACTTTTCATAACCGTTTTTTAAAACTGCGATTTTCTTATTTATTTACTCGTATTTATCCGTGAAAGTTAATTTAAATTTCAATAGATCGAGAGTGCTGTTCAGCGTGATTATCACACAATGAAAACTCGATTGATTTTTTTTTCTCTCGTCTGTCTCTTTTTCTTTCGTAATGTACGAGTAGTTACCACTCTCCATGATGTGAAGTGTTGTAATTTTTCTCTTGAAGATTGCTTATTGATTTTCGAGCAGTTTTATCTCGATTATAATTTTAAAAAAGAGTATATTTTGATACCCAGTAAATTTATTGTGTGACGTATTTCTTTCTTTCAGGTTCGTAAATTGTTATCAGAGTGCATCAAGATGATACCGGTGGTGAGTCTCGCATGTTTTTTGTTTCTTAATTTATTATTATTTGGTGGCTGAGTACATATAAAGTACTTAATTCAATTACACTCTGAAGAGTAGAGTGTATTTTGAGCTATGTGATGGAACATGCTATGATACAGACATTTATATTGGCTTTGGCCATAATTGGAGAACAGCTGTGGCTGCTTGGCTTCTCTATGTGAAAGGTTGCAGATTGGAAACCAGACTATAGTTATAATTATTGGGACTGTCCAACGAAATAGTCTCCCCCCACCCTCTCCACCATAGTAGTACAAAATATAAGGAATTGAAAGTTGGAGGGAAATTATAACAATTAAAAAATCAAAATACAAATTTATATTTCTTCCCCGATTATTCTTTGAATTTTGTCACTTAACGTTTGATGCGCTTCATTTTTTTTCACATTTTGGAACTATTCTAACATTATTTCTTATTTGATTACAATAGCCTGGGTGTTTTCATTGTTGATTGTTTTGGTAAATTTTGTAAAACACACCTTGGATCAATTATAAGCCTTCAAGAATTAAATTGGACGTAAAAAATATAATTCAATTGCCCATTTGTTCGGGCATTTACGGGTATTACGGGTATATGCATTACGAAGCTTACGCCCATGGGATTTGTCTTTCAAGTGTTGTCTAAAAATACAACCTTTGGGTTCACAAAAAACAATAATACTTCCAACGTTTAGTAATTAGTTATTACACTGTACTACATTTACCCGAATGCACGCCCTCCAACTGTACGCTATCAAACCTTAACTAAGAATGAAATTATGTAGAAAATACATATTTTATACATAGCATAATAATTGACTTAGGATGAAGTCAGCATTAAGCTTTATGCTTTAGATATTTCATAGTTTTTTTCATATCAATTGATTTTGGACACTCCCAATTAATATAACTATAGTGAAAGATATATGTCGATACCGGGAAGCAGTAATAAAGGTGTTTTGTTCATTTTTCATGATTTGGGAGAGATGAAAGATGAAAGATGAATTTAATATTAGGCATTATCGTCTAAAAACTATATAGTTGTGTGAATAGATGTATTTGTTGACTTAGATCTCAAGACGATTGACTATCATCTTCAACTGAATTGAAAAATCCATTATTACCATTAGAGTAACAGATCTGACTTTTTTCACTCCTCTCCCTATGATTAAAACTGGATATGGCATCTTTTCGCTTTAAGGTATCGATGTATAATGGTGGTACCTACTTGGAACTATAACTGCAACATGTTTTTGGAATTTTCGAAAGGGTCTACATGGCTTAGACCCTTTTATGATCCCCTGTATCGAATTCAACCTGTTCTCTAAGATGAAAAACAACACGCGTATACCATTTTTATGAACTGTTAAAAAACTATGACATGCTGATGTTGCATTTAGCAATTTTTATTCGTATTTGTTTCTGTCGCTGAAGTTTTATACCCAGATTTCTCAGTCAGCTGAGATTTTTGTTCACATGATGCAAATAGTGGTTTATTTTAATTTTGAAAAGAATGAACGGTTTGTGGTGAAAAAATAGCCGTTATTAATCGAATCAAGTTGTTCGATGAAATTTGTCGGTTAACATTAATTCATTTATCGCCGAACGAGTCGTTAATTCTCACTTTGATACGAATAAGTATATTTTTATTCAACTTATTTCCCTCATCGAATGACCCTTCCTTTAATGAAGTGGTTTTATCTTCATTTCGATTAATTTGGCTACCATTATCGTCATTTTGGGCGGACATTCGTCGGACAAATCATTCAATTTCATTTGCGGAAATAGTTAATAAGGAAATTACAATTTTTTTTTCATCTCGAAGCTCATGCTGTGGGTGTTTTTTTACCCACGTCAGAGACGGAAGGCTGATGTTGTACCGAAAGTGTGGTTTCGAATCGTAAATTTTGAATGTTACGACCAATTGAATGAGATTTATTCTTTTGGGGAAGGATTTCGGGCATGTTCGAATCGAAACGAAGGTCAGATCTATCATTTTTGTGCTCATGGGAATCGTAGCTATATAATATATATTAATTGCAAATTAGTCGGTTGTTGCTTAATTTTCTAAAGCAATGCAATTGAGATGCTTTATTTCTCCATTTCATGCTAATAAAAAATGAAAAATGACATACGAGTACATGTGAGGAAATGGATGATTAGATTTCATAAAGTGAAATAATATGTGATTAAATCACAACAAATTATTCGTCCAGCGAAGATAAAATTATAATATTCAAAATCATAACACTAAGACCTGTTGTGGTAAAAGATTGATTATAGTGATGTTATTATGGTATATGAGATGAATTATTCAAGCTGTACGGATTTAGAGGTATTGGATTTTACGAAATTGAAAACTTTGTCCCATCGTTCGTGCACTTCATACAGTATGAGATGACTTTAATTTCTTATAATTTTAGAATCAATCAAAATACGAACATAATTTAATGGAAGTTTTCCCAGAATATCAAATGGCAATTTAGTGAAAGAAAAATGAGAGAGGAAAAACTACACTATTTCAATTATAGACTGCGTGAATATTCAAGGTACCTTGTTCTTGAACAAGAACGTTGATATTTTTCATCTCTAATTTTTTTTCCTTCAAATTTATATAATAGAATAACCCTTCAATTTTTATCCGCCGTTATTGTCCTATATGAATCCACTGTTTTGTCGAACTGAAATAAATTCTTTTTGGAGTAATACTGCACCCAAGGGGGAAGGTGACTATGATGGCTGAAGCATTTCCTTAGATATATTCCTCAAAAAAGAAAAAATTCACGTTGAAATTTTTTCTCGCGCGTCAGCGGTTTGGGATAGAATTTTTTCTTTTTACATGAAAAATTTGAGATTCAGCCCCTTCCTTTAAAAATTTCTGTGTACGCTTTAGTTTCGGATTGATTATTCAACTCCTCCTCTGCCGAAAAACTAATTCTGACTAATAAGGTTCCTACACTTTGTTTCACCTTTACTCACTTATAGAATCAGAATAAATTTTTGTCCCCGTTGAAGAGCATTTTGAATTCCTCCGCTTTGTCTCCAATAAAACCACAAATGCTTACAAACTGTACCTTGAAACAAACCAGCAACGATACTGTTGATGAATGTCTCGCCATAACCAAAATTTACAAGCTTAATTTAATCATTACAAGTCGCATTCTTTACCCTATGGGCAAAATATTTTGAAAACGGATCCGTTTTATTCCTGGTTATAATCCGTTTCTGGATTATAACCCGGAATTTGCCTGTTTTCCGGCTTCTAAAACGGATTTCGAACGGATTGTAATCAGTCTTGCCGGAAATGAGTCCGGATTATTTTCCGTGAAGGCTGTTTTATGATATTTGTTGGCCCGGGTTATAATCCGTGAAACCGTTTTACAAGCGGATTTAGAAAAATTGCCCAAAAATTATCACTGATTATAATCAGGAAATCCGTTTTACAAACGGATTTGGAAAATTAATCAAGATGACAAAAATAACTGCAAATTTTCAGATCCGATGATCGAAAATAAAAACGGACTGACAACGGATAAAATTCTCACTTTCCGGATCATTTTCTCATTTTTTGCCCATCGGGTAGGATTCTCATTCAGACATCCTCTCATCCTCTCACCACTGTTTCGCCGCATAAAACATACACATTTTCCAGCAGCACAGACCCCATCCTTTATTGCAAATTTTCATTCTATCTCATTGCTCACCACCCGTCATTTTGCTTACCATTTTGGCACCGCGATTTCGCCGCGAGTAATTAAAAATCATAGATTCCATTATTCGCGTACTCATGAATAAAATGCGCTCGAAATGAGCGTTAAGAAAACGGAGCAGTGGTAGGGGAAGGTGGTTAAAAGAGAGCTTTATTTCTTGTACACACTTAAGCATGTATATATATAGGTATCTTTACAGATACCAGACTATAGGTGGGTATACAAGGTTTGACTTAATGATGCGATACGAAAAACGGGTTTTAGAAATTCATCCGCTTTTCCAGTCGGCAAATATATATACACGCAGCCGAAAAACGACCACGTCGAAGGGGTTGAAGGGATGTGGATGTGGGGTTGTAGGTGGGGCACGGGGGCACGCGATACGCCGATCGAATTGAAATTCTGTACGCTTTTCGACGACGTCGTACCGTATTTACATCTTACCATAGACTCTGCCCTACCCCACCTCCTCGCAAACTGTGCATAGCATTAAGAATCCATTAAGATAAACTCCCGTTTGTTTAAAGAAGCGAACCACTCCCCCTGCTATTGCTGATCTTTACTCCATCATCGTCGCTCTCGTCTCCTCTGCTGTCTCTCTCGCGGTGGCTCTCTGTATGCTTTGCTTTACTGTCTGCTCTGCTCGTTTCGGATTCGCTCCTTGTCAGTCTTTTGGTCTTTTCGAAAAACCAGATTTACGGTTGTGTAAATATACGACGTATATAGTGCGAGGAGAGGCGACGGCGAGGTGCCGGAGAAGAGTTATGCTTGTAAAAATACGCGAGAAATAAAAGAACGAATAAGGAATCTCGTACACACGCACACAGACGACATCAATGGAATTGAATTTTCAGCTCTTATTATTTATAAAAGTTTCATCCTTTGCTGACTGTATTTTTGTTTAACTTGTTAACGAACGAATGTACTAGGCGTTGTTGATTTTATCGTTGTCTAGTAACTTGTTGATTTTGGTAGACGAGCTGCCGTGCCATGCGACAACATCCATAATACATATAGAGGTGTGAAGTCTATTTCAGCAATCGCTGCGTATTGATT
Organism: Parthenolecanium corni; assembly: GCA_038050395.1. NCBI lineage: Eukaryota > Metazoa > Arthropoda > Insecta > Hemiptera > Coccidae > Parthenolecanium > Parthenolecanium corni. The sequence continues at coordinate 464,374 of JBBCAQ010000016.1, forward strand.
ATAATTTTATATCGCGTGGAACTTTGAATTGTTCGCATGTATTGCAAGTGTGTAGACCAGAGTTATGTGCAGTGCAAGATGTTCAGCTTGAGTAAAAATCGGCGAATAAATCGAAGGTGGACGTCTAAAAAGGGTCTTTGTGAAAAAGAATGTTCTACCTGAGTATATGCAGAAGATGAGTTGCGTAATCAAAGGCAAGAAGAGAATTTTGACCGAAATCACCTTTTTTAGTGTTTTCACAGATTCTAGTTCTACGAATATTGATGACATTTTTTTACTAAATCTCGATATCTGATCTTATTCTTGAAATGTGGCCAGTTGAAGTTTCGCACTTGACTTATTTTTTGATAATATTCAAGAACGAAGTCAACAGAATGAAAATACCCGCATTCTAACTGCGATAAAAACTTTTTGCTCGAAGCAATGTGCAAAAGAACTTTCTCTAAAACATTATGTAGAAGGTCGTTGTTATGTTTTATTCATCTTCACAATGTCATTTATTGCATTCTTATTTTAAAGCGTTTTTGAATTTAAGTCTGGCACGTATACACTACGTAGCATAGGAAAACCAAGAACGGCAAAAAGGGAATCTAGTGGACTGATATTTGGATAAAGATCAAAGAACAGCGAGAAAGGAATTTAGATATTTAGTTTCATATTATGCTGCTTTCTATTGGCCGTCCTGTGTTCTGCATATTATATATTTCTCATTTGGCATACTAGAAGTTCTAGTCTTCTTCAATATGTTTATATTGGCGGAAGATTTTGTAAGTATTTCGCAAAAAGATCGTCTCAATCGGTTGAAAATTAACTGTGATCTGACATTTTGAATTTTTGAATTTTTATTAATAATATAATATTTTATTTTCGACCGTTGAAAAGGTACTAAAATGTTTCTTGTATACATTTGACGAGTTGGTCTTGAATTTAAGATACGACGAATCCAGGATTATTACTCGTATATTTCGATGCAAAATTTTTGCACAGTCAATAATAGCTAAATTATTATAATTCAATTTTTTTACCCAAGGTAGAACATACTGCGACAAATAGGTGACCGAAGTGAGCTTCTTAAAAAAAAAAAACAGCTACAACGCCATTTTTTATGTTCGTAAATTGCTGTCCCCTCTCAGACGAGGTCCCCGTCTGACAACTCCACTTTCACTCGCCTCTGAAGAGCTTCCCCATTATCAGCAATTTCACGGCTCGTAAAAATAAACGAAAACGGGTCGTCGTCTTTTTGTTATGACATGTGGGACAAAGAGGGTGTCATTTACAAGGGACTCGGTCACGCGTTCTGCGATTATTTCTGGCCAAACACCCGGTTCAATTTTTTTCTTCTTTCAAGCCCAAACCCCGTTCATCCTCAGTCTCTTATCTTCTAGCCCTCCAACTTCAGCTCCAACCGTCACTTCATTTTCTTTGGTCCTCTGCGTCCCTGTCCTATTTTCGGTGTGTCTGTCACCCTCTCCCCCCCTCTCTCTCTTACACACACACACACACACACACTTTCGACCATGGTGTAGTTGGCTTCTGCGTTTAAGCTGCTGATGCTGCTATACGAAATTCGAAGGACGTCGACGCTTTGCATTTCGGATGCGCTGCTGCTGGTGACACTGTGCCTAATTTCTAATATGTGCTGTCGGTCGTCAGACCCAAAAATGAGAGAGAAAAAAAATTATTTTTTCACCAACGCCGCGTTCTGTTTAATGAAGACTCGTGTGCGCGTCCTCGCGACCTTCTTTTCATATTTTTCTCACCCCCGACCCCTATTACGATAATAATAATAATTATGACGATGATAACAATAATATAATACTCGTATTTACTGTACAGCAAACGCCTACACCATTTAATCCCCCTTATTTTCCTTCTTTTCATTCATTCGGTTTTTTTTTTTTTTTTCTTTTTTAATACACATTTTAACCGTGCCATTTCAACCGCTAACCTTTCTAGAAGTACTGTATATTATATACCTTCTGAAATTCACCCGCATACTTCCACCTCACCCATTCTCCGTTTTCGAAAGCTCTCCTCCTCTGTCGTCGTGTCTTTAAACGTCGACGATTTAAATCCTAACCCTCTGATTATTTGTCAAACGCATCCCCAAAGTGTAAACAAATTTATACGATTTTTGTTTGCGGCGATGATAGATGAGTGTGTACGTGGTCGATGCAAATATTGGGCCGAACTTGTTGAAATGCGAAAATAACGTCGATAGAATATTAATAATATTTTTCTATCGACAAATAATACACGTGGACGCGAGAGCGAGTGGAAGTAATTAGTCGTCGCGTCGTAGAGAACCAGAAAACTTGAGAAGTGGAGAGACTAGTATATTGTTATGCTCACTGATTTAAATTTCTTTCTATCAAAAATAGAATACGGATGGAATGTACATAGTACGTATATTTTATTCTGTAACTACGAGTACGTTCGACGAGTAATTTTGTTTTAGAGTGTAGTTTTGAAAATTCTAAACTCAACATTTGTGACGAAATCTGAGAAACCATACTTTTGAGAGAAAAATATTTTTCATAAAGCCCTGCCTTGCAGATACATCACCGTGACTGCCATTTTTAACATTAAAAAAAAAGGTCATTTTCAGAACCCCCCATTTAACGAAAGAAATAACTTTTTTGATTCAGAAAAGCCATTCCTGAAATATTTGCAAAGTAGCTGATTGTATTTGCTTGGTAGCAGAATGCATTTGTCATGTAGTAGACAGTAATTTTTTTCACCCTAAAAAATGCCAAATTTTCTGGAATATGCACTGAAAAAGCAATACTTTCAATTCCTGAATTTGGAAGTTCTTTTCCTTTGAGTCAAGGTTCTTTTTTTCAATTTCAAAAACCTACATCACACCCAATTTTTGAGCTATAAAAATGCTTCATCGACTATTGGATTTGACATTCAGTTGTTTGTACAAAAATGCAATTAAATTAATTTTGATTCCCTTCTACCCGAAGTTATGACTTCTCAAATGTTGTCACTTTTGTGGAAAATTAAAATGCAAATCGGGAAATTCCGAATAAAATAATTTAATGGTGACTCAATGCTACTTGGTACTTCATTTCCAAAATTATTCTAAGATGCCTTCAACAACTTCCAAAACACCTTTTTCAATAAATAAGCAACATTTTATTATAATCATAGACCTGCTCGAAGGAATACCATCCAAAGATTCTTCGTTCGAGTACCTACTAGGTCTACCTATATGTTATTCTATACTTGGGTTAATATTATTCTGGAGTGTGTGATGGGTATAAATTTATAAAAGACAGTAGAAAATTGAGAAGGCAAATAGAGAATAATGGAGAAGGAATTTGTAAAGGAAAATTTTTCGAATCGTTGATAACAAGGTAAATATACTATAACAGTGTCTGTTGAATTCCCTAACATATAGACTGTATTTTCCACTTTTTTCCTCTCCCTTTTTTATGTACCGTATTTTCATAAGAAGATTATCCTTTTAGGGTGTAAAAATCGTTTAAAAGGTTGCGTTTAAGGAGTGAGACGTAGGTGTACGTGTGTTCTGGACTGAATATTTTCCAACCCTTGTTTGTATAATTCGTCGTTCATCCACTTTTTGTGGACATCCTTTTTCGCATTCAATTTCGGAATTCTTTTTTTTTTTTTTTCTGATGAAAGGAGGTAAAAAAATCTGTTTTAAGTGGAATTACATTTTCGCATGACAAATATCGAGGGTAAAGAAAGATTTTATACATTCTTATGCAGGATAATGTGTTTTATAAAGGATAAACCAATTTTTTACTGGTGTTAATGCGTTTGACCGTAGAACGAGGGACATACAGATTTGCTCAAAAAAATTTTGCAGATACTTTTTAGTATTGGAAAGAAACTTGAATGGTTCCGTTTTATAGAGGGCTGCATCGTCGAATCAGTGAAAATAATGTCTCTGTGAATTAAGTTTCATTTTTGTTATTGGCCACAGATTTTCAATAGTGGGGGAGAATAGATACGTCACTCGGTGCAAATTTTAAAGCCATCAAAAAATTGTATAGTTGAGGTTCCAGACAACTGGAAGAGCTAATACTGCGATAAATTTGAAGAATATTTTATTATCAGCCACCAGTGTCCTACATTATCCTATATGAAATAGTCGCCACTTCTACTCGTTGAAAATGTGAGGAAAAAATCATTTTCAAGTTCGAATGTTTTGAGTTTCGTTTTTAATTTATCGAGACATTTTAGTGATTTTTAATGTTATTTCTGTTCTCATGCTGGCCTTTTAATGATTTTTTCTTGTGTTTCTCGTCGTAAGAAGTGCCCACCCCCGTGGTAGTGGCACTTCTAATATTGGTTACCAAATGAAATTTGATTATTAGGTTTATAAACTAACTACCACCGTTATATTTTATGAAGAAATATGTGAGTGTGATTGGAGGATGTGTGTTTAAATGAAGAGTTGATTTGAAAAAGGAAAAGAGAGAAAAACTTTCAGGCTTGAAAGGCAGCCAACACTGGCCACATTTCAACATGCTCGATTGCTGTGGATAAATACTCGTATTGCATCAATTTTTCCACCGTGCAAACTTTTTGAATCTTATATGCAGTTAAATATGACTTGAACATCATAATTTAGGAGGTTCGAGTTGATTTCTGTATTTTATATACTGAATTAGATTATTGTTACTTTTTTAGATCACATGTTTTTAAACAGGTAAATTATAAAGTATCTATCGATGTATGATCGAGGTTCTAAGATAATCTTTTTATTTTTATGAAAATATTCTCGTAAGTTGGTCTATAAAAATATTTTTTTCCACTTTATATAACCGACTACTCTGGTTGAGCAGTTGACATTTCAATTCCGTGAGTTAGTTTCCCATGGTAGATTCAAAAAATTACAATGGACACTATTTTCCAACTAATTTCAACGTGTTAAACTTTTCATGAAAAAATAGAAAAAAGAAAGATAAAAAAACTCATTCGTTACAATTATTTTAATTTTTTCTTCTTTTTTTTTTTTCTTTTTGTTTTGGACAATTACTACGCGGGTTTTGGTACACGAAAATGCAGTCCACAATATTTGTTCACCAGGCGAAGAACAGGAAACTGGCAAACATTGTCAGTTTTATTTTTATTTTTTGTTAATTGTGAGAAAACTTTCAGTTTTCCGCACATCAGCTGATTTAATGAGTAGGCAAGATTTGGTCATTTTTGAAACCAAAATTGGAAAAATTAATTTTCATGGATAGTATATTGTTGTTAATTACTAGAAATTATTTTTTTCTCTTGAAATTGGTTTTTTTGAATGCGTTTCTAAATTAGTTAATTACTCGTACGTTGTGTGAATTGAAAATGGTACGATCTTGATTGAAATTCAAAATTAAAAAATTGTTATACTGGTAATAACACTGAAAAATATTCCGATAGTAATTTCTACTATTTGTTTGCGAAAACAGGGACAATTCAAGATTTACAAGTAGAAATTTCCATAAAAATCTAAGATGGTAAAAAGTACTACAAATATCAGAAATATCTACAATAAATCTTGAAATTGTCTCTGTTTTCCTTTAAAAATAATAAAAATTACTATTTCTTTCTTTCAGTGAATGATAAACTTTTGCTCCTTTTCATTTACTTACCTTACCTACCCCAATAAAAAAAAAAATTATTTTTACCACCTATTTTATATGAGAAAAATGAAACAATTTTAAAATTTTCGTAGACGTTTACGAAAGTATAGTAGGTAATAAACATTTAAAAAATATTTAAATAATTTTTTACCTTTTTTGTTATGATTTCTTCCATTCTTGAAATTGTTCAATTTTTCTCATTCAAAAAAATGGGGAAAAAATTATTTTGCATTAATTTTTTTTCTGGGGGGGCTTATTAATAATTTGAACATTTCGAGTGTCAGGTGGTTTTTAAAAAAGGAATTTTCGTCATGTTTTGAAGTTAATTAGGTATATTATAGTGAATTATAACTATAAATAAAAGAATAGTCGGATCATATTCTGAACTTTTACCCGTTGTTCTGAGATATGTACTATCAAATTAATAGAACTTGTGATTTTACCTTCCAATTTCCTTTAAAATACCCTCTAATAAATGATCGGACATGTTATTGATGAGGCTGGATTTTTTTTGAAAAAATCGTACATACGCATACGTGAAAAGTGATTTTCATTTCTCATGGTTCAAAAACACTTTTTTGCAAATTGGTTGTAAAAATTCCAAAATGTATCTAAAATCCCAAATTCTACAAAACATTTTTTTTAGAATCTACTTTTTGTATTTTGTAAACATAGCATCGAAGCTGTAGCCTGTTTTAGTGAATTTTTGAGTAAGACTACAGATTTATCTTGAATTAGTGCATAGTTTTTTGTTTCATGATCTCAAGATTTCATAAAATATCCCTATCGCATTTTCATATTTCTTTCAATTCATTTACACATATTTCTGTTGGGGGGTGGGTGCCGGGATGCATGGAAATAGTAAATTTTGACTCTGAAGGCTGATGACTGGGAAATTACCAAATTAACAGATCACGAGCTGAAATTTCTACTGTGTATACATTGAAGTTATGAAAGTTTTGCATTAAAATTGCAGGTCAGTTTGTTTGTTAGTTCCTGAGGAAATTGATTTTAAAAAGCTTTCAAAAACGTGGATTTTCTTTGCTGCGCGGGGTGAGACGAACTTCTGAACCAATAATTGGTCAAATGTGCACCTGAGTTCAGATTTGATGTGAGGAAGTGCGATGTAAAATTTGGTGTCTACTGTCTATATTGGTTTTGTGGTTTTCTATAGAAATTAGCAAAAATTCAACCGAAAACCGATGATTTATGATGAGTTTTCCAAGGAACGGATTCGTTCGAATTCCGAAGGATTTTTCAGCTTTGATGGCTACCAATAAGGAAAGTACCGAACCGATTGAGTTGAAATCGATATGGTGTGCAAATAGAAACTTCTAAAATGTACCATTCAAGTTTTAAGCCAATTACTATGTAGTTGCTGGTTGATTTTTGTAAAACGTTGTTTTAAAGCTTCAAAAAGGAAATTTTTGTTCGAAATTCGCCGACAGGTTTCCGACAGACATTGCCTTTTTTACCCTATTTTTGCATGATCCGAAAACTTAAACTCTTTAATGATTCATGAGATCACTTTAGTTCCATTCGAAGACCTGCGCTTTTCTATAGTGGAGCTTGCTGCGCTAGAATTTGAAAAAAAATTTTCGTTCTTAGTCATCAAGTTTTTATCCCCCTAAACTGTCAAAGTCCGCCCATGACTATTTTTATCTGCCCAGCTTCGTAGTGAGCTTTGAAATTTAAAATCGAGTAAGCTAATAATATGAAAATTCTGACCTATTAGCAGTGTAGCCTCTTCCACAAGTGTGAAACTATAACGAACCAAATCTCATTAGTGTCAACAATAATTTCCAGCTGGTTGAGTATTGAGATCTTTTATAATCAGCCAAAACTAGGTCATATATGAATTTCTTAAATTTTTTTTGAAGTTTCGATCCTATAAACTGAGCGAAAAGTGTAGTAGGTAGATACTCTTTTCATAATCGCCTCGCTGGTCTGAGTATTGAAAGAAGCAGAGAGTAGACTTCATACAGTGTAGCTTTACGAACCAGCTCTTTTTTAAAACCTGATGGTTGGTCCAGCCGGACAGTTCTACAGCAGCTAATTCCTATGTAGCCACGAGTGTCAAAAATGATGAGACCTGTACGTGGTTCTACCATGTTGAGCTTAAATTAGTTTTGCTCGTGGCGGTACTTCATAAGTTCACTTCCTGAGAGACTTTAAACATGCGGAACTTACTCGCAAATCGCGGATCGTTGGCCGGCGAGGCGCTGTACCATCCGGCGGCGCCGTTGCCGTAGGAGAGGTCCGGCGGGCCGTTGCAGTACTGCGGCGGGAATTGGGCGACGTGCATGTACGGATTGGCCATGGAGGCTGGGCTGACAGAGGTGGGTGCACCGTTGGTGCTGCTGCCGCCTACACTGCTGCCGCCGGTGCTGCTGCGGTACGGACTGGTCGGGCCGCCGCCGCACAGCTCGAGCTTGCGGTACGACTCTTCGATGGGACTGAGGATGTCGGAGACGGAGAAGGGAGTCGTATGCGGGTTCTGCTGTTTGGGACTCAAGGACATGGCCAGGTCGGCACCATTGAGCTCCGGCAGTATGTCCGGAGGCGAGTCGGGTGGCAGCTGCTCTTCCTTGGGCTGGTGTGGGTGCTGCTGCTGCTGCTGCTGCTGCTGCTGGAGATGGTGCTGGAGGCCGAGTGCCGGACTGACCGACTGGTACGTGGACGCAGACACCGGGTGCCCGGATAGCGCCAGGGTGACATACGGTTCGACGCGAATGGCCGGAGGTGCGTGCACGAGGATACGCGACACTTCACCAAATATTGAGGCCAGCGGGTGGAGGAGCGAGGGCGCACGAGTCGACGACGGGCATATAAAAGGCGGTTGGGTGCCAAAGTGACCTAACTCACCGCGAGTGAAGCGGATTCCGCCGCGAGCCGAAAATTGCACTGAACTGCAGCCAGAAATTCACCAAAATCGAAGAGATGAAAAAAAATCAGAACAAACTGTGGATTTCCAAGGGTACGCGAGGATCGAACGAAAAATATTCCAAGCTCGATTAATCCAAAAAATCCAAAATTCACCTTCGGTTGTAATTTCGCGAATCGAGCATCTGTCTCTCTCTCTTCACGTACGGTATTCTCGGTGGATACTGTATGAGTATGGTAAAGAGGTTTTTTTCTTCGTTTTTTTTTTTTGCGAGCGCCCCCCCCTATTTTGGTTTTGCAGCTTACTGCCGCAGCGCTGTTCACCCTTCTCTCGGATGGGGGTAACGGGTGCTCAATGGTGGAGTGAGAGGGCGGAGACAATCGTAAACAGCCACTCGAAACTATCGAGCGGGAGCCCACTGGTACCGCCTCGTCGTCTTTGGCTCAAAAAATGAATGATACACGCCTTTCTGGCGAGAGAGGGGCTTCTGGAGGGGTAAAACGTTGCCACCGAAAATACATTATACAGAGCTGCGTGTACACTGGCGAGCCAAACCAGGAACTACTCGCGAACCGCTCGAAAAGCATCGAATTAAAACATATTTCGTTCGACAAAAGGTAACATTCGTGCACCTATAAATATTGGCGTCTGCAAAGGCTAATGCCGAAAGTCATTTGAGGCGATAAAATTGCGCATATTCTCAGAATCCAAAAATGTAATCATAAAACTCGTCTCCGAGATGCTAGCTGAAATAGAGAACCTGAGAAAATCAAGGGAAAAGCCTTTCGAAAAAAAAGCAAGTCACTTTTGACCTAATGACGGAGTTTAGAACGTACCTTCTACTAGAAAACTTATTTTTACTTTAGTTGATTTGAAACGAATGCAGGAAATGAAAATAGCTAAATGCCATTGATAATGTCAATGACACTTGAGCTCTTTTTCTATGAAAATCATTCTAAGAGTGCCTCATCATGTTGTCTACCTATGCATTTTTCGAGTAGTTCACGGTTTCTGCATTGTTCAAGTTAAATTCTGGACCAATTTTAATGAAAATAGGAAATATTCTGCTTAAATCTACCCTCTATATGCCCGAATGACTTTGTTATTTTCAATTTCAAAATCTTGGAACTTTTTATAAGGGTCTCAAAAAGTCCGTTTTTCATGGCCTTGAAAAAAAAATAGAAAAAGAAAGAAGGAAAAAATCAATTCGTTCGAGCGTATAGAGAGAATGTTCAAGGATCACAAATCAAAATTTGAGCAAATTTGCAGCGCAAAACGGGGCTAAAAAAAAATGCTAATTTGCTGTGATCGTTCTTTTAAGCCTATAAATATGTTGAAAAATGTCAGTTCACAAAACTTTAAACATGAAGGTGCGTACTCATCTCAATATTTTCTCCCAAATTCAACGAACGAACATTATTTGCCCAAACCTGGAGAATGGTGCAAAAATGTTCGGAAAAATTATAAATTCGTCGCATTTGTTGTATTACGTCTTATTTTTCCTATCGATTCCTGTTGAAAGTATGAAAATGTAAAACTTTTTCGCCATGAAGTTCATATTTGCTACACTACATCTGCTCAAATGTGAACACGTTGTCCTCGTATGTATTTTCTATGCCTGGATGAAGCCCTTATTTTCGCAATTTCATTTCTTTTCCCTTTTTTCCGAAGTCCCAAAAAAAGTTTTCTGAAACCTTCAAAATATGCCCTAAAATTTTGAAAATTAAAAAAAGACTTCGTTTGGCCATAGAGAATATGTTCTGGTGTAACAAATCGCGCAGCAAGAGCCAATTCTGTGCAAACCTCAGTGCAAAAAATTGTGCATCGTGAACCATTCGGAAAAGCACATATATGGACTACATGATTTTATAATTACAACAAAAGTTACAAAACGATTAAGAATAAATACGTATATCAAAATAACTCAAACTTATATTTGACGTATGTATATATTTTATGTAAATTAGTCTCCTAAAACTGGCCAATTGTAAATGTCTTCTAGTGTTCATGAAGAGAGCTACACTCTACTAAACGCATTCAACTGCGGATGAAAAATATACAGATACTTGAAAAAGGTGTTATATTGCACATTTATTATTTTTTCCTTTCTTTTTCATTCAATCGAGCCTCTTTACACCTTATTCATTTTTTTTAAATTCTGTCTCGGTTGTTATTTCTCCTTTTCTCTGTCTCTCAAACTTGAGTACCTATGGGAAAAATGTTTACTTTTCTTCATATTTTATTCATCATCATTCTGCTTGCCTATACTTCATCGTTTATGTTGTGCACAACACATACACAGTATATGATTGCGTATCCTATTATAAATTTTGTAATTTTTAGCTATTAATTTTCCATATTCAACTCGAGTCGTCTCTTCGGCTTCAACACCTCGTGGCTCGAGTTTGAAAAAAAAGAAGAAAAAAGTTGACCTTTTTTAGCCTTTTGGCAAAATGAGTAAACTACACCTTTTTATAAAAGTGCGAGAGAAAAAACTAGAAGTACCTTTATATACCTGCTATATATATATAATACCATTTAGTTGTGAATGAATTCGAATATATTAGCGGCAACGTTGCATTTTTCGACAGTGTGTTAAACCCGTTTCCTCCCCTCCAGAGCCCCCCACTATTCAACCCCCTTATTTCGTTCGCCCCCCTCCGGTACGGACGTTCGGCCATTCTATTATTTAATGAGCCCGATTGAAAGGTTTATATTTCTGATATAAACACGCGGGATGAAAAATGCCATAGAGAAGAACGATGATAAGAGTGTACTTGGACCATGATAGCTCTCGGATGGGTTAATTGCTCTTGACCAACGGTTTATGCTTCCGAAGAGCGCAGAACTTCTCAAATTGCGGATAAATATTCGACTTTTTCTCCCCTTTCTTTTTTGGAGTATTTACAGAAGGAGTGAAAGAGAAGATAGCGAATGGGAAGGTGGCGAGGGGGAAAGTAAGAGCAATTGAAAAGGCGTTTAAAAAAAAAGTGGAAATCTGTTCGTATTACGGCGAGAGATGTTTATTTACTCGTTTCTCTTTAAACTTGTATATATAAGCATATAAATATAATGGCCGATGTAAAATTCTCTTCTTTTTTTTGGGGGGGGGGGGGGGACGGCGTAGATAATGAAGGAAATTAAATTAAATTTTCTATTATTTTTTTTTTGGTGAAAAGTTTGAATGAAGAAAATTGCGTCGGTATTTTTTTAATGGTAAAAACGGTTGCTCTAGGAAAGTGCGCAAGTAATCTTATTTTGGATTTGTTTTGCTATGTGTTAGGAAAGCGCACCGATTCAATTTAGATAACAGATTATCTTTGAGCAGATTATAAGAAAAACGCCCAAAAATATCGCAAATATCCGTTTTCTGGTTGAAATAATCAATAAAAGTCCAGAAAGATATTTAAAGTTGGAAGACAAGCTGTGTACAAGCAAATGCGTTCCAAAATTTTCCAAAATAGAAATTTGGACTTACTATCAGAGCATTGTCACACTTGATTGACAGATGGATTATTTTTTATAGAAGTTCTCAGCATTTTTATCAATTATCCACTTTATAATGTGCTCCCCACATATCAGCTGTACCCAAATATTTTCCGAGTTCACAACAATTAATGTTTAAAGTTGTTAGCAGTTGTGTAGACAGACCAGTGTGGCTGCAGACGCGTACGAGTGTAAAAATAAATTAATGAATTACCGCATTGTTATAGAGCTATCTGCCTTATCTATATACGAGTAGTAGTACAAAGACTTATCTCATCAAGAATTACGAGTATGAGTATAGGTATTTGTTTTGTTTTTTTCATTCGCGTGGATTTGAGACTGTTATGGGTTATTGTGGCAGTTGATTACGAAAATATAATAATTTCGATTCAGACACATATTGCATGTATATTTGTCAAGTTTGTGTGCTCATTTGAACGTATTACACTTGAACTTTTTTCACTGTTTCACCAATACTCTTTACAAAGATAGTCAGTGAATTTACGAAAAATCTTTGGAAAAATGCTACCTCAATTACCATTTGATAAAATTAATGAAATATGCGATATTTTGAGGAAAGAGTGGCCTGCATCTATTTTTGTAAGTACATCCTATTTTTACGATCTTGAACCTGCGAGACGTATTCAGATCGTCATAAATTTTATCAGGAGTAATTAATAAACAAAGTGATCGTTCATTTCAGGCTATTCAGTTTTTGCAAAGTTGTGCTGATAGGAAGAGGAAGGATTCGAATTTTGATGTACTAATTTATTACTCTATAGCTAACATTCAGTCTGGAGCATTCATTGCAATTTTAAAATCGGTATAGTTAAATCTTAATTTAAAATGTATGCCCGATTTAGGCTACTTGGTGCAAAATGTGGGATTTAGATTTAGATCGTCTCTCAATATTATGAAATTTTCTGTCAATTAAAAGAGGGGTATTCAGATCACAGACACTGACATTACTTATACACTCTTTGACTCAAAGTAAAAACATGTGTTCCCTTCCATAGTACAGATGTGTGTTCTAAGTATGAATAAAAAAATAACACGGTCGCTTAAGGAACTGTCGAAATTTTTTCAGGGTTGCAAAATGCCCTTTGTGACTATGTATGCTTTGAATGCTTGTGACTGGGAATATGAACTGGAACAAATGCTGCTTCATCTTCCCTTGAACTGGAATGAGAAAATTCTGTTTAAAATTCCTAGTAAATTTTCTCAATTAATTGAAAAATGTGTACGCATCAACTCCAGTAAAATTCTTCAATTAATGGAAGTAACCATATACGCGGTAACAGACTTGGATAGAGCTAAGCATCTGGAAACGAAGTAAGAAACGTTTAATCCGACTTTAATCAATGAGTGATTTCGTTTGAGAAAACAGCTTTATTTTCTAGTGATTTTCCTGATGTGGTAATAAAACAATTAACTGAGCAACATCTAGAACAGGTGTATCAGTCATGGCATATGCAACATATCCACACCATAAGCGAAGTGTACGACTCTTTTCAACTCAATCGAGAGTTCGCTTTAGGAGTTTTTTGCAAAAAGACCGATGGTCTACTGGGTTGGTGCTTACGAGCAACGTATGGAGGAATTGGATTTTTGCACATCAAAGATGAAGCCCGCGGAAAAGGATATGCGCAATTGTTGACTAGACAAATTACGAAAAAAATGGTCGAATTTTCTGTCGAACCTTTTGCACTAATTCGAAATCCGAATGAAACCAGTATTCGAATTTTCACAGCAGTCGGTTTCACTAGTGTTTCTCAACTTACACGTTTACTAATCTGTAAATAAAGTACTAATTTTTGGATCAGCAAATATATTATGCAGTGTCTTCTTCCTGCAGATGTAAATCAGAATGTGTTCTCTTTCTTTTTTTCTGGATTAGTGGTATCCAGTTATGAAAACCTGTCGTCCGGAATCAGGATTCAGACGTTTCATAGTATCTGAAATTGGGATTTGTTATTTTAGGAAATTAGTTGTCGAGGAAAAATGTGTTTGAAAAAGTAAAAATTTTCATTGCGGAAAAAGGCTTGTCTGTTGGGTGGATTTTAAAAAAGGTCTGCACAGTGTCTTTCTGTTGATTCACTTATTGATGTTTGCAATAACAGTGAACGCTTATTAAGGGCTGGACTATCTGGAGAAGATTCTGGGTCTCGATCTCGACTTATTTCTTTCCCTTGTTTCGGGAATCATGAAGTTGAAGCATATTCGAAATTAGCTGGGTCGAAGATTGCATTTAGTTGGTAGCAGACTGCATTTTCTAGGTAGGAGATTGCATTCGCTTGGAAGCAGATCGACGTATTTACTGATTTATATGGGTTAGATGTTCGAATAATTTACCGAAGTGATTGTTTTGAGCTAGCTGTGTTGCGAAATTCTGGAAAATTCGACTCTTATGCGGATTATTTGTCGAGCTCATCATTCATCAATCATGTCATTACATTATACATTTTTACGAAAATACCGATACCTAATCTATTATGAAATTAATTTGAGAATTACGTCAAACAATGGTATCCCAATATAACTTATTTTGAAAAAGGAAAAGCTGTCACTTAAGCAAATTGACGTGAAATACAAACAGTGACCATACTGCTTGGACGTACGCACACTGAAAAATGAAAAACACTACTCGTGGAACTTTTCTCAATTTCAAATGACATTTAATTGAAACCATCGAAGCTCAAACAGAAAAACAACATCGATTTGCGATCGTACACTCATGTAGGTCAGTTTATTTATTCAGGCGACTTCGAGTGCCTACAACCGAAAGGGTTCCTTTGTGACAACTGATTAATTTATTTTGCTAAATTGATATTTGTTGGCTCGCCCATTTCGTAAAGCAATTATCATACAAAAAAAAAAGGAAAGAAGGTGGAGGAGTGAGCAGGCAAGGATCTCTTGCTCTTTCAGAAGTATTTTGGTTTACCAAGTCACCAAGAAGCAAGCTTAGAGTACCATTCATTAAAATACCAATTTGATGCGAGTCCTGGTTGCCCAAATGTCACTTGTAAATGAACAGTATATTAAAAAAAAAAGAACCTTCGAAGACATTCTTGTATTTGTATATCCCCCCTGAGATTATTTAGACCATTATTGTTGCTACCGTTGTGACACTTTGAATTAGATATTGTATGAAGCTTTTCATTTAGGTACGTATGTCACAAGTGTTGCCTACGTCGATTACCATAAGGCATTAGACCACGACCGTGTACATTTGTAAGGTATAAATGATGAAGTACCTACGTGTTGCTACCGTCATACATTTGCTATGACTTGCAAAAATGTTTGCTTTGAGAGTCTCCCGAGTTCTTGAAAATTAAGTGTTTTCTTGAAAGTGAGATAGTTACCTCTACACTTAACGGCTGTATCATGTTGGAATTTATAGCCATAAAGTCCAATAGATTGAAAATTACTCTCGCTATTGCGCACACAAGTAATTTTGGACATATTTGACATAGATATTGCCTATATTTGGCCCATATTCAACATATTCATGCAGATTCTTAGGGTTCCGGTTCAGTTTCCTGAACACATTTTCCTGACATGACATCCACCCGACATGACATTTTTCTGAAATTACATTTTCCTGACATTAATTTTCCTGACATTCATTTTCATGACATTTGTTCTCCTGACATTCATTTTCCTGACATTTATTTTCCGGAAATAATTTTCCTGACACCATTTTTCTAACTGTTTGTTTTATTTTTCACTAGCTGACCCGGCAAACTTCGTTCCGCCTGTAATATCAAGAAATCAATAATATACATTTAATGAGCCCAAAAAATTATATATTTTATACCAGAAATGTCAACTGCTAGAATCACAAATACAAATTACCCAAATTAGGGAAATGTTCAAATGTACTTCATGCAAGAATACTTAAAGGCAAGTTCGAAGGTGAAGAAGTCCTTATTCCGAGAATCCCTATGATTCCAACAGATATGCTGTCGGAGTACAAATCCAGTTTCCAGTTTGTCTTGCCTTTGCAATGACCATAAACAAATCTCAAGGCCAAACCTTCAATGTTTGTGGGCTCTATAATGATGGCAAATAATGTCCGTATCTGATTTGGAGAAGCTGAAATAACTGCCTTAGCAATTGTTATGTCCCAATGAGAATCATTTTAAAGTAAATGAAGCTCTTGACATGCGACATGAAATGTTGGGCACACTACACCATTGACAGTTCAACCTTACTATATTGCACTACGTAGCATTTATGTCCTATAGAAGTGAATATTATCTTACCGAAGTAGCATAAAAAAAGTTTTCAACTTTGTTTATGTTTATTCGGAGCGCGTTTACCATATTTGTTCGCGAAAATTTTTAACAGTATAGCGATTCTTAGCGGTTAAAACAGAAAATTAAATATTTAGCGATCCTTTTGGGAAAGCGGAAGGTAAGACCATGAAAACGGCTCGAGATTCGACTAACAAAGAGCGCGTAGAACGGCCAGGCTAATTTTAATTCCGTTGCAATAAAAATATTTAAAAAAAAAAATGACGAGGAATCTGAAGAGAAGCAGCCCATCGAAAAGTGCTCTTCAATGGTAATTACGTTTTATATGGTTCTTACAATAACTTACACCGAGTAATGGTGGAATGAGAGAGAAAAAAATCTCGTTACATTCGGTCTATCGTTTGATATAAACGGTCTGCTCGCCGAATAGGTACCTACATGAAAAAAGAGAGAGGGTGAGAGAGAAAAAGCGACGAGATGAAGTGTAAGTATAACTGAGATAAAATGAGTGATTCTGTGGAGAAGTGAGAAAAGAGCGGAGTAGAGGAGATACACATTGAATGAGTAAAAGACTCATCCACTCAAGTTAATATAAAGGTGTAATCCTGTAATGACGCGTGTACTTAATTTCGATTATTTATAAACTATTAAATACGAGTGGACCGGTTAAGGGGTTGTGGAGGGCATGAAGAGGGAAAAAACGAATTCGAGTATGTATTTAAGATGTAACCGGAGTGTTCTTCAGCCGGGTGATGTAAAGAGCTGTATATGCTGAGAGTGGGTTCTTCAAAATCTGGTATGCTATACTGTTCTCTGGTTAAAAATAAGAAACATTTGAAAGCACGAGCGCGCGAAAGCTGATACATTCGCATTTTGGCAGAGGAAAAGTTTTTTACTACCTTTTTTGTATCCCTTTGGAGCCTAGTCGCGCAGGGGTTGGTAAAACGAGGCATCATTTTTATACGTGAACACCGAGCGCAGTGGATGGCCTCGAGTGTTGGTGTTTTAAAGATGCTCCGAGATGATCATTATTAGAAGATGACTTCAAAGTCTTCTTCGACTGAAGTACTCTTAGAGGTAAAGAAGAATGCTACTTTAGCTCCTGAAAGATTTATGAGTGAAAATACTCCGTGTAGCTTGTGAAAAGTAAATAGCTACTTCTGGTCTTTCGTCCTTTCCATATTTTTTTTTGTTTTAAAAATTATATTCATTTTTTACCTAGTAAAATGCACGTTGTGTTGTTCTATTTCTGTTGACAGATTTTCGTTTCGTAACTCTTTTAATATATTGGTTGACCAGGGAAAATAGAATTGGACTTACATAGTTTTTCGTTTCATAATTTCCAAATCCAAAAAATACTTGACGATTCGTTTATTTATATTTGTTTATTAAATTACTGGGGGCTTCGCCCCCTGAGACTCTCGCTTTACTCTGCCCTCCATTTTATTCTAGTGGAAACGGATCTTGTGGTGAAAGACCGATATTACCCAAAAAGTATTGAACTTTTTCTCATTACATAGGAAAAGATTTGTTAGCTGTATTAATAATATACATAATTATAATGGAATTTTGACCTGACTTTGGAAAGTAAGTTCGCTTGGGACATGCACAGTGTTTCGTTCCACGATCACCAAATTGTGAAAATACCCTTTCTTTCTTCGTTTTCGTTGGACGAAATTTCTTATTTTATTCTATGTCGTACATGTATCTGGTGTAATAACTTTGGTGTTTCGTGATTTTTGAATGCTTTTATTTAACTACCCACGACGTGAAACAGAAAATATACCTTATATAACAAACTGGAGTGTGCGGGAGAAAAAAGTTGGATTCTTAGACTTAGAAAATAGTAAACTAGAGTACGCATGAAGATAGAAGTTATTTACCTAAAACCTCTCTTAAATTTATATTATCATAACGTTGATTTGAAAAGAAAACATTAATTGCCTTGATCGCTGCGATCCGTGAATAAGTTACTTACCATCATTCGTAATCTTTTTAGATGAGACAATTTTTTATTTTTTACATTCTACCAAGCAAAACCTGAAGAAACATAAAACACGAATGGAACAATTATTAGCAAACAAGTTCTCCCTCATTGATATATCATACCTTTTGAACAAGGTCAATTTTCATAGCTCACTTTACCGCCCACCAAACCATGCTCACTTTTCACCATACAAAGGCTTTGCGAGTGGAAGGGGGGAAAAAATGAAAAGAAATATGATACTCGTACCTTCCCACGTGCCTCCAAACGTGAGCAACTATACACGTATAAATATCAAATAAATTATTCGTACTTGTTCAAAGGTTATGAGCCGGATTAAAAGGCGAAAGAGAAGAAAGGGGAGACAGGTACCTTATCGCATTTTATTGGGGGATGGCATAGCGAAACGAAAATCTCGTGTATTTTGGAGGGTAGTTAGTATCTTCTGTGCGGACTGCTTTTTGTTTCAGCACCCTCTCCAACTACCTGTCCTTGTTTTTTGCTGCTGCAGCCGCTTTGTATAAGATGAAACGACTTCTAAGCGGAATAATCAGATCAGTTACAAAACTAATTTCTCTGCTAATCCCTTACGAGAATGGCATCACGCCAGCACAAACGTTTTTTTTCCTCGTTGCAAACATTTAATTAACGTTTATTGCGTGTTCGGTTTCCAGATCGCACGTTATTACTTTTCTTCGGGCGAAAGGGGGAGGGGGGAGGCGCTATGGCTCACGAGTCCACGTTTCTTCACTTACCTAACAATATTGAAAGAGAGAGAAAAAAGGAATTGCGGTGAGATATAGCGATGAAGATGAAAATTTATGATTTCTGTTGTGTGAGATGAGATGAGATTTGAAATGAAAATGGAACTTCAGTTGTACTCGTAATATTGATTCAGTGTGAAGCAGAATAATTTAAAATTGTTCCACAAAATATACACATAGCGTAACTTAATAAGATTTTATTTTGTCGGAGTTTTACAAAATTTGAATTCTATAATGTCACATGTCTTTATCAACTTTTAGGTTCTTTGCAAAAGGCCTTGAAAATTTTTCAATTAAAAAAAGGGTTGGCCACCATGGGTGTTTAGAGGATACATTATAGAGGATAATACAGTAAAACTTCATTATAACGCTATTCAGGGGACCAGAAGAAAATAGCGTTATAAGCAGGAAAGCGTTAAAAGCGGGAAATTAAAAAAAAGAACGTGCAACTTGGAAAAACAGTATAATTACATACTAAAAAATTATTTCAAAAAATCGTCAATATTGGTTTATTTTTTAATGTTCTTTGATGCATGCTTATTTGCCATGATTTAAAAAAAATGTATGCAAAAAAAAAAAATTGAATAAAACACGATTGCAGCTCACAAAACTAATTTTCTGGCAACAAAATAAAATACAAAGACTGGTCGAATACAAAAACTACGATGAACTGAATGGAGTGTGATAAATTGAATAAATGTTAGAGTATCAGAGCTATTTTATCTGCTGTTAATCAAAATCAAGACTGCAAGAAAATTGAAAATATTGTTGAAACTTGCTGAGAATTGAGCGTAATAGGCGGGAATGAATAGCGTTATATCCGTACCATTTTACACGATAAATAGGTTCTGGGGACTGGGACTATGGGAAATCAGCGATATAAACGGGATAGCGTTATAAAATAATAATTTTTTTAATATTTATTTATTTTATAGACATAGAAAACTCGTAATACCTAGTGTAGGATAATTATGAAGTCCAACAGATGCATAATTTTATTTAATGTTTAGATTTGTATAATGATACTGGAAAATAATTTGACGTTACTCAAGTTGAAAAATAAGTTGTTTACATTATCAAATATCAAACATATTTGTACTTCTCAATTTGTTTTATTTGGAGAAAGGGTACCGAATGACGATTTTGAAAGCCGTTCAACCAAAGACTTTTTTCTTTGACCCAAATTAGGGGATATTATGTTGGCTTAGCAAGTAAAGTATTGAATATATTCAATTTATCGCAAAACTTCATCCAACGATACATAGTATCTACCCAATTCGCATCGTCCAGACATCTTTGATAGAGATCCTCTCTCCCTTTTTCGTCGAGAAGGTGAACCCTACCCTGTTCTTCCCGATCCAATGGGCTGACGAGAGGACCTACATATAACGCACAGAGAAACAGGAAATAAGCCAAGCTTTGAAAATCAGCCTCGAAGTTCTGTTTGTTGTAGGTATTTGAACAATTTAGCTTTTCCAGTTTAGCTTTCAGACATTGCAAATACCAATTTACTAACGTCTCGAATTGATCCTCGATCACATCTGCGCGAACTGAAGAGGTGAAGAAATAAATGAGATCGAGTGCAGGACTCGTCCATTTGCATGTTTGAAAGTCAACGAATTTTATTCCCTCTACTCGTCTGTCTTGCGAATTAAATTTAAACATCAAGTTGGTGGTTCGAAAGTCTCCGTGGTTTAGAACGTTGAATTTGAAATTCGAATGACTAAGTTTTGTCGATAATTCATTTTGCCGCAGATACTCTATAGCTGCTCTCACGTTTTCCAGCAAGTGTGCAGCGTTCTTCATTCTGAGTAGCTTACATAATGCTGGTCCCCAAAGATCGACGACCATTTCTTTGAATTCTATCAGTATCGAGGTTTCGAACAGTAGGTCGTTTAGTAGAGAGCGAGTAGATTGACAGACTTTGTGGGAAGCTGCGTGAAACTGAGCGAGTGCCTCGAGGACGGGAAAGCTCTGCTGACAGTTCAGTAACTGGCGTCTCCTTCCTGTTTCATAGCCTTGAACCAAGATATTTTCCAAGACTAAAATGGTGGAATCATTTGTATGAATTGCGTGGTAGCAGATAGGAAGAATGGGATCGTCTAGGAAATTTCTGATTTCAGGAATTAGTATTTTGTACATGAAAATTTCTCGGGAATAAAAATTCATCTTGACAAAGCATTGGACAAAGCTAGCGTCGTTGTTGGAAATTTTTATAACCAAATGTTTTTCATGCCTTTCTCCTTCTTGGTCGTATCGTATGGTCACCTGCTCCAGCGAGCTTGTGAACTGAAAATCATGTCCAGCTTCTTTGATTTCCAAAATTTCAATATTTTCAGCTCGCGGAAAACTTGGTTTCAAAATGTTATGTAATAAATCCGTTCTACTGATGGAATCCATTTCAGATAGGTTTCTGGAAAAACAGAAAATATGGCATAAAATAATGAAATTCGGTTGTTTTAAAATGTTTACTGTTTACCTACTTGAAAATAGATATGAGAACCTCACTTTCGTTATCATGGGTGGCAAGTTTTGATTTTCTAAGGTGGTGCATGGTGCAAAATAATAAATTTTTATTCAAAAATTGAACGGGAAACTCCTACCCCTTCTCCGCAGAGGGTACGACCTTCCCTGTCTTTTTGAATTTTATAATGTGGTGTAATAATTTTTCAGGTGGTGCACGTACATTCTTGTACACCCAACTTGCCAGTCATGTTCATTATGATCTTACTCAATTTTATCAGGTTTGAAAAAATTGAGAAAAAATAGCAAAATTTGTGCTCGTAATACGCCAACTGCAGATCAGAGATGCCAACTAACAGGGATTAATAAACCCAGGAATTTTTTAATATTTAAAAAAATGTCGAGAATAAAACCATGGATACTTTTGGATTTCACGAGTTACCTAAGGTTTTAGGGTGTTTTTTTTTTGTTGAGAATTTAAAGGATTTTGTCTTAATTTTCCAGTTGTTAATCAAATTAGAGATTATTTGGTATTTCATCGATGTGTTTTAAAATTTGAATTTTTCCAATTTTATTACTTTTTTTTTTAAGTCGTGGCTAAAATCCAAATTTTCAATGAAAAATTCGTATTAGGGATTTTTTTTTTTCACTTCCAGGGACTTTTTTTTTGGCTCGAAACAGGGTTTTGAGTTGGAAACGCTGCTGCAAATAGCTAATATATCTTCACGCTTACCTCCTTATTGTTTTCATTTTTGTCAATCCGTTCTTCTTGAATTTTTGGGTTGGCTAATTTTCGGGTCGCGTATTTTGAAGGTTGTAGGTGCTTTCTCAAAAAATAAGAGTCGAAAATTATCTGTTATGAAATAAAATTCAAAAGTTGAAGGATATGAAAAATTTTATATTTGTTAGCCTACTTGCGCGAAAGAAATACATATTTTGTTGGAAATAAAAAAAAAAAAAAGAAAAAGAATATAACTCAGAAATATCTACTTCTTATCAAAATCGCTCGTGATAAAGAATTTTTTGGCAAATTTTCCATGCGGTTGTTTTTGTTTTTCTTACATTTGTGGTTCTTTGTGAGACCTCAGAATTTATGTTGCGCGATAAACCAAAATTTATAGGTATATAAATAGATATTATTATCCTTCCCAGTCCTTGACAGAATTAGAAGGTATTCTAGATGTAGGAATTCAGAAATCTATATTCTTTTCTCCATTACAAGTATTCTCTTATTGTTCTGTTCTCTTCCAAACGCATTTGCCTCAATACGAGTACCTATAGGTCGGTCTAATTCATATGATTGAAGTGAAACCTGTTTGTAATGGAATCACAGAGAACTGAATAAATTTTCCATTCCAGCTAGATTTTTTTCAGACCCAAGATTTAATATTTTGAGACAAATGTTTCACAATATTAATTTTCTTTCATAACTGAAGAAATTAAAACTTTTTCAAAGCTTTATATTTTTGGACCATATTTACTTCAACAATCACTTTTACGTGCGCAATATTTGCGTTTAAAAAAATTGCATAGGTATAGAAATGTAGAAGAAAATTAATTTTCTCACTTTATTTTTTCTTGATAGATAGATTATGATCTTCTGAGGTACTTTTTCTCTGTCTTATATCCACATTTGTTAGGTTTCGTCTGCAGTCTTCTCCTCTTTAACAACTTTCATCATTGATACTGGTTGAAAAAAATTCATTATTTATTTCAAATTTGTCTGTCAAGCTGTAACCACATGTTTAAAATTGGGCACACTCATTTTATAATTTCATCAATTTCAATGCACCCCTTCCAGGTAAAATAATTTACAATCAACACCTAATTTTTTAATTTTCTAATCCAATTATCAAGATGAAGAGGGAAATAAACATAAGTATGCAGGTTAGGTATCCATAATAAAAATATTTTGTAAAAGAAGCAATGGAAATCGATAACAAAGTGTGCACATATCTTGAATAAATTTTAGCGGTTTATGGGAGGAGTATTTCTGTGCGCAATCCCTTAATTGTACTCATTCTTTTTCTTGTGGAGTAGGTCACTTTGAATAAATCAACAATAAAATGATCCTGATTGATGAATGAGACCGCTTTGGCGAATTTCGGAATCAGATTTGAAGCATTTTTCATCTTGAGCAGGTCACACAAGATTGGCTCCCAGGCACTGGCAATATTCCGTCTGACCTCGATGTAGGCTGACCTTTGAAACATGGGCTCGCTCAAAAGGTCGGGATGAGACTGGTGTATTTTGTGTGTGGCTGCGTGAAAATGTGAAATAGTTTTTAGAATGGGATAGCTTTGTTGTAGGTTCAAAGAATTTCGTTTGTCCCTGCTCTCGTACCCTTGTGCAGATAGGTCTTCTACGACCAGTATTTTAGAATCAGTTGTGTGATAGTGAAGCGGTGCCAGAGGACTATCTAGAAGCTGATGAACGAGAGGCAGCATTTTGTCGTACACAAGGGCTTCTTTATTGAAAAAATTCAGTTTCTCATAGAACTGAGACTGATGCCTTTGTCTTGGCATTTTTATCGCCAACTCTATTTGGTGGTTTTCGTTATTTTTTCGGTATTTCACGAATAGATATTTAATATCGCTGGTATAATTCTGGTTTAGTTCGGTTCGTAAGTTGTCTGTGAACTGGATGTCGCTTGCTTGTGGAAAACATTCTTTCAGGATGTCCATAATGAAGTTTTCGGTGATGTCTGAACTCATATTTTTTCCAAATATCTGAATGGGACACAAAGTCAACATTTATCTTGCTTTAAGGAAACGCCTCAACTGATTTTCCTCATCTTTGGAGAGAGGAGCAGGTGCCTATACATCTAACGACCAATCCTGCCAGTATTTTCATTTTAGGATAAATACGAGTATTAAGAGGTAAATCACCCTGTAGAAGTGACTATATCTCGGTCTCGTGTTCGTAGAATGTCTGAAAAAAGGCCCCAGCTATGCCTCCAAGTGTTTAAGAATACAAAATAATAAGCAGTGCTCGAGTTCATTAAAATTAACCATAATTATGCGAGGCTGAGAAAATGAGTAATAGTAATTTCTGGCCTGATTGTTGTGTTAGTGGCATTCATAATAAAATTTTAGACGGCAAACAAAGCAAACATCAGCAGCAGAAAATACCAATAGCCTACAATGTCTGATTCTGAGATACTTTTTCGAATCAATAATTTGTGGCTTGAATATTGCTAGAATTATTAGCTTCGCAGTTATTGTTGTGAGGTATGCCGAGATATTTTTTTGTTTTTGTTGTTTTTCTGGTTATTGAAGGACAATGATTTTTAGTTCGAAAACGAAGAAAAATTTTTATCGACAATTTAAAAAAATAATAATACGTATTATATGTATTCTTATGATTAAAATGAAAAAACTTAAAAATAGAAAGAAAAAAAAACTATTTTTGTTGGAAACGTCTGAGATTTCTAGCCAAATATAGGTATAGGTACTAGGTATGTTTTGAAAAATATTATAACTCTTCAACAGTTTTTTTACTAGTGTTTTTGAGCGATTAAAAACCAAAAATTGTCGATGGGGAAACATTCTAGGAAATTAATTCAGCCCTTACTAATGTTTCTCCCAGTTTTTACAGGTTTTGAGACGAATGAAATTAGGTAAATAAGTTGTACTTTCTTTATCATTTGTGCACCAAAGTTTTCTCAATTCTTGTAGGTGGCGAATAAGTTCAAATTCGTTTGTACTGTCTGTATTCGGTTGTATTTTAGACAAGATTTTGGTAACCTATACTATTTTAAAAATTACAGCCAGTATTATCTATTTGAGTTGCAAGAATTTCTAAAAATTGAAAATACACCAGAAGTAAATGTTCATATTACCTGTACTTGAATGAATTTTCCAAATAAGAAAATGTCAATCGACCAGTGTCGGATTTACTGCGGTCTCTCGAAAAGAATGAATGTCTTCCACTAACGCTTGCGACACAGCAATTTTATTTTATATTTAAAAAAAAAATAAAAACGACGAGTACGCTTTACTTTTGAATATTTACAACCGAAAATAAATGATGGGCTACTGTTAGCATTAGTAAAATAATGGCGGTCTACATTGGTCTATTAGTTGATACCTATTTGCGGTTTTCGTCATAAATTTTCACAATATGAAAAGAAAACACTATTTTATAGATTTTAAAATATCTAAGGTGTTTGTGTGTTCCTGACATTCATTTTCCTGACACCGTTTTCCTGACATTTATTTTCCTGACCCCTTTTTTCTAACTGTTTGTTTTATTTTTAATTTGTTAACATTCTTATGACAGAACTATGGTGTGGGCTAATGTCGTCAGATTCTCAATTCCTCAGCATTTTCTGTATAATATGTGTAATCCAATACAATAGACCTGATGCGTGTTTGTTGCTGAACCCACTTAGGCTTGGGAGAGTTTTTAACTTGTTCAGCCACACTAATTTCGGTGTTGGTTAAAATTAATGTCAGGAAAACGGTGTCAGGAAAATGAATATCAAGAAAAAGAATGTTAGGAGAACAAATGTCACGAAAATGAATGTCAGGAAAATGTAATTTCCGGAAAATGTCATGTCGGGTGGATGTCATGTCAGGAAAATGTGTTCAGGAAACTGAACCGGAACCGAAAAATGAATGACATTTGCTGGTCATTGATATCATGTTATTTCAGAAACTAATTTCGTAGAATTCAACAGGTTACTTATGAGAATAATTTGAATTTCACAACATTCAACTGATGCATAATCATTTTCAATGTCCGCGATCTTATCTTTAACTTGGTTGAAATCTGCGAATTTTTGAGGAGTCTTGATCTTTCGCGCTCATTTTTGAGGAGTCTTGATCTTTCGCGCTCATTTTTGAGCTACGCCCCATCCCTCGGACTGAAAAGGGGCACTGGTGAACTCATAGCCAAAATAATTGAATCAGAAGTATGTAATGTTTAGTGAGGAATATTTATAATTCGCATCTTAATTCTATGCAGATGTGTTACCATTTTTTGTAGATATTGAATGTATGTATGTAATACAGGTGTTAGTGTTTCCTCATAATTATAATACCTTAAATTAAAACATACAATTAGAACAAACTTTTATGATATCGAGTATCGAATTTCACATCCACCCTATCTATATTTATCATTTGATTTCCATCCTTGGAAATTCTCTTCGACTCTCTTCGACTCGATATAGAATGTAGGATATGTGTTATTAAAATTATGAATTTGTATTATTCATAAATCCTTTCCTTTTTATTGAGAATCGGATAGTGGACTGTTACTCTGTGTGGGTTCCAAAAGTCCTAATCTTTCGCAAAGTTTCAAACAATTTAGAACATGACTCGAGAAAATTTTATCATTGAGGCAAACGTCAATGTAATATTGAATGTTTTCCGTCTGTTTGTGGAATATTACATCCGCAAGTGGGACACGATCCAGAGGATATAATATGAATGACAGACACATTGCGTACAGAACGGAGCAGAAATTAAGAGTTTGAATATCTTCTAGAAAGTCTTGTTTTCTGTACTCTTTGAAGCAATTGTTTGTTTTCAATTTCTCGTTCAAGCAATGAAGGTACCAATCGAGTAAAGTTTCAAAGTGGTTTTCAATTAGATCAGCCTCAGCGCCCAGGAAGAAAAAGTTCATAAAGTCGCATATAGGAGTTGACCAAAAAGAGGCTTGGAAGTCGATAATCTTTACTTCGACCGAGTCGTTTGAACCATATTTCAGTAGTACGTTATCACTATGAAAATCCCCATGGTTCAAGACAAGAAATTTGAAATTTGAATAGTGAATCCTTGACTTGACATCGGTGTCTTCTCTCTTCAAATAAAGGCAAATATTTTTAAATTTCGGAATCAAGTAAGATTTATTGTTTCTAGCCAGCAACTCGACTAAAATTGGCTCCCAGAATGTAGCTATTCTCTGTCTCCACTCTAATACGGCTGAATATTGAAGAATTTCTTTATCCAGAAGATGCGGGTCCATTTGACAGACTTTATGAGAAGATGCGTGAAAATGAGCGAGTGCTTTGACAATAGGAAGGCACTGTTTTAAATGGAGTCGATAATTTCCTCCTTTTTCATAATCGAGGAACGTCAAATTTTCCAAAATTATAATCCTCGAATCTATAGTTTTGAAACAAACAGGTGTGATAGATGTATCCAAGTAACTATTTATGCGAGGTATTACTACATCGTACATGAAAGCCTCTCTTGAATAAAAAGCTAGTTCGTCGAAATACGAAGTAGCGTCGGATGATTTTGGAATTTTCAGTACTAAAAACTTTTTGTTTTCCACGCCATCTTCTTGATATTCTATCGTCAGATTTATAACATTGCTGATTACATTATGATGCTTTCCATTCGTAGGATTTTCTGTAATTCGAAATGTATCAGCATTTGGAAAACATTGCTCCAAAATTTTCCTCACCTGATCTGACGAGCTCATGATTTGAATTTCTGAAATATGAGAAAATCGAAAATTAGTGAGGAAGTAAATTGCTCGGCAAGACGTAACTTGTCAGCATAAATATTATTCAGCGTTAAAACATGATATTTCCCTGCAGATACGTTGCTATATGGGTAGTTTAGCGGTAAGAAGGAGTGCTTTTTTTTTTTTTACAGCTAGCCTGTCCTGTATGGGTACAAGTTGAAGGGAGCTTAGCTCAAAAGTAGAAATTCAAATTTTGTATCCTCAAAGTTATGGACATCGATATTACAATTTTATACAATCAATCATGATTGGTTTATTATTGATGAATAATGATCTGATTGACTTATGCCCAACTCTGCTAAGTAGTAATTTCAGGTTTCTAGTGGAGCATACCCTTAATGAGATGCTTTTTAAGGTTGCTTTATATTTTGGATAATTCAATAGTTGGGTTCTTATAGTGGAAGCATGTACCTCTAAAATATAATCTTTCTAATAAAGTCAGTCAAATTTAAATCATGAAGCATATTTTGAGGCTAATATTTATGTTCGTTGGGCGCGAATTGAGTCCCAATTGGCAGGACGAAATTTTGAGATTGGTTAATGGCGTCCGATAAACACTTCAAAGATGGGCGAATCTTGAGAGTTGTGTTAAATGTGTCCGGTGAAAATTACTACCGTCATTTGCCAATGGCGGACACCTTCCCAATGGCGGTCACCTTCTTTTTCATTTTTGTATATTTAGTGTTTAAACCGACTTATAATGAAACTGATGATGTCACATGGTAGCTGTTACCAATGGTAATGCGTTGAATCACTCAGTTAAATTTTTGCTCCATCCAATAGAAATATTTGGCCATTAATTATGTTCTTGTCAATTAAAATATTCAATTTCGTAATTATTGCAAAGAAAAAGATTAGATAGTAAACATTTTTAAAACTGATAATATCTATTCCTGTGATTATTAAATAATGTTCCTTCAAAGCATCAATGATTCTAAACCATGACAAACATTGAATTTTACAGTTTTAGAATTATTTCATCTGTTTCAAACGTTTTTTTGAGGGTGTCCGCCATTGGCATAAAAGAAATATCAATTTTCCAATGGCGGACACCAGTGTCTGCCATTGGAAAATTCAGTCTGTTTGAAGGTTTCCAGTGGCGGACACTTGCTTTTATGAACAACTTGAGGCTGGAATAAATCCTATACCTACCATAAACCCAAGGTATGAAGCCAAAGGATGACTGCCATGCCTTGTGACATCATTGAGTTTAATTGGATT
The DNA here is from genome assembly GCA_038050395.1 of Parthenolecanium corni. Lineage (NCBI taxonomy): Eukaryota > Metazoa > Arthropoda > Insecta > Hemiptera > Coccidae > Parthenolecanium > Parthenolecanium corni. The sequence continues at coordinate 493,515 of JBBCAQ010000016.1, forward strand.
TGTTTTTTTTTTTGTTCATTTAATTATTTGAATAATGAATATATCTACACAAATGTGCATGGTAAAATGTTTTCAATTTGTTTTTTATCCAGTTGTCTCTATAAGTGGATGTGTGGAGGGGAGTTGAGCCCCGGAATGGACAGAGGGTGAAGCCCCTTACTAGTCAACATCATAATTGAAAAATATAATAACAATTATTCACGTTTTTTTCTACATTACAAATATTTTTCTAGGTGTCCGCCATTGGTGTGTCTGCTACTGGAAAAATGAAAATTTTGATGTCCGCCATAGGCAAAATTTAGATAGTTGGGAAAAATGATAGGGTGTAATATGTGTATGGGTTACGGGGGCCAAAAGGGGAGAAGTTTTTAGAAGAAGGTGGGGGTAAATATTCAAGGCATCAAGCAAAATAATTGAAGCATTTTTCAGCAAGCTATGAAAAAATTAAGGAAAAAAATGCCTTAAGGTGTCCGCCATTGGCAAATGACGGTATATCATTTTCACCGGACGCATTTAACAGATATTCGAGAGAGGGAGAAAGGGCCTGTTCTTGGTGCAGCTGAAAATTTTTGGGTAATTCCAAAAACTATCAAGAAATATTAGCTAGTGAATTTATAATGAGTTTGAACTACTCTTTCGAACAGATGAAAATAGAAATGTCATCTCAAGAGAACAACGAGCAAATGTTTTCTAATTTAGAGTCAGATTTACTCGTATACTTTGAAAAACTGACTTTTTTGTGATTTTTTTTTTCTCTAAATACAAAACACACACACCTCTGTCCAAAAAGAAAAAAAAATTGTTGAATAAAACAGAATTAGAACCAGCAAAATATTGAAGAAAAAAAATTATTACTGAACTGAATTTGTGAGCTCAATTAGTAGCTCATTTCTTCGCTCAATTTGTCGCTCTGGACGCAATTCATACATGTCAGGGATTACAGCCCGACGCAATTCATACATCTCACTTACTACAGTGGGACGTAATTCATACGTGTCCCCATTTTTGTAGGGTCCCAATTCACCCCTTTCTCTGTTTTTCAGACGCTATTGGCAAAGTACCTTTATGTTTTAATATATTCGTGAATATTATGAATAGGTATGGTGCTTCCTTACTTGAATGAAGTATCCAGCATCAAAATATTGTAAAAAATTAATCAACAGTTTCTTGATGGAATGAACAACGAGTGTAATTTTATACTTTCCAGTTTTAATTGATAGTTCGTTAACTGAAATACCGATTTTTAGTCGACTTTAAAGCAAATAATTTGATTTTCACTTCACGCACCAAACCAAATACGTTTACAGGTAGATTTTTTTTATCTTGAACTGCGTAAAAATAAATTAGAATCTTTCACACACTCGCTCGAGTCACCTTAAGTATTAATTTTTATGGCTTAGGTGACTGAAATACATATAATTACGAGTACTAGAAGGTTATAGAATTCAAGAAATATTTTACAATTAACATATTCGTTTTGTTTTGTTTTTTTGTTACTTATTGGTTTTTATGAGGAATACAAGGTACGTAGCTATACGGCGCTTAATCGGAAAAAGTGTCAAGATTTTGTGAATTTATTAGACGCCGTTCCGTTCTTCAGTTAGGTCTGAATTTTCAATTTTTATTCAAAACTACATACCTTACATACATACTTATTGAACTCCCTTTTGAAGGAAAATGAAAACTTCTAGTCTTCTTAATTTTTACATTCTGCCGCAGATTTTGAAATTGATTAATAAAAAAAATTCTAAATGCGTCACCGATGGGAACGTATCATTATTTCAAGGGCAACTGTTTTTTGAGATATGTGTCTCGTATCTTTGTAGCTATTTAGCTAAACCTTATCCTAACACAATGGCGCATTCGAGAAAGAGTTAGGATTCAACCCAATTATAATTTATCATTTTGCTATAAAATACCTCAATTAAACTTATTCTACCTATAGTTACCATATGAAAATACCATCGCGCAGTTCTTGAATATTAATTTATTAAAGGAAATACGTATAATTATATTTTCAACCGAAAGTGAATTAAAATTACATCTTCAACCAGTCATCCAGTTCTATTGATTTGAGGAGCCAGGAGGTTGGTTTTGGACACATTTGTCTGACGATCTGTTTAGTGAAGAACAGAAAAATGAAAGCTAATTGTATCTTATTCAAAAATCTTTTCATTTTTACTGATACTCTAATTTGGACTGTCACAGTGAGAAGACTTCAGCAAGCCCAGTTTTTCGCATAGTTTCAAGCCACTTAAAACATGATCGGTGAAAAGTTCATCTTTAAGACAAGCCTCGATGTAATGTTGAATGTTGTCTGTATTTTTCTGGTAAATAGTGTCCAAAAGTTGGGCGCGATCCAGAGGGCAAAATATAAAAGCGGCATTCATTACAAGTAAAATGGGAAAGAAATAAAGAGTTTGAAGATCCTGCAGGAAGTTCTGTTTCGTGTATATCGTGGAGCAACTCAAGGTTTTTAATTTTGTATTCAGACACTCGAGATACCACTCGAGGAGTATTTCAAAGTGATTTTCAAGTACATCAGCTTGGGCAGAATGAAGGAGGAGGTACATAAAGTCGCACACGGGAGTTGACCAATAGCTTATTTGGAAGTCAACAAATTTCACTCCATCTACCATGCCATTCGAAGCGTATCTCAGTAATAGATTTTCATTTCGAAAATCACCGTGATTGAGGACAGAAAATTTAAATTTTGAATATTGAAGTTTTGACGTTGCATCGTCGTCTTCCCGTTTTAAATAATGACTGACATTTTGAAATTTTGGAATTAACAACGATTCGTTACTCTTGGCTAGTAATTCCATAAAAATTGGTTCCCAGAAAATGGCCATTCTCTGTCTCCATTCTAACGTTGGTGAAATATGTAAGATCTTATTAGAAAGAATATCTGGATCATCTTGACTGACTCTGTAAGTAGCTGCATGGAAATGAGCGCGAGGTCTTTGATGATCCGACGACACTGGTTGGCATTTAGTCGATCGTTACTCCCTTTTTCATAATTACTAATTGTTAAATTTTCTAAAATTATAATTCTCGAATCAATTGTTTTGAAACAAAAGGGTGTGAGCGACACCTCCAAGTAATTATTCAGACGAGGAATTATTATATCGTACATGAGGGCCTCTTTGGTGAAAAACCCCAACTCATCGTGGAATGAACTAGCTTCTTGATTCGTTGGAACTTTCATTATTATTAAATATTTTCTGTTTTCTCGCCCATCTTCTTCGTATTCTATCGTCAGATCGATAATATTGCTGATTACACTTCGGTGCTTTTCATTTGTGGAATTTTCTGTGATTCGAATTTTATCTGCGTTTGGAAAACATTGTTTCAAGATTTTCTCGGTGTTCATGATGTAAATTTCTGAAAAGCAAACAAATGAGTAGTGATGATGATGATTATGAAAGAGTTTTCCTGCTCTGTAGTTGGGCCCGGCCTCATAAGATCTGATTATCGGTCGAACAAATGATCCGAAGTTTAGTGCAGCAGACTTCAGACGACAGAACTGAATGTTGTTCTTGCTGCAGAGATATAATTATAATTATGGTTAGTTCTGAATTAAAGTTCATTCTTCAAGGTTACATACGAAATACAATTATTCGTATTATATGTACTTAAATGTCATCCATTTTTCGCGACGCATTGTCAAAGGGGTAAAACCCAATTTTTGAAGACTTCGCTTAGCTTAATGGTTATATTATTTTAGCTATTTCTTTCTCTATGCACTACTAAGACAGTAGGGGAGAATTTCCCTCTCTAATATGCCGTGGAAATAAAACATCACACATGTATAACAACCCCTTCCCTATTAATCTCATATGTCTCTGACGATGTAAAGAGGAAGAAATTGCAAAATAATGAGACTATATTTTATTGATTAGCAAAGTCTTCAGAAACGGAGTTTTTGCCTTTGAGAATGCATTAGGCAAAATGGTCCCCATTCAAGTAAAATTGTATTTCATACACTGAAAAGAATGAACTGTAATATGCTAATTTCACAATTTTTTATTGGAAAACAGGGAAAATTCACGAGTTATTGTAAACATTCTTAGCGTTTGTAGTACTTTGTACTATCTTATTTTACTATTTTTGTGGTACCTATAATTTCTACTATAAATATTGAATTGTCCCAGTTTTTAAAATTACTACCGAAATTTTTTTTAGTGTAGGTAACCTCGAAGAATAAATTTTCTATTTAAAACCAACCGAACATCCTTATCTTTACGCATGTAATTGAAAAAACAAATACAGCCAGTCATTTTGCCATACCCTGCTGGGCCCTGATTACATATTCGTAATCACTTGGTGTAATAAGTCATTTCACGAAGTGACCAGGCCCTTGCTAAGTGCAGTCAGTTGGAGTAATGAAATGTTTATTCCACCATCTGACTTAAATTTTTAAGCTGAGTTGCTAACTTTACTCGAATAAATGATTATTACTTACTTTTTCGTCGATTGAGGGCTTTTAATTATTGGAAGTAGAATAAGAAGCTTTTTAAAAATACAAAAGCTCAATTTATTTTCAGCTTCACTGACAGCCGCTTTATGACTTGAAACTCTGTAAGTTCTGTCTGCTTTATTGAGGAAAATTAATTTTTGTTTTTGACTTCACAGTTTATTGAGTACCTGTACTGGTGCCATATTCTTATCTGCGAATAAAACCCCATCCTTGTTGCTATTTTCGTTTTTTTTATCTCAAACTTTTACGACTCGGTGGAAAATGGAGAGTAATGATATTTCAAAAATATAATGGACCTGCGAGTAATAGTAATAGTCGGTCAAAAATTATATTTTTACAAAAGACGATTTTCAAGCGCAAGATATGCTTAGGACTTGAGTACTTGTTGCTATGCTCACTGCTCTTAAATATGTACACATAAGAAAGAGAGTATGTAGTTCACAAAAATTCCACCAGACCGACTGTCGCACTGTACTTGAGAGAATAAAATATTTATTCCTTCAAACGTCGTATTATTTTGAAGAAAACAAAACTACTAAAATTAAAACTTCCCTTTTCAAAGTTAGACGCCAGTTTTTTCAATATCAACATAAACCACGTAAGCCAAGGTTCTATTGAAAAATGTTGACCTTAAAAAATTTTATCTAGTGTCTAAAAACACGTGAATATTAGATCACTAGGTACATTATAATAGTTCACGTTTTTTGCTCGAAAATTGAAAAACCTTAACCTAGAGTTCATTAAAATTATTTTTCAGCTTTATAAATCTTTAATTTTTATTTTAATAATTTGTGAAATATAACTTAATTTTTTGAAAATGAACTTTTAGCTTAAACCATTGGTAATATTTACATTGAATAATAGATTAGTAAAATAGAATTAAGGACATTTTTTTTTTTGAAGAGCCGCTTTTTTGTTGAAACCTAGAGCTATGATTATTAATCAGATTTGAAAATGACATTCACATCCTTTCTATGAGTACCTTTAATGGTAAAATACAATAGTTTTTTTTTCGGTTGGTTGCAGTGAAGGAATAATAAAAGTTATATTCTTTGAACGTAGGTAGGTATGTAATCATTGGAGGAGAATTCAGGGTTAAAAATAAATTATTGCTCTTCTGTAAGAAATTCGTTCTTCTTGCGGATTTTATAAATTGTATCAGTGTTATTCTGCATCCGTGCTCAAAATATTCTCAAATATTCCTAATTTGTCGCAAAGCTTTATGCCACTTAGAACAGATTTTGTAAAAAGTTCATCCGTGAGACAAGCTTCCATGTAGTAATCATAATTTTTTTGTTTCTGCAAAATTTCGGTGAAAAGTCTATTCCGATCTAAGGGACATAACATTATAATGCATCTTCCGGTGTAAAAAATATGAAACACAAACTGAGGGTCTTAATATATGCCATGAAGTCTTGTTTATGATACGCCTGAGTGCAATTTATTTCGTTGAGTTTCTCATTCAAGCACTCCAGGTACCAATTTAGTAATTTTTCAAAATGGTTTTCAATTATTTCGACTGAGGTGGATAACATGAAAAAATACATGAAATCGTATACTGGTGTGGACCAAAAGCAAGTTTGAAAGTCGAGAATCTTCACTCCATCTATAACATTATTTGTACCATACTTGAGAAGTACATTATCTTTCCGGAAATCTCCGTGATTAAGAACGTAAAAATTGAAATTTGAATAATGAACCTTCGATGCATCATCGTCATTCTCTTTACGTAAATAAACATTGGCCTTCTTCAACTTCGGAATTAAGGAGCACTCATTATTTCTGGAAAGAAGCTCCAATAAAATGGTCTCCCAAAATTCAGTCTGGCACTGTCTGAACTCCAGCACTGGTGAATAGTGGAACATCTTAGGTTCCAGAAGATGTGGTTTCGTCTTGCTTAATTTGTGTGTAGTTGCGTGAAAATGGGCGAGAGCTTTTAAAATAGGCAAGCATTGATTTAGACCATAAGGCTGTCGATTATTTTCTCCACCATCGTAACCTATCTCTACCAAGTCCTCTAGTATTATGATTTTTGAATAGATTGTTTTGTAGCAGAAAGGTGAAAGGTTCTCATCAAAATATTCATTTATGGCGGGTATTATTACCTCGTAAACGAAGGGGGTTCTCTTACAATCATTTCCAATTTAGAAAATGTAGCTGCCGAATCATTACTTTTTGGAACTTTCAGTACTAATGACTTTTTTTTCTGAATTTTATCTTCTTCATATTTTAATGTGAGACGGTAAATATCGCCGACATAATGCTAGTGTCCTCCAATAATGCAGCTTTCTTCAATTTGAAATTTATCGCCTTTTGGAAGACATTCTTTCATTTTATCTATTACCTAATCCAGAGTTTTAAACGGAATCATTTTGTAGATTTCTGAAAGTTGAAAAAAAAAAAAAAAATTAAATAAGGTTTTATGTGGCGTATGTACTGAAAAGTAAATCCCATCTCAAAGATCGGCCTCAAGTTGGAGAATTTTTCTCTCATTTTTTTTTCAGTTTTTGTGTAATTTTTTTCTAAATGAAAGATTATTATAAAATCAGGTTGAAATATGTGATTGTATAATTGTATTATTCGTTTAAAAAAATTAGATTAATTAACTGAAGCTTACAAAGAAAAGTTGTATCCAAGTTGAAAAGTAGAAAAAAAAATTGATGTGAGTCATAAGAAGGCATTCTTAGCAGTTTTCTAGAATCAGATAACTTCCCACGACCTATGCAGTATCTAAAAAAAAATGCAACTTGTTTCTGGTGACCTTTCCGTCGTTCCATTTAGGTTGATTTCCCAAAGAAATTTACTTCATTGTGTCTTCTCCAAGAAGCTTTACTCTTGAAATGTGTTCAGTTGTGAGCTGATCTGGTCTGAGAGACCTTTGATTCTTCTTCTCATTAGAATTGAGTGTAAAATTTAAAATATGATATCACGAAATATTGTTGGGATGCTTTCTAATAAATGTTTCTATTTTTTATTACTTTTTACAGTAAAATGCTCTTTTTGTATACAAGGAAATAGACTATAATGATTGGTGAGAAATTTTGTCCCAAAAGATAGTGACTATTTATTACTTTTCGTATAAAATATTATTACTATAATAACAGGCCCGTGCCGCAAGGCCTTTGTCAGGTAGGGCAAAAATTTTTTATCATATTGGGAGGAGGGGTGGGGTCGTCGTTTTTTGTTTTTTGGTGCAAAATTCTGTGGAGGGCAAAATTTTCGTTAAGTAGGGCAATGCCCTGTTTGCCCGCACGGGCGGTACAGGCCTGGCAGCACGGAAGAAAATCGAAGCTTTAAGGCATCTTATTCTACTTTCAACATAATGAATGATTATCGGAAGACTAGAAGATAACACCATTATCGCATCAGTTCATTATGCTGCATTCGTGAATTAAGATAACACATGCCAAAACACGTATACCTACTCGTATGATTCACTTTGACTCGCAGCAAATGTGGTTTTCTAATGCTGCGAGTCAACGTGAATAACCCTGTATACATTTGAGTTTACTCTTGAGCTTCACAGACTTTTAATCTAACAATCAAATTTAACATTGTTATAGTACATATTAACAAATAATTAAATGCAACAGGACCTTTAACTAATGACCTAATGAGGACTGTATATTTTGTGAAATCAAGTTTATATGTACATGTATACTTACTATGTACGTATTTAACGATTACAAAATGCAAACCAGATTACTGAATTGACTACGTACATTTAAATTAGAGTATCAAGAACTTTTATCAACTGTTTGTTGCTTTCATAGAACTTATATAATTACTGTGCAATTAGGTGGGAAAAAGTTATCTTAGTCTTCTTAATTTTCTTTGATTTGTTGAATTTTTTCAACATTCTGGCATGGCTCATTAGGGTCGATGTGAGAGTAGTAGTACCGTTGAATTTCAGATACTCACACCTCATAATAATTAATGTTTTTGTTCAAAAATTGTGAAACACCCTAGTTCATTAAAAGTACTCGTACTTTTCAGCTTATAAAAGTTGAATTTTTATTTTAAAATGATTCAATTTTCAAAATTAACATTTTGCTTAAATTATAAGTAGCATGGTATTAAATATTAGATGAATAAAATAAGAATGGAGGATATAGTATTGTTCCACGTAAGGTCGCTTTTTTGCGGAATTATAGAAAAATTAGTACCAAACAGGCTTACTATAGAATGATATTAAGATCCTGTTGGAGGGTACGTAATAATACAATACAGTAATTGTTTTTTTGCGATAGAGGATAGGTTAGTTTGGGTAAGATTTGAGAAAGTAGTGTGAGTAATAATTTTTGCGAATATCATTGAAAGCGAGTCAAAAAATTGAAAACAAATTATTGTTCTCCTGTATAAAATTCGCTTTTCTAGCTGATTTTTTAAATTGTATTTATCTGTTTTTTTTTTCTTCAATTTTGAGGAGCTTCTTTACACTTCATCATTACTCAAAATATTTTCGAATATTCCTAATTTGTCGCAAAGCTTCAGGCCACTTAATATAGAAGTAGTGAAAAGTTCGTCCCTGAGACAAGCTTCCATCTGGTACTCATCGGCTTTTTCTTTCTGCACAACTTTACCTAGAAGTTTATTCCGATCCAAGGGACATAACATGAGTGCATTAACTTGAACAAAAGCAATGAAACACAAACTGACGTTCTTAATATCTGCCATGAAGTCTTGCTTATGATACACTTGAGTGCAATTTATTTCGTTGAGTTTCTCATTCAAGCACTCCAGGTACCAATTTAGTAATTTTTCAAAATGGTTTTCAATTATTTCGACTGAGGTGGATAACATGAAAAAATACATGAAATCGTATACTGGTGTGGACCAAAAGCAAGTTTGAAAGTCGAGAATCTTCACTCCATCTATAACATTATTTGTACCATACTTGAGAAGTACATTATCTTTCCGGAAATCTCCGTGATTAAGAACGTGAAAATTGAAATTTGAATAATGAACCTTCGATGCATCATCGTCATTCTCTTTACGTAAATAAACATTGGCCTTCTTCAACTTCGGAATGAAGGAGCACTCATTATTTCTGGAAAGAAGCTCCAATAAAATGGTCTCCCAGAATTCAGCCTGGCACTGTCTGAACTTCAGCACTGGCGAATAATGGAACATCTTAGGTTCCAGAAGATGTGGTTTTGTCTGGCATAATTTGTGTGTAGTTGCGTGAAAATGGGCGAGAGCTTTTAAAACAGGAAAGCATTGATTTAGACTGTAAGGCTGTCGATTATTTTCTCCACCGTCGTAACCTGTCTTGACCAAATCTTCTAGTACTATGATTTTTGAATCTATTGTTTTGTAATACAAAGGTGAAAGGGTCTCATCCAAATATTCATTTATAGCGGGTATTATTACCTCGTAAACCAAGGTTTCTCTTACAATCAGCTCCAATTTAGAAAATGCAGCTGCTGAATCATCATTTTTTGGAACTTTAAGCACTAGAAATTTTTTATCCTCAATTCCATCTTCTTCATATTTCAATACCAGACGGATAATATCGCCAACATAATGCTGGTACCCTTCCACGATGGAGCTTTCTTCAATTTGAAATTTATCACCCTTTGGTAGACATTCTTTCATTTCATGTATTACGTCTTGATCTGTGATATTTTGAAACGGAATCATGTTGTAGTTTTCTGAAAATCAAGAAATTTTTAAATGGTTTCATGTTATCCATACACCGAAAAGTGTATTCACTCTCATTATACTCGTATGTACCCAAAGTTGGAAAATCTTACCCCTTGTCGTTTTCAGTTTTTCAAACTGTGCAAATTTGAAAATTGTAATTAATAGAAATGAACAGATAAGTCCACATTTTTTTCAAAAATCGATTTCCTCGTCTGAGGTTCAGTTGTACTCGTATATGCCTGTACACCATAATATAAGCCCTACTCACAGTAAAATTATCATGTCCTATAAAATGCAAGCATCGCCGAGGAAATATAGACTTCGAAGTTGAGGTGCTACATAAGAAGGTTATATGCATAATGACATAAATTTTTTTTTCGCGTCTGCAAAAGTTTTGCGTATCTCTCTTCAAATATCGTCGTAACCAGCAGGAAGATGTATAATTTATTCGTTATTAAAAATGATGTAAATCAATTATTGAAACATTCAAAGAAATGTTAGAAGTAAAGTAGTGGAAAAAGGGGGAAATTATGATGCTAATTTTTATAAATTGTTTGAAAATGAATCGAATGGGTGCCTCTGCCTTAAAGCATTTGTAAACATGCAAAATCTAAATGGAGGTGTAGGTACTACGAGTGACTAGTGAGTTTACGATTTGATACCGAACGATTCTTAGAAAGTCTTTATATTGTTGAAAAAAAAGTTTACTATCAATTTTTTCGAATTTGTATGGATTGTTAGTAGGTATTCATCTTTACCCTAAAAATTCTCTGTTTACACCACAAATATTATTCTAAAAACTTATTTTGTCTGTGGTTAGTTTCTAGCTATGGAGCGTCGAAAGCAAATGTAACATTATTAGGTACTTCTCATCTTCCCGCAATTTTATTGTTTTAGAATATTTCTCTGACGTATGTTAGCTTAAATGTTAAATTTTTTCAAAAATGCTAGTCATCTTTAAATTGATTTCCTAAACGAAATTTACCTTACTATTGGTCTTCTCCAAGAAACGTTTATTTATTGATATTCTTAAAATATGTCCAGCTGTGACGTGACCTGATTGTAGAGACCTTTTGATTCTTCTTTTTATAAGAACTGGGTGCAAAATCCAAAAATTATAGCGGTAAATATTAACTATAGGATGGTGTACACAAATGTTTTCTATCAGTACGTAAGGGTGTTGTCTACCTTTGCTTTTTTCGAGTGGTTCACCATTGACCTTTATTTTGGGGGGGCTGAGTTTTGCACCAAATTGGCTTGAATTCGGATATGTTACTCTTGAACATATTTTCTGTGCCCAGACGAAGTCATTTTTTTATTTATTTTTTATTTTTATTTTCAAAATTCTAGGATTTTAAAAAAACATTTTTTTTTTGTGCTGTAAAAAAGGATATAAAAAAGTGACTTGGAAAAAAACAGGTTCATCTTGGCATAAAAAATACGTTCACGCATAACACATCCTTTGAGCAAATGGTACAAAACTCAGTGAAAAAAATGTCAAACGGTAATATGTGTACTTTTCAGCTAAAAACTCTTGAAAATTGTCATTCTGACTGACAGAATGCAAATCCGCAACACATATAATTGAGAAATTGCCTATATTTTGCCTATAATTATTCAACATTTTCATACGGTTTTTTAGACGTCGGTGTTGAATTCGCAGCATTGGTAGACTACGCACCCTTAAGTTAGACCGTGGGGTAATATCTATAACATGAATATTTTTAAATTATGAATATAATCAGGCAGAATTTCAGGTTATATTCTAGCCATGTTTCCCATGTGGCTAAAATGAGGCTGAAAATTGACTGAAATCATTTTCGAACAATTTCTACGTGTCATATATCACGTGATAAAAAGACTAACTTATTCAGCTAATTTGTAGTCATTCTCAATGTCCTCTGAAATCAGTGAATTTTTTCTTTTAATTGTTTTATTAGTTTGCTGCAAAATGTTACCAACATTTGATACGTCATAGTACTCCACTCATCTCATTAATCATTTTCCTCTCTCCTCCCCTCCGAGTATCCCAGAAATTAATCGAGGAATCTCTACGGAAGAAGATGTTGGGCTTGAAATTGCTACAGTAACCGATTAAATTAGCAGACCAGGACTTGAGAAAATTTTTCTAAACCATTAATAGAATCTGATACACTTTTATGTGTCGGCAGTTTTTCGATAACAACAGTACTATGTGAATAATAAATGTCATTCTCTTTTGATGAACAAAAAAAAAATCAAAACATCGATTCAGCGTATGCTTGTACAGTACATGTCACTAATGGTTTAGAAAAATTTTCTCAAGTTCTGGTCTGCTAATTTAATCGGTTATTGTAGCAATTTCAAGCCCAACATCTTCTTTCGTAGAGATTCCTCGATTAATTTCTGGGATACTCGGAGGGGAGGAGAGAGGAAAATGATTAATGAGATGAGTGGAGTACTATGACGTATCAAATGTTGGTAACATTTTGCAGCAAACTAATAAAACAATTAAAAGGAAAAATTCACTGATTTCAGAGGACATTGAGAATGACTACAAATTAGCTGAATAAGTTAGTCTTTTTATCACGTGATATATGACACGTAGAAATTGTTCAAAAATGATTTCAGTCAATTTTCAGCCTCATTTTAGCCACATGGGAAAGATGGCTAGAATATTACCTGAAATTCTGCCTGATTATATTCATAATTTAGAAATATTCATGTTATAGATATTACCCCACGGTCTAACTTAAGGGTGCGTAGTCTACCTATGCTGCGAATTCAACACCGACGCAATACTTCGTAAAATAAGGACTACCCTAATGTACACTCGAGGTTTATCATTAACTTCACAAATTTAAATTTGATAACAATAAAATGCAATATTATTTTGATCTATACAGAAATTTAAACGCATCCAGGACCTAACTGTAATGACCCAAAGAGGGTCATATGTACGTTTTATAACATTAAATTTATGTATCTACTTATCTCTTACCTTATGTTATGATGCCAACGTCACAAGTGATTTCAAGTTTTCAATGCAACATACACTTCTTCAACAATTTCTAAAATACTAAACTACTCAACTGACTAACTTTTGGATTAAAGTATTGGCGGCCTTCATTACAGCATTGAAAGAACTCTGTTACTAATACATTATTGCATTAGGTAGAAAATAGTTATCTACTTATCTATTATACGCGTCTTCTTAATTTTCTTCAATTCGTCGAATAATTTCGTATCTTTAGCATGGCTCATCGTTAGCGAATTCATTGACGAATATATATCAGCATAAGTATTATTTCGTTCTTATTCTCGTCTGTCCAAGATTTAACTTTTTTTTTTATTACTCTTAGAATCATTTCAGTGGTTAATTTTGTATTTTTTTTCTCACAATCATTTTTATGTATCAATTTCTTAGGAATATAACGTTTCATCGGTTTAAGTACGTAATTTATTATAGTTCCTGCATGATAATACATAATTATCATCAGACAATGTTAATAAACTGGTAAATCCTGTGAATTGGCGAATGAAGATCTCAGTCAGAAAAGCTGTTTTAAAAATCTTCTCCTTAGTTCCAGTGCCTGTTTTTTCAGTTAGCAACATGAACTGCAAAAGCATAGGTTATTTTGAGAAATGTTACCCGTTGAAAATTTAATCTGGCCCCTAAAAAAGCGTGAATATTAGGTACTCAGACCTCATTAAAATATTTTATTTTGCTCGAAAATCGAGAAACCTTAACTTATAGTTCATTATACAGTAATTATTTTTCAGATTCATAAGTCTTTAATTTTAATTTTAACGATTCATTGAAAATTATTCAGTTTCTCAAAATATACATTTTTCTTAAACTAAAGGTAATTAACAAATACGAGTAACAGATGAGTGAAATAAAATTAAGGACAGTATTATTCTTTGAAATACAGTTTTTCTTAAAATCCAGAGTTATGAAAACTATTAGGATGGTCCTGGTTTATACGAGTATATGATGACAATTTTTTTCAAGTTCTCGCTCCCACCTTCAAAAGTGGTTCCTTTTCAAGTAAAAAAAGAAATTCTACTCCAGTTTCACTGCCCTCACTGCAAGGGGAGTGGGGCCTCAAAGGTTTCCTTGATTGAAAATTACGGCAAAAATAAAATTTTTGATCCTAAAATGGTGGATAGGTTTAAGCAGGGGAAGTCTACTCTCATAAAGATTGTTCATTTTTTGATGACTGCGCTACTCGTAAAGAAAATAAACATTTTTTTTTAATTCAACAAAAAAATCCAATGATTTTTAGTTAGGTACCTTAAGGGTAGATTCAAAGTTCAAACCCTCTTGAATCCATCGACATATTTTCTAATCACCTCACTGGGTTGTAGTAGATTAAGTTGAATGAACAATGAATAATACATATCTCTATGCAATGCTGATTATGAATGAGTGAAATAATGCTAATTCTTATAAGTACAGATTTTCAATCTCCTTGAGGCTTCTTTTCTTTTTTAACGTAGAGGACTGACATTTTCATGGAATGTTTTTTCATGAAAAGAACGCTTTCTACAGGGTGGGAGGTGAAACATTTTCAACACTCTAAAATAATCACCACTCTACTAAATAAGTTTATTAAAATAATCTAAGGATCCTATTTATGAGTATTAGGTATCTAACGATAGAATAGAATAATTGCGTTTCAAGCTAATGAAGGGGTTAGTGTTGGTGAGAAAATAGTATTTACATATATAAAAATGCTTTTTGGAAATACATATTATTGGAGAAGACTAATTCCAAGTTGGAAACGAAAAGTAATCTCGTATAGAATTTGTTTTTCGAGCTAAAATTGTTTAAATCAGTATTAATTTCTAGGGACTCATTTATACTGCATCATTACTTAGAATATTCTCAAATATTCCTAATTTGTCACAAAGTTTTAGGTCACTCAGGACAGAACTTACAAAAAGTTGGTCCTTGAGACATGCTTCCATGTAGTACTCATAATTTTTTTGTTTTTGAAAAATTTCACCGGAAAGTTTATTCCGATCCAAGGGACATAACATGAGTGCATTAACATTAACAAAATTAATGAAACACAAACTGACGTTCTTAATATCTGCCATGAATTCTTGCTTATGATATGCTTGAGCGCAATTTATTTCGTTGAGTTTCTCATTCAAGCACTCCAGGTACCAATTTAGTAATTTTTCGAAATGGTTTTCAATTATTTCGACTGAGGTGGATAACATGAAAAAATACATGAAATCGTATACTGGTGTGGACCAAAAGCAAGTTTGAAAGTCGAGAATCTTTACGCCATCTACAACATTATTTGAACCATACTTAAGAAGTATATTATCTTTCCGGAAGTCTCCGTGATTAAGAATGTAAAAATTGAAATTTGAATAATGAACCTTCGCTGCAGCATCGTCATTCTCCTTACGTAAATAAACATTGGCCTTCTTCAATTTCGGAATTAAGGAGCACTCATTATTTCTGGATAGAAGCTCCAATAAAATGGTCTCCCAGAATTCAGTCAGGACCTGTCTGAACTCCAGCACTGACGAATAATGGAACATCTTAGGTTCCAGAAGATGTGGTTTTGTCTGGCATAATTTGTGTGTAGTTGCGTGAAAATGGGCGAGAGCTTTTAAAACAGGAAAGCATTGATTTAGACTGTAAGGCTGTCGATTATTTTCTCCACCGTCGTAACCTATCTTCACCAAATCTTCTAGTACTATGATTTTTGAATCTATTGTTTTGTAATACAAAGGTGAAAGGGTCTCATCCAAATATTCATTTATAGCGGGTATTATTACCTCATAAACGAAGGGTTCTCTTACAATCAGCTCCAATTTAGAAAATGCAGCTGCTAAATCATCATTTTTTGGAACTTTAAGCACTAGAAATTTTTTATTCTCAATTCCTTCTTCTTCATATTTCAATACCAGACGGATAATATCGCCGACATAATGCTGGTACCCTTCCACGATGGAGCTTTCTTCAATTTGAAATTTATCACCCTTTGGTAGACATTCTTTCATTTCATTTATTACGTCTTGATCTGTGATATTTTGAAACGGAATCATGTTGTAGTTTTCTGAAAATCAAAAAATTTTTAATTGGTTTCATGTTATCCATACACCGAAAAGTGTATTCACTCTCATTATACTCGTATGTACCCAAAGTTAGAAAATCTTACCCCTTGTCGTTTTCAGTTTTTCAAACTGTGCAAATTTAAAAATTGTAATTAATAAAAATGAACAGATAAGTCCACATTTTTTTCAAAAATCGAGTTCCTCGTCTAAGGTTCAGTTGTATATACCTGTACACCATAAGCCCTACTCACAGTAAAAAATATCATGTCCTATAAAATGCAAGCATCGCCGAGGAAATATAGACTTCGAAGTTGAGGTGCTACACGAGAAGGTTATGCATATGACATAAATTTTTTTTCGCGTCTGTAAAAGTTTTGCATATTTCTTTTCAAATATCGTCGTAGCCAGCAGGAAAATGTACAATTTATTCGTCAATAAAAATGATGTAAATCAATAATTGAAACATTCAAAGAAAAGTTAAAATTAAAGTAGTGGAAAAAGGGGGAAATTATGATGCTAATTTTTATAAATTGTTTGAAAATGAATCGAATGGGTGCCTCTGCTTTAAAGCATTTGTAAACATGCAAAATCTAAATGGAGGTGTAGGTACTACGAGTGACTAGCCAGTTTACGATTTGATACCGAACGATTCATAGAAAGTCTTTATATTGTTGAAAAAAAAGTTTACTATCAATTTTTTATAATTTGTATGGATTTTTTGTAGGTATTTATCTTTACCCTAAAAATTCTCTGTTTACACCACAAATTTTATTCTAAAAACTTATTTTGTCTGTGGTTAGTTTCAAGCTATGGAGCGTCGAAAGCAAATTTAACATTATTGGTACTTCTCATCTTCCCGCCATTTTATTGTTTTAGAACATTTCTCTGACGTATGTTAGCTTAGATGTTTAATTTTTCAGAAATGCTAGTCATTTTTAAATTGATTTCCTAAACAAAATTTACCTTATTATTGGTCTCCAAGAAACGTTTATTTATTGATATTCTTAAAATATGTCCAGTTGTGACTTGACCTGGTAGTAGAGACCTTTGATTCTTCCTTTTATAAGAACTGGGTGTAAAATATAAAGGTAAATATTAACTAGGATGGTGTACACCAATGTTTTTTATCAGTACGTAAGGGTTTTGTCTACCTTTGCTTTTTTCGAGTGGTTCACCATTGACTTTTTTTTTTTTGGCTGAGTTTTGCACCAAATTGGCTGAAATTCGGATGTTACTCTTGAACATATTTTCTGTGCCCAGACAAAGTCATTTTTTTATTTTTTTTTATTTTTATTTTCAAAATTTTAGGATTTTAAAAAACCATTTTTTTTTGTGCTGTAAAAAAGAATATAAAAAGTGACTTGGAAATAAACAGGTTCATCTTGGCATAAAAAATACGTTCACGCATAACACATCCTTTGAGCAAATGGTACAAAACTCAGTGAAAAAATGTTAAACGGTAATATGTGTACTTTTCAGCTAAAAACTCTTGAAAATTGTCGTTTTGGCTGACAGAATGCAAATCCGCAACACGTGTGTGTGAGAAATTGCCTGTATTTTGCCTATAATTATTCAACATTTTCATTCGGTTTTTTAGACATCGGTGTTGAATTCGCAGCATAGGTAGACTACGCACCCTTAAGTTAGACCGTGGGGTAATATCTATAACATGAATATTTTTAAATTATGAATATAATCAGGCAGAATTTCAGGTTATATTTTAGCCATCTTTCCCATGTGGCTAAAATGAGGCTGAAAATTGACTGAAATCAGTTTCGAACAATTTCTACGTGTCATACTCGTATATCACGTGATAAAAAGACTAACTTATTCAGCTAATTTGTAGTCATTCTCAATGTCCTCTGAAATCAGTGAATTTTTCCTTTTAATTGTTTGATTAGTTTGCTGCAAAATGTTACCAACATTTGATACGTCATAGTACTCCACTCATCTCATTATTAATTTTCCTCTCTCCTCCCCTCCGAGTATCCCAGAAATAAATCGAGGAATCTCTACGAAAGAAGATGTTGGGCTTGAAAGCTTGAAATTGCTACAATAACCGATTAAATTAGCAGACCAGGACTTGAGAAAATTTTTCTAAACCATTAATAGAATCTGATACACTTTTATGTGTCGGCAGTTTTTCGATAACAACAGTACTATGTGAATAATACGAGTAAATTCATTCTCTTTTGATGAACAAAAAAAAAATCAAAACATCGATTCAGCGATGCTCGTACAGTACATGTACACTCGAGGTTAATCATTAGCTTCACAAATTTAAATTTGATAACAATAAAATGCAATATTATTTTGACCTATACAGAAATTTAAACGCATCCAGGACCTAACTGTAATGTCTCAAAGAGGGTCATATGTACGTTTTATAACATTCAATTTATGTATCTACTTATCTCTTACCTGATGTTATGATGCCAACGTCACAAGTGATTTCAAGTTTTCAATGCAACATACACTTCTTCAACAGTTTCTAAAATACTAAACTAAACTACTCAATTGACTAACTTTTGGAATAAAGTATTGGCGACCTTCATTACTGCATTGAAAGAAGTAGAACTCCGTTACTACTACATCATTGCATTAGGTAGTTAATAGTTATCTACTTATCTATTATACGCGTCTTCTTAATTTTCTTCAATTCGTCGAATAATTTCGTATCTTTAGCATGGCTCATCGTTAGCGAATTCATTGACGAATATATATCAGCATAAGTATTATTTCGTTCTTATTCTCGTCTGTCCAAGATTTAACTTTTTTTTTAATTACTCTTAGAATCTTTTCAGTGGTTAATTTTGTATTTTTTTTTCTCACAATCATTTTTATCTATCAATTTCTTAGGAATATAAAGTTTCATCGGTTTAAGTACGTAATTTATTATAGTTCCTGCATGATAATACCTAATTATCATCAGACAATGTTAATAAACTGGTAAATCCTGTGAATTGGCGAATGAAGATCTCAGTCAGAATAGCTGTTTTAAAAATCTTCTCCTTAGTTCCAGTGCCTGTTTTTTCAGTTAGCAACATGAACTGCAAAAGCCAAGGTTATTTTGAGAAATGTTACCCGTTGAAAATTTAATCTGGCCCCTAAAAAAGCATGAATATTAGGTACCTACTCAGACCTCATTAAAATATTTTATTTCACTCGAAAATCGAGAAACCTTAACCTATAGTTCATTATACAGTAATTATTTTTCAGATTCATAAGTCTTTAATTTTAATTTTAACGATTCATTGAAAATTATTCAGTTTCTCAAAATATACATTTTTCTTAAACTAAAGGTAATTAACAAATACGAGTAACAGATGAGTGAAATAAAATTAAGGACAGTATTATTCTTTGAAATACAGTTTTTCTTAAAATCTAGAGTTATGAAAACTATTAGGATGGTCCTGGTTTATACGAGTATACACATATGATGACAAATTTTTTCAAGTTCTCGCTCCCACCTTCAAAAGTGGTTCCTTTTCAAGTAAAAAAAGAAGTTCTACTCCAGTTTCACTCCCCTCACTGCAAGGGGAGTGGGGCCTCAAAGGTTTCCTTGATTGAAAATTACGGCAAAAATAAAATTTTTGATCCTAAAATGGTGGATAGGTTTAAGCAGGGGAAGTCTACTCTCATAAAGATTGTTCATTTTTTGATGACTGCGCTACTCGTAAAGAAAATAAACATTTTTTTTTTAATTCAACAAAAAAATCCAATGATTTTTAGTTAGGTACCTTAAGGGTAGATTCAAAGTTCAAACCCTCTTGAATCCGTCGATCTATTTTCTGATCACCTCACTGGGTTGTAGTAGATTAAGTTGAATGAACAATGAATAATACATATCTCTATGCAATGCTGATTATGAATGAGTGAAATAATGCTAATATTTATAAATACAGATTTTCAATCTCCTTGAGGCTTCTTTTCTTTTTTAACGTAGAGAACTGACATTTTCATGGAATGTTTTTTCATGAAAAGAACGCTTTCTACAGGGTGGGAGGTGAAACATTTTCAACACTCTAAAATAATCACCACTCTACTAAATAAGTTTATTAAAATAATCTAAGGATCCTATTTATGAGTATTAGGTATCTAACGATAGAATAGAATAATTGCGTTTCAAGCTAATGAAGGGGTTAGTGTTGGTGAGAAAATAGTATGTACATATATAAAAATGCTTTTTGGAAATACATATTATTGGAGAAGACTAATTCCAAGTTGGAAACGAAAAGTAATCTCGTATAGAATTTGTTTTTCGAGCTAAAATTGTTTAAATCAGTATTAATTTCTAGGGACTCATTTATACTGCATCATTACTTAGAATATTCTCAAATATTCCTAATTTGTCACAAAGTTTTAGGTCACTCAGGACAGAACTTACAAAAAGTTGGTCCTTGAGACAAGCTTCCATGTAGTACTCATAATTTTTTTGTTTTTGAAAAATTTCACCGGAAAGTTTATTCCGATCCAAGGGGCATAACATGAGTGCATTAACATTAACAAAATTAATGAAACACAAACTGACGTTCTTAATATCTGCCATGAATTCTTGCTTATGATATGCTTGAGCGCAATTTATTTCGTTGAGTTTCTCATTCAAGCACTCCAGGTACCAATTTAGTAATTTTTCAAAATGGTTTTCAATTATTTCGACTGAGGTGGATAACATGAAAAAATACATGAAATCGTATACTGGTGTGGACCAAAAGCAAGTTTGAAAGTCGAGAATCTTTACGCCATCTACAACATTATTTGAACCATACTTAAGAAGTATATTATCTTTCCGGAAGTCTCCGTGATTAAGAATGTAAAAATTGAAATTTGAATAATGAACCTTCGCTGCAGCATCGTCATTCTCCTTACGTAAATAAACATTGGCCTTCTTCAATTTCGGAATTAAGGAGCACTCATTATTTCTAGAAAGAAGCTCCAATAAAATGGTCTCCCAGAATTCAGTCAGGTACTGTCTGAACTCCAGCAATGGCGAATAATGGAACATCTTAGGTTCCAGAAGATGTGGTTTTGTCTGGCATAATTTGTGTGTAGTTGCGTGAAAATGGGCGAGAGCTTTTAAAACAGGAAAGCATTGATTTAGACCATAAGGCTGTCGATTATTTTCTCCACCGTCGTAACCTATCTTCACCAAATCTTCTAGTACTATGATTTTTGAATCTATTGTTTTGTAATACAAAGGTGAAAGGGTCTCATCCAAATATTCATTCATAACGGGTATTATCACCTCGTAAACGAAGGGTTCTCTTACAATCATATCAATTTTAGAAAATGCAGCTGCTGAATCATCATTTTTTGGAACTTTAAGCACTAGAAATTTTTTATCCTCAATTCCATCTTCTTCATATTTCAATACCAGACGGATAATATCGCCGACATAATGCTGGTACCCTTCCACGATGGAGCTTTCTTCAATTTGAAATTTATCACCCTTTGGTAGACATTCTTTCATTTCATGTATTACGTCTTGATCTGTGATATTTTGAAACGGAATCATGTTGTAGTTTTCTGAAAATCAAAAAATTTTTAATTGGTTTCATGTTATCCATACACCGAAAAGTGTATTCTCTCTCATTATACTCGTATGTACACAAAGTTAGAAAGTCTTACCTCTGGTCTTTTTCAGTTTTTCAAACTGTGCAAATTTAAAAATTGTAATTAATAAAAATGAACATATAAGTCCACATCATCTGTATAGAAAATTGTAATGGAATCCAGTTTACTTATAGTCTGCGATTTGATATACCTGATGATTCTATGAAAATCTTTTCATATCGTTGAAGAAAAAACAAGTTCAAACAATTACATAAATAATTCTATGTATCGCGGCTTTCAATGTTTTCTACAAAAATTCTCTATTTTTATATCTATCTAAAAATGTATTTTGTCTCCATCAGTTTCTGAGCTATGAAGAGTCAAAAGCAAATGCAACTTGGTCCTTGTCACCTTAACGCCATTTAAAATTTTCCTGCTAGGCTGCGGTGTATAGATGTTTAATTTTTGTGGTTGGTAGTACTTTATAGTTATTTTCAGATTGATTTCCAATCCATAATACTTACTTTATTGGGCCTTCTTCTGGGAACGTATATTTATTGATAGTCTTGAAATGTGTTCAGATGTGAGGTAACCTTTTCGTAGAGACCTTTGATTCTTCTTCTCATAAAAACTGGTGTGTAAAATCTAAACATAATATTGGTAAATATCAATTACTGCTTGAAAATGTGGAATACAGGCACATAGTTATAGGCAGTTCTTTGACAAGTGTGTTGCGGATTTGCGTTTTGGCAGCCAAAATCAATTTTTATGAATTTTCTTTGTTTTCCGCTCATTACGAAATCATCGCAGAATAAATGGCTCTTTTCCAACCCAAAAATAGAGCGGTTTACTGCTGTTTTCCTATCGTCTTAAATAAAAATTATTTTGCTGCTCATTATTGCTTTTGAACAAAGAAGATTATTCCGAATATTTAATTTAAAAAAAATAAAAACAAAAACAAAAAGAAAACAATCAGTTAAAATTAGCGGAGATATACCGTCAGTTAAAATTTTTATGCTTGAAACATCCAATTCTGAGAAAATCAAATTTGAAATTACAATTGCCATTTTCCAATATTATTATAAGAAAATTTTTCTTCGGTAACTACCTACTCATCAGTTTTAACAAAATTTTGGTTCCATGTTATTGTGGATAATTCTACAAATAAATTAATGTATTTTCACAAATTTCGTCAAAATTTATTGTACTTACGGTTTCAAATTACTGCACTCTCAAAGATTGTTGACAAACAAGAAAAGCTGAAAAATAGGCCAATTTTCATTAAAAATCTCACCAAAACAAGCACTATGACATTATTTGTAATGTAAAACTTCACTAACATATGAGACGCGTTCAGGGAAACCATATATTAAATCGCTAAATAAAATTTTCGTTTTTTAGTGTGTAAAGCTCATCAAGAGCTTTCACACAAGAAAAAATTTAAGCCGCCCCGATCGAAATGCCCCGATCAAAATTCGCTGTTCTAGAACGATTCAAACACTGAAAAATGAGTAATTTTGAAAATCATAAAAATTAGCTCATTGGAAAGAGCGCAAAACGTACATTTAGAAGCAATGAAATAAATAAATAAATAGTTCTTAGATTTTTTTAGTTTTTTTTTTTTTTTTTGCTTTTTCTCGACTGTTCATTTAGCGACGTAATATATGGTTTTCCTAAACGCGCCTCATTTGTACAGTAAGAAAAGAAAATGTGGAATCACGATTTTGTCATTTCTCTAATTTATGATGATTTTCTATTTGCCGATTCACCAAACATTTTACAGATTAGTACATCATGAATAAATGTAAAAAAAATTTATCGCTGCAAGCTCGACATAAAAAGAAGATTTTCAAACAGAACTATATGTGAGTTCTTGATGAACTATTAAAATTTTATACTTTTGGACTGTGAAAAAAAAAGTAAAAATGAATATCTCGCCTTGCAAAAGAGAATCCAATCCACGTAAATACTTTTACGGAAAATAATCTACGATTTGACTTGAAATCTGGATATTCGACTCACAACAGTTGTTTTCATGGACGTCTCAAATTTGAGTTGAATCGGTTTCATTCTTTCCCAATAATTGTGAAAAGAAGAAATAAATTGTTCGTAAATCTAAAGCAACACAGAAATCCAAAACATTAGATATTTTCACACTTTTTCTATGTTTTTCAACTTTGTCCTTTAATAACTCCTCCAATTTTTAAGTTACTGAAGTGAATTTGGTTTTAAAATTTTGGTCCAACATTTCTCAACACATTTATAAAAAAAAATTTGAGTTTGTAGCCTTACTTCTATTTTTTTTATGATTTTTCAAAAAATTTATGTAAAGTCATCCCTCAGTGGGGCGACTTTACCTATCAATTTGTTACTG
The DNA here is from genome assembly GCA_038050395.1 of Parthenolecanium corni. Taxonomy (NCBI): domain Eukaryota; kingdom Metazoa; phylum Arthropoda; class Insecta; order Hemiptera; family Coccidae; genus Parthenolecanium; species Parthenolecanium corni. The sequence goes on from JBBCAQ010000016.1 coordinate 517,628, forward strand.
ACGGGTTATTGATGGGTGGAAGACAAAATTTGAGGATGTTTGTACTGGGACATACGATTGGTAAAAAACTATAGTCAAGTACAAACTTCAACCGTGTGAAACCGAACTGAATATTTTATAACTGTACGTAAAGCAGAGAGAAGTTAACTCGACGATAATTGCTGGAAGACTGTATTTAGAAGAAAATGTAAAGAGGTACAATATTGGAAAATAGCGCTGACCGACGGAAATGAGTCAGGCACTTGATGAAGCCAAGAATGTTACCGATTTGTTGGAATGTGAGGCTAAAATTAGGTATACTACAACTCTCTCGAGTGATTGTGGTTAAAAAGAAAAGACGAATGAGAAAAAGCAAAAAAACCATATCGCCACTTTATTTTCTTGTTCTGTTACTGGGTGAAGTGAGGTAGAGGTGGCGATCTTTTTTTCATTATCCTCCTTCTACCTACTTCTATCCAAATCGTATTTCGGACTTCGGTTTTAATTTTTGCCTGGTATTCTGCATGATGGGAGCAGGGGTTTGAGTTTTGGTTGATAAAATAATATGACGCACGAACACAACAATCAGCCACCAAAATAACACGATCAGCTTCAGATAAACAGCGCATTTAATCGTCACGAATTTACATACATAGATATGGCTTAAAGGGTTACGAGTCTATTCAGCCCCCTCACGATGGGGCGCTTAACATATGCGGCTCACGCCAATTGACAATAAGTGTACGTCTAGGTACCACACACGAAAACACAGAGTGATCGACGTAAATATAATTCGGCTGGTCGGTGGACTTACGTGTACGTCCATCGGCCAGGGGCCAGCCAAATTCGCTGACGGCAGCATATGCAGCAAGTACTGCAGTGACCCACTTGCTGCGTAAGCTGCCGTATAGCGGTACATAGCGGTACCGATGGCTGCTTATTATTATGCCAAAGTTTACGAGTTCCCAAGGTGCTCGTACACTAGCGGGACTCCTGCGGCAATTTATTTATCGGGCTAAAACGAAGTGGGTAAAGTCGCCCCTTGAATGTAAAGTCACCCCGTTCCACGGTACAAGATTATTTGCGAGTACACATGTGTAGATAATTCGTCGAGTATCGTTTAATTTTCACTTAAAACAATAATAAATTCGAATCATAAATACGTATAAAGTATTATAGGTAGGCACATCATTGTTTCGCGTGGTTAATGAAGTCTTTAATATAAGGAATAAAAAATGGTGTTTTATTCTATAGGCTTATGATGAAACATGATAAAATTATTTTAAAATATTTTTTGAGATTTACTTTAGGCAGAACAATAACGGAAGAAATAAAATTTTCATTTGCATACTACATAGTTCGTTTTTAATAACTACGGTGAGGGAGGAGGGCTTATTCGAAAATTTGGTGATGGATTGTTCGTCAGTACCCATATATGGTGGTATATTGATTGGAAAATTTTGTTTAAAATCTATTATAAGTTGTAAATTTAGCATAATTGATGGACGATGTAGTATAAAATGATACGGTGTACTCGAGTATTTTTCGAGTTCGTTAAAAGAGCAGTAGAATCAAACTCCGTCTGCAAATAAGTAACATAACTCTAAAAATTAATAGGCAGTTGATATTTTGGAATAATGCTAAAATTATGTTGAAAAATATCTTTACAATCCTCAATGGTCAAGTTCTTCACACGGATTCATCCGAAACTTTGTCATGGTATCTACTGATGCCTTCAATGCTTCCGTTTTATTCAAGTTGTACACTGAGAGAAAAAAATGTCAATCTTTTCTTCAATATAATTATTATGAAAAAATTCGAGTACTAAAATTTTGCACAAAAAAAAAGAACATTGGGTTTTCAGAGTAAAATTTATTTGGTTAATGACTTTTTTAAGTAGGAAAAATCATCACCGTTCCGAGTAATATTTGCTACAGATTATTAATTTGTACTAAATAGGTACTTTGAAGAAAATGATTATCAATATATGTTTTTGTTACTAAACTGAAAATTGTAGAAACTATTGCCGAGATAAAAATGAAAAATTTTCTTCCTAGTCAATAATTAGCACACAACATAACGCTTATTCAATGCAAGAGTGACACATTGTTTGTAAGATTTACATACCAAATGTGTCTCTTTCACATCGAATGAGTGATATGTACTGTATAATATATCCAAATTAAAAATGAAATATCAGTTATAAATACATATATGTAGCAGGCAGATGGAGAGTAAAAATAAATCAGAAATTTGAGAAAAAAAAGTAACAGGAAAATGTTATGAAAGTGTTGGTAAAAAAAATCCTTATAAAATAAATAAATTGTTCATTATTTGAATAAAATTCAGTAATACTTACTGTCATTATGACAAAAAAAATTACTAAATCTCAATAGAAGAGGTATTGAAAATTTCTAAGACTTAATAAAAATTAATAACCTAATAAGAAACTGAACTCACTTTATTGCGACAAAATTTCAACTTTTGCAAAAAATTGTTTCTTAGTGTGCAGACAAACTGATGAGCACTTTCACTTAATGTCAGCAACTTAATAACTCTTAATGACTCGTTATGATGTTAATTACATTATTACGGCAGATAAATAGTTGCGTAATACACAGATTTTAAGTGTGATATTGGAAGAAATCTTAATTTCTTGTTTAGTCAGAAAATTAGTACCTACGTTTCATTCAAACATAATTCTGTCGGTCGAGGTTTCCTGTCATGAATATATCCGTATTCGATAGGGGAAAAACATGAATTTCAATTTTTATGCTTTCATTCTCCGAAGAAATGGTAGAAAAATGAAAGATTTTAATATCTTTATTTTCATTAAAAGCGGGTTTAGGAATAAATTTCAATTTGAAGAATGAAATCGATGCGAAGATATCCAGTAACAGAGAGCGAAACCCAAATCTCGTACGATTTCTAATCTGTTGGGTGCGCCGTTGTCAGCTGTCATCAAACTGTTCTTATCAGCTTAATTTTTTTTTTTTGGTGATTCGTTTTTAATTTTCTTATTCAATTTTTCATTATTATAGTTATTTTTCATACATTATCGTGAATGATGGTTGGACATTAATGATTTAACACTATATACCTAATTAACCGAAACTTGCATTCAATTCATGAGGGTTTCAAAAGAACTGCCAATTTTCTTCCTGTTTTATGGTTGAATAAAGTTCATGGAGATAGTAAGGAAAAACAGTCAAAATGTTCAGCAGACCTATGCATTTATGCTGAATATTTTAGGTCTGCTAATATCTCGAGTGCCAACTGTAAAGAAGTTCTGCAATCGGAAAGGTTTGAGTGTGTATGTATGTATGTATGTATATATGTATATGTTACAGGCAAATTGTGAAACTCCAACATTTAATTTAATGACTAGGCATTTAATTAAATGACGTTTGATTTCAGGCACATTGTATTGTCATTTTACGTCACATGTGAGATCCAAGATAAAGTATGACACTTGCGAGACCCTCCTTATAAATACTCACGAATGAAACCTTCGTTTTCACATACCTTGGTTGCTATCTGTAGATGCCTGAGGCTAAGTAATGAAGCCCACAACTGTTGGTTAGGTGCACAATACAGTCTATAGGGAGTAAAAGGAAATGAGTGAACCACAAGTGTACATACAATCGATATTTAGGGCACTTGCGAGTCCCAGACAAAAAATTCAGATTTGGGGTCTGTGGAGTGGAGGGAGTAAGAAAAACCATACATACACCTCCTGGACATGCGAGACCCGCAAAAGGGTCTCGCAAGTGTTATGATTTATCTGTTTTGGGTCGCACATGTGCCCAAAACATCTCTATACATTTGTATAAATACATATCTCAAGAGCAAGTGTAGAACAGTCGCATTATACCTTATCTCATCAACGTCTGCGGCACGAATTTTTTTGAATGTTTGACCGAAAATTTACAACTCGTTAAATTATTTCTCAACATTTTCATCCATATTCTGATTTCACTCTCCAAAAATTAAATAATTATTTTTCTTCAAAAAAGTTTTTTTCAAACTTGAGTTTGTGAGGAACGTACGAGTTAAAGAGAATAAAACACAATTTTTACTCGTCATAAATAAAACATTCATTTTATTTTCTTCTCAACAATCTCAAACTCAACTCTCCAACCTGAACAGAACTCGAGTACCTAATTGGAGAAAAAATGAAACCTGTTTTTTTTTTCGATGTCTCAAAATTGTTGAATAATCAGGTGTTATTTTATTTCTTCAATCAGATAACTGATAAAACTATTTAATCGCCACTTTTTGACATTAAAATGCTTGCCACAGCTTTTTTGCCAATGAGATAAATTCCAGATTTTTGTTTCGAGTGGAAAATATCTAGGTAAGTATATAATTTTCTGACTGAATACATAAACGAAATTCCGTACTCAACAGATTTTGAATGGTGTATTCTGGGATCGTTAATTACTTTTTAGTGATGTATCGATAATCAGCCATGTTAAACACACGAGTATTTGAACTTGGTACATTAGTACTCGTAATTACCCGTAACTTATCTTCATAGGCTACAGACCAACTGTTCTCTCTAATCATGAGTGAATAGAGTTCGTGGAAAAAAATCCAGTTTTTTAAATTATTTTCCTTGTTGAAAATACATTAGAGGCTTATTTGTACTCGTACCTATGACAAACGATATTTCTTACTGCATTTCTCAAAGTTTATTAGATAATATATAGGAGCAGATCATCAGCCCTTTATGACATTAAAAGAGACTGAGTTATCGTTACAATAACGACCGTTTAATATGTACAGTACACTGAAAAAAATAACATTGAAGATGGTAGCAAAATATTGAAATTCTAATAGACTAATTGAAAATAACAATAATTACTGTATAATGCTACAAATAAAATTTTGTTTAAAATTATTAAAAATTAACCCTTTTGGTCACTGTGTCCACTGTAGTGGACATATTTTCAATCGAATGTAGTCTGATGACGAATTAATGCAGATAACCGCGCTTGGGCTCATTCGAAAGTAATATTCATTTAGTTTTTCATGAATCAACTCCCAAACTCTCTGTATTATAAATGGAATCACATTATGAGCACATGGTAGGAGAAACGAAAGAGAAGAAGAAAAAAAAAAGTAAAACTCCAACTTCAAACATCGACACGAGTTGGAAACTGTCGGCAAGCTGGAAATAATTTTTTTGTATAGGTTTCATCTGTCAGATTTCAGGAATATTACAATTTTTATGCTTACTGCATTAGGGAATTCTGCGATAAGCATTGAAGTCATGGCTACTGTAGTGGACGTGGTGACTGTTGATAAATATATGAAGAGGGGGTCCTGACTTTGAAAAATTTTTTTTTGTCGGAGATATATTTTTTTTAAATGTGTTTTTTTACTGTGCCCCCCTTCCCCTACTTGAATTTTCTTCAGTCAGATAAAACTTGGAAAATAAATTATTATCGATTATTTAACTCTGATTTTTTCACACATGCCATCTGTTTTTTATCTACCTCATTACACATCATTAAAACTATGATAAGAATTAGTTAATGGCTGGTGAACCAAGATTTTTTATGGAAATATTCATCCAGTGATTTGTTTGTTCAAATACATTGGTAATTTTTATATATCTATCTCTATTTTTAAATAAAAATGTGAGATAATGAGAAATTCAAAATCTTGTTTTCGTAGTCACCATGTCCACTGTAGTGACCAAGATATACCTCAGGTTCTAAATATATTCCCGCGGTCCTTTTTTTTTTTATGTCAAAAGAAGTAAGAAAAAAAATGAAGAATTCTGGTCCTGCTAGTGACATTGTCCACTACCGTGGACGAGCTATATCTCAGGTTTTAATTAGGTTAGAGAGTTGCGCAAAAAACTAAAATTCACAGAAAAATCACCCAAGCTTAAATCTGTAACTCAAAAAATTCTATCTGTCAAACTAAATAGTCATGACCAAAAGGGTTAATGCGCTACATTTTCAAATTTAGAATATTACCCGAGTAACTTAATAAAAATAAAATTAAAAAAAAAAAAAAGAATAAATTTAAATAAAAAAACTCCAGCTCTTGCAAGCTGATATTTACTCACTATAACTTCACTCGAAACTTTGAATGCTCATATTCAAGAAGGGTCCATAAAAACGCCTGTAAAATAGTATTTGAATTTTGATTTTTATGTTTTAATGACTTGAAGATGTGTGGTCAGGGGTACACCCGCAAGAAGAAGCTATGGGAGTTTATATAGGCTTATTTAAACGCTCAAATTGTCACGTAATTCCACATTTTATATTTCTGACATTTATGCTGACGATGTCTGGTCATTGCCAGCAAATGTGTAGGTAATTGTGTAACCATAATCATTATGATTTTTCAAGTAAATAGTCAAACAGATAGGACCCTCGTGAATGTACCCATGTATTATGCTTTCAATTATTCTCCTCTGTACAGGCAGGTTCAAATAATTGCAACTTTTCACAGAGTTTTAAAACACCTAAAACCTTTTTTGTTAGAAGTTCATCTTTGAGAAACGTCTCCGTGTAGTGCCGAATGTTTTCTTTTTTTCCTTGCACAATTTCATCCAATAGTCGGGCACGACCCAATTCATCCAACGGAGTCATACGAAATATGGTCCACATTATACAGTAAACGGAACAGACATTAAGGCGTCTAATATCATCCTTAAAATTTTGCCTGTTATAAGCCTGGGTGCAATTAATGTTTCTTAATTTCTCATTTAAAAACTCCAAATACCAATTGACGCATGCTTCATAATGGTTTTCGATCTGCTCAGTTTCAGTGGACATGAGAAAAAAATACACGAAGTCGTTTATTGGAGTTGACCAAAAGCATGTCTGAAAATCGATAATCTTCACTCCGTCGACTTCATTGTCCGGACCATATTTTAGCATTACGTTATCTTTTCGGAAATCGCCATGGTTTAGGACACAAAAGTTGAAATTTGAGTGATGTAAGCTGGATGTATTCCCATCGTCATTTTTCAAACGAAAAGTAACATTTTTTAATTTTGAAATTAAATAGGACGCATTATTTCTGGCCAGTAGTTCGAATAATATGGGTTCCCAAAAATCAGTTGTGTTTTGTCTCATCTCGAATAGTATTGAACTTTGAAACATCTTATGATGGAGTAAATGTGGTTCCAGCTGAGCAACTTTATGAGAAGCTGCGTGAAAATAAGCGAGTGCTTTGATGATGGGACGACTTTGTTTCTGATTGTATAGGAGTCTGTCATTTTGTCCTTTTTCATAACCTTGTGCAACTAAATTTTCTAGCATTATAATTCTAGAATCTGCCGTTTTTATATAAAAAGGTGTTAATGGCTCATCCAAGTAGTCATTTATGCGAGGTATTATTGTGTCGTATACAAAGTTTTCCCTGTCGAAAATATTCAACTCATCTGCAAGGTAACTCGCGTCTCCGTTTGTTGGAACTTTCAGGACTAGAGATTTTGTCTTTGGTATTCCGTCTTCTTCATATTTAAATGTTAGGCGGATAATATCACTGATATAATGCATGTGCCCTTCGTTCGTGGCATTTTCTACAATTTGAAATTTATCAGCCTTTGTGAAGCATTGTTTCAGAATGTTAATGATTTGATCTTCACTTTGAAAGAAACTCATGTTCGAGATTTCTGAAAAGTATGGAAGAAGAAACTGTAGATGAATAATGTGAACATTTTTGATAGTTATTTTTGCCTAATCGACTTGAGGGATCACAAACTGATACCCGGCTATAAGACATATTATCTATGTTAAAATGGGTCAATTTTGAGATTATAGTATAAATCAGTAGAAAAATATCAATTAATTTCATAAAAATTGCAATTCCATCTTTTTCCCGAAATACGCATTTTAGAGGCATAGCTTTTGAGCTCATTTTTGATCTGACTGAAAAAAAGTGGATCCTTCTCCTACAGTCAGCGTCCCATACTTATAAGGCCCTCACGAAATGGACAGAATTTTGGCTTACAGACGATAAATTGAGGGGCGTTTAACAAACATTTTGATTCCAGTCCGAATTGCGCGCTCCTTTTGGATCGATAATTTTGAAATTTTATTTATAGTGAATCATAAGTACATATAAAGGATTAATTTGACTACACAAACAAATATCGGGTTGCACCGGTGTGCGCGATCAGCTGCTTTTATTGTGTGTTGTTTTGAATGGAGTAAAACAGACATTTCTGTTTTCCCATTAAATACCAAAAAGTTTTGAACCATTTGACCAATTATCGTCTAAAAATCTTACACGAAATGAAAATTACTACACTGAAAGAAATAAGAAGCATTTTTCATTTTGAAAGCGCATAAAAGGCAAAAACACTCTACAACTAATTTATATTACCATACCTGAGGATGACAAAGATGTCGAAACGTTGTTTTTCTGAGAATTCGTTGTATGAATTGCGCGCCGTTCCTCTTGGATATGTCAAAAATATTCACTTCCACACTGTATATTGACTAATTGAGGTTCTTCTATACGAGTACGATCGACTACGAAAACGCTAAGATGTTTTTGTCTTTTATGAGACCTAAAACAGATATTTCATAACTTTTGCGAACTGTGACGACGTTCTTCTGAACAGATTACTTTTGGCTACGAACTTCTGACGTAACGCTCCATCGGTTATGACAATTTAAATTAACTTTATACGCGAATAAAAAGTGCATCAAAGTATTTATTGAGCGGCGTTTTTCAATAGTATATACCTAATCAACCAATCGCGACTGCTGAGACAGACATAGCATTGCCTAAAGTGGTTACGTCTTCCTTTACCCGCACCCCCCACCCCCCGTTACAACGATATGTTGCACCAGAACTTTAGTAGTTATTAAACATCAAAGTTTTGGAATTTTAAATTTATACGTAGGTATATCTTGAGAATTTCCTTTTTTTTTTTACTTCACGGAGAAAAATTTCATTCGTAATTTTACAATTCCATAAGAAAACAGAAACAATTTAAGATTTGTGGCAGAAATTTCTAAAAGTGAATGTAGATGCATTTTACTTACCTGTAGAAATGACTTTCAACTGGTGAACTGACGAGTTTACAAATACAAATGTATGATAATCTTCAGACTGAATAGGTTTTAACCAACACTCTCAACAGCTGATATTAAAATTATACCTACGTACTCGTATTGAAAATTACCGCCTCATTACTTTTATTTTTTCCCAGAAAAATCTTCCTTATACGAGTCATTAGAATTAGAAGAGAATTATTCATATATTTTTCCAAACTTTTTTCTAAATTTTTAGACAAAGATCTTGTTAGATCTACCTCAATGCCCATTTCCATCTCACAATTTCTTGTGATATGTTAATTTCTTGGTGCTGTTTTTTTTTATAGAAGGGGCAGGGGATAGCATCACATCAAAAATGATTCATATAAGTTTTAAAATTTTATTTCTATCTTTCATAAGATAAGAATCAAATACTTAAATTGATTTAATTTTGTTTTTAAATCTTTAAAAATTGCTCATCATCCTATTTCTTTTTTTCCTGAGAGAAACAATGTTATAATCTAAGTTCTTTTAATGCAGTATACCTTAATGTAGATATTACGAAATTAAGATTGAATGTGGCTACAAAAATTAACGTAATGATTTACCTAGTTATGTTACGAGTATTTATTTCATTTGTGTTTAATTCACTCCGCAAACAATTTCATTTTATGAAATTCTGTCACACATCGAGAAATTGAAAAAAATAAATAAATGAAACGCAAGTCTTAGTTAACCCTTTCGGTCATGACTCTCTAGTTTGACAGATAGAATTTTTTGAGTTACAGATTTAAGCTGGGGTGATTTGTCTGAGAATTTTAGTTTTTTACGCAACTCTCTAACCTAATTAGAACCTGAGATATAGCTCGTCCCCTGTAGTGGACAATGTGACTAGCAGGACCAAAATTCTTCATTTTTTTTCTTACTTCTTTTAACATATAAAAAAAAAAGGACCGCGGGAAAATATTTAGAACCTGAGGTATATCTTGGTCACTACAGTGGACATGGTGACTATGAAAACAAGCTTTTGAATTTCTCATTATCTCACATTTTTATTTAAAAATAGAGATAGATATATAAAAATTACCAATGTATTTGAACAAACAAATCACTGGATGAATATTTCCATAAAAAATCTTGGTTCACCAGCCATTAACTAATTCTTATCATAGTTTTAATGATGTGTAGTGAGGTAGATAAAAAACAGATGGCTTCTATCGTCACACATGTGTGAAAAAATCAGAGTTAAATAATCGATAATAATGTATTTTCCAAGTTTTATCTGACTGAAGGGGCACGGTAAAAAAACACATTTAAAAAAAATATATCTGACAAAAAAAATTTTTCAAAGTCAAGAACCCCTCTTCATATATTTCTCAACAGTCACCACATCCACTACAGTAGCCATGACTTCAATGCTTATCGCAGAATTCCCTAATGCAGTAAGCAATATTCCTGAAATCTGACAGATGAAACGTACACAAAAAAATTTGTTTGAAGTTAGAGTTTTACTTTTTTTTTTCTCCTCTTTCGTTTCTCCTACCATGTGCTCATAATGTGATTCCATTTATAATACAGAGAGTTCGGGAGTTAATTCATAAAAAACTAGATGAATATTACTTTCGAATGAGCCCAAGCGGTTCTCTGCATTAATTCGTCATCAGGCTACATTTGATTGAAAATATGTCCACTACAGTGGACACAGTGACCGAAAGGGTTAATCACTGTGACATTATTTTAATATTTTTTAAACAACGTGTTTCAGCCGTTCGCTTACAGATAGGATATAAAATATACGTAGCATGCGTCAAGTTCAAAACTAAAGTTCCAACAGTTTATTTGGTTATACTCGTATGTTTATTATTTTTAGGAATTCGTTTCAAAATGGAAATGAATCCAAATCAAAACTGGGGAGATTAGATTCAAATTAGAATGGTCAAAATGAAATAAAAAATAATTACCGGTTTTTGCATTACATGTTCAAAACATCTCTGATAATTTGCAATTAATCTGAATCTAATTTTCAGAATACAGGGTGAAGCAAAATGATCTGCTACATTTTTTTTTCTTGTTGTACTCGTACCTACGTGAAAAAAACCGAGATATGCGGTTAGTTTTGAATCAGAATTCATTTTTTCAGGGTCAGACAGCGGTGGCAGCCTTTGTATAGCGGGTGTAGCAAGGTGCTACACCTGGAAAAATCTCGCTACACCCGAAAAATAAGTTTGCTGCACCCAAACAATATCTCTGTAATAAAAATGGATAAATATCAAATAATTATTCTCGCCTTATTTCTTATTTTTTAGCCAGTTTGAACCCTTATAAATTTTTGCTTCACCCGGAAAAAATTTAGACATTAATTTTCAATTTTTTGGGTTTTTGCTATACCCGGAGAAAATCTAGGTTGCCACCACTGAGGTTAGAAATGTATGAATTATGTACAATTTCACTTAAATGTAGACCATTTTGCTTAGCACATCCTCGAAGGCATAAAGCTAAATTTATAAAGCTCTTGCTGAACAATGACTGTATTATTTTAGCAATTTTTTTCCTCTTTACGCTATCAAATTCATACGAGATCAGCGGCGGGAGAGCATTTCCCTCCCTGCGCTATGAAGGAAACGTCACTCGTGTATAATTCCCCCTTCCTTCTCATTTTGTACATCTGTGATGGCGTATAGAGGAAGAAATAGCAAAATAATGTGAGCCTTGCTCAGCAAAGTCGTATCATTTTTTCTAATGCCATTTTTCCTAATGCTATTTTTACTGTTGAAATTTCAGTATTTATTGACTGCTAAGCAATTGAAATTGAAGAATATATTTTTATAATTATTTACGAATGCTTAGCAAGTAATAAAGACAGAAATTTCAGGTAATAAACACAGAAATTTCAATCACTCAATGCGTTTTGGAAAATAAAAATTGTTAGTTTCTTTTCCTCTTTCCGCGCTAAAAATATGAAAAGCAATGAGAATTGTTCGTGGGTTCGGTGAATTATGTAGTCTGCATAGTAAACTACCTACCCAATGGCATCGCTAATTCATTTTTGGTAAAAATTTACTTAATGCGTTACTCCTCAGATGTAAAAATGAAAGCCAGTAATTTTGCTTCATCCTGCGTACTATTGCCTTTAATTCCCTATCCGTTTTCGGCTATCATGAAGAACTCGACTTTTCACCTTTTTATTTGGCCTCGATTAAATTCCTCGTTATTGCGTTAAAATTCAAATAATCCTAGTTTATCTAAAAATTTCAAAATGCTCAGAATTGTATTAGTAAAAAGTTGATCATTAAGACAGACTTCCCTGTAGTATTGAATATTTTCCTTCTTTCCTCGTACAATTGTTTGTACGAGTTGATCTCGATCCTTGGGACATAATAGGACTGCAGCAATCGTTATATGAAAAATGTTGTGAATTCGAAGGTATTTTACATCTTCGACGAAGTCTTGTTTTCCGTACTCCTGAATGCAATTGAGTTGCTTCAGCTTCTTATTCAAATATTCCAGATAACTATTGAGGAATGTTTCGTAATGGTTATTAATTGAGTCAGCTCCTGCGGATGTAATTAAGAAATACATGAAGTCGTTCGCGGGTGTTGACCAAAAGCATGTTTGAAAGTCGATAATCTTTACTCCATCTACTGCGCCATTTTGACCGTTTTTTAGTAACACGTTATCATATCGAAAATCACCATGGTTGACGACAAGAAATTTGAAATTAGAGTAATGAAACTTCAATTTAATATCTTCATAGTTCTGTCGCAAGTATAGTACCGCCTTTTTGAATTTTGGAATTAAGAAAGACGCGTCATCTCGAGCAAGTAGTTCGTAAAAAATGGGTTCCCATAGATCAACCGATTTCAGCTTGAAGTCAAATAATGTCGGATATTGAAATATCTCATTATTGAGAAGATTTTGATCCATTTGAGCTATTTTGTGAGTAGCTGCGTGAAAATGAGCGAGTGCTTTGAGAACAGGAAGGCACTGATTGAAACTGTATAGCTGTCGGATGTTTTGCCCCTTTTCATAACCAAGCGCGGTTAAATTTTCCATAACTAAGATATTTGAATCTTTCACAGTTGGAAAATAGGAAGGTGTGAGTAACTCATCCGTGTAATTGTTTATGCGTGGAATTACTACATCGTACATAAAAGTTTCTGTTATAAAAATATCTAACTTGGAGCATGCTGAAGCAAATTCAGTCTTTTTCGGAGCTTTGAACACTTAAGAATTTTTTCATTTGCTCTCCATTCTCCTCGAATTCTAATGTCAGACGGATAATGTCACTGATGAAATTCTGGTGTCCTCCATTGATGGAGCTTTCTGTGATTTGAAAATTCCGTGCCTGTGGGAAGCATTGTTTCGAAATAGTTAGAAGTGCATTCAAGCTTTCATGAGAATTCATCTTGTAAATTCCTGGAAAAAACGCCGACAAAAAAAAAAATCTGTAAGAGAAATCTTATTATTGTAAAATTCGATTACTTGGTCAGGTTTACCTAATCTTTACTATTGAACCAAGATAAACAATATTATTTAAATGATTGAAAGTAGCTATCATTATTATCTTTTCAACTACTCGTAGACTGCAGTGATATAATTAATCCACTGACAAGACAAGTGTTTCACAATTTACGTGCCACTTTTTTCGCCGACTTTTACACCCAATTAGCTCCAGTTTGGATACGTTCCTTTTGAACATATCGATACCCTAACGCCAAAAGGTGCTATGAACATTTCAGTAAATTTATGAAATATGAGAAGAGAAATTTTCTTACAAGAATGTTTTCAACTGCTTATTCAATCAACTTGAATTTCGAGACAATTTACTCAATGAAGTTAACAAAAGCAATATAGCCACCGAAGTAACATTTATAACATTGCTTTTTTCTCCTCTTGTCAATCTTTCAAAATGGACGTAGCACCTTTCGGCATTAGAGTATCGATATCCTCTATGCCCGGACGAAGTGTAGTTTTCGATTTTCAAAATTCTAACGCATTTTCCAAGAGTCTCAAAAAACCTAAATTGGTAGCTTTGAAAAAATGATAAAAAAGAAAAAAAAAAAAATTGTAAACAACAGCTTCGTTGGGGCTTAGATAATATGTTCAAGGATAACTTATTCGAAAAGGAAATTTGATGAAAAGCTCAGTGAAACAAATGGTAAATGGTCAGCGTACTTTTAAGCAAAACACTTGAGAACATTGTCATTGTGGCTATCAAAATGCATACCCACAACACATAAGTAGAAGAAATTGCCTATATTTTGTCTGTATTCAACATTTTCATGCAGTTTTTCAGATGTGGATGTTGACTTCGTAGCAGAAATAGACTACACCCTAAAATACTATAGAATTCCTTTTCAAAGATTGTATTATGAAATATATATTCTCACTAAATCAGACAAAATTCATTTTTCATAAGAGTTATAAAAACAACAACACCAATTAATAGGTATACCAGATTATGAAGTAATCTAAGTAAATTCGCTTATGTTAGAAATTTAAATTCATACCATATATTCTTTTGGTTAACATAAAATAATTTTTTTTTTAAATTCAAGATTATTCTGATTTTATTTAGACTACATAAATAAAAGGGCAATACTTAAAGCTTTATACAGACAAAAATAAATCAAATCTACGATGGAAGTTGCATCTGTTTTCTGTATTCACAGCTAAATCAACATCATACAAAGTGCACAAACGAACCTTTCGGCCAGAAAAGACGATTTCAAATTAATTATATTTGTCCTCATTATTCAAATTCTGATATTGAAAACTGGTTTGAGCAAGAAAGGTGGAATGGTGAGAAAATTTATTCTTGAAACCACATCAGTTCATGTGGAATTGCCTTTTTTCCAAAATTCTGGAATGTATAATTAATTCACGTCATAATTTGTGAATGAAGTTGGCTAGGAATCATCTTTTTTTATTTCCCCAAGACAAATTATACTTATAGTGGGATTACAAAAAGAAAATATTATTTTAAAACGCGACACGTCAATAATTTTTAGATCAACATTTCAAATTTGAATTTGTATCTACTTTTTCATTGCTATAGTGGACTTCTACAAAGTAAATTTGAACGTATAAATGTACGATTAGTTTGAGAAATCCTTTTTTAAAAGGTTTTAAAAATTGAAAACTGATGAGTATTCACGTACTTATGATAATCTGCTAGCTGCGTCGATTCAACAGTTTCAAATACGTATCGATTAATTAAAGTTCAGCAAGTACATATATCGATGGTTCTGCGGCAAAAGGGCCAATCTGCTGTAGAAATGAATAGGAGACTGACGTAGCTCAGTTGGATGGATGACCATTTCATTTTCATTCTCAGTAGAAGGCGAGAGTTTGTACATATATTTTGATTTTTTCGCTTTCAATATTTTATACGTATCTACGAGTATATTAGAAGTAGGTATATTTTTTGGCTACTGAGACATATTGATCTAAATCCTACCGCTGATACGTTGGGGAGGGGGTGAATAATACAAAAAGAATGACAAGTTAGAATTTATGGGTATATTACTTTATTATTACATTCGTAAGCATAACTGAATGAAAGTAAATTAATACAGATAAATATTTTAATCAGGTTAATTTTTGTAACTTCCTATAGGAGCTTACAAGAAATATTCTCTTTAAATGCAGGTGTTAGATTATTATAATAGAAAGATTATACATGCACTCATTACACTGAAATCAAAGAGCAATACAATTGTCACACGATAAAAATCTTTTATTTTCTTTCTTTCGTATACTATCTACCCATCTTAATCAAAAATTATTAAAAATTTTCTCACAAAATTTTAACCTTCCATGCATGATATTTACAAATTTTGCATCATTTAAGCAGGCATCGTATAAACATTTAATGTCTGCTTTGGCAAGTATGAATACATCTTCAATCAGTTTCTGATCAATAGGACTGACATCACTACAAGATAAAATTACAGAGTAGATTAAATAGAACCTCAAAGCTTTTAAGTCTGTATCAAAGTCAGATCTTGTATAGGTACTTGGACAGTTTATTTTGATGAGTTTTTCATTTAGTTCATCCAGGTATTCATTGATCAGGTCATCAAAATGAAATTCAATCAAATTCAGAGAAGCCGAAGATATCAAAAAGTAAATGATATCGAGGAGAGGACTAGACCACAAACTCAGTTGAAAGTCTACAAGCTGCGCTTCCACTTGACTACTGGAGGTATATTTGTAAAGAAAATTAACTTTTCGAGCATCTCCATGATTAAGAGCAAGAAATTTGAACTTAGACCGATCTAAGAAAGCTCTCATCGCATCGTCGTCTTTTTTAAGGAACGTAATGGCTGCTTCAACTATGCCAATGAGATGAGTCTCGTTCTTCCTTCTTAACAATTCCAACACGATGGGCCCCCAATTGATAATTTTTTTTCTAAACTCCAGAATTCCCAAATGTATGGTGAATAAATCGTCGAGAATATTTGGATCTTCGAGGTGGAGTTTGTGAGAAGCTGCATGGAAATGAGATAATGCCTTCATGCCACTCTTGGTCTGATGTAAATCTAATAGTTGAAATTTTTCCCCGCTTTCAAAACCACGAGCTATTAAGTCTTCTAAAACTAAAATTTGTGAATCCGTTGTATACAGATGAGCAGGTGCCAAGGTTTTATCCAAATATTTGTTCATTCGCGGAATCACCTTTTCATACATACCAATTTCTCTTTTAAAAAAATTCAAACTTTCAAAAATTGCAAAAGTTGGAGTAGAAGTAGGAACTTTAATAATCAATTTTTTCTGGTGAATTTTGTGATCTTGTTCGTATTCCACAACGAGTTGAGTGACACTGCTGGTGAAATGTAGACTCAGAGAGTCATCCTCAAGTATATTGCGAATGATTTTTATGTTTTCAGCTTTGGGAAAGCAATGTTTGAGAATATCTGTCATGAGATCACTGTCTAATGAAGTCATATTGACAGTGTTTTTTCTGAAAATATAAAAACAACCAACTAAGAATTGGGTGAAATGTAAAATTTATGATACCGACTGACACTCAGGTTATGGCTAAAGCTAGAAGACCAACACGCAATCTAGTTATATTTTTCTTATGATCTCAAGATTCAAAAAATATCCATCTCGCAATTTATTATACCCCTATCAGTTCATTTATGTAAGGAGCCATGCCGATGGAAATCATAAATTTCATATTTGAAGTTCGACAATAATGATGAAAAGTTCTAAACGCCGATTGAATTGAAATAAATTAATTGTTGTCGCAGATATGAGGCTCATAGGATCAGATTGAAATTTGCGCCAGAGTAAATAATAACCAGGGCCATAGCTAAGCACTTAGGAGAGTCAGGGCGTATGATATTTCAGAAAAGGCCTTTTTTTCCGTATTGAAAAATGTTTCCCTTGCTGAATGTCGGGGCTGAAATTTTTGAAAAATGCCAGCCGGGGCAACGTCTGGCTTCGCCCTGGCTGACCAGACATTAGCTACAGGCATGCTAATAACTATATATTCTGATTCATATAAAACATATGAGTAGGTAATTTCAGCAGATTATGGAGAAGATGATTGATCAATAAATAAAACTGTTTTCCCCTCATTTGTTGACCACCGTTGGAGTCACGCACTTCTTGAATAAATCAGACTAAAACGACATTCCTGACTCACAAGACCGAATTTTTAAATCGTTATCTTCAAACAGAAAGCTTGTACCTACCTCTATATGTTGACTTCGTAGTAGAAATGGACTACACCCTAAAATGCTATAGAATTCCTTTTCAAAGATTGTATTATGAAATATATTCTTTCTGGATCTGACAAAATTCATTTTTCATAAGAGTTATAAAACAACAACACCAATTAATAGGTACACCAGATTATGGAGTAATCTAAGTAAATTCACTTATGTTAGAAATTTAAATTCATACCATATATTCTTTTGGTTGACATAAAATAATTTTTTTTTTAATTTCAAGATTATTCTGATTTTATTTAGACTACATAAATAAAAGGGCAATACTTACAGGTTTATACAGATAAAAATAAATCAAATCTACGATGGAAGTTGCAACTGTTTTCTGTATTCACAGCAAAATCAACGTCATTCAAAGTGCACAAATGAACCTTTCAACCAAAAAAGACGATTTGAAATTAATTATATACGTCCTCAATAATCAAATTCTGATATTGAAAACTGCTTTGAGCTAGAAAGGTGGAATGGTGAGAAAATGTATTCTTGAAACGACATCAGTTCATGTGGAATTGCATTTTTTCCAAAATTCCTGAATATGTAATTAATTCACGTCATAGTTTGTGAATGAAGTTGGCTAGGAATCATATTTTCTTATTTCCCCAAGACAAATTATACTTATTGTAGGATTACAAAAAGAAAATATTTTTTTAAAACTTAATGTTTCCAAACACGTCAATAATTTTCAGATCAACATTTCAAATGTGAATTTGTATCTACTTTTTCATTGATATAGTGGACTTCCATAAAGTAAATTTGAACGTATAAATGTACGATTAGTTTGAGAAATTTTTTTTTAAAAGGTTTTAGTGAGATGGCGATTAAAATTGAAAACAGATAAGTATCTCACGTCCTTATGATAATCATCTTTTGCTTTCCAAATAAGGGTTTGTATTCGATTTCCATAAGTTGAGACATTTTCAGAATTCTTCTGGGATTCAGAATTCAAGTCGGAAATATATTGCTCAAAAGTCCTGTATTCTTGATATTTTTTTCGAAGGAATTCTCTTAATTCAATCCATGTTTCTGGAATAGGTAAGGCTCTTAATTCGGTGTTAGCTTGTCCAGAGATACGAGAGAGAATAAATATTAATAATGAGTTAGCCCAAATCGGTGGACATTCTGCAGCGGCTAGATCACACTGATTAATAAAGTCTTGAAGTTCTTCTTTATTTCCATCAAAAGTTTTTGTGATTAATTGTGTGATAGCTCATACATTTGGATAAGGCGAAAAATGATTGTCAATAGCTGGAGGGGGAATCTGATTCAATGGAAGGGAATTATTATTTACCCCATTAACCCCATTTTGTTGAGAATTTCCAGCATTATTTGCCGTGTTGGCCAACCAAAAAATTCAGAGTTATCGGATACGTTAGAAAGATTTAATGAGTTGTTTGGTTCTGCAGGATTATCTTCTACAGACTCGAGATTATGTGCACTAGGTTGAGGGGTATTAGTATTAAGCATTCGAGAGACGAGAGTTGAGTAGTTTATTTAGATTTAAAAAAAAAGCTTCGATACTTTTATATGATTCGATAAGGAACCAAAATAAAAATATTTTCAGCCTATAGACAAAATTGTGTGCAAATGTTCAATTGGTCTGTAACATACCTCGGAACAGATGTTGAAAGGAGATTGGAACTTCCTTGGTAGAGGAGTATCAGGCTAACCAACACGAAAATTCACTTCACTAAGGTTGATTAGGCCTCGAATCCGTGATTTCAAAGGATATTGGTTATCCTGTCCACAGCGCCAGTTTTGTGAAGGCTCACGAACGAAAAAAAATGTTTAATAAGAACTGACAACTTTCCAAAAACAACTATTACCTTTTCCTAAAAAATATGATCTTATATACTAGAAAATATAATGGGAAAACATTAAGAGATAGAGTCAAAAAGATATATGTATACCTCTAAATTAATTGTAGGTAATTTTCTGCCAGAGCGAATGAATGCACTTGATCCTGGTATGTTTTTAATTGCTATTGATTTTCGACTTTGTTCATTTTTTAATTGGTTCTTGAGGATGGATCCGAAATATCTTCTTCGTTCTTCTCTATTAGTCTGTTAGATAGATGAAAACATTGCTATTTCTTGGAATTATTTCATTCCTAATTAGACGTGCAGCTATCATTACCCGCACAAAGTAATCATTATGTGTACCATTTATTCTCCTATTTGTTTGCTGTTTTTCATAGTTGTGTCAGAATTAGGCTTCACAAATAACTTTGACTAGGTGTACACGAAGTTCTGTCGGACTTGGTAATGAATTTATAAGAACGAGTTATGAAAATTCGTACACCACTCATAAGAATGAATTTGCCCAAAAATTCGTAGGTAGTCGTCTTTGTATTTGAATTCCTTTGGTTTAAAATTTTTCCGCAGTTTATCATTTTCATATTCGTAACATATGATTTTTTTTTGTGAGGACTGATTTTACTCAATGAACTCGTAGCTATTGGAAAGATTCTCACTGAGTGAACTGCGAGTTCATTTAACAGTTCAAAACAATTACCGAGATGAGTGGCACTCTGGAGGGTGGCTAGGCGTGGTAGCCTCCCTAGGCATTATGGTTCATAAGAATAATATAGTTTAGAAATTACCACAAAAATACAAAAATATGTTATCTAAATTGTAGGATGGTAAAAAGCATGTTTTACAAGTACTAAGAATATCTACAATATATTTCCTCGTTTCTGTTTGTCTATGGAAAAGTAGTAAAAATTAGTATTCATTTCTTTCATTGTAAAGGAAGACTTTTGTGATGCACCATCATTCTATAAGAGATTTAAAGAAAGGGTGCCCTATGGGCAAAATATTTTGAAAACGGATCCGTTTTATTCCGGGTTATAATCCGTTTCTGGATTATAACCCGGAATTTTCCTGTTTTCCGGCTTCTAAAACGGATTTCGAACGGATTGTAATCAGTCTTGCCGGAAATGAGTCCGGATTATTTTCCGTGAAGGCTGTTTTATCATATTTGTTGGCCCGGGTTATAATCCGTGAAACCGTTTTACAAGCGGATTTAGAAAAATTGCCCAAAAATTATCACTGATTATAATCAGGAAATCCGTTCTACAAACGGATTTGGAAAATTAATCAAGATGACAAAAATAACTGCAAATTTTAGATCCGATGATCGAAAATAAAAACGGATTGACAACGGATAAAATTCTCATTTTCCGGATCATTTTCTCATTTTTTGCCCATCGGGTGACGAGTTCATTTTTCCTCATTTTTTTTTTTGATCAGCTTTCAATTTTCCATGTTCCTTTTGGTATCTTCCTTCTACTGATTCATCTACAAGAATTGAAATTACGCACGTGTGAGTTTTGAAGGATGTAATTTTCAAAATCTCAAACTCGACATTCTCGTCCTACAAAAACTAGGGAAGAGAACACGAAAACTTAATAAAGGCGTAGGTAGTCTACTTTTGCTACGAAGTCAACATTGACGTAAAAAAAAACTGCATGAAAATGTCGAATATAGTCAAAATATAGGCAATTTCTGTGACACGTGTGTTGAGGATATTCAACTTATTATATTTGTTACGGTTAATGTGTGTAATTGGTGATTCTATAGAATCACCAGTAACACTGTTTTAAGGTTGGTGAATGTATGAAATTTCATACATTCACCGGCAATTCTACAGAATAACCTAGAGTGGTTGGTGAATGTATTAAAAAATACCAGAAAATGCATTTTAAGATAGCATATTATTACAAAATTAATACAAACTTACTCACAATTTGGACAATTGGTAAAACTTTGAGAAAAAATGTATTATGCCTTTACAAGCTAGTTTGGTGAAAATCCTTGAGAACTGAGGAGAGAAGGTGATTGGTAATTCCATTTTATGTTTAGTCTTCAAAGTCTGTATAGATAGATCTGACTCTCTACCAAACACACAAAATGATACTCAGTTGTAAGACTGGTCTGCTTATCTTTCAAGACAGGTATTACTATGAAAATGTCCCGACTAAATGCATTCCCCAAGACATACAGGCGATTCTATAGAATAACTGGTTAATGTGTGAAATTTTTCTTCTTTTCATACATTCACCAAAACGCTAGGTGATTCTGTAGAATTACCGGATTATACTCATTAACCATACGAGTTATATGTAATAATGAATATTTATTTTATTTTTGCTTATATATTTTACAAAAAGCTGAATCACGGCCATCTTGAGCTTGATCTCTAGGTAGGATGGGAGACTCTGTAGGATAAGATCAATTAATATTTACTTAATTTTAGCGTTTTACATTTCTAAAGGTCAATATTTATTCAGTATAACCTTCAAAAACGTTGCATTTATCGCAATACTTTAACCAACCATAAACTGCATGCACGAAAGTATCGTCGTTCAAACACAAGTCATAAAGACGGTCAACGTCAACCTCTGACTGCGAGAATGTCTCTTTTTTCTGCGCGTGGTCCATCGGATTTATGACGCAGCACAAGCAGAGCACCGAGGCGAGCAAAAAGAATCGTAAATGTTCGAAATCCTTATCTAGATCTGCCCTTTCGTATGAGCTGGAACAATCCAGTTTCTTAAGCTTCTCATTCAACTCGTATAGGTACCCATCTATGAGGTCATCGTAATGAGCTTCGATCACATCGATTGACACGGATGTGGCTAAGAAGTAGAAAATGTCGAGGAGGGGGCTGGACCACAGACTGGTCTGAAAGTCTATGAACTGCACACCCTCCACCTGGTTATTTGAACCGTGTTTCAGCAAAAGGTTGTCTTTTCGACTGTCGCCGTGGTTGAGAACCACGAATTTGAACTTGGACTGGTTTATGAGGGCTCTGATCTCGTCGTCGTCCCTTTTGAGAAAGTCGATAGCCGCTTTCACCCGAGGAACCAGCGAAGTCTCATTTTTGCGCCTTAGCAGCTCCAGCACGACTGGTTCCCAGCTGTTGATGATATTTTTTCGAAACTCGATGCCTGCGATGTGGCTGAAGAGTAGATTCTCGAGAAAATGCGGATCCTCTTCGTGGAGTTTGTGGGAGGCTGCGTGGAAAAGAGCGAGAGCTTTTAAAACGCCTTTGGTCTGGTTGAAATTCAAAAGTGGAAGTTTTTCGCCACTTTCGTAGCCCAGAGCGGTCACATCTTCTAGAACCAAAGTCTTGGATTCTGTAGTGTGCAGGTGGGCTGGAGCCAGGCTTTTGTCCAGGTACTTGGCCATTTTCGGCAGGACCACCTCGTAGAGGCTAACTTCTCGGCTGAAGCAGTTGAAGCTTTCGAAAAAGGCGTAAGTGTCGCCAGAAATGGGAACTTTAATGACCACATGTTTCTGCTGGCATTTGCCGTCTTGTTCGTACTCGACGGTGAACCGGTTGATGTTGCTGGTGAAATGTAAATCACCATCTTCGAGGGTATCTTGTACTATTTTCACACTGTCTGCTTTGGGGAAACAACGTTTGAGAATGTCCAAGACATGCTTTTTATTGGTGGTGGTCATATTGGAGCGTTCTGAAAAACAACGTTTCGTGAATTAGAGCAGTAATTAAAGTATTTTCCTTCTGCGGAGATGGAATTGTGAAAAATGTGAGTAGCTTATTGCAATTACATACGAAGGGTCGAAAATGAGTAAGTGTGAGATAAAGTATGTAACAATCGAGTGGTGAAGAGCGAGAAGAGGATTTCCAACCAAATTTACTTTGAAAAGAAACAAAAACGCATTTGAAGTTTGCACGTAAATCCCCATTTTGCCGTTCTTCAAGTTTTTATGCCAACTATTAGTCCTCTAAATCCCCTTTTGGCCATTCTTGCAGTTCCTATGCTTTGTACCAGTCTAGAAAATGGTAAAGAAAATTTAAAAATGCTTTAATAAGACGGTAATAAATAACATTGTGAAAATTGATCAAACATAACAGTGACCTTCTACTGATGTTTTGGGGAAAGTTTATTCGCACATTGCTTCGAGCAACAAGTTTTCACCTGTTTGAATGGAGGTATTGTCATTCCCATGTATAATTGTTTAGAAATATTATCAAAAACGTCACAGATAAGTAAACTTCAGTCTTTCTAATTAAATCAAAAATTTTATTCTTCAACAGCGCAATATTTTAATCAAACATTTTTAAAACAAAATTTTATTCGAAAAAATTATCATGTAAATTGATCAAGTCTTAGATTGCTGACAAAAAATAGCCGAATATTTTTAATTCAAACAGCTTTTATAAACTCTAGCCGCATTTGATCATCGGTTTTTCTAATATTGGTTTTTTCCTAGGTGTTTTCACTATGTTATTAAAATCTTTACTTCTAAGCTTCTACGAAAGGGCTTGAAAAATTGAAATAAAAAACAAAGTATATGTATGTCTTACGGCCAGATTTCAGGGTTATATCCGAATTTAGTTGCAGTCGGTTCATAACCTGAGGAAAAGACTGAATATCGTGAAAGCTTTAAAATTTAAAGTTGCCTCGAAATTACGATATCGTAAACCTGAGTGACTTTGCCTGCTTTTGGGCTACTTTTCAATTTTTACTGGTTGTACTTAGCTATCTGTCAGAGATATTTGAAAACTAATGGCTGTTTTATGTTGAGGAGAATTATGTGAATAAGAAAGCCTATAAAAGAGAGTGAGAAAAGAAATTCCCGAATTTTTTATGGCGGCCTGAAAGAAGCCGACAAAGTCACCTTTAGCATGTATTACTCGATTCTGTATCGTAAACAATGAAGAAAATATTGTCTTTATTGCTTTTAATGATAGTCACGCGTATATTAATTTGTGACTCCATTCTCAAATGGACAGGCGAGCGCCAGAATTTAGCTGGCGCTGGGTTGTCCTGTCATGTTCGCGGATCTTTTTGGTTGAAGAAGAGTCGGCACAGTGATTTAAGAATCTATGGTTGACCTCTTTGTGAAGGCTACAGCTATTTTGTTTTGTGGGTGAGAATGGCTTGAAATCAAAAGTCTCATCTGCTAAAATCAATTTTTAAGAAAAACACGAATAACTATTTTAAAGTGGTTTCCCACCACTTGGAATAACCATGATGGGTTCAACTGTTGGAGTAAAACCATTTGCTAAGATTCTAATTGAAAAGCCCAGTTTGAGACCACTTAAATCATTTGGCAATTTCATTGTAGCGAGTGTAGGTGCATAATATCAACGGCCAAGTCCGAATTCCGCTTAAATTCAGAAATTTTACGAAACAGCCAAAAATTATTTGCATGTTGAGTTCTGTTGGCTTTGGGAGTTTGTTTGTAAAATGTTATTTTGTAAGGGCGAATTCAACTTTTTGGGAGTTTTTTCACACTTACATGCTGTAACAAGAGTCCAAAATATTGCCAAAACAGTGAAAAAATGAATTTTGATTTTTTTGGGACTTTGTAGATTTTGGACTTGAACCGGCGTTATTGCACTGGCGAAACATTATCTAATCATAATTTTGAAATCAGTCTGTGATGTGAAAAAATCATCGCGAATTACATAAACGAATAATTTTTACACTTACCCAAAATTCAAAAAATACTGGGTGAATTTAAATGTGTTTTCCAACAAACTTCTTTTCTCACGTCAAATAATATATTTTTATTTTAAGTAAATACGTATGAAGTTCTAATTAGTACAGTTTAATTTTTGATATACACTTCCTATTTACTCAGCTAGATGCAACTACATTTATAAATTATTTATTGTGAATTCAGAGACTTTGTACTGCAGCTAGAACCGATGAATAGACTGTCTCGACCTGGCTTAATGTTGATTGAAGTAAACTATAATTATTTTTTCGTTTTGAAAAATTCGATTTATTTATTAATGAACCGTTAAACTATGAGATAATTTCCAACTTACTTATAAT
This sequence comes from Parthenolecanium corni, assembly GCA_038050395.1. Taxonomy (NCBI): domain Eukaryota; kingdom Metazoa; phylum Arthropoda; class Insecta; order Hemiptera; family Coccidae; genus Parthenolecanium; species Parthenolecanium corni. The sequence goes on from JBBCAQ010000016.1 coordinate 543,175, forward strand.
TTTGTAATTTTGACACTATAACCCTTACACACTTCGCTTATCAACTTAACAATGTAGTCTACGTCGTAACTACAATATTACTGAGAATTAATTTTATGATTAAGTTGATATTTTTCTTTGAATTACCGATTCGAAACAAACGAACCTCTAATTTTTGAAAAGTTACTTAAGTTCTTAGAAAAAAGTATCTAAGCTCGTACAATTTTCCAATCGTTAAATTTTGCTCGAAATAAGATTCCGGCGCAGATTTTTTAAATCTTTCAGCGAGGAGGCCCTTTCACCTATGTGCGTAGTCTAAAGTTTACACCTTTATGGCTTATACTCGTACGTACTCATATTACGGTACATTTAAACGAATCCATTTCCATGAATGGTCATTTCAACGAATGTCATTTTCCCGAATATTTTCATTTTCTTTCCTAAATCCATTTCCTCGAATATCTTTTGTACTATTCTCGTCTCTTCTGCATATTACAATGAATGCTCTTTTGCTGTAATGGCTATATGTCTTCGAATAATCATTTCCTAATATTAGACTGCATATTTTCTGATAAATTTATTTACCTGATATTACTGTAGGCACTCGTAACACGATAATTGAAAATTAGACAACTTTTGGGCAGACAAATAGGGAAGGGGGCAATTAGTCGAATGAAAACTGACCGGTAGGAACATTTTATCAATGGCGACAATTGGACGCTGATAAATTGATAGTCACCGCAATTTATCAAAAGTTGAAATTAGATAAGAATGATTCAAAGTTCAAACTATTATAACTCAGTCAATGTTCAAGCGATTGAGAAGATTTTTTTCAATAAAATGCTTGTAAGACATTCCTCTATCAAAAAAAAAAATCACCAGCTCAAGAAGATTTTTTGGATTTGTGGCACTATTTTATGCGTCACAATCATCACAAATGTTATGAATACAATAATAATTTTTGTGATGATATTGACTAACTACCAAACAAAAGCATTACACTTGTTTATTTTTTGCCAAACTAGTAGATTTTTTCTATGGCTAGGTATTGTCGATTTCCTCTAAAGCCGGCTACACACTATTCCATTTTTCCTGTTTCCAGTTTCGTGTTTCCTTGTTTCCCCCTGTTTTCACGATAGTGTGTAGACGTTTTTCGCCGATAAATGTTTCGTGGAAACAAGCTTTTTCGTGTTTCGTCATCTTTTTCGCCAAGAGCGGTTTTTTGACGAAACACAAAGGGTTTTTTCGTGGAAAAAGTTTTTTTCCACATATAGTGTGGAGCGTTTCGCCTTTATTTCGCCTTGTTTCGTCCTTTTCACTCTGTTTCGCTGGTCTTTCTCCACTGGTTTACTTGAATACTTTCTTTTGGAATTGCATCTCAAGCCGGCATGAGCTGTTTTGTTGTGCGACTTCCCGATGGGCAAAAAATGAGAAAATGATCCGGAAAATGAGAATTTTATGTTGTCAGTCCGTTTTTATTTTCGACCATCGGATCTGAAAATTTGCAGATATTTTTGTCATCTTGATTATTTTTCCAAATCCGTTTGTAAAACGGTTTCACGGATTGTAACCCGGGCCAACAAATATCATAAAACAGCCTTCACGGAAAATAATCCGGACTCATTTCCGGCAAGACTGATTACAATCCGTTCGAAATCCGTTTTAGAAGCCAGAAAACAGGAAAATTCCGGGTTATAATCCAGAAACGGATTATCACCCGGAATAAAACGGATCCGTTTTCAAAATATTTTGCCCATAGGGTTAAAGCATTGAGAATACTCTCAACACCCTGAAAACCACATCCAGCAGTCAACACTCCGTTTCCTCAACTGAAAAGATGGAAAATGGTAATTGGTGAAACAGTATTGAAAAAACATGAAACAGAGTGAAACAAGAATAGTGTGGACAGCCCTGTTTCATCAATTTAGAGGAAACAGGAAACAGATTTTGGAAACAGTTGGAAACAAGGAAACAGCGAAACAGGAAAATGGAAACAGGAAAAATGGAATAGTGTGTAGCCGGCTTAAAAGAATTATATCTTTTGGTCGAAAACTGCCTTTTTTAAAGAAAAAACTGCGATGACTACGAATGAAAGGCTTGTAAAAATTTTTTAAACTAAATTTTGGTCCTCGACATTAATTTGTGCTCCACCCAGAGCCATTGGCTTAGCGATGAAGAGAGGTAGATATTCAATCACACTTCACCCATCTTCATCACATCATCCAACCTTGAGGGACAGGAAGTAAAAGATTTAAAAAAATTATTCCAAAACATTTAGGTGATTGTCATTCGAGTTAATAAAATAAGGGAATGTGCTGTAACCTGTGTGTGTGTGTGTGCACAGGGTTATTCATTTTATCAAGTGCCATAGAAAATTAACATTTTGGTGTATGATAGAATGAATAGGCCATGCAAATAAAATGGAATTCAATATTTTTGTTCCACCAGCTTATTTAGGTAGCGAACATGTCAAAACCAAACCCTGGTAGATCAAAGAATAATTTTAATCAAAAGTATATAGACAGAATGTTAATTTTTTAATTAAGATATTTTTCAGTTTATTATAGATTTATTGTAAAAATTATTGCGAATAATATAATGAAATGTACAGTTGTACACTATCTATAAGGTAGTAAAAAGTACTACTAAATGTTGAAAATATCTGCAATAAGTTTTAAATTGTCTCCGTTTTGCTATCCACATTAGCGATTGTTGCTATTCATTTCGCTCGGCTAATAGTAGCTATAAAAAACATATATTTTTATTTGTTGAATTTATGCATTCAATTAAGTACTGACGCTTTAATACCGTGAGAAATTTTATAAAATTCAGAAGACATACGTTGCTCTTTGCATTATGCAATTTTAAATTAATGAAGATTCTATTCTCCTTAGTTTGTATCGGATTTCCGTTAGGTATTTCGTTGAGTAAAATGTCATGATTTTTTGATTTTTTTCAACGTTTCTCAAGGGCAGAAGACTTAATTACCATTTACCATATTCTTACTTAATTATGTGTATTTCTTTCGCCGTTTTTTTAAACAGTGATTTTTATTTTAGTACTTTTATCAACTCAAGGTTCTCTTGTTCTAAGAATTATATATTGCTGGAATGTGGATGTAGACGTTCGCTTGCAGGATTATTAGACTTCCAATAAACTGGGTTTGTTTGTTGTGTAGGTTCAAACCTGTCTTCAATAAACGTCTTAATTTTGAGCGGACCATTTTTCACTGGTAAAGGCCAATAGCTGCGCTATATTGTCTCGAGCTCTTTAAATCAGTGTTCGAGAGGGGAAAACTTTTTACTATATATCTACCACAAATTTGCATAGAGGATGGCAAATGTTGAGCAGATCACTAATAGGTTGTTGGACAAAAAACTCGGCTACTAGTCACTGAATGCTGCTTTGTCAGTACTTTCAATATCGAATCTGAGGAAATAGGAAGTGTGCAGTCAAAAGTGTTAAATAATATAAGGTACTCCATCAGTAACTTACGTTAATGTGTAAATTTTTGTCAAGTTGCCTGATATTAATGCAAGCTGGTTTCACAAACTTCACTGTAGTGCGATTTTATTGCATCTCAAAACATACAAAAAAATTATTCCACAATTTACTTTCATGAAATTTCGAGCTGTCACTTTTTAGAAAAATTAGCACTTCGTGATATTAATAACTTTATTTAAAACTTGAAATTGGCTGGGTCAATACATTAATAGATTTTTCGAATACAACGACGACAGTTGTTTACCCTTGGACTAAAGATCTCCGACTAAAGCCGTGTCCACGTTCTTTATAGGCATTTTCATGAAAACAATAATATAGCATGTAATTAGCGAGCTTGTGGAGATTTATACGAGGTAAACAGGTTCTTGGTTGATATACGAGTGTGAACTACCACCATATTGATTTATTTTAACGAGTCCATGAGATGTGAAGAAATTGCTGAAATATAGATAATAACTGAATGATGATATGGCGCTGATTTTCTTCTTGATAGGAATCAGAGTATATTAATTCAACTTTAATTTTTAGTTTGGCGCAATCGTATAGTGATGCCAAGAAAAATCTTAAATCTTAACTCTTACTACAGAAGTTTATATCTACGTAAGCATAATATTGTGTTTACAGACAATTTTATACGTGCGCGATTTTATGTACACGTAAATTCCAGTTTTGCCTTGAGCCAGGAATTAGAATCTACAGGTGTTTGTTTTGAAAGAGACGCATGAAAAATCGTGACAAACTTTATTGATGAAAATTATACTGCCAAGTCAATTGTCATTAGGTGTAGAAAAGTGTGATGGAATTTTTGTAATTCGAGGGAAAAATTGGGTTGTACGTTTATGTATCCAGCAGTGAGAGAAAAAAATGCCGAACATATGATATATAGTTGAAGCTATAGCGCAATCTTAAGGCGGAAAAATTATGTTTATGACTTGACCTATTTCAGAACACACATTTAAACAAAAACTATAAATGAATGGTAGGAAGCTTATTTAGAAATTGATATTTTCTCGTGTTTTCAAGCTTTTTTTGAGAGAATTAAAACATTCGTAACGTATCGCAATATAAAGGACTTTAGCACATAGGGGAGGGGAGGGCAATGGGAACCACTTTTTTGAAAGTCTTACTTTTCAGGAACTGCGCCTGTTAGAAATCTGAATTTGATTTCATTTTAAAGTAAAAATCCTCTTCTATATAGGAAATTATTCCTTAACTTTCTATCCACAAAAAATCCAATATCCCACCTCCGCTTTTTTCAATCCTGCAAAAAATTTCGGGGCAAAAGAAACTGCCTAAAATTTTCAATTTTTATCATTTATAATATGACTTTTTTTTTTTAGAATTCGTCAATGCAGAAGATTGAGAATCATTTTTTTAGGTAGAAAAATTTTTTTTCTTTGGGCCTGGTCAACCTACGAATCAAAATCATCAATAGATAAAACTTATTTGAAGTAGTCACTGAGATTATATGAGACTATATCTACGTATTGGTGAATTTTTTTTTCTAGTTATACAGAGAATCTGTGTAACCCTATGGGCAAAATATTTTGAAAACGGATCCGTTTTATTCCGGGTTATAGTCCGTTTCTGGATTATAACCCGGAATTTTCCCGTTTTCCGGCTTCTAAAACGGATTTCGAACGGATTGTAATCAGTCTTGCCGGTTTTGTTCTGAAATGAGTCCGGATTATTTTCCGTGAAGGCTGTTTTGGCCCGGGTTATAATCCGTGAAACCGTTTTACAAACGGATTTAGAAAAATTACCCAAAAATTATCACTGATTATAATCAGGAAATCCGTTTTACAAACGGATTTGGAAAAATTGTCCGTTTCCAATAAGATAAAAAAAAATCTGCAAATTTCCAGATCCGATGGTCAAAAATAGAGAAGGACTGAAAACGGATAAAATTCTCATTTTCTGGATCATTTTCTCATTTTTTGCCCATCGGGGTCCGTATCGGAAGGGCCCAGAGTGTCGATCACAGTTTTCGAGATACACAAAATGTCGGGGAAAAACCAGTGATATTTAGCAAAATTTAGATTTTAAGGGGTTATTAGTGCTCTATTGAATGGTGTTTACAGAATTTCGATTCGTTTGTTCTTTGCGGAGTTATAATACATAGAAAGTTTGGCGAGAAAGGGCCCATGGGGCTTTCGATTTCATCTGTGTTTCGCACAGCTAATCACCGGAGCGCGCGACTCTGGCGCTGGCCAGAATTCACGATTTCTGATATTATTATCACTGGTTTATGTCTCTAAATATACCCATATATACATCGAATATAACTGTGAAGTATCCTTCAAAGTTTTATTTTTTTCCCAAAAGATGTACTTGCAGAATTTTAATTGCATTTTTTATTTTTTCAAAAGTGCATCTTTTGAAACTTCAACTTCAACCTGGTCCTAAACGGGCAAATTTTTACTCCAGATACTTGGAGTTGGCTCTTTTATTCGTATTCTCACACACTACAACCCACTATGCATAACTCCATACCGACACTATGGGCTCTTTCGATACGGACGCAATGTCTGAAAAGTGATAATTTTCGACCTATACTGTTACTTCCGGGCACGCTATAATCAGTTGATTTTTTAAAAGTAGGTAATTCTTTTAACCTCTTCGTTTGAAAATATATTCCAGCCGAAACGAACGATGATTGGTACATCATAACCGCTGTAGGAAAGAAATTGGCAATATCACGTAGGATCTTAACACATTCTTATCGCTTATACTGATCTCATATACTTGTGAAATTAATTAAAGTAGGTAGTTGATGATCTACAAAAATTACACCTCATATCAATTTTCAATAAAAAGAAGTTAATCTGATGATTTTACCTATACATTTCATCAAATTACGATATAAAATAAATAAAATTTTTTCCATCTCGCCAAATGGGCCTGTGGGCTTCGGATTATACATTGTTGATTGTGCTTCATTCTGCCTTGCACTAGACGTCATCCTTGATTATTTTTGGTTTGATAGATTATAGTATCAGGATGAGAATTGCATCGAAGAATTTTATTACCATCTTTTCGCGTCGGTAGACAAGGATCATTCCCATTTCATATCATTTTGAAGATATTTTTATCTATAGTCAGCCCATAATGTGTCATCAGTGAGGAACTGAAACTGAGGATTTATTTTTGTATTGAATCTTTGAGTTGGAAAATGAATGCTGAAAGTCAACAGAAAAAATGAATAGTGCTAATTATAGGACCTCTTTTAGTTATAGTAGTATGAACATAATTTGTCATTATTCAGTGGCGTCTGCTGTGGGTGTGCAAGGTGTTCACTGCACACCCAACCTAATTTAAAAAAAAAAATTCATTACTTATTAAACAATCATTATATAATAAGTTACTATTAAATAAGAAAACAGAATGGAAGAAGTAAAATTTAAAAAAAAATTAAAAAAAACAAAGAAATGAGAGGGCATTTGTATTCTTGCGGTTCTTCTTTTTCTCCTTCCTCGAAAATTTTTGTCAATAGCTGAAGATCCTCTTCTCTTTTCAGTTTTGTATTTTCTATTTTTCCCCAATTTTTATGACTTTTTCAGGAGATGGGAGGGGGGAAGAGGAGGAGAAGTAAGGGTTTGATTTTTGAAGTTGAACCTCAGAGTTGAACACCCAAAAAATACTACCAGGTGACGCCACTGTCATTATTTAAAGCTGCGTGTTATAGTTGAAAAATAGTTGAAAATACTACGATTAAATTTTCTTACCGATAATTACGTAACTTACATTTACTTACTTATCGAATTATTATCAGCTTAGTATTTAGAATTTTGAAAGGCGTTATTTATGGATATAGTCAGGGGGGGTGTATGAAAAAATTATGGTAATTGTTGTACGTACTTTATTTATTTAGTAGTACCGTATACGCGCGCATATTACACGCAACATTTTTCATTTTTCACCCTTTTCGAATCTCTATTGCGGCGTCATGCGTGTTATATTCGGATCCGAATTATCAAGGTCTTTATGTAAACTCTTCTACAGGTCAGCTCGATCTGAACGCAACCCTCCACACAGATATTAGATATGCAAAAAGGGCCTGCGTAGAATTTTAGCTAAATAGCTGCAAATTAATTTTCACTGATTTAGCTAATGTCAGTGTTACTCTACCGCCAGTTTCACTCACTGTCTGGGAATTTTTTTGACAGACCATGTGGACCTTGGCGTATTATATGGTAACAAAAATAATATTCTGAAACAAGGTTCTCAAAACTTAACTGCGTGTTATATGCGCATGCATGTAATACCCGCGCTTATACGGTATAAATTATCTATCCTTTATCTTTCACCATGATGAAAGTAGAAATACTTAAAAATAGACTGATAGGAGCATTCGCTCATATACTTTAGGGAGTGCCCGATTTTTTGGTATTTGTTGTAAAAAATTTCAATACAACCCAAGAAATTTAGGATTATTCTTCTCGTAACCAAATAGTTTCCTCGTGAGTATCTTTATTTAATTTCTTAATACATATTTTTAACGTAGCGTAATTCTAGACCATTTTATGAGGACCATTTCTCGTGTACAGTGAACGCTGAGAAAATTGTAAGTAATTTTTACTAATCGAATAGGAAAACTGGGACAATTCAAGATTTGTTATGGAAATTACTACAAAAATAGTAAATTATCTTACTTAAAATATAGTAAAAAATACTACAAACATTAGGAATGTACTGTGGGATGAATGGAGATTCTAGCTATACAGACAAAAATAAAAATAATCAATTTTCACTCAGACAGTTGAAATAGGCCTAAGTTTAATAACCTCAGGAAGAAATTAAACGTAGCTACACCCAGTCTATTGCATAGTTTTTTCATGTTGGAAGAAAAAAATGTTTGCTTTTAATTTACAATATCTGCTCTTCTATAGTGTATCAATTTTCTTGTTTTTGGAGTAGAATCTTATATTGCATTAATGAAGTTTCTAATAAACTAATTAAGTTTGTAGAGACTGGCAAATAAAGAGTTTCATAGTACAATCTATCCCTCACCTATACTTATGTTCTGCCAAAATTTGGTTGTAGATTTGATTATTCAAAGAAACGAAATCAATATTTTAGGTAAAAATATTCATCAACTACTTATGGGTATATTTTATTTTACCATTAAGTTTTACCAATCTCGCTCACCCTTTCAACCTGTAAATTAAATCAAAATTCAATTTATAATTGCAAAAATTATTCAGAATAAAAATACGAAAATTGATAAATAGCAGATACTTCCACTTTCTTGAGCCGAAAAAGATATCACACACCTTTCCATTTCAGAATAATATCCAATATTTACTCGACCTCTTTTATTAAATTCGATGACCAAAATGTTTTCAAATGTTTTCTATTGCTTTGATAATTCAAGACTCAATGAAAAAGTGTATACCTACGTCAAACTATGAAGAGAAACCGCATTTTGTTTACAGAAAAGAATATCAGTGGGGAATTTTTAGCTTAACCAAAGGTAACACTGGACTAAGAAATTTTGGAACTTGACATAAAACATTGAATAAAAATATAAATTTACTCCCGTTACGTCTACTGATCATACTTAACTACACGTAAAAATTTTTAAAAAACCAGTTTCTTGGTATATCAAATGGTATACTTTCTCTATTAATTTTTATCCTGTATTCATGTAAGTACATACATTCTCTCTTAAATATAACTTACCCTTTATTGTATTACGCTGCAGATTTCCAGTTGGTTTCATTTCATTCTTTATAATAGTCTGTAATACACCCCCCAATGGTGCGAACTCAAATGCCCCTACCTATGCATCGCCACAAATCCAAAAATTTTTATCCTTTCCCATCAAAGCTCGATGCAATTTGGTTGGGAAATTTAAGGAGGGGCAAGTGAAAAGTATATCTTAATTGATAACATTTGATTGATACATAATATGTTTCATTTAAACAGTGGTGGATATGGAGAAAAATCGGAATGAAAACTAATAAAATCCTTCTTATATGTTAAAACGGATTCTTTCGAGGATCCTAATTTTCATTTTGAGTTTTTGGCCAGTTATAGCCAAAAACCCAAAAATATAGCCCCATTTAATCTCCGTTGGGGGAAGGTGGGGTTTGCTTCAGGTGAATTTTAGGGAACTTTTGCGGGGTGATTTTAATGATTCGTGACAGTTCTGTGCAAATTAATTTTTTGCAGGATTTTTTGCATTTATAATATTATGTCAATTTTTCATCTAACTTTACTGGACTACTTGGAAAAAAAAATTCATCAGTTTTCAAGTTTTTATTTACTTAATTTAGTAAGAATCCACTGTGATTCTTAGCTTTTATAAATACTAACGACCCTTCCATACACACTCTTATCAGTTTATGGTTCGAATAATCCTAACTTTTCAAAGAGTTTCAGATTACTCAATAAGCCTTTTGTAAAAAGTTCATCTTCGACACAGGCTTCCATATAGTATGGTATATTTTCTTTTTTTCCCTTTACCATGGTGTCCACGAATTCATAACGATCCAATGGAAAGAGTAGAAATGAACTAAATGTTACGTTGAGGATTAAATAAATTCTGAGACTTTTGACGTCTCTTATAAAATCTTCTTTTGTATAAAGCAGAGCGTTGTTCATTTCTTTTAGTTTTTCGTTCAGACATTCAACGTACCAATTGACCAGTGTTTCGAAATGGCTCTCTGTCACCTCTGCTTTGACCGATACTGTAGTAAAGAACATGAAATCGTAAATCGGTGTTGACCAAAAACAGGTCTGAAAGTCGATGAACTTGACCCCTTGTACCTCGTCATTTGGACCGTATTTTAATAATATATTATCTTTTCGAAAGTCGCCGTGACAGAGAGCATAAAATTTAAAATTCGAATAATCAACCGCCGATTTTATTTCATTACAGTTTTCCTTCATGTAACGAAATACCTCTACCAGTTTTGGAATCAAGGAAGGTACGTTGTTTTGTGCAAGTAATTCGCAGTAAATTGGTTGCCAAAAGTCGACTGTTTTCTTTTTGAGTTGCAGCAGGCCTTCTTTTGAATTCTGTAACATTTCATTCTGAAGGAGCTGCTGATCTATTTGGCATATTTTATGAGAAGTTGCATGAAAATTGGCTAGAGCTTTCAAAATTGGGAAGCACTGACTTAGACCATATAGTTGTCGATTATTTTCCCCTGCTTCGTAACCAGACATAACCAAATTTTCTAAAATTATGATGTTTGAATCGGTTGTTTTCAAGTCTAGAGGTGCGAGGGATTCATTCAGATAATTGTTCATTCGTGGTATTATTAAATCATACACTACTCGTTCTCTGATATAAAGGTCCAACTTTTGAAAAATCGATGTCGGATCAGTATTCTTCAGAATCTTCAGAATTAAAGATTTTCTGTTTCGTATTCCATCTTCTGTAAATTCGAAAGTTAGACGCACAATATCTCCAGTAAAATTCAAGTTTCCCTCTATTCCAGAATATTCAATAATTTGAAAAGTATTAGATTTGGGGAAGCATTTTTTCAAAATATTTATAACTTGATCTTGGCTCTGGAGAGAACTCATGGTGTTCGCTAATTTCCTGAAAAAAAAAAAAAAAAAAAAAAAAAAAAAAAAAACAAAGGGGCAAATCACTACGTCGCATTCAAAAATATAAATTTTCCCAAATTTTTAAAATAGTCTGAAACACATTGGCTCTTATAGAAGAAATTGTTTGATATCTGATTCATATCTCATCAGTTTAAGCAACTGAGTCCCATTATATGGAGAATCATGTGCATAAAAGAAACATAAAAAATTCCAGCCAAAGTCTCGATTAATTGATTCTGGTGCCCATCAGCCCGCCCCCTCGCCTTATTCTTGTACATGTAAACATAATATTCTTGTGATGAACTTTTCTTGATCTATATTGATGCTAGGATTTCACTTTCAGTCTAATCTCCATCGGTAACCAGCCATTCCTTTGAGGTGGGGCTGGGTGAGGTGGTAAATCATTCTTGATTTCATCTACTGTCATCTGCTTTTATAATTTTAAACTTTTTTTAATCTGAAAAATTCCTTAATCATGGTACTTTTCTCGAAGCTGGGTTACGTGGTTTGCAAGCCAGCATTTTTACCATTCAGCTATGCACAGACCTTTGTGGAACATGAAAACTCACAACTAAGACTTATACTCGTATATACTCGTATCAATGTGTACGAACAAAAACAGAATATTATGGAGTTGGTTTGACAAATAATTGATGATTTTTGTCATTTTCAAAACAAAATCGCAAAATGGTTTTTCTTTTTAAATCTAAAAGTGGTCCACATACTCGTACCTCGACGGTTATTTGGGTACAAGTTTCTGATTATAAGATGCTCCAGTTATTTGCTGTGCAAATCGTCGAATATTATTGTTTGAACTTCACCACTGCTTCTACCAAATTCACAATACTGCGATCTTACAGCGTCTCAAATCATCCAACTGTCAACATAAAGCGCAAAGTTTATTTAGATATTTCCAGGATGATAACTGATAAACTATCCCTTTTCCAAAAATTTATCCTTACAGTTCAGGATGGCTAAAATAAGAACTACACAAAAGATTTCGTCAGAAAGGGCAATTCTTGTATCTTTATTTTCTATAGAAGCATTTATAAGATCGGAATTCTCGACTTGGCACATGTAGGTAGGTAATATAGATCTGTATGCAAGGTTAACAAGTTATAGGTAGGTCTACAGTAGATGTGAAAACGTTAGTAGCCTTGAAATATTGATTCGTTTGAAAGCATATACAATCAAAATGAGGTGTGAAAAAACGACTAAACATTTTCGGAAAATGTTCAGATAGGTATCTATAAGTATAGGTATGCTGAGAAAAATTTCAATGGTAATTTTTACAATTTGGATAGGAGAACTGCGACTATTCAAGACTTATAGCCAGAAATTAGTTCAAAAATAATTACATAATGTTATCTAAAATAGTAAAATGTAATACAAAATATTAGAATATTTACAATAAACAGTAATTTTCACACAACTGTGATGAGAAAAGTTATTATTCTGTTTATAATTAATATACTATCCATTTCTCTCAGTGTATAGTGAACTGTCACAGTAGACCATATACATGATCTTCTGTTTCTATTTTATATTATGTAGATTTTTTTTTTCTTTACCTGTTTTATGTCTCGAATAACTCATCATCTTCAAATGAGGTGATTAATTATTTATATTCTTTCCTGTAACATACGAGTATAATCCTTTTTCGAAACGCTTCCCAAATATTAATGTCTAATATTATTCAAAGCTGCGGTTTCAAGATCACAACAACGCTATTTTTATTCGTAGTTTAGTTAATAACATCCAATTTCGAGAAGCATTAACAGTGGGTACTTAAGCACTATTTGTTCTCATACCAAAAACTACTTATCTCACAATTACTGATAAAATATGACGAAGTACACTGTTTCGACAAAAAATAAATCAAGTTATGACAATGAAAAATTCCACAAATTTGCAAATCGATGCGCTGAACACATTATACAGTTCAAAACCAATTAATAAAAATCCGAGACACCGAACAAACTTGTGTAGCTCCATGTCGTCAGCACCCCCATCCCCCCAAAATCGGTCCAAAATATGCTAGGAATTTTGTACCCATTTTGTACCGTTTTGTACTGGCAAAATGAGTACAAAATAATGAGACCATTTTGGTGAATTTTTCCGAAGTTTGAAGATCAGCCCTCCATCCAAGCATAGGTAGGCGAGCAGTACAAAATGTTGTTTTGCCAGTACAAAACGGTACAAAATGAGTACAAAATGATGAGACCAGTTTGGAGTTATTTCGTTGAAGTGGGGGTGCTAGCATGTCCCCAGCACCCCATAACGTTCTTTGAATAACTCTTAGTGGATGCCGGTACAAAATTTGTTTTTTGCGGTACAAAATGGTACAAAATTCCTAGCATATTTTGGACCGATTTTGGAGGAATGGGGGTGCTAACTATAATAATACAGTATAGGCCCTAATGAAAATTAGAAAATTGAAAACGATTAACGAAACACTTAAAAAATTAATCGACATATTATTGGTAAGAATTGTTCGATGGCAACATGACAACGGCGCGCATCATTATATTTTTCTCTTCACTATCGATATCAACTATCGATTTTTAACTTAGTGTTAAGTTTTCAAATTCACTTTCGTGTAACGTAAACAATGATGTTGACATATCCAAAAATTCTGCCCCAGAAAATTTTAACTATACTGCGGACCGGATGTACAAACAGAGCTTAATCGTGAACTGTGGACCAAAGTTTAAATGGTATGAAACTTCCTTTTAGGATTTGTTTCATTATTATTTCTATACTTTTGTTGATTCCTCTTCCTCTTTTTTAGTTAAACGCGTCTTGAGCCGTAATTGGCTTTGGCTCAACTGAAACTTAGTTCAAACTTTTTTGAAAAGTTAAGCTCACATTGTACTGTATATTTTACAGGTTGAACCTGGCTTTTAGTCGAGCCCCTCTTGAGCTCTAATTGTACACCCGGCCCTGTATACTTTACAAATCTATTAATCTTCATTTACTACAATAGATATTTTTGGTTAGCTTAAAGCTAAAGCATCCGAAGGTTGAGCCATTGATAATGCGATTCTCATTTATCCATTTGCTGTGTATACATTTTTTTAAATTTATGTATTCATTTATTTATTTAGTTTGTTTTTCTTTTTTTTCCCCCAGACCGTTATTTGTCGACCAAATGGAAATTAAAATTCTGGCCCTACTGGTGTGTATGTGTTCTTCTTCTTTAGCATTAGAAAGCTATAGAAAATCAACTCAAACTCTACATACCAGAATATACCAAAATATATGGCCCTATCAATACATATTGAAACTTTCTGTTGAATTGAAACGTGGAGACTTGGGTTTTTGTGGAAATGTCACCATTCGGGTGAGTAGATGACCGTGTCAATACCTAAAACCTATACGCTTACTTTGCCCAGTAAAATTATAGTTTTTTGCCATAGAACTCGTTTTTGCGTGACTGCGAGAACTACATCATTTATTCTATGAAACTTATCTTTACCTCAATGCCAAAACGTGCTATGTCCATAAAAAAAATTTACGATCGATTACTTTGATGACACTGCTTTTGCCAACTTGGATGAAGGCTACAATTAATTTTCTTCGAATCCAATTTGATTAACGCAGTATTTCTGCTGAAGAAATAAAATAACACCTGTCTCCTCACATCTCACTTATTTTTCAAAATGGACATGGCAGCTTCTGGCAGTATGGTGTCGAAATGATTTTTGTTTTGTGGGAGAGTGGGAAAGATATTTTTAAATTATGTTTTATCAATTTTAGAGACGAAAATTTGTAAAACTGCTGAAACTCTATTTGTCATCTCAGATAAAATAATTACTTTTCGGTCATGTGTGGCAAAAAATAACGTTCTACACTTCCTTCTCAACCATAAAGTGAACAATATTACAACTGTTGCAAATGCGGCATCCATTTATAATTGCTTACTTTTCTCTCTTGTATAATGTATCGTTAAAAATTGTAGGTGTTGAGCATGAAACCTACGGACATAGTGCTTATTAACTTTTGGCTACTTAAAATAAGCATTGATGGCATTACTGTTGGGGAAATGGTGGGAGACCAACGGAATTGTCTATCCGTTAACAACTCGAAATCGCATGCTGACAATGAGCGTCAGATATTGACTATAACTGTGGATGAACAACTAGAGGCCTTTAGGATCTACGAGTTTAATATTCCTTTTGTGAGCAACGTTGACTCTGTACTGACAAGATTGTATCAAAGACGTTACTTGGACGCTGACACTCGATACGAGAAGTAAATGAGAAAATATTTTGCAGGTGTATGCTATGAAACAGACTACTCAATAATATACATATTATTAACACCTACTTGATTATCTGCGCAGTAAACAAGCAGTGACTGAAGCTGATTCTGTAAGCCCGTTTATAATCCCATCAATGGATCAGCCCAACAAAGAGACGACTTTCTTTTCTTCTGTAGGATACAGGAACATACACAAAGGTTTTGCTGAACATTCATTCGACAAAAGTGACGACATGTGAGAATATTATACTTGATAATTTTTGCTATCTAATCAGCAACTGCACATTTTTTTGTAACCTTGCTTGAGGGGAAGATAGGTTCCGCGAAAGTACATATTATATATGTTCAGGTTTTTAAAGCGCATTCACGCCACTTGTAATCTTCTACGACGTTATCAGCAGGGTTATTATAGCAATTATTTTAGAAATGCGTATCCATTTTCCTTCAATTCTTGTTTTGTCGTATTTTGTTTTATTTTTCACTTATCGACAGATTCACGAATACTTTTACGAGTATTATAGATACCTGCTTGTTTATTAGACTGGCATACATACTCACGATTTCGCTGAGGTAGTTCGTAATTTGGTTGAGGTCATTCGTATATGTAAATAATTTCAAGCTTAATTTCATTGAGCCTTGTACATTTTTTGTACCTAATCTGAAAAATCCTTACTTGGTACTGGGCTCTTTGAATTTCTTGGTTTAGTAAGCCAGCGTTCTTACTAGTGGGTCACTCATCAGTATCGGTAAATGGAAATTTAAATTGAGTCAAATTTTGAAAAATGATATTTTTCCAGTGTTTTCTCTCGATAACTAGAAAATTTAGGGAAATTAAACCTACTCTCAATCTTTAATTTCTGCACTTTTGGGTCACTAAATGAGGTATTTGTTTTAATCGATGGGAAATTCGATGGAGAACAAAGTTTTACTGAACTTCAAAGTGGATATCTAGCATGGTTTTATAGCTGAAAAATGTCAAATTTTAACGCTTATTGATAGATGCACCAAAGTACGTCCTGCTGGCAGAATTCCAGGCAGTACCTTTCTACAAACTGGGTTAAAACTGACCTTTAAAAAGTTTTTTTTTGTCTTTTTACTTCTCTTCTCATTTTAAAGAATAATTTTCCTGGGCTAGTTTCTGATTTGGGTGCCATCAGACCTGTATTCGTCACTTTTTTTCAAATATTTTGCAGTTGTAGTTGGTTTACAACTACCTCTTAAAGAGTTGGAAATCCATTAACTTCTTTTGATTCACCACTTTTTAGCCAAGCCATGCAATGGTATCAATCAGGTTGACCTCAGAGGCGGGTGTTCCACGTTTTCTACCCTTCGTTTTAGTCCTTTTTTCAAACTGAGTACCTGAAAAAAATTTAGTCTCTGAACCTTTCGAATAGATCGAGTATTTTGGGTCCTTTTCACCTTATACTTTCTCTTCAACGATTTAATTTCTTGGGTCGCTATATGAGTTTCTACGAAAAAATCGCGTCTCCATATTCTCATACGAATTATCACCGTAATTTACCCATTTCCCTGTATTAATAGATAGTAAATATTTTTTCAGAAGAGACGATTCAGATTGGGCGGAGGGGTTTTTTTTGCCACCGGAAGTTCTTTCGATATACGTTCCTAATGAGTCTGACGATGGATCGAGATCAAAAAATAATGTTATATCGAATCAGTCAAATTTTGTCCTCGACATTGCAATTGGAGGTGCAAAATTTTACAGAGATTATTTCAAGTTGACGTTTTCACCCAACCAAATAAATGCTGCCATCGTTCCACCTGTCCCAAAAGTTCAGACGAACGAAAAACCCCTAGGAAGTAAGACACAAACCACAATAGCAATTCTTCAAATAAACGTTCGTCATTCGCCTCTGACTCAGTTCTTGGCCCTAAAGACCGCCAGAGAGATGAATGCCAAACTTATTCTCATTAGTGAACCGTACCTATTTCGTGGCAAACTGGCCTTAACAGTTGGCTGGCGGCAAATCTCCGCCTCGAGAGCGGCCATTCTTATTGACGAGAATCTAAGCTACACAGAAATTACCCTCGATAGTAATAATACGGTCGCCATCGAACTTGAAAACGTCCTCATCGTTAGCACCTATCACTCGCCCACCAAAGTAGTCGATGACGGATTTCTTACATTGCAAAAATTAGTGGCTGGGG
The DNA here is from genome assembly GCA_038050395.1 of Parthenolecanium corni. Lineage (NCBI taxonomy): Eukaryota > Metazoa > Arthropoda > Insecta > Hemiptera > Coccidae > Parthenolecanium > Parthenolecanium corni. The sequence goes on from JBBCAQ010000016.1 coordinate 560,650, forward strand.
CTACCAGAGTGATTTTGGCAGGCGATTTTAACTGTAGACACCCCGCATTCACATCTCGAAAGCTGAGAAAGAGAGATCGTGCTTTTCTACGGCTGACTGAAAGTCAAAGGCTGCACGTGGCTAATTATAATGCTTCCACCTGGAATGGAGGAAAGCATTCGTCGATTAATGACTACACACTTTATAAGCGAGTGAATGTTGAAGACTGGCAGGTGCTCGACGAGCTTGAATCTCTTTCGGACCATAGATACATTGCTTATAAAATAGACGTTCCACTGACTGAAAAAACAATTATACGTAAAGACAATGAAACTGATGAAGAGAAATTACGGAAAACCGAGCTTTTGCAATTTGAAGAACCGCGGGATCGTAAATCGTGCGATGAACTCGCCACTACTGTCACAGACTTCCTCATTGGGTTAATTCGTAACTGTAGTGACAAGGGCGCACGTATACCCAAGTCCCTGTGGAACGATGACGTAGAGGTGTTGTATCGGACGTTAAAGAAACTTGAACGAAAGATTGAACAAAAAATTGAACGAACTGTAGCTCCCTCTGTGTTGAGTCTGATCAACACCCTTAGTGTGGACGTCAAAGGTATGATAAAAGAAGCCAAAAGAAAAGCCTGCATCGGCTTCTTCATCCAAAGTAGGTGGAGGAGAAAATACAACAAAACTGAATCGAAGAATCGTCAAGCACACCCTAAGCAGCTCATCCCAGACGAGACTCTCCTGTTGGAAAAAATCGGAAGAAAGCCTCCTCTTTCTCATCCTCCTGAGGTTGTCGAAGTGGCAGCCGTAAACGAGGACGAAACGGTTGACTGTAATGTGACAGAAGTAGAAATTGAACGAAATCTAAAATCGGTGAAGAGAAGCTGGAAGTCTGACCGCGATCGAATTAGTTATAAGAGCTTGAAGGTATTCCACAAGAAACAGCCATCGGTATTGCCTGCACTCTTCTCTACCTGCTTAAGGTTCAGACTGTTTCCAGAAGCGTGGAAAAGGGGACACGTTGTTTGGCATTTGAAACCTAACCAAGATCCGAGCGCCATTGATTCATATCGCCCAATAACGCAGCTCAGTAGCTTGGCCAAAATTTTTGAAAAAAGCATTGCCAGTCGTATGTGGGCCCATATCAACGAAAAAGGCATCATTTCGTCGCGCCAATTCGGATTTGTAGCTGGCAAGAGTAAGCATCAGTGCATCCGTAGCTTGTTAGCTGATATCGCGGAGCACAGAAACAATTATGACTTGGTAGCGGTGATCAAACTAGATATTAAAGCGGCATTCGATAATATTTCATGGAACCATTTGCTGGGAGAACTCCGTCGATACCATTTTCCAGCATATCTGGTCGACATTATCGCCAGTTTCTTAGAAAATCGTGTGGTTACTAGCGGCACGGCGTCTATTCTGCTGGAGAAGGGTTGTCCTCAAGGGTCAGCGCTCGGATCCATCTTGTGGAATCTTAGCTATAACTTCGTATTAGAGAACTTCGTGCGGAAAGGAAAATCAGTTATTTGCTACGCCGATGATACCGCATTTGTTCTTGCAGCCAGGAACCAGAACGATCTGATCGAAGAGATCAGGTCTACCATCTTAGAGACTACGAGGCTAATAAGTCGAGCTGGTTTGCAACTGAAAGAGCCAAAAACAAAAGTCATGATTTTGAATGGTTATTCAGGGTGGAAAGAGAAACCCAAGATGTTTGAATTCGATTTAGCAGGACAAAATATAACTACTGTAGAATCGTTTAAATACCTCGGCGTGACCATTAACAATGAATTGAAGCAAGTTTCCTAATTTCTAGATGGTAAGATGTGGAATAAATTATTTACGTTTTACAGCAAAGTAACTGATATCTGGTGGTATTTTAGGTAAGCTGCTGCGAGCTGGTTAGAATGTAAGTACATATGCCCTTACAAATAAAATTAACTTTAGCACCTCGCGGTTCGTTATGTCGTTCAGAAATTTGTAAATTCTTATTAATTTTTCTCCACACTGCCCGCAGTTTATATTGTGATTATAGCGCTCCTAGAGTTTCTAAAAAAACGCGATACCTGTTTTCTATCAAGTCCCAAGTGCTTGATTTTATTGCGAGCGACGGTAAAACAATTAATGAAATCACGCATCCTTGATAAAGGAGGAACTAGGAAGTGAATTAAAAGATATTGTGGTTCTCATATTTGCTGCAGGAATAGCAAGATGGTTTATCTTTGGGCCCTATACTTACACTTAGACAGGGAAGACTAGATAAAAATATATCGTTTAAGCAAAATAAGGACCAGTTAAAAAACGCGTTGACTTTCAACCTCAGTAATTAGGTAAATAATCATTGGCTGCATTAACTCCTATTCCGCCTTTATCTACTTCTACCACAATTTTGATTTGCTAAACCAAAATTCAGTTTCTAATATTTCAACTTCTAATCATGTCACATATTCGTCAGAATATTCATGTATGATTTGGAGGGACAAGTCTCTGTTCTTCGAAAATGAATCAATTCGAATATAAGTGAACATACGAGTATTATTTGCACGAGGTAAATAATTATTAAAATGAATAAACTTGTGATTTTGGGCAAAACGAAGTTTTGGCAAAAGCGATCACTGATAGCTCTGTTGCCCAAATGTCAGTTTTGCGTTGTATTTTCTTTCTTCACCGACTCGATCTGTCAAACAACTTTTTCTACAATTATTTTGGAACTGGTCTAACCCAGCTCTTCGAAGAAAAATATTATCAATGTTCTCTATGAGCAGTGCACTGAATGACAACAATAGTATTTTATTTGTTATTTCTAAGTTTGAATTTTTCGATAAAATAACTGCCTGTTCTGATTTCTAATAAAAATGTTAATTTTTGTGTGGTAATTTGTCTCATTTAATGGGTTATCTGGTTTGCTCTGGGTATGATCGCCCTTGCTGAGGTACTGTTAAAATCTAAAAACGTAGCCTCAATATTGACTTCTGTAACGTCATAATTAGAGACCGGATTCCTCGGCATTTGTCACTTTTGTTCCTGAAGGGGCGGAGGGTAATTTTTACATATGAGCACGAATTGGGGGGAATAGAACCCAGGGAAAAATTTTTATTTTGCCAAAAAATGCCAAAAATGAGAAATATGGGGAAAATGCTGAAAATGGCAGATTTTGCTAATTTTCACCATTGCATCACGCATAAAATCATTGATATTGGAAAATCACAAGCCTAATCATGCAAGCAAGGAAGTTAGCGACTGATATTGACAGCTCTCACTCTCATACATAACTGCACAATTCATACTGTATAATGATAAATTCTGATAAAAATGTATTTTTTTTATCTCTGAAATAGAATTTCATTACTTTTTTACTTTTTTGTTGCTTTTGAGGGGTTTTTGTAGGTTACTGCCAAATAATGCCAAAAATGAAGTTTTCAATGCCGATTTTTTCACTTTTCTGTGCCGAGGAATTCGGTCTCTAGTCATAATTAATTCTTTTGTTTTGTTAGGGAGGATTAATCCCTCTTACTGCACAGTCTTCTCTATTTATTAATTAAGTAATACATTAATCTAATTCCTCTTTCTCTTCTTTTTCCAAATGTGCAACGTACATATTCTCTATCGCTATTAATATTCTATAGAGATATCAATAAAAATTTTATTATTAAAACTATCATCAAAAATGCTCACTGATGCAAAACAGAAATTAATCTTTTCGACGACTTCGAGCAAAAAAGAGTCTTTTACATTTTTACAAATTTTTAATTGGTTACATATTTTCATACAAATTGTTCCCAAAATATGTAAGATTTAAGAACAAGTAACACAAAATGTTGAGAATACACGAACAGTGCTATGTGAGAACTGAGATACGAATTAGTCCACTTTTTCAAAATTTACTGGAGAACAAAATTACAATTTCACATGAGATCCTATTGCACTGGGCCGCGCTAGCACATGTTTAAATGTATGAAGGTGAAAAGCGATTAACCCTTAGAAAAGCATCCTAACAATTTTGAGTTTGTATCTCATTTCCAGAGCTGGAGGAATGCTAAAATTCTTTAACTGGAAGGACTTATTTCCTTCTTGCGTTGCCATTAAAATTTCAATGCGAAAAATTTTAAACAGTATGAGTCCAACAGTTTAAGAACTGTGTTAATACAAAGTGAGGCATGAAGTATCAACGTCTTACACGCCATGTCTGTGAAATATAATACATCCAGTGGCGCACTCAAGGGGAAGAGGGGTCGAAGCTTCCATTAGACATCACATTTCATCGAAAAACTAACGGACAGCTGTGAATTTCACGGTTTATAAAGTTTGAAAAAATGAAATATTAAGATTGTTCATCACTGATACGCGTAGAACGTTTGCTTATCTCTGAAATTATGCTTATGTGAATGGGCTTATCACCTCTTGGATAGCAACCCTATTTTGGAGTCTTACTTTCTCAAAGACATTTGAGTTTTGGGACATACGAGTAATGTGTTTATTGTAAGGCTCGATTTATACAATCAATTTTCGAAGAAAAGTGAACTTATTCCCTTCTTGCATATCACTTCTCACATTGACTAACTATAATTTCTAATTGCCATTAGTCACTTTTAGTGAAATGGCCAAGTATACTTACTAATCTTCTTTCATAGCCTCATTTCCCATAGCATCGAATATGTTTATCTTCTCGCAGTACTGCAACCAACCCCACAGCGACTGAGTGAACTGTTCATCATCTAAGCATTCACAATACAACTTGAAAGTCTCTGTGTCATCGTGCTTGAACGTTCTTCTTATCACATCAGGTTCTAATGGACAATTGAAACTACACCAAGCAAACAACCAAATCACAAACATGAACTGTAATTTTTCGATGTCTCTGAGAAAATCCGTTTTTTCGTGATCGAAAGGGCACTGCAGTTGTAATAGGGCCTCGCTGAAATACTGCCAATATGCATCCACCAGGTCATCGAACTGCTTGTCTATCACTTGGATGGGAAGAGAAAATGTCAGGTAGAATAGGAAATCGAAGGCTGGAGTTGTCCACCAACTCATCTGGAAGTCGATAAATTTCACGTCCTCGATTTCGTCGTTTTTATTTTGCTTAAGCATAATATTGTCGTTGCGAAGATCGCCATGATTGAGAAGGACAATTTTGAAATGGGCAGGGTTCACCTTCGCGTACACAGCTTTGTCTTCTTTTTTCAATAATTCCACAGCTGCGTCAAATTTTGACACCATATTGGCGGCATTCTTTCGTTTGAACAGCTCGCATATGACTGGGTGCCACGTTATTATGAAATCTAATCTGGCATCAATGGCCATATTTCGGCCGAACATTGGATCTTGCAGTAGATGAGGATTTTCGCGGTGCACCTTAAAGGTAGCTGCGTGGAATTCCGCCATGGCTTTTAAAGTGTGACGACTTTGTTTGAAGTCGAAGAATTTTTGTCTTCCTGCTACTTTGTAGCCTTGGACAGCCAAATCCTCAATCACTACGGTACCCGTATCGATTGTCAAATAATGAACTGGCAGTATTTTGCTTACTGTTGGTATTTTATTGAGAAGCGGTATCATCACTTCATACATTTGTTTCTCTTTGTAGAACAACCCATACTCTGTACAGTAGGAGCGAAACGCGGTATTTGTGAATGGGATTTTTAATATTAACTTTTTATTTTGCGTCGTACCTCTCTCCTGGAATTCTACCGTCAGGCGGATGATATCACTGCTCACGTTAAATAAATTTTCAATTTTCTTGCATTCAACAAGTTGAATGCCGCTGGCCTGAGGAAAGCAACCTTTCAAAATTGTATTCGTAAGATATTCGTTGGATATTGAATCCATTTTTTCGAATTCTGAAATCAATTTTGAAAAACATTACCTATTATATGAGTTTAGGTATGGGTAGCGCCTTTTCTCTCTGTGGGCCCCTAGATTGTAGGCAGACCTTGGTGGTGACAGGAGCTAAGCTCTTTCAGAGCTGAAAACAGCTCTTTTCCCACCAGAAAAAATCGAGTTAGATTCTCCAGTTCTAAGTTTTAAAGGAAATAACTAAAATTTCGATTCATTGGCACCAAATTTTTGATTTTTTTTCCTGTTGGCCATATTAGCAATTGTTTTTTTAGTGACAGGCGAAAATGTTTTTCTAGCTCCCTCCCCTCGAGCTTATCAAGCAAAATGCACCTATGCTATAAGTACGGGCTATATTCTACTTACCACTCGTAAATAATTACAACCAAAATTCTGTTGGATAAAATTCGGAGTTAGTACTTACCTGAAAATGGTTTTCAACAAATCGAATTACGAGCTAAAATTCTACGTACGAGTATTCACGAACAGAAAGTTTCGTGGCTACTTTTTGGACCAGGTGTACTCATATCGCGGTTATCACTTTTTTAATGGGACATGAATTACCTCGTGCTTTCAGTCGAACAAAAAACGACTAAATAGTTCTTAGAAGTTGAAACTACGAGTAATTTTGATAGCGTTTTTGTAATGCGTCAGTATTATGAAACAATTAATACTCTTCGAATATTTTATTGTAAAATAAATAAGTTAGCATGAATATGGTTGTTGCATCATTGAAAAAAGACCCCTTGGTCGATCAGCTGCTTTTTTTTTTGGAAATTGTAAAAAGCAAAGTTCGGGTCAAAAATAACGACTCAAGTCGATAGGGTGAATCCTCTACTATCAAAATGCATTGAGTCCTAGTGCAAAATGTCCTCGACAGATGGCACTACACGTCATTTAGTGAAGTGACTCAACAGGGATGTGGCTCTTTTTAGCTTGAACGAGTCCCCACTTCCTCCTAAAACTCCTCTCATACTTGCCTTGATCAGTGAAATCCAATTACGATTTTATACGATAGTATTTATTCTGTTGGCTTGAAACAGAAATTATAATTAATTTTTGATAGACTTCTACCTTCGCTTTTTTCACGTGGTTCTTGATTTGCCACCATTCCCCCCCCCAATTTTGCACCAAATTCGCTAAAATTTGGATATGTTATCCTTGAACATCGATGTTAAAATTTATCTGCGCTACCTGGCGATCATTTATTAGCTATAAGGTACGTTTAAATTGACCAATTCTGTTTTACGTAAACTTTGCCTCGTCGATATTACATATAATACATGAACATATTATCTGTGCTCGGACAATTCTTATTTTGATTTTCAAAATTTTAGGGTTCCCCTTGAGAGTCTTAAAAAACTCGTTATTTAGGGCTTTGAAAAAAAAGGGGAAAAAAATGAAATGTTGAAAAAAAACAAGACCTTCGTCAGGACGTAGAAAATATATCCTTTCACAACATTTGGTGCAAAACTGGACCGAAAAAATATTGGTGAATTGAGAACTTTTGAGCTAAAAACTCGTGCGAAAATTGTTATTTTGGCTGCCAAAACGCAAACTCGCAACACAGGTGTCGAAGAATTTGCCTGTATTTTGCCTGTAATTGACGTTTTGGAGCAGTATTTTCGACATTGATGTTGAATTCGTACCGAAGGTAGGGAACACCCTTCCGCGTAATATGGTTTATAAAATTTTCAACCGGAAAATGCTGCTGCTACACAAATTCTGAAGATATTAGGGTCCGGTTTGTTTTACTTGATGGCACATCTATTGAATAATTTCAGTTGATGTTCATCTGTGTTTTTCCTTCTCCTGCACCAAATGTCAATGTAATAATATGAACACGATACGTGTGTAACTGTATGTGGCTGTATGCATATATAAAGTTTAGCAGGAAAATGATTGAATCATGATTAAATTAGTGTGCACTTTTATGATAGAGTTGGTATTTTGAATGTGTAGCTAAAAGTTGTTTGGTCCCTAAATTAATTTTTTCTTCATATTTTAAAAATTGTTTATTGTCAGAATATTTTTAGATATCTTTTTTTAGTAAACTTACAATTTTCAATTTTAGATAATTATGTATTTAATATTTAATAGCTTGAGACTTGTTATCGAGTTCAACAGCCAGACAAATCTCTCTACTTTTCTATAAGTGACTCTCAAATCTAGATTGTAGCCTTGAGATTTCTGCAAAATTAACCTACCAGTCAGTCTAACTGACCGAGTTATTGGTCCATTTCTCGAATGTTTCAAAGACTCCCAATTTTTCACAAAATTTCAACCAACCAAATAGCGATTGGGCAAAAGCCTCATCCTGCAAGCACTCTTCATAAGGGTGCATCTTCTCTTTATCCTCCAGTACCAAGGTGTCTACCTTCTTAGCGTGACTAATATTGCTCGAAAATATGCATTTAGCCAGTAGACATGAAATAATCACGAAATGCAGCCGACTAACGTCCTTCATGAAATCTGCCCTTTCGTAGTCGCAGAAACATTTCAGACCTTTTAATGCCTTCTTTAGGTTGGCCAAATACTCGTCGACCAACTTTTCAAAGTGCTTCTCCACAATCTCAATGGGGACAGAAAATATCAGGTGAACTAAAAAGTCGTATACTGGACTCGACCACCAGCAGGCCTGGAAATCTATGAATTTTACATTTTCAATACCACCTAGCGAGTCGTGTTTTAATTGCAGATTTTCTTTTCGAAAATCGCCATGATTGAAGACGACTAGCTTGAAATGAGAACTCTTCACTGTCGAGTAGACTCGGTCGTCGTCTTGCCTCAGAAATGAAAATGCTTTTTCAATTTCAGGAATCAGATGGGTAGCTTCTCTTTGACGTAAAAGTTTACACATGACTGGGTACCAGGTGTCTATGGAATCCTGTCTGGCGTCGATTGATATGGTTTTGTGAAAGGCTGCTTCGTTAAGAATATCAGGATTCTCTTGACGAATTCTGTAAGAGGCTGCGTGAAATTGGGCTAGAGCTTTGAGAATCAGGTAGTTGTGCTCTAAATCGAAGAAGTCTTCTTTCGCTCCACTTTTATATCCTTGAGATGAAAGATTTTCGAATACTAGACTTTCGGAACTCGTGGTACAGTAGTGGGTAGGAAAAATTCGATTACCCAGCCGGTGGATCATACGTGGTATCATTTCTGCGTAAGTCCGAATTTCCTTGTGATAGAAGTCGAATCTGGAGAAATACGAATTCGAACGATCGGAATTGGGGATCTTCAAAATCAAGTCTTTGTATTGTGGTTTGCCATTTTGATAGCATTCTACCTTCAACTGGATAATGGAGCTAGTAAAATGTATTTCATCGTTTTTCTCGTTGCTTTCTAGTATTCTAATTTTGTCTGCATTTTGGAAACAAGATTTCAGTATATTTTTCACGTGCTTGTCGTCGCTGTTGAAGTTCATGGCTGAAATTTTTGTTACAAGCATCGGAGAAAATTAGAAGAAAAAAAATTTCTTACTTGTAGTAATGTCTGGTAATATTTTTAATAGGAAAAAAAAAATCAAATAATTTGGTAAATACAATCACAAATAAAGATGGCTCTTGAAAAGACACTGTCAAAAATTTCATTTCCTTAAAAGCGGAAAATTGGTTGCCGGGGAACTGATTTTTTTTTTCTAGTTGCTTATCAGTGAAGATTTATGCTCTTCCAAGGTAAATGTATACATAAAATCTAAAAATATATGTGACCGGGAAAAAGGAAAAATGGGTTAAGGTTCGAAAAAAAAATTTTTTTCTCGATTCTGATGGATAAAAGGGTCAAATTATCAAACTTTGAACGCGTTTCACGGTTTTTTTTTGTTTTTTTTTTCAAACCTTAACCTCTTTTCCTTTTTCCAGGTCATATATAATGAAGGTAACTCTTTTTGGCTATTTGCTGACAAATATTTGCGAATATCTAACCGAGAATGTCTTTTTTTCTTGACTTACTATTCGCATGTGACATTTTCCTTTGCAGCGTGGGGTGGGAAATTAAAGAATGAATTTTAATTCAAAACCGACTGCACGTATTCATCTATTTCCTTTCGAATGTAATTCGATACCTATATTATTGGAAAAAGGTTATTTTACCCCACTCCGTACATTTACTTCAAGTAACCCAGTTTGGCATCGGAAACATAATTTGTTTTGTAATCCACGAGCTCAATTATGTTGATACCCTAAAACTGGTTTCGTTGCGTACCCAACATTATACATACAATTTGAGCCTATGAAGTCGCAAAGATTTTTTTTTAAATGTTTTATTTTTTAGTTAATTACTCTTGCATTATTTATGTGATTGGTTACATGATTATAATTCAACATATTATTGTGATTGATTTCTTAGACCACCAATTTCTATCTTATGTTGCAGGCGACTACTTGGACCTTTTGAGAGAATAACACCTTTGTTCAGCTTCTACATATCATATTTATTGGTTGGTACTGTCTTACTTCATTGCTCCAGGGGTAAGTCATTTTTGATTTTCATCCCGAATTTTGATTTGATCCTCGCCCTCGAAAATGATTTATGATATAATAATTTTGATCGAGTGTGAAAAGTAAAAATGAATTGAATATTAGATCCTTGGCAAGATTTCCAGTTGAAAGAGGAAAGTTTCTCTGTAATGATCGTTCATTGAGTCTGTGAGCAGACATTAGTTCCTGTCGAAATTTTAATGGATGCTCTTATAACACCCTTCTATAATGCTCAAATAGTGCGCTGTCCCAAATATTTTCATATTTTTTTCTATTTCCAAACGATAATTTATTAAGTCGTTTACACATGCAAATACGTAATCTCCCTACAAAAATCACTAAATTTTTCCCAATCTGTGAACCCGAGCATTATTGAATTACTGGAGAAAAAAAGTATTTTTGGTCGAATGATAAAAATACATATTCATAAGTTTTATATTGTGAAAACAATAGCATTGTCCTTAAACTAGATATATCTACCATTCTACCTATACCTATAATTAAAACAAGGTTTCATAGCTTGACTTATGTTCAAACAAAGTGAAGTCACCTTTGTAATAAGGAATGTGCGTATTTTCCGAGAGAATGCCTCAAATTTCAGACATAAAGTTCTTCTGGGTTTTCACTCACTCGTAGATGCGTATATGCTTACTTTTACCTTTCTATTTTTCTTTCTACAAAATTCATAGATTCAAATTCTTTAGAAATTGGTGCGTGATTGTATTGAAACAATTCACTGTTATTTTGGAGGGAAAAAAAATTCATTCAATTTTGTTCTTACCTACCTTAATACCGAACTTGTGAACCAACTGATTTGAAACACTGCTGATTAGATATGTCCTCTGTCATAAAGGCACAAAATAACAGTTTTCTAATGATTTTGGAGTTATTTTATATCGTTTTTATCACCATTAGCAAACCAACATTTTTCTATGTCTTTATTATAATAGAACTTCGAAGAAAAATGTTGACACTCGTTTGTCATTATTTAGTCTCGTGTCTTTATTCCCTCCGACGTTCGGATCGTGTATCGGAATAAATAATGATTTTTAACTTATTGTATTTGGGCCTGTACCTACATTATAATTATGTAGACTTTGTACGTGGCCTGGAATTGATAAAATTTCAAATTATTCCACTCGAAGAATTTGTTAAATACCTCAAGGTGAAAAACAAAAAATTTTCAGTACAGTCCAAAACAAGTTGTGAAGTGAAAATTGATGATTTTTGGATTTAACTTTTCCTTATTCTCTGAAGAACATTTTACGATTATGGAGAGCACAGATATATTTTAAAATATTGATTCAAATATAATTCTGCAAAAGTTGTGATACCTGAATACACGCGAATGGATTTGTATTGTTCCCTTCGCACTTTCATCGAATGGTTGTATCAAAGTGGCCTTTCTCGAGAATTCGCTTGAGCTGGTTACTTTTTTCCCAAGAACCGAATTCTGGGAGGTATTTTTTATAAGTTTCCTTCTGGTCTCACTATTTCACGAGTTACCATATTATACATATTTTCATAATTCAAGCACCCAACTCAACTTTCGCATATCTTCTAGCCTTATTGCTGTATACACGAGCAGTTGAAATGAAATAGATAAAATATTAAGAAAGTTTTAAAATGAAAGTTCTACAGTTTTACAAATTTATTTTCTATCAAATATTCAATGGCAAGTTCGTAACTATAAGATATTTGTCTAGTTGGAGTACAATAAGTAGGCTACAGATTATTATAAAATGCTTGATTTAGAGAAATTAGTTTCTTGAATAGTGAATTTTCACATCAGCTGTTTTTCCATAATTACCAACCTATTGAATAACTTTTGCTCATTTCTGCTTTCTTCATTCGTTTTAATAACTGGCTGGAATGAGTTCTAACTGCCGGTATGGCATCAAAGGCTGATATTTTCTCGCAGTACTTCATCCAACCTAAAAGCGTCTTCACAAATAGTTCATCTTGAAGACATCGACTGTAAGAAGGTGTTTTGTCATCTTCGCCCAGCATTACAGTATCCTCTGCCTCTTCTTGATTACATTTATGTAAGTGCGTACATAAAATAAGAAAGCATACGAACATGTAGACTTTTTGATTTTCAAAATCGTCGAGAAAATGAGATTTTAGATACGTATAAGTGCAGTCTTGCAGTATTTTGTTCAAGTGCTGCAAATACAAGTCGACCAAGTTGTCAAAATGCTGTTCAACCAGCTCAACTTGGACCGACTGAATGATGAAAAATAAGAAATCGTGTACTGGGCTCGACCACCAGCATGTCTGGAAATCTACAATTTTCACATTTTCAACTTGCCCTTGGTCGTCGTATTTGAGTAATAAGTTGTCCTTTCGATAATCTCCGTGGTTGAGGACAACGAATGCGAAATTATGACGATTCATTTCTAAAAACACCTCGTCATCGTCTTGCTTCAAGAATAGCATTACCTCTCTCAGTCTCGGAATCAAATGGGCTTCGTTATTTCGTTGGAGCAGTTCGCATAGTATCGGCTGCCAAGTGTCGATTAACTTGTGTCGAAATTCTATGAGGATAGTTTTGTCGAAAATCGGATCGTTCAGAATATCAGGATTCTGGAGTTGTACTTTGTAAGATGCGCCATGAAATTCGGCCATAGCTTTCAGAAGGCTGTGGCATTGCTGCAGATTGAAAAAGTGATGCTTCTCCTCCACTCTGTAGCCTTGGACGCTCAAATCTTCCAGAACGAAGATACCCGAATCTGTGGTGTAGAAGTGAATAGGGAGGATTTTATTTTCGAGTAAACTGTCGATACGGGGTAGCATTTTTCCATACGTTTCTATTTCTTTTTTGTAGAGGTTGTACTGTTCAAAAAATGCGTGAGAACGACCTGTGACGGGTATTTTCAGAAGTAACTGATTTTGGCATAAGTTCTGGTTCTGCAAGTATTCTATTTCCAAGTGCACCGTGTAGCTGGTGAAGCGAAATTGGTTTCCAGCGGTGGAGCATTTCCTTATTTTGATGTTTTCTGCTTGGGGGAAACACGGTTGGAGAACAGTTGTTATGAGTTCTTCTTTGTTGATGGAATCCATGAGATCTACAATGAGAAACAAGTAAGCTTCAGTTAATGCCTGAAAGTAGAAAGGCACTATGGGCTGTGGCCATTAATTGATATGTAAGACTTGAGGAGATAAATGTTATAAGATATCGCTGGCCTAATTCCACAATGTGCCAGATACCAAAATATTATCCCCTAAATTTTTGCCCAAACGATGTTATGGTAAATAATGCCAAACCAACAAAAAAATGGGTGATAATTTTTTTCGGGGGGCTGAGCAAGTTCTGGACTTTGATCCAGGGTTGCCATATCCAAAATTTCAATTGTGGTGAAAATTTTGCAAGTATGGTGGTTACTTGGTAATTGGGCCAAAAGAGGCGAAGAAAGTATGGTAGACTGGTCATTCAAATGTGGTTGATCTGCCACCAAATGGTAGATGTAGCAAGATTGCTTAGGCAAGCTATATGTTAAGCGCAATCCACGAGTGTACTTGCCAAGTTAGCAAACTATACTTGTCAAGTAGTATTTGACGAGCCATAGCACTTGACGAGTCTGATAGTTTTTATTTATCAAAAACTTGATAGTAGTCGGAAAGGTGTTTATAAATATTGAAACTGGAGTAATTATTTTCATACTTACTTCACTTCAGATGATCTAAGATTTCAATCGAATGGATGACTGGATTGAAAAGGATTATTCGAATTAACAGTTAAAATTTTTGCGTTGGGAAAATGGTTGGATCTTCTTTGGCTTTTTCCTCTTTTCTCTCCGACTAAACCAAATTTTCGTCGTACACAGCTATATTGTATATACGTTGCTGTATCTTATGTGTACACTAATGACTTGTTGTTATCAACTCTTAAAAATTTTACGTCGGAGTGTTTTCCAAAAATTTTGAAAATAATTAGTAAAAATGAAAAAATACTGTACCCAATAACAAAGAATACCAAGAGCAATAAAAAATATTTGCTATATAATGCTGATAAACTTTCGTATGACGAAAAATTTCATGTACCTACCAATCTACGGACAGTAAAAGTTTAAACCTTTTATTTTTGTGTTTGGTGAGTGGAAGGCGGGGGGGGAATAGATTCAAGCGTAGTTTATTATACGTCTTCTCCCCTCACCCATTTTTTATTGATCCACCCTTTTCGGCTTGTTTCTGATAAAACTTTTGGTTGACTAATAAATTTAGAAAATGTATGGAATATTGAAGAGGAAAAACTAACATATTAATGTGGAGAAATGCAACCTACGGCAACTCGTAGATAAGCCTCCATAATGTTTGATATATATTTTGCAGATTTTTCGAAACATTCTAAGTCCATGAAAAATGGAAAAGAAAAAAGAAATTATAATTTACCAGGGTCACCCTCGACTTGAAATAATAATTTGCTTAGTCATTCTCAGCTTTTTATATAAATCGTCGGCATATTAGAATCAAAATGTCTTGAAAAAATGATATCTTAGTAAAGATGTTTTACAGTACTCGTTGGATAATGCTGAATTATTTAAACAAATAGATTTTGCCTACATTTAACATTTTCATGCAGATTTTTGGACATCGATGTTGACTTCGTAGTAAAAGTAGACCACATCCTTGAACTCATTGTGGGTTCGATCTTTTGATTGACATTTTTTTAATCCCCGTTGATTTATTCTCGCGCGCAGACATTTTTCAGTCTGAGATCAAATGTATAGGGTTTAAAATTCTAACTTATGGGCTTGTTGAAAGATTACTTTTTCACTAGTAAGTTTCATCGGTGTTGTCGATACGTCTTTATTCAAGAAATTTTTTTATTTTTACAACAGAAAAAAATAAGGTCAAAAACTTTCTTTATAAAATATGACACAAATATTAGACCTAAAGCAAAAGAAATAGCCGTGAATGAAATCACATCCAATAGAAGGTAACGGTAGAAGGGTAAATCAGCAGCTGTATTTCGAAGATGAATTGTTCCATTGCGTCTGAGTACGTACTCTGTCCAGTAAAGGGCTGTTTGCTTTGCTGACATTGGACGATCTCTGAATGCTCGAGAAAGCTTTTTGGCTTTATCTACATAACTGAAAAAAAGAATCCAGTTGATTACGACAGATTTTAGCTTTTAGTCCCTTACTATCTGCTGCTAGATGAAAAATTAGTCGATTGTGGAGCAAGGACAACTTTTTCTTTTCGCTTACCTCTTATTTTGTAACATTTCTTGTATACTGTTCAGAAGTAGAGGTTCGGTTATAGTATCAATATCCACAACTTTCCCTATGCCTAAATCGCGTATGTTTCCGGCATTGCTTAACTGATCTGTAAATAGTGGGACAGCGAGTATAGGAGTTCCAGTGTGAATAGCTTCTAATGTGCTGCTCTTCCCAACGTGGCTTATGAATAAAACCACATTTTCTTGTGCTTTTGTAAATTAAAATGGAAATCAATTTACATTAACAAAAGTGAGGAAAAATTGTATAAATATATACGTGTAGAAGATTCTATACTTTTACCCAGAATGTCTTGTTGAGGAATCCATTGTGATATTAAAACATTATCTGAAACTCCGTCTATACGTTCTTCATATTTCCATACTACACGTTGGGGTATTTTTGCGAATACTTTTTGGAATATTTGTGTGGTTTCTATACCCAAGTCCTTAATGCTGGCAATACTTCCTAACGAAAATAGGATTACTCCATGCTCGGCTCCACGAATGAATTCATCTAAATACTGTTATAGCAATCAAGAACAAACTCATATCACTTGAACTCTTGGTAGGGTTCTTTGAGAATAAAGTTTATAAGACTCACACTATATTTATGAGGAGATAGGTTCTTGAAAGTTTAAAGCAATACTATTACGTACTTGCGGAAGAGATTGTGGTGGTTTTAAATGTATTCCTCCTATTTCGATAAAACCAGGAACTTGTGGCAAAGGGAACAGGCTCGCATGATTATTGAGAAAAACCAACGAAATATCTGCCAATTTTAGATCGCCTCGAGGAAAATATTTTTGAAAAAGTTTTTCAAAGTCTGGTGCGGTCGTCCTGTATGTCAGAAACTCCACGTAAATGGTTTCGATGGTATTTATCAAACGTTCGACAAACGTCATTCTGGATGTATAAACTGATAAGTAATGTGGTATAATTGATGGATGATATGGGTTACCCAATAAAGCCCCCGATGGAACCCGCAGATCTACTGAGGATGTCCCAATAATTGGAATATCGTGTCGCCAAGCTACTGACATGTGACACTCACAGGCTGGTAATAGTTCGACAAAGAGCAAATCAAATTTTCGATGTTTTTCTGCCAAAATATCCTTTAGAAAAAACAAAATAATATTGTCTTGAAAAATTCTATCTCATTCGTATGAAAACAGGAGCAATGCGAGATTTATCGTAGATTTTCTTCTAATTTATAGTACTTTACTCTATCTTACGATTAGATAGTATTTATATTCACATATGACAGATACCATGCTAAAATACATGGAATTTGTTATCAAATGAGACGAATTAGATCTTCCTACCACTGAAATTTGCGAAGCTACAGCATTTTAAATTTTAAAAATTTTAAAAACCATTTTTCAAGAAAAATTACATGTACGTATACTATTCAGATTGATATACATATAACTTGATTTACAATCCATTGGACAGGGTCTGAATTTTTATTTTATGGAATTAAAGTTGATAGAAATGAACCGTAGAATAGGCGTATTTTCTAGTTTAATGAAATTTATTAAAATCGGCTGCCAGTTTCATTACTCTAATTTGAGAAGAGCGTACGTTTCAAATATGTACTGTACGTATTTCAAAATCTGCTAGAATTTCCAACTGAAAATCAAAAACTCACTTGAACCTCCTTCAAAGCCATGAAACGATCACAATCTTGTTCAAAAACTTGTCGTAAAATTTCGTAGAGCTGCGACCATGTTATTTTTCTTAAATCTTTTGTGGACCAAACAGAAAGATGTTCTGATATTGTTTTTCTTGCTTGAATATAAGTAATATTTGCTAACGGATTTGTCGGTTTCAAAGTACTTATGACAGTTACTTCGTGTCCACCCATTGCTAATGTTTCCATTATAGCATTGTTGATATTGAAATGACTGTATGCGTCTATCATAAATATGCCTAGAATCCTAGCACCGGCTGTTATATTGATCATCAAAATTGGGATGAAAAAAAATATTATACCCTGTAACAAATTAGAGAATGTGAATGATGAATGCTTAAATCAAATTGATGTATGCTTTGTTGTACCCACTAATGGTCTGATAGTTGGCCAGTACTAAAAAATAGCTGTAGCCTTCACGACTCAGCCTTCACGAAGAGTCGTGAAGGTGAAGATGAATTCTCTTTTACATCAATTGTACGAGTATATAAGAAAAAATTCTTCAACTTTTCTTGAGAAAAAACATTTTCAAATCGAACTTGAAGCATTATAAACGTTTCATGTTTTACATAAAATGCTGAATTCAATTTGTAAGCTCAATTTGAAGCTCAATTTTTAATCTCAAGACACACCCGGACACAAAATTTCAACTAAACGTCTAGTAAAAAGAATTCATTTATAAAATTTATTCCTTGGTTACATTAAACCTCATATCGCACAAGTACTTACCAGCAAAATGATGTAAATTAAGTACTCGTACTTACTTTCATTTTGTAAACCATATTTCAAAACTCACTACCTGTGGACTTATAAATTTTTCCGAGGTTTAGTGTTTCATATTAATTAATTAATGGATGAATGAATTTTGTACAAGACTAAAAATAATACTTGAAATAATTTTCAGTTTCACCAACTATATTTTATAATTATTGTCTGTATGAAAAAAATATATAATTATATGAAAAATAAAAATCACTGGATCTTTTGGACAGCTTCTTCTTGCACGAAAAAGTGCAAATTACTAATCAAATTAAAAATTTTTACCACTATTAACTTTGCGTATTATAAATGAACTTTTTTTGAAAAATCATGTTCATTACGAAAGGAGAGAAGTAGATAAGAAAACATTTATCTACTCATGAGGTACATGTCTAGGTTACAGCATTCGACGTACTTTTGTGTAAATAAAATATAAGCAGTGTTACTGATTTCATTTGACTTCTGAGAAAGAACCGAGATTATAATTTGTCTGATGCTAATTTAATAGATAATTAAGTTGTTGGTTCAATGTGCGACTGTATTACTCACTTTTATAACCTACTTTTTTGTGTAGAATACACATACATCTATAACTATTAGGTCTGCATACTATTATTGCCTGAAATTTAGTCAATTTAAACTCAATTAGATACTTTTAAATCAGGTTTCTTCGGAAGATGAATAATTAATTCAATCCTTGATCGATTATTTTCTACTCATTTTCTTTTTATTGATGACCTTTTTTGTTCTTTAGAGGAGAACTTTATATTTTGGAAAATGTCTTTATTTTATTCTTATAGCTGTAAAAATGTAAAGAAAGGATCATAATTATATTTACAAGATGCATAAGAACATTAGCAGGAGTTGGTATCAATAAATCAAATCTTGGATTTTTGTATTTACTCTTCGTCTTTTATGTCTGATTTACTTTTTTTTTTTTTTTTTTTCAGTTGAAAAAAAGGAAGCCCTAATAGTTTTTATAACAAACGACACCAATAATAAAATTAAAATCAGAGTAAAAATCAGTGACAAAATTATATCGAATAATAAATTGCGATAAAAAGGCATATTCACAGCTGCTGTTCGCAGATGATCAGTTCCATTATGCTTGAGAACGTATTCTGTCCAATAGAGAACTGTTTCCTTTGGAGACATTGGACGATCATTGAATGCTTTAGATAGTTTATTCATTTTCTCTTTATAACTGTAAAAGAAAATTCTTTGGAATAATAATTACACTTGCTAGAATTAAAAAAAATGACGTTTTCTGCTCAAAAGTATGCCTACACTTACTGTTTACCTTTTTTTTTCATGGAATTTTGCACCTTTACTCAAATTTGAATTCTATGTTATCCTTCATTATAATATTTTCTATGCCCTGACGAAGTTGTATTTTCCAATTTCATTTTTTAAACTTTTTTTCGAATCACAAAAAAGAGGATGTTTTTAGATAATTACTACAAAAATATCCTCAAATTTTAAAAACAAAAAAAAAAAAGGCTTTATCTATGCATACAGAATATGTCCAAGAGTAATGTAACTAAAATTGAGTCAGTTTTGTGCAAAACTCCGCGAAAAACATGGTAAATTTTGAACCATTTGAAAAAAGCAAAGGTAGACTTCACCATTTATAAAAGTTGATAGGAGACGATTTTTGACTTAGTGGAGGTTAAAAAATTGGCCTTGTAGAAATTGAATTAATAATTGACAGATTATTGCTGTTTTCTCTGGGTGGCGAAATATATCGACCGGAAATATTTTAATCAATGAAAGTCTTTTAAATTGGTTTTTGTTCGTGTTTTCTGACATGTATCTTGAAAATACTCATCATATTTCGCTACTACGAGTAATAATTACGAGAATATTAATATTGATGGAAAAGGAAAGTACAGGTTTTTCAGGATAAAACTGTTCGAAGGAATTCTGATGAAAAATACCAATAGACTTACTGTTGATTTCCGATTTTAATTTTAAGAATAAAATTTTATACCAGATTTGGGGTCCACACTATGCATCGCCACAAATCCAAAAATTTTTATCCCTTCCCATCAAAGCTCGATGCAATTTGGTTGGGAAATTTAAGGAGGGGCAAGCAAAAAGTATATCTTAATTGATAACATTTGATTGATACATAATATGTTTCATTTAAACAGTGGAGGATATGGAGAAAAATCGGAATGAAAACTAATAAAATCCTTCTTATATGTTAAAAGGGATACTTTCCAGGATCCTAATTTTTATTTTGAGTTTTTGGCTAGTTATACTTAGCTAAAAACCCAAAAATATAGCCCCATTTAATCTCCGTTGGGGGGTGGTGGGGTTGGCTTCAGGTGAATTTTTTGGGAACTTTTGCGGGTTGATTTTAATGATGATTCGTGAAATTTCTGTGCAAATAAATTTTTTGCAAGATTTTTTGCATTTATAATATTATGTCAATTTTTCATATAACTTTACTGGATTACTTGGGGAAAAAAATTCATCAGTTTTCAAGTTTTTATTTACTTAATTTAGTAAGAATCCACTGTGATTCTTAGCTTTTATAAATACTAACGACCCTTCCATACAAACTCTGTCACTTTATGGTTCGAATAATCCTAATTTTTCAAAGAGTTTCAGATTACTCAATAAGCCTTTTGTAAAAAGTTCATCTTCGACACAGGCTTCCATATAGTATGGTATATTTTCTTTTTCTCCCTTTACCATGGTGTCCACGAATTCATAACGATCCAATGGAAAGAATAGAAATGAACTAAATGTTACGTTGAAGATTAAATAAATTCTGAGACTTTTGGTCATCTGATAAAGTCAATAATAATAGGAAAATATGAAAAGATAAGGACTTGATAAGTTTTACAATGATGAAATATTAGTTCGGTCAACTTTGAAGAAAAGATTGAGTCATTATGCATTAAAACGGAGTAACTGCTTTTTCTTTTATGGACAGTTTTTTGGTGATTTTCTAGCATTTTTTCAATGGCGTTTGTTGCGTTTTGGGACCAAACTCCTCAATTCATAATCCTAATTTTGGTACTTACCTTTTATTTTGTAGTAGTTCTTGCACACTACTCAGGAGTGAAGCTTCGGTTAGAGTAAATCTATCCAATATTATTCCAACCCCCAATTCTTTTAGAGATGCTGCGTTGTTAATTTGGTCTCCAAATAGGGGAAAAGCAAGAACGGGTATTCCTCTATGAAAAGCTTCCATTATGCTGCTTTTTCCCGCGTGACTTATGAACAGTACAACATTCTTTTCAGCTATACCATAAAAATAATGATGAAAATATTTCATCTGCAATTACCAATTTGAAAATATTGTCCAACAAATATTTTGGACAGTGATATACAAGAAGGGGATAAGTCTACTTTCAATAAAAGTATCATGTCCCAAAATGCAACCATTGCTGAAAAATGAACTTATAAGTTTAGGTGCTTCATATTATAATTATGCATCGATTATATAATATAATAGAGTTGTTTGGCTTTCCTGTAAAATTTGAAAAAATAGACTTATCCGCCTACTGCATACATCGTCAGTGTTCATTAGTAAACTAAATAATCAATTTCATACCCACCAAGTACATCTTCTTGTGGAACCCACTCTGATATCATAACATTATCTGAAATTCCATCTACACGTTCACTGAACTTCCATAATACACGTTGTGGTAATTTAGCAAATACATTTTTGAATATTTGCCTAGTTTCAATCGGCAAGTCTTCAACAGTGGTTACAGTTCCTAATGAAAACAGGATAACTCCATGCTCAGCTCCACGAATAAATTCATACATATGCTGCATTTTGCAATAGAAAAGTAATAAATATTTTAGAAATTTCTCCATCTTAGCCTTTATGTTCTTGTTGGTGGATTCTGGGGATGAGGCTTCCTTCTATGGGCTGTTTTGATTTTGATTTTGTTTTATTTTGAAATATTCTCTCTCGTCTAAAAGGCTGTGTGAGACCCAATCTGAGATAACCATAATTCGGACACTTGGCCATTTGGAGAATAAAGAGGACTATAAATATTAAACTGGAGTCAAGCAAAAAGTTCCCCACTTCGTCTCCAATATAAAATTTGATGCAAACAAGAGGCATTGTCCTATGCCTTATTTTGTATGACTTGATGCTTTTTTTTTTCTTTTTTTTTTTCATCGAGTCATTCTTGTACCAAACCCCTCACTGTGATTGAAAATCAAAGATAACAACATACTTGAGGAAGAGGCTGTATTTCTTTGAAATGTACTCCGCCAGTTTCAATAATTCCTGGCACATAAGGAAAAGGACAAATGCTCGAGTGGCTGTTGAGAAAAAGTAAGGATAACCTTTCAACCCAAGGATCATCATTGGGATAATATTTCTGGTAAAATTTTTCAACTCTTGGCTCTATCAGTATAGTAACCAGGAAGTTTATGTACATGGTTTCAATAATATTCTTCAAACGCTGAACAAATGTCATTTTAGACCCATAAGAAGAATAGGAATTAGGTACAACAGAAGGATGAAATGGGGTGCCTAATGCTACCAAAGGCATGTACCGCAGGTCGACTGAGTGTGTTCCAATGATTGGAATATTTTGTCTTTGGGCAATTGGATAGTAGCATTGACTCATTAGCAGTACTTCCGTAAACATCAAACCGTATTTCTTTTCTTCTGATGCTAGAATTTCCTAAAAATTGAGAATTATGTATTATTTTAAAATACCGCCTTACATTTGAATTCATAGTAACTAATTTTAATGATTTTCCAAGGTGCTCACATGGGTGAGCATATGAGGAAAAATGAAATGATCATGTTCTCACTTAGATGTATAGAGATGCTCTATTCACCAAAAATGAGATCCAGCTGTTAAATTTGAATCATATAGGCTATAAAGATCGGGTGAAATAACTTTGACTAGTGATTTTAAAAATTTGGAGTGTAGAGATGACCAAATTCTGTACATTGAATTAAAGAAGGCATTCGCATTGGAGTGGCCGACCAGTTGTAAGGCTGAGAGGTTTATATTTGTGTCAAGTTCTTGGATAGAAAGGCAGATTTTTCAGTACTTACCTGAAAATTTAAATTAAAATTGTTTCTCTGCAAAAAAATTTGGCAAACAAGCTACTTCATTTTTGAGTGGACTATTTAAAAATTTCTATCTCAACCAGCAAATGAACAGTTTATTTTCTCATCATAATGATCGTTGGATATGGATAACTATAGTTACTGATCTTAAGGATAAGTAAACTAAAAGAGAAATTGAATTTTTTATAAAACTCATGTAATTTCTAAAAAAATACTTTCTCCCTAAAAAGAAGGTAGTGGGTATACCTCAATCTTGCGAATAGATATAAATGTATGTAATTCCTAAATTTCCAATCTTCCCTCATTAGAATTCGAATAAAAATGAATGATTTATGAAACTAAATCTCATAAAATATTTGTAAGGAAGTTATTCTGAGGCTGAGAACCAGAGTGATCTGAGCCCCAATTTTGGGATTATGAAATATGACTATTTTTGATGCGCACTTTCATCCTGTGAATTCATATCCTTAAAATGAAAATGAGAAGTACGAAAAATGTATTTTGTAAACTTCAAGTGCGCTTTTCTCAAAACTACGACAATTTCAGACTGGGATTACTTCGGTTCCTATTTTTCATTGCACTTTTTGGGTTCAAAGAACGTATGAGCTGAAGTTGTCTGTCGTTAAAATCTTGAAAGAACGCGCCATGCAGTTCACGATGGCAGATTCCGCATTTAATTGCTGAACAACACTGGGTGGGTACTTTTGTATTCCTGAGATTTTCAACTAAAGTGCTAACACTTACTTTTGTCGCTGGTAACGACATGAACAGTTCACAACCTTCTTCCATTATTACTTGACAGAGTTTGTGAATCTGCCATAAAGACATGCTTTTCAGGTCACTCTGCGACCAAGAAGATACATGTTTTGGCATATTTTTTCTTGCTTGTATGTAAGTAATATTTGCTAATGGATTCTTTGGCTTCAGCGGACTAATGATTGTTACTTCATGTCCAGCTGCCGCTAATGTCTCCATCATTGCATTATTGATGTTGAAGTGGCTGAATGCGTCCATCATAAAGACTCCGAGAATCCTAGCACCAGTTGCCATTTGTAGCACCAGTGCTAGGATAAAATAACAGGTTATTCCCTGAAATGAATTATTGAAATATATTGAATATTCTGTATCTTACAAATGAATGCAAGCTTACTGAATGGAAAGGAGTTCTGAAAAAACAAATTCGGACATAATAACTTATTCTACAATTTTGGATATATTTTATCAAATTATTCTAGAATTAAGTATGATGGCTATCCCAAAAGTAAGTCCATTTTTAGCCACGTTGTAACGCTGGAGAGATAAAATATTTTCCCATAGATGCCTCAAAGATATGCTTTACTAGAAGCCGAGCAATAACTGTTCGAAGTTGTAATTTTCAACTTAGGGTACTTTGTCATAGATCACATCTCGATTATTTTTATTTGCAATTTTAATGAAATTAAACTGATCTGTGAGAATACTTACAGGTCCCATTTTTTTTATAGTTGTCCGGGGTTATATAATACTATCTACTTAATATCTGGTAATAAACTGAAATCAAATTGGAAAAAATACTATCTACTTAATATCTGGTAATAATCACGTCGAGAGGTACAAACGATACTAAACTTCAAGTACGAGTACGAGAAATTGGTCAAGCTTAACGTTAAAACTGTTTCATATGAGAGATAAGCAGGTACGAATCTGCCCACTTAGGAGATAAGACGACATACGCAAACAATATCATTCCATACTTGAATTTCAGAATTGCTTTCGACTCCAAATTTTCACTGTTTACAAAATACGAGTACATATAGTGTCTCATAGATCTGTAAAGGTGGATATAGATATTGAGCATTGCAAAATTTTGCTGAAAATGTTTTACATAAAATTTCTAAATGATCCAATCTGTCATAATTTATATGTATAACATAAATAAACTTAAAAACTTAACACTCGTCGTTTGGAACTTAAAATTTTTTATAATTCAAATTTCAATTTACTTTGTTTGAAATCAAAATACACAAATTCACTTTTCCAAAATTTGATGAACGAAACTTGGCCTCGAATTCTTTTTAAAAAGTTCGATAAACAGATACAATACTAAAAACATTGTTCAATTATTGGTTTAGTTAGATCGAATTGTTTATTGCCTGTAACTTCACATTATTAGATTAGGTGGGCTTACCTAAATTAAGTTATATTTCCATATTCGAGTAAAATTCACTGGCAGACAAATTATTTTTCAGACGTGTTGTAATTTCATTTCATCTGCAAAACCGGTTTCTGCAAACGTGAATTTTTATCTCTCAATTAGCTCTTACATTTACTGTGCCTGATATCATACAGAGAAGCTAACGTTGTTAGAATAAATGTAAATACATGTATGAACTCAGTGAAGATAGGTCCGAAATCATTTAGGATCAAACTTTTTGCAGATAAAATTTCAGAAATGGAAGATAACACCATGCCAGTTTTTTTTTTGGCAAATTGGAATGAAATGTTCATTCAATTTTGTAATTTTTTTGCATCTCTGTTGAATTTATATTTTACGAACATGGCCCTTTTTTTTGACCCACAATTTTCACGTATAACTACGAGGCGCATTCCAAAAGTCGGTTCGCACCCCCTACCATTTGAAAGCTAACAGAGATAGAGACCTGCAATTAGTTTCATTGGAAAGAGGAGACTTCAGGCTACTTTTCCACACCATGCACCAAGCGATCAAGGCAGCTATTATGGGGCAGTATAAGTTTTTAAATGTAATCTTGATGAAATGTCCTGTCTAAATTAAAAAAAAAATTTGTTCTTTTTCCCAAATAGCACTACTAAAAGCAAATTTTCCCCACAAAATTCAGCTTCCAATGGCTAGAGTCAATGGTAATTAGATGGGGCAAGGCCAGTGAATATAGAGGGGTGGTAAAAGGTCGCTCACATCAAATTTTTCCCAAGGCGCCCATCCAGACTGGCAGAATAAAAAAAATATTGCTATGCAAAAGTTTTCATGGCTAATATTGAGTAAAATTCACACAAATGTGTGCTGATGTACTGCAGTAAGCACATAGCGTCTGCCTACAGTCAACACCAAGTGCGCACACACACATACATGCACACATACACCTCTATTTCGTCGTTGTAGCGCTTGGGCTATTGGTTTGGTTTTTTGTGGTAATATTCTCCCTTCTTCCTTCACACTGTTTCCTTGATTTTTGAGCACCGCGCCTGGCCAACAATTTCTCATATTTGTACACATTCTGATGCATGTTGACGACTCTGTAGCGGATCACTTTTGACCTTTTAATTTGGGAGAATATTAGAAATCCTACATCTAATTCTTGGACGGTGCTTTTATTCTACTCTTCATTTTCAAATTATCATAACTCAAGATTGAAACATGATAGGGCCATGAAATTTTTATGGTGATGTGTCATGAGGGTGCTGATACTCCAGTTAAAATTTTGTTGCATCAGTGTTACCAGGGCCTGAGATATGAAACGTGCGAACGGGCTTTTGGAATGCGCCTCGTATATGGGCGATTTTACAAGAATGTTAGATTCTTCTGTTCAAACTGAATATCTCGCCGCAACCAGAAAAGTTTACAATATTTTCGTTTTATATGAGGCCCGCTCAGGGAAACCATAATTGTATTAAGTCGCTAAATAAGAAGTCGAGAAAAAGCAAAAAAAACTTTTAAAAATCTAAAAACTAATTTCTACTCATTTTCTTTTTATTGATGACTTTTTTTGTTCTATATAGAAGAGAACTTTATATTTTGGAAAATGTCTTTATTTTATTCTTATAGCTGTAAAAATGTAAAGAAAGGATCATAATTATATTTACAAGGTGAATAAGAAAATTAGCAGGAGTTGGTATCATTAAATCTAATCTTGGATTTTTGTATTTACTCTTCGTCTTTTATGTCTGATTTACTTCTTTTTTTTTTTTCAGTTGAAAAAAAGGAAGCCCTAATAGTTTTTATAACAAACGACACCAATAATAAAATTAAAATCAGAGTAAAAATCAGTGACAAAATTATATCGAATAATAAATTGCGATAAAAAGGCATATTCACAGCTGCTGTTCGCAGATGATCAGTTCCATTATGCTTGAGAACGTATTCTGTCCAATAGAGAACTGTTTCCTTTGGAGACATTGGACGATCATTGAATGCTTTAGATAGTTTATTCATTTTCTCTTTATAACTGTAAAAGAAAATTCTTTGGAATAATAATTACACTTGCTAGAATTAAAAAAAATGACGTTTTCTGCTCAAAAGTATGCCTACACTTACTGTTTACCTTTTTTTTTCATGGAATTTTGCACCTTTGCTCAAATTTGAATTCTATGTTATCCTTCATTATAATATTTTCTATGTCCTGACGAAGTTGTATTTTCCAATTTCATTTTTTAAACTTTTTTTCGAATCACAAAAAAGAGAATGTTTTTAGATAATTACTACAAAAATATCCTCAAATTTTGAAAACAAAAATAAAAAGCTTCATCTATGCATACAGAATATGTCCAAGAGTAATGTAACCAAAATTGAGTCAGTTTTGTGCAAAACTCCGCGAAAAACATGGTAAATTTTGAACCATTCGAAAAAAGCCAAGGTAGACTTCACTATTTATAAAAGTTGATAGGAGACGATTTTTGACTCCACGAAATTTTATAAATGAGCAGATTTCTTAGTGGAGGTTAAAAAATTGGCCTTATAGAAATTGAATTAATAATTGACAGATTATTGCTGTTTTCTCTGAGTGGCGAAATATATCGACCGGAAATATTTTAATCAATGAAAGTCTTTTAAATTGGTTTTTGTTCGTGTTTACTGACATGTATCTTGAACATACTCATCATATTTCGCTACTACACGTATCAGTTGATAAATTTGCTTCGTAATAAGAATGTTTCCTTTTTTACATTTACTACTGAAAAAATTCTAGTCATCTGATAAAGTCAATAATAATAGGAAAATATGAAATTTAGATAAGGACTTGATAAGTTTTACTATGATGAAATATTAGTTCGGTCAACTTTGAGGAAACGATTGAGTCATTATGCATTAAAATGGCGATACTGTTTTTTCTTTTAAGGACAGCTTTTTGGTGATTTTCTAGCATTTTTTCAATGGCGTTTGTTGCGTTTTGGGACCAAACTCCTCAATTCATAATCCTAATTTTGGTACTTACCTTTTATTTTGTAGTAGTTCTTGCACACTACTCAGGAGTGAAGCTTCGGTTAGAGTAAATCTATCCAATATTATTCCAACCCCCAATTCTTTTAGAGTTGCTGCGTTGTTAATTTGGTCTCCAAATAGGGGAAAAGCAAGAACGGGTATTCCTCTATGAAAAGCTTCCATTATGCTGCTTTTTCCCGCGTGACTTATGAACAGTACAACATTCTTTTCAGCTATACCATAAAAATAATGATGAAAATATTTCATCTGCAATTACCAATTTGAAAATATTGTCCAACAAATACTTTGAACAGTGATATACAAGAAGGGGATAAGTTTACTTTCAATAAAAGTATCATGTCCCAAAATGCAACCATTGCTGAAAAATGAACTTATAAGTTAAGGTGCTTCATATTATAATTATGCATCGATTATATAATATAATAGAGTTGTTTGGCTTTCCTGTAAAATTTGAAAAAATGGACTTATCCGCCTACTGCATACATCGTCAGTGTTCATTAGTAAACTAAATAATCCATTTCATACCCACCAAGTACATCTTCTTGTGGAACCCACTCTGATATCATAACATTATCTGAAATTCCATCTACACGTTCACTGAACTTCCATAATACACGTTGTGGTAATTTAGCAAATACATTTTTGAATATTTGCCTAGTTTCAATCGGCAAGTCTTCAACAGTGGTTACAGTTCCTAATGAAAACAGGATAACTCCATGCTCAGCCCCACGAATAAATTCATACATATGCTGCATTTTGCAACAGAAAAGTAATAAATATTTTAGAAATTTCTCCATCTTAGCCTTTATGTTCTTGTTGGTGGATTCTGGGGATGAGGCTTCCTTCTATGGGCTGTTTTGATTTTGATTTTGTTTTATTTTGAAATCTTCTCTCTCGTCTAAAAGGCTGTGTGAGACCCAATCTGAGACAACCATAATTCGGACACTTGGCCATTTGGAGAATAAAGAGGACTATAAATGTTAAACTGGAGTCAAGCAAAAAGTTCCCCACTTCGTCTCCAATATAAAATTTGATGCAAACAAGAGGCATTGTCCTATGCCTTATTTTGTATGACTTGATGCTTCTTTTTTTTTTTTTCATCGAGTCATTCTTATACCACACTCCTCACTGTGATTGAAAATTAAAGATAACAACATACTTGAGGAAGAGGCTGTATTTCTTTGAAATGTACTCCGCCAGTTTCAATAATTCCTGGCACATATGGAAAAGGACAAATGCTCGAGTGACTGTTGAGAAAAAGTAAGGATAACCTTTCAACCCAAGGATCATCATTGGGATAATATTTCTGGTAAAATTTTTCAACTCGTGGCTTTATCAGTATAATAACCAGGAAGTTTATGTACATGGTTTCAATAATATTCTTCAAACGCTGAACAAATGTCATTTTAGATCCATAAAAAGAATGGGTATGAGGTACAACAGAAGGATGAAATGGGGTGCCTAATGCTACCAAAGGCATGTACCGCAGGTCGAATGAGTGTGTTCCAATGATTGGAATATTTTGTCTTTGGGCTATTGGATAGTAGCATTGACTCATTAGCAGTACTTCCGTAAACATCAAATCGTATTTCTTTTCTTCTGATGCTAGAATTTCCTAAAAATTGAGAATTATGTATTATTTTAAAATACCGCCTTACATTTGAATTCATAGTAACTGATTGTAACGTACCTCGTATGCAGGCTATGGACGTTTCACAAGACGTACGAGTACATTAAAAAATGCTGACGCATTTTCTAAACAGAGGAAATGCGCCAACACTGCTTTACCTCACTCCGCCTAAACTAAATTGTCGCAGACGCATTCCTTGTCAATAATGTTGTCCATAAATGAAATATGATATTCTCTGTCACTGAATATACCTAAATAATTACATTCATACATCCTTTTTTAATTAATCAGCATTCTCTGAATACGTGTGACTTTCCTCTCTTTACTCCACTTCTCTCTTGTTAATGGACATAAATTTAGTATATAACCTGTTAATTCTAAGCACTATTTATCCATTCATTTACCATCTTTGTTAGAGGTAACAACTAGTCTAATAGTTAGATGTTAAACATTTAGTTGAAGTCAATAAAAGTTAGTCAAATAATATATTGAATTAATTTGTACGTCTTCTCAAGTATAAAGAGGAGCACTACAAATTTGGCGCCCGAACAAAAAAACCTTTGAAATATTAAACATAAAGAAAAGATTGTGGAAAAGCGTTAGGCGCGCCACATCTTTGATTTTATTTTTAGGTTCAAGTTGTGGAAAAGCGTTAGGCGCGCCACATCTTGATTCTCTTTTAGGTTCAAGTTGTGGAAAAGCGTTAGGCGCGCCACATCCTTGATTCTTTTTTCAAGTTGAAGTTGTGGAAAAGCGTTAGGCGCGCCACATCTTTGATTTTCTTTTTAAGTTCAAGTTGTGGAAAAGCGTTAGGCGCGCCACATCTTTGATTCTCTTTTTAAGTTCAAGTTGTGGAAAAGCGTTAGGCGCGCCACATCCTTGATTTTCTTTTCAAGTTCAAGTTGTGGAAAAGCGTTAGGCGCGCCACAACCTCTGACAAAAATAAATTATTTTTCCACTCAACATAATTTTTCGAGTTGGAATTGAAAATTGTTCAAAGTCGAAATCCAACGTAAACTTACGGATTTTCGTGAAAAAACAATTTTTTCAAAGCAGTCAAAAAACGTCGTTCAAACCAAAGGTCACTGGGTCGTATGAACAATCGAGAAAAGTACTCGACAACAAAGAAACCCACTGCCAAAACTGAACTGACATAGAGGTCGTATGAACAATCGGGAAACCGACAACAAAGAAACCTCGAATCAACTGCTCATGCTGCCAATATTAGTTCTCTCTCATGCTTGACTTCGATATAGAACCAAACCTAGATTCTATTCCTTCGGACCATTGGTTAGTGTCTCTCGAAAATAAGGATCTACATACGCTTGCAATCAACCTAGACTTCATTCCACCTGATTCCTTGCCAATCAACTGCGATCGCGTAGAACTTCAAAATCGTATATTCAATTTCCTAATTTTTCAATATCCTCAAACACAAGGTAAAGATTTTAAATATAATCGCTTGCTTCATCAAACCCAGTTAACTCCAAACACAAAGAAAAAAATCAGTGACTACTTAAACATTACTAATAACGACTCCGGTATAGAAAACAGCAATAGATTAAGTAATAATTTTAATTTAGCATTAGAAGAAACTTTTATTGATTTAGAAATAATATCCTCATTCCGTTTAAATTATACAACATCTCATGAAACTGTAAAAAAATCAATACTTAGTGAAATTAACGAACTTTTTACAAATCCAAAAGACTTCATAAATTTTTTAATCAATCCGAACTATAAAAACTTACCTACATTTTTTTCAAACGAAAGTGAACTTTTAAACAACCTAATAGACAAATATTTTAAACCAACTCCAATAAACAAAAATACTTCAAATTCACTTAATCAAACACTTCATACCGCAAATAGTAGTGAAACCTTGTCCGATAACGAATCAGACGAAGAAATAATAATGACGACAAAATACGGTAAACCTTCAACATATGCACATTCCCTTAATGAAGATATAAACAATTTTGTAAATAAATTTGAAAATGAATGTGACGCATTTGGTTGGAACGATGATGCTGAAAAATTGAAAAAAATTAAAATTGCCTTTACTGATGTTGCTGAAGAAAGATTTAATGATGTTATCAAACCCCTCAACCTTCCCTCTTGGAATGCAATGAAAACTAAGTTAATAGAAATTTTTAATAGAACAACACCCATTTTACAAAGTCAACTGAATAAAATTATTTATCAGGGCGATGATTGTTTTTACGAATATATAAACAATATAAATAAATTAATGAAGCGTATCAACCCACAAGAATGTGAAACAAATATAGTATCAAGAATTTTAAAAGGATTACCAATTAAACAAAAGGAATTTTTTTGTATTAGAGGATGTAAAAATATTGAAGATATCAGAAAATTATTTCCCCAATGGATCGAGTTTAAACAACAAATGTATTCAGAAATGCCAAGCGACGCATTAGATAAAATTAAGGAATTAGAAGAAAAAAATAAAGCGTTAGAAAATAAACTGAATGGATCAAACACCACAAAAATTAATATGATTAGTAATGAAGTTAGTTCAAATAACAACGACAACATAGTAGAACAATTAAAATCAATTTTGAATGTGAATGCGATAAATAATCAACAATCTCGAAACAATTTTTCTCAAAATAATAATTATCAGAGAAATAATAATCCACAAAAAAATCCACCTAATCAAAATCCTAATCCGAATTACAAAGGAAATCGATATGATCCAAATTTCACAGAAAATAGACGA
This sequence comes from Parthenolecanium corni, assembly GCA_038050395.1. Lineage (NCBI taxonomy): Eukaryota > Metazoa > Arthropoda > Insecta > Hemiptera > Coccidae > Parthenolecanium > Parthenolecanium corni. The sequence goes on from JBBCAQ010000016.1 coordinate 593,234, forward strand.
AATAATAACTCTTCGAGACCAAATAGATATTTCCAACAAAATTTTTCAAATCAACAAAATTCCAACCGAAATCAAAACCAAAATTATCGTCCAAATTCAAACTTCCAATACAATAATTATAATAGGAATAATAATTTTCGTAATAATAATGCTTATAATAATAGGAATTATAATAATAACACTGGTCCGAATTGGAAAAACTTAGAGAACTTACTCTTAGGAAATAATTTTAATTCTAATTATAATAAAAATTTTCCTCCAAATTATACCTACCGAACTCCTTATTTTGCTCCAAACATGAATCCAAATAACTTCAATGTTAATAATATTACACCACAATTTCAAAATCCTTTCCAAATACCAAATAATTTTCCAACAAATCAAAACCAATATTTTCAACAACCATTTTTCCAAAATCCGATCCAACAACAACCTATTCCTCAAATCCAAAATCCAGTACAGCCAAACTCTAGTTCCAACAATTCGGGAAACTAGAGCATAAGCCCACACCTCTCATCTCAAATCCTGAGATGAAAAAGACGTGTCTACCAACATGTACTAACTGTTCTGCCTGCATTGCTCAAAATACCTCCAAAAAAAGGACTATGACTATCAGGAGTTGTGAAGTTTCAAACGCCTGTAAAATACTCATACCCTGTAAAGTTGGAGATATAAGAGCAGACGCAATTGCAGACAGTGGTGCTGAGTGTAATGTAGTGAATTCGAGGCTATGTAAAGGTTTGAGACTATTCAATACACACGACGTTCTCCTAAACGCCGATGGCAAACCCATGGAACTTAAAGGACTTGTCGAATTGCCCATATCATTTAGCGCTAAAGGGTACGATGAACCAATTAATTTTCCTATTATTGCCTATAGTGTGGAGAACTTAAAATCAGACCTCATACTTGGTTTTCCCTTTCTAGAAAAGTATAAAGCCAATGCCGATTGGGGCACTCACCAATTCACTATCACTCACGGCAAAAACAAAATACAAATTGCTTTTCCCCGTTGTGACACGACTTTTTTATCTGAAGGATCATTATTAGTTGATAAGGAAGTAGATAATTTAAGTTTAAATATTAATGCTTTAACATACAGAAAACCTCCTCCACCAAAATTTGGTCCTCCTTCTAAAATTAAAATTCCACAAAATTTGCCTAAAAGTAGCGATCAAAACGATTTTACTCAATCAAGTAACCCAAATGATCCGAACTACAGGCCTCCCTATGCCATTAATGAACCTATAAGACATTTTCCTGAAATTGAAACATCCGACCCTCAAAATACGACTCCCGACTCTAATAATTCCCCTTCTATTGAAAATTTTGATAAGTACCTTAGAATAAGTAAGGAATTCATTTTAGAACCTAACACTAATTATTTACTTTTAGAATTAAGACCAAAGCAAAAATTTTGCCCAACAAGAAAATTCGATTATAAGTTAAATTTAAAAATAGTCGAAAAAGGAAATAAAATTTACGTTCATAATATTAATGACCGCCCAAAACGACTAAGAAAAAATCAAGCTATTGGATTTATTTATGATGAAAATGAATTTATACAAGGTAGATTACCCTTAGTTAATACTTACTTTAATAATAATGGAATATGGTCCAGTACCAATGAATACGGTGAACAAGCCGAAAATTATAATGAAAGAAATGGTCACACAAATCATGAACTAATTCGTAAGAAATATTTTGATTATCAAAAACAATATATTAAATCCCTAGAGGAAATGAATGTACCAAAAAATAAAATTGAAGAATTAAGTGATAAACACTGGGATAAACTCTTAGACCTCCCAGAAAATGCATCTAAACATAGAGTATTTTCCAAAAATATTTTTAATATTGACGATATTAATAATTCTGATAATTTGAATATAAATTTTATCAATAAATTACGTAAAGATGACATTGAATTTGTCTCTAAAAATTCTGAGGAAAACTTAAACCCAGAAAAATACGAACGAGCAGTGTCTCGAAATTTGAAAATAAATTTAATTGACATTGAATATAAATTTAAGCCCACTCCAGTTAAAGTATTTTGTAAAGGAAACAAAGAAATTTTGAAAGTAATTGATAACTTTATACTTAAGCCCAAAGAAAGTACAAAAGTTGCCTTCTTTAATTTTGACGAATATTTCAAACGAAATAAGGACTTTGACTTAAATAATAACCCACTTTTAGATTATTCCCTAATGGACTATATTTTGTATATAACTAATGAATCCGATGAAAATATGTTTTTCCCAAAAAACACAATTTTAGGTAAAATTTATGATTATACAAATGAAAAAAACGATATAGGTGAAAAACATGGTGGTTTTAACGTTTTTGAAATTAATGTAGAAAATAAAAAAGATATTTTACTTGATGATGATAAAGCCGAAATAAAATTCAACCCAAATTTAACTAAAGAACAACATAATCTAGCAGTTTCTAAATTTTTACCCCTCCGTGACATTTTTGTGAATAATTCAAAAAGAATTAGACGAGCACACGTTGACCCCCAACATGTTAATACTTACGACAAAATTCCAATTAAAAGACGAAATTATCAACAATCTTATAGAGAGCATGAAGCAACTCTAGAAATTATTGAAAAAATGGTAAATTGTGGCCAAATGAAACCAAAGAAAACTCCTTACGAATCTCCAATTTTTATCAAGATGAAACCATTAGACAAAAATTTAGACAAAAATGATCCAAAAATAAAAATGGATTACAGATTTTTAGTTGATTTTAGAGCAGTTAACAAAAAAATAATTAAAGACAATAATAGAGTTCCAAACATTGATACTATCTGGCCTTACCTACGAAACAAAAAATATTTTTCATGTATTGATCTTTCAAGTGGTTATTACCAAATCCCTCTTGATGAGGAATCCCAAGATTTAACAGGAATTAATATTGACGGTATGTCATATGTTTTTACAGTAATACCTATGGGTCTCTGTGTAAGCCCCTCTATTTACCAAACCCTCATGACCGATTTATTCTCCGATATGCTTTGGAAAAAAGTAATTGTTTATTTAGACGATATTTGTGCTTTTGGTGAAACTTTTGAAGAATGTTTAGAAAATACTTTGGAAGTTATTTCCCGATTAAAATCAAAAAATTTACAAATTAAAACTACTAAAAGTGATTTTTTTATGACAGAAGTCGAATTATTAGGACATAGAATTTCTCATAATTGTATTAAACCCCAAAATAAACATTTAGATGCTATTAAAAATTTAAAACCCCCAACCACATACAAACAATTACGTAGACTAATAGGAATTTTAAATTATCACCGAAAAAGAATTCAAAATTTTTCAAAAGAAATTCTACCCTTAACAGACCTACTAAAAGGTATCGATAGTAAATTTAATGGTAAATTAAAAAATTGGGATTCCAAACAAGATGAATGTTTTGCAAAAATTAAAGATATTTTACTTACTGAACCTGTTTTAAAAATTTTTAATCCAGATGCGACGACTTTTATTGAAGTAGATGCCTCTGCCTATGCAATTGGTGCAGTTTTAAAACAAATTGACCCAGTTTCAAACGAAAAAAATATAATAGGTTATTTTTCAAAAAAACTTGGAGATGATAAAAAACATTTATGTAGTTTTGATTTAGAAATGCTCGCAATAACAGAATCTTGTCAATTCTTTAGATATTATCTTTTAGGAAAACATTTTACTATATTCACAGACCACCAACCCTTAACCTTTCAACACAGATTCACAATCCCTTCTCCTAGATTAGCTCGTTTAATCACAAAACTTTCAGAATTCAATTTTGACATAAAACATATTTCTGGCCGAGATAATATTATCGCAGACTTCCTATCACGTTATCCCACTGATTCTTGTATTTTTGAAAATGGAAATTTAAGATACCAATCAGAAAAAACAATTAATATTACCACAAGACCAAAAAGAAATACAAATCCAATTTCATATCGTGACAATAGAGTTTACACAAAAAAACAAAAAACAACCAATCCAATAAATTCAAACCAAACCACAAATCCCATTATAAATTTGGCAAACCAAAATTCAAATCAAAATTTTCCAAACTTACCACACACTCCAAACCAATCATTACCAATTGATCCCAAAAACTCCGATGATAATTTATACTTACCTTCTTCTTCCAATAATAATCCATTACCATTACAATTTAGCAACAACGAAATTGATGAAGATGATTTTTTCGACTGTTACGATGATTTAATTGAAACCACTAAAATTGAATCTGATGATGATTCTTCTGATAACGAAATAAAAATTGACGATAGAATTTACAATAGCCTTCCTTCCCTTCAGTCAAAAGACCCCTTTTGGAAACTTTTAATATGTTATTTGAAATATAAAAATTTTCACCTTTCGAATAGACTCAAAAAACAATTGAAAAATAATAAAAAGCTTTTTATACTTAACGAAAATGGTATTTTATATAAAAAGAAAAATATTAATAGCGATGCTAAAGAATCTGTTCCTGTCCTCCCAAACGAATTAGTACCAGAAATCCTTAAAATTTTCCACGATTCAGCCTCTGAAGGTGGACATTTAGGATTCACTAAAACTTATAACAAAATCAAAAATAAATTTTACTTTAGAGATATTAAACGAACTATTCGAAAATATATTCAATCTTGCCATGAATGCCAAATTAATCAAAAATCACCACCTGTAATCGGAAAAATGAAACCTATTTTGATTGAAAAATTTATTCCTTTTAATCACGTAGAATTAGATTTTATAGGAAAATTAGACGTTCCTTTCACTAAGAATTATGTTTGTGTTGCAGTAGATAAAAATTCAAATTTTTGTATAATTCAACCTACATCTTCTCCTAACGCACAAACAGTTTTAAATCTTTTGAAAAAAATATGTAGAGACTACAACATCCCTAAAAAAATAAGCACTGATAATGGTTCACATTTTCATAATGAACTCATAGCTAAATTTTGTCAAGATAAAGGAATCATTCACACTTTTTCAACAACCTACAGCCCCCAATCCCAAGGACTCGTAGAAAGAATGAATGGGATATTTAAAAATGGTCTAAAAAAATATTCCCCAAAAAGTAATGAAGAATGGGAAGATTTACTAAACAACCTAATTTCTAACTATAATAATACACCTATCACCCACCTAAATAATAAATCACCTTTCTACCTAATACATGGTTATAATAAAAAATCATCTCTCGAAAATAAATTAAAAGACATTAAACCTCCCTTACAAGATATTCGTGAAAATGAAATTGTAGATAGTAATTTTATAAGAGAAAACATCCCTAACTGTATAGAAAAAAATGCAATAAAAAATAAAAAATACTACGACAAAAATAAATTAAACACCTTATTCAACCCAAATGATCTAGTATTAATAAGACAAGCAAAAAACCTACCATTAAGTAAAAGCAAATTCGAAGGTCCATATAGAGTATTAGAAAGACTAAGTTTACTTACCTATTTAATTAAGATTGATAATGACATTGAACAAATCCATGTGAGAAGACTTATCCCATACAAATCAAGAACAACCAACCCTAGTCCTAATATTCCTAAACCTTTAGATATAAATCTTGAATTAGAGAAAATAGGTAGAAGTATTGAGAATAATGAAGTATATGTAAGTAATATCTTTAAGGAATACCCTACTGAAGTATTAATTCAATAATAACAACAATTCCTAAACGATCAAATAATATTTTATTAAATACCATCAACGAAATTTTATTACGTTGATAATAATTATTTTCCACACTATATACAAAAAAATTAATTTTCATTAAATTGACATGCTACGCTTTTACAAAATTAAAATTTTTTTTTTTTTTTCCCTTTTTTCTTCCTCAAATATAAGAATTGCTGACATAAACCCCAACATAATTTATATTTAAGTTTCATATTCCAGTAAGAGTAAACAACTAAGGTAGAATGTATATTTTATTTTCAGGTTAAAATGAAGTTCATACTCACATTTGCAGTTATCCTAAATATCATCACTTCAAGCTCTAGTATTTCATTTTCCATTTCAAACGGAATTTATTTTAAGGAAAACCTACATCTTCGTCCATATCTACATACAACTCCTATCATTTTCCGTACACCTCTTCCCCATCCTAATGAAATAAGCGAAAATTTTACAAGTTTATTCCATCAATTAAATTATTATAAGACTAACATCTCTCTCGAAGCACTTAACCAACAATTAAAATTCAGCTTTGACTCACTCCAAAACTACTACGAAAACATGATACAAGATTTTCAACCAACCCCATTAAAATTTATCTCAAAAAGAAGTGTAATCAATAATGTAAGAGATTTTTTTGGAGATATTCTAGTAATGTGTTGTAGAGTTTTAACTTATAGAGATGGTAAAAATTTTCTAGAAAACGAAGTTAGCATTGCAAAAAATTATGAAAACTTGAAAAATGCAGTAATCGATGATCATAAAAATTTATTCCAACTAAACAATATTGTATCAGACCTACATTCGACACTAAACTCTCACTTCATTCATATTAACAATAACTTTGATATAATCAAAGAATTAATCAAAAATAACACCAGTCGAAATGCATTTGAACTAAAACTTTTATCATTGCAAACTTCAGGTTTAATTTATTTTAATAATGTTAACACTCAAGTTAACAAAATTAGTTCAGTATTAAATAATTGTAAAAGTCATATACTATCAGGTTCACTAATAAGTCATATTAATTTAAAAACCCAACTACAAATACTACAAAGAAGTATAAAAAACATTAATTTAGATTTAGTAATGGACCCTGCTGATACGGATGACTATTATCATGCAGAAATAGTTAATTGTAATATTCATGATTATGAGTTAGAATTAGAAGTTAAAGTTTTATTGAAAGAGTTAAAAAGTAGTTACAAAGTATTTGAGTTAACAAGTATCCCTTTCATTGATTTAAATAATAAAATATGTAAGATCGACACCAACATAAAAATACTAGTGATCGATATTAATTCTGAATCTTATTATCCAATCACAGAAAATTATTTAGATACTTGTAAACCACCCTTCTGTGGTTTACCTAATTTTCGAACTAATCACCCCGAATTAAACTGCATTAAATCTATCTACAACAACAATCCAATTTCAGATTTATTAAAATACTGCAAAATCAAATGCGATATCATTCCAAACAATGAACCAATAATAACACAATTATCAGAAGAAAAATTTTCGATCTCAAATTTCAATAAATTCATTGCATTAAATCAAATAACAAAAACAACAAAAATATTTAACATGGATAACAAATACCCAGGTAACATAATTTTAGAGCTTCCATGCCATATGGAACTCATCCATATCGACAACAATTCAAATACAAAACAAATAATACCAGTCGGCACACCCTGTGCCTCAGATACTCAAAAATTAAAAATCGAACAAACCATACCTTTTCCCTTATTAGACAACAATATTTTTTCCGAATTTGTAAACCTTTCAACAGATATACCCACAATAAACATTAACATGACAAACTTAAATTTTACAATAAGCAACACAACCTTTCCAACAATAGAAAACCAAACAACTTTCGAAAACAGACTCAAATCAATAGAATTAAACTTCCCAAACTTAGGAGAACAATCAACATTTAATTTAATAAACATATTAATGTTAAGTTGGTTAACTTTTATTAGTATAGCATTATTAGGTTTAGTTTATTTTACAGTTAGTGATTTTTTTGTCAATTTAATAAGCACTAAAACTCAATCTTACGTGCTCGGATCAGCTACTGAAATTTTTAACGCCAGCAATAAAACAATAGACAAAAAAATCAAAAAGGAAGTTTTCCTCCAATTAGATAATCATTTTAAAAACAAAACCAAACAGATTCCAACACCCCCTCCCATACCAATGATAAGGCATAGCCTTCAATGTTTACATTCAGATGAGGCTACGTCCTCACCACAAAATTGATAAATTTTTCCGAACGATTTATTGTATCATCAAACATGATCAATAAATCACCCTAAACTTTAAAAATTTGATATTCCAAGTTATTCTGTAGAATAACATAATTATATTAAAACCATATTTGAATTAACCTTTCGCATCCTCCTTTGGAGCAATTAAATACTCCAAGTTTAACAAAATGAAAACTTTTGATGAATTAAGGTAAAAATACACAATTCTTCGAAATATCAATGAACCCTAAACATATTAGTTTTCAAACTAAAAAATTCTTTCATTCCGTCAGTCTAGCAGTATCCAGTAACGCACATTTATAATTAACAATTATTAGGTATTTTATAACTCATTTAGAAGATAATTTTCTTATAAGATTATTTTATAATGTAGGAAAATCACTAGATTAACCCTTTATTCAGATTAATTTTATTATGTAGATTATTGTTTTAATGTCAATATCATATATTCCTTTTCCTTCATTATCATCACTGAAACTTAAAATCTAGTTCTTTATTTTATCCCCTCTCAATAAATTTCTTCTTCTTTCATATTTACAATATAAACAAACGAATATTTTGAACAACCTTACAACAAAAAAATTTTTAGAATTTTTATTTTTCCACTTATGCAAAGGCATACAAAAGTCTCCCCCCCGGAGGTTGTAACGTACCTCGTATGCAGGCTATACTCGGACGTTTCACAAGACGTACGAGTACATTAAAAAATGCTGACGCATTTTCTAAACAGAGGAAATGCGCCAACACTGCTTTACCTCACTCCGCCTAAACTAAATTGTCGCAGACGCATTCCTTGTCAATAATGTTGTCCATAAATGAAATATGATATTCTCTGTCACTGAATATACCTAAATAATTACATTCATACATCCTTTTTTAATTAATCAGCATTCTCTGAATACGTGTGACTTTCCTCTCTTTACTCCACTTCTCTCTTGTTAATGGACATAAATTTAGTATATAACCTGTTAATTCTAAGCACTATTTATCCATTCATTTACCATCTTTGTTAGAGGTAACAACTAGTCTAATAGTTAGATGTTAAACATTTAGTTGAAGTCAATAAAAGTTAGTCAAATAATATATTGAATTAATTTGTACGTCTTCTCAAGTATAAAGAGGAGCACTACACTGATTTTAATGATTTTCCAAGGTGCTCACATGGGTGAGCATATGAGGAAAAATGAAATGATCATGTTCTCACTTAGATGTATAGAGATGCTCTATTCACCAAAAATGAGATCCAGCTGTTAAATTTGAATCATATAGGCTATAATGATAGGATGAAATAACATTGACTAGAGATTTTAAAAATTTGAGTGTAGAGATGACCAAATTCTGTACATTGAATTATAGAAGGCATTCGCATTGCAGTGGCCGACCAGTTGTAAGGCTGAGAGGTTTATATTTGTGTCAAGTTCTTGGATAGAAAGGCAGATTTTTCAGTACTTACCTGAAAATTTCAACTAAAATTGTTTCTCGGCAAAAACATTTGGCAAAGAAGCTATGTACTTCATTTTTAAGTGGACTATTTAAAAATTTATATCTCAACCAGCGAATGAACAGTTTATTTTCTCAACATAATTGTTGGATATGGATAACTATAGTTACTGATCTTTAGGATAAGTAAACTAACGGAGAAATTGAATTTTTTATAAAACTCATGTAATTTCTCAAAAATTACTTTCTCCATAAAAAGAAGGTAGTGGGTATACTTCAATTTCGCGAGTAAATATAAATGTAATTCCTAAATTTCCAATCGTTCCTCATTAGAATTCGAATAAAAATGAATTATTTATGAAACTAAATCTCATAAAATTTTTATTAGGAAGTTATTCTGAGGCTGTGAACCAGAGTGACCTAAGCCCCAATTTTGGGGTTAGGAAATTTGACTATTTTTGATGTACACTTTCATCCTGTGAATTCATATCCTTGAAATGAAAATCAGAAGTACTAAAAATATATTTTGTATACTTCAACTGTGCGTTTATCAAAACTACGACGATTTCAGTCGTGGATTAATTTGGTTCCTATTTTTCTTTACCCTTTTTTGCTTCAAAATACGTACGAGCTGAACTTGTCTGTTGTTAAAATCTTTAAAAAATGTGCCATGCAGTTCACGATGGCAGATTCCGCATTTAATTCCTGAACAACACTGGGTTGGTACTTTTACATTCCTGAGATTTTCAACTTAAGGGCAAAGACTTACTTTTGTCTCGGGTAACGACATAAACAGTTCACAATCTTCTTCCAATATTACTTGACAGAGTTTGTGAATCTGCCATAAAGACATGCTTTTCAGGTCACTCTGCGACCAAGAAGATACATGTTTTGGCATATTTTTTCTTGCTTGTATGTAAGTAATATTTGCTAATGGATTCTTTGGCTTCAGCGGACTAATGATTGTTACTTCATGTCCAGCTGCCGCTAATGTCTCCATCATTGCATTATTGATGTTGAAGTGGCTGAATGCGTCCATCATAAAGACTCCGAGAATCCTAGCACCAGTTGCCATTTGTAGCACCAGTGCTAGGATAAAATAAAAGGTTATTCCCTGAAATGAATTATTAAAATATCGTGAATATTCTGTATCTTACAAATGAGTGCAAACTTACTGAATGAAAAGTAGTTCTGAAAAAACAAATTTGGACAGAACAACTTATTCTACAATTTTGGTTATATTTTATAAAATTATTCTTCAATTAAGTATGATGGCTATCCCAAAAGTAAGTCTATTTTTTTCCCCGTGATAACGCTATAGAGAGATAAAATATTTTCTCATAGTTCAGTATGCCTCAAAGGTATGCTTTACTAGAAGCCGAGCAATAACTGTTCGAAGTTATAATTTTCAACTTAGGGTACTTTGTCATAGATCACATCTCGATTATTTTTATTTGCAATTTTAATGAAATTAAACTGATCTGTGAGAATACTTACAGGTCCCATTTTCTTCATAGTTGTCCGGGGTTATATCTAAATTTATTTTATTAGATTTATTAAAGTCCTTTTCTATACATAGTACTTCTGAAATCAAATTGGAAAGAATACCATCTTCGTAATATCATTCCATACTTGAATTTTAAAGTTGTTTTCGACTCCCAATTTTAACTTTTTACAAAATATGTGTCTCATAGAGCTGTGAAGGTGGTAATAGATATTGGGCATGGCAAAATTTTTCGAAGAAAATTTCTAAATAATCCAATTTGTCATAACTTGTAACATACGAGTAAATAAACTTAAAATCTTAACACTCGTAATAGTTTAGAAGTTCAAATTTTTTATAATTCAAATTTCAACGTATTTTATTTGAAATCAAAATACGCATATTCACTTTTCTAAAAGTTGATGAATGAAACTTGGCCTTGAATTCTTTTTAAAAAGCACGATAAACATAATATACAAAAATACTAAAAACCTAGTTCAGTTATTGGTTTAGTACGAATTGTTTATTGCCTGTAACATCACATTATTTGATTAAGTGGGCCTGCCTAGATTAAGTTATATTTGTCATTTTTAATGAAGATCTGATGATAGCCACAGAGGAGTTATTTCGAATGTTATAAGAATTTATGAGGAACTCATATTTTTTAATAACATACATGTACTTACCATTATAAAAATAAATCTTGAATTGAAACCCCGGTCCGGAAAATTTTTTCGTAAAATTAACTTTTTCAAACTGAAAACTACAAAAAGTAATTTAGAATGGCAGTTCTGAAATACTCTACTTGTAGATGTTAGTATGTACTTGAAAACTTCTGTATGAGTTTGAAGAAATAATAAATTACGCGTTCAGTGATAATGAAAAATGGAGTTAATCATTTTGAGTGTGTTTTCGAAGTAGGTATTTCATTTTTCATCACGACGTCTTTTTATTTCTCTCGCGCTGGTATATCAAACATAAGTGATCATAATTATTCTCAAATTGACGAATTCTAACATAAAACTACACCAATACATACGAAATTTTTTAGTCTGGAGGGTAATTGGATGAGGACAGGGAGTTCAGGTGAAAGAGTTTCCATCAGCATATTGATTCCTATTTGATCGGGTATTGCACTTTCTACCCGTAGCTACAGGAATTGAAGTTGATGTCCAAATTCAAGTGGACTACAAAGTGCACTAGCTGTCCAATATTTTTTGATAGGAGCCCAGCTCTTATAATTTAACGGGCTATGTTATTTTGTTGACATCACAATTCCCTAAAGATTATGCTTTACCGGAGCCCAAACTCCACATTTTAGAGAACAAAAAACAAGAAAATTATATTGAAAAATCTCAAAGAAATACGAAAAAATTTACCAAAACATGTTCCTTCTCTTTAGCGATTTCAGCCCTTTTTATCCTAAATTTCGTGATTTTTTGATATTTTATTAAAGAGGGTTGACCTACGGGTGCTATAGAATTAGAATTTTTGGCTTTATTCTCCACTTACATATATAATTACCTCTTTTTTTAGAATGGACAACTTTGGGCCAAAATTTCTGCAAAACCAAACTGAAATTCAAAATTCTAACTCTAAAACCACCCACAGGTCTTCCTTTGCTTATAACATTCCGAAAAATCATGTAATTTGGCTAAAATTTGGACGATAAATGGTCCTATGAGTAGGGTTACCTATTTTTAGACGAAAAAAATCAACCGGTAAAGCATAGCCTTAACATCGCTTCTTCCACCAACCCCTATCATTCGAGTCCTTGGCTAATCGCCAATTTTCAAGAGGCTAACGATCGTATATCCGCTATACATACTCCCATGTACTCCACTATAACCTGCAAATGCGATTTATGAAAGCTAAAATCTGGATAAGATCGGTCGTCGCCGTCGGTCGCCTTCCGCAGCTAATATCCGAAATTCGTTCACCTGTAAATTATTCGCTAATTCGACTGGAAATTATTAACCGGCAGTATTTTCTACAACGTACATATACAAGACCACGAATTTCATTATCATTTGTTCAACCCCTCTACCCTCTGCAGCTTTCTACTGATTACATAAAAGATTTTACAAGGAGAATTCTCATGCGTAGGACAGAAGCGAGTGAACGAGGGAAAAAAATGAGAAAGAAAGCAATTGGTGGAAGCAAAAAAAAAAAATCAAAATAAATAAATGAAGGGCAAAAGGTACCCAGTGGTGCGCCGCCCTTACACATCGATCTCGAGCAAGTAGTGGGTCTCTATATCACTTTTGGTGAATGAGATGAGGAGATGAATCGAGTATAATGGTGTGTGAGAGATGGAAAATATTTGAAAAAAATGTAAACTCCAAGGACCCGATTAAAGCAGAAGAGAGTAAACGTTCTTTTTATCGAATATAATAACCATTTTCGTACAATCGTGGGGTGTAGTAATCTTTTCAGAGCGTTTAAAAGGCTAAAAAGGCGCTCAATGGAATTTGCTCAAGATTTTTTTTCCATTCTTTCTCATTTAAAAAAAAAGAAGTTTGTGGAACCTAGAAGCTTACCTATATGTGAGATGTTTTTTAACGAATAATCCACCCCCTCTCCCTTGTGTGCATTTACATCGATTTAATGCCAAATAGCAAATTTTATATTTTTAGGAATCTAACGTGTATTGGTATTTATTTTTCCCTCTTTTTTTTTTTTTTCGTGTGACGACTTACGTTCATTTTTTTGTCAAGTGTTTTGTGAAATAGCGACGTGATAATAGATTGTGTTATCTCAATGAGTGTTAATCGCGTCGCGTTTTTATAGACGAGGAGTTATTCGAATTACTTAATTTTGAAGTATCGAAGGACGTTATGAAATTACGCATTAGTAAATGAGAAAAAAATGAATTTCCATTTGTTTGATAGGAAAAATAAGGTCATTTTTGTTCGTCCCGACGAATTACAAGTATAAAGCTATTAAAGCTCTAATTATTAAAATTTTGAAATATAGCTTGAAATAAATTTTAAGGGACTGTAAAAGAATATTATACCTAACTTATGAACAAAACCAAAAATATTTTGCTAATCAAGCACCCTAGAGACATGCTTGGAGAACAGATTGGTGAAAATTTCAGATCAATTGGTGCGTAATAGAGGGACTAAAGTGTACTTTAGTTAGTATCTTTTTCCCTTAAAAAATGTTCATAATATTCAAAAAGACTGTTACGAAAATTCTAATCAATTTTTTGAAAATGAAGCATTAACGTTGTATACTTTATTTTGCCTGTATTCAGATATTCAATTTTTAAATCCTTCATTATCTTACAGTTTTATTTTCCACGAATATCAAGTTTGAGATTTTTAGAACTACCTACACTAAAAAAAATTCAAGTTGTAATTTTCACAATTTGAATTGGAAAACAGGGACAATTTAAAATTTGTAATAAGACTGACTACAAAATAATAAAATACATATTATCTGAGATAGTAAAAAGTACTGCAAATATTATTAAGAATGTCTACTATAATTAATAGTAATTTTCATAAATATGATGAGATTTGTTACTACTGTTGATAATTAATCATGCATTTCTCTCAGTGACACCATTTCTTTATAGAGCGACTTTTGAATAAAATGTAGAAAAATATAAATCCAATTGTGTAATAAGCCGAAAATATCCAAAATTTGAACTTTTATGTCGTAGAATCATGTTCCAAGTTGAAAAACTGAAATTTCTAAAGTGTTATACACATAGTTACCCTCAAATAAAACGTACTATATGCCATTTTGGAATGGGTGAAAAAGTTCTAATAAATTAAGAAAGAGTGAATAAAACCTCCCCATCGTTCAAAATGAGACTCACCTATGATCACAAATCACCCCTTCAGAATCCTATTTAATAAAGTGTTTACCTTCGTCGAAGAAATTGCAAATAAATACCCTCTTAAAATATCTCATCGATACGAATTTTCGGTTATCGAAATTCGAAAGAATTTCATCTGGCTTAATATAATCGGCTTGACGGTGTAAAATCAAAATAAACATTTGCCGTGCAAGTCGAGTGCAGTGCGTTGACATATTTCACAGTTGATATTAGGGGGATGAATAAGGATCAGACAAAACAGCAACAAAAAAAAAAAAGAAAAAAAAAGAAAGAGAGTGAAAAACAGATATCAAGGGAGATTCAAATGATAAATCTATTCGGAATGCGGTTATGAATATTTTTTCAGGTGCTTGTGGACTTGTCTTCCAAAGATAACCCTCGATTTTTTCGACTAACCTTTATTTTATTCATTTATATTTATTATTTTTCTTTTCCCCCAACGTCGTTTTTTCCTCGCTCATTTTGTTTATTTTTATTCCCTTTGACCCATCGACCTTTACTGTATTTCCGTTTTATTGTGCATGATTTTCGATTTTTTTTATTTTTATTGTTGACGTTTGAAAGCGATGGGTGAACTGAGGATTGCTAATTAAAAAACGTTCTCCAAAGCGAATTGATTCATTCAGTACTACAAGTCAACGTTAGTTTCATCATGAAATAGTCTACGCATAGAATATGAATAAACTGATTTGGAGAAAACCGACTTGAGTGGCATATATTTCATTTTTTACAGAAGTTTCCCAGTTCACTAGTTTGATATTTTGCCTTACTAATTGCGGATAAACAACTGTTCCACCACACATGTCTTTATTACAAACACTAAGAAGAATGTTAGTAGTTCATTATTTTGGATTGGAGAAGAGGGAAAAATCAAGATTTCTATTCAGAAACTACCACAAAAATAATGAAGTTTATTATCTGAATTAGTAGTGAAAATTCCAACAAATATCAAAAACATTCCCTGTGAATTTTGAATTGTCTCTATTTTCCTGTCCAAAATAGTGAAAATTACAACTTATTTCTCTCACTGTATCTGATTTTTGTACATCACCCTCTCTACTGCCATTATGTAGCAAACTTATTTTGGACTCGAGTTGTTTTTCTGCATTTCGACAAAAATGATTTAAAACAGTAATGGAAAACCTTTTTTATTTGTCCTGGATGTGGTTTATAATGATATGTATGATTATCATTATGACTGAAACATTTTTCAAGTCGAATATGTGTTACTGGCAAAATTGTATGGATTTACCTCTCACATTTGAAGAACAGTTATTATTTGAAAATTTATGAAAACTGTATTTGAAATGCCAATCACGCCTATTTTATTTTATAATTATCGAGCTGTACTGAGCTTAATATTTTTGTGAAATACTCGTAAATAAGCATGGATCTTGACATTGCAGTCAGCACTGTAATTTGTGCATTTTAGTATGACGTCCTTATAACTACAATGTAGTAACACCATTTCCCTCACCTATGATTCTTGTAATGCCATCAGATATTTGTTTCTAACAATCTAACTGATTTTTGTTTTCTTTTTATTCTGTTGCAGGTAAGTCGATTAAATATTTTTATGAAGATGGAATTGGGTCCATTGCCAACAAATGAATATGGCAGGTAATTGGTTATATATGTACTTTTTTTATTACTTGCTACTTGGTCTCCTGAATAATTGAGTTCTAAATATCAAAATTCGTTTCTTTATCAAGTTAGCCAGAATGAACGCTGATATATCATTTTGATATGAACACCCCCCCCCTCCCTCCCGGTAGAAATTGAATTAACCCCTTCGAAACATCAGACAGAAAACTGTCCAAGTCAATAGAACGTAATATGCATATATTTTTAAGCTGTTTTGTAAAATGTTTGAATTCGGAGTAAGCGGATATTGGACTGAGGCTGGCGATGTAGGTCTATATAGCATTTTAAAAAACTACTCAGTACTCGTACTCCAATGAGTAAAGATGATCGGAGGAAGAGAGAACATTTTAGAAATTTGAATGATTGCTATCCTCTTTTCGATACTGAAAAGAAGATAATTGTAATTTTTACTATTTTTTACTTGAAAAATGGTACAATTTAAAGATTATAGAGCAAATCACAACAAAATTCGTGAGAATATCTAACAATATTTTATGGGAGATTTATTAATATTTTGGTAGTAATTTCTGATATAATCTCAAAATAGTCCCATTTTCCTCATAAAAAATAGTAGAATTTTTTTCTCTTTAGTTTGTTTAAATTTCTCCTGAACCACCCTGGCCTCACCCTAAAAATGCTCGTTACGTCGCTAGCGTAAAAATAGGGGTTTATGGCAAGGTCTATATACTCTTCTACAGGTTAGCTCGATCGCCAGGCGCAGGCAGGTGTGTGACGTCACCGTAGTATAAATTTTCTATTGTCCCATTCAAAATACATCGGCGTAATTTTGGAATAAATTTTTTTATGAGAAAAATAGGAAATGGAAAAAAATTTTCAGTGAGGACCCACCCTTATTTTTTCACGCAGAATTTGAATTTTCAGTCATTTTATAATTTCGAGTCGAGGGGGAGGCGTGAGAAGGGGATTCGAATTTCAACTTCCTCATGAAATCCAAAGTTACATTTGTTTGATAATTTTTTAGGTCAGAAATTCGATTTTTACTTTTATTTTTCTTTCTATTTTTTTTTTTACCAGTGAACTGTGATTTGCAAGTAAGCAATAAATCTACTTTTTTCCTCCACAAAATATATTTTTTTCACAAATTAACCAACATAATTATGTACGGCTTATGATCATAAGAAATTCCAAAGGATAGTTGAGATTTTTCTGAACTGGCTGAAAGTCATACGTATAGTCCAAATAGATATTAGATATGAAAAAAAGGCCTGTGTAGAATTTTAGCAAAATCCGTGAAAATTAATTTGTTTCTATTTAGCTGAAATTCTACACAGGCCCTTTTTGCATATCTAATATCTATTTGGACTATATGACTTACAGCCAGTTCAGAAAAATCTCAACTATCCTTTGGAATTTCTCATGATCATAACTTCATAAGCCATACAAAATTATGTTGGTTAATTTGTGGAAAAAATTTATTTTTTGGAGGAAAAAAGTAGATTTATTGCTTACTAGCAAATCACACAGTTCACTGGTAAAAAAAAAATAGAAAGAAAAATAAAAGTAAAAATCTAATTTCTGACCTAAGAAATTATCAAACAGACGTAACTTTGGATTTCATGAGGAAGTTCAAATTCGAATCCCCCTCTCACGCCTCCCCCTTGACTTGAAATCATAAAGTGACTGAAAATTCAAATTCTGCGTGAAAATATAAGGGTGAGTCCTGCCTGAAAATTGTTTTCTATCTCCTCTTATTCTTATAAAAAAATTAATTTCAAAACTACGCCAATGTATTTTAAATGAAGCAATAGAAAATTTATACTATGGTGACACAGTGTGTGGAGGGTTGCGTTCGGATCGAGCTAACCTGTAGAAGAGTATATAGACCTTGGATGTATGGAAGAAATGTTGGACAAAAAAAAGTCCTAGCTCCTCTCTAGCTCAGTGCTCTGTCGTGTCTGCAGAATCGCTAGCAATCTGTCAGTTTGTTAACATTTTCATCATGAAATTTGGCTTCATGTAATTGTAAACCCCTGTATAACCCTCTGGCCTGGTACTTTCGTAGACTAACGCCACCTCAATCGGCCTTTAGCCAAAGATTTACTTTCATAATTCGGCATCGTAAACGACGATGGGCGAAAAAAAAAACTGAATCTCGACCGCATATCGTTTGCGACGGAAATTGAAACCGACATCTTAAACGAACCGCGTACACAAAAATCAATGGCATAACAAACGATTTTTACGCCATCATCCAAGCTGAAGGATGAATGAAAAAGGAGACAAATGGATGGAAAAAGCTCTACAGGCTAATGCCGCAGCACATTATCTGTGTAGACAATTATGAAGATTGAATTGTAAAAAAAAATAAAATAAAAATAAAAAAAGAGAAAGGAAGCAATAGCTAGAAAATGTGTTAAAAAGAACAGACCTGATCGTTACAATAAGATTATGCACTTGTTATAATTTCACTTGAAAACTTACATCGAACGAGGCCATGATCTGTTTAAGATGCTCGTTGGCTTATTTTTAGCCTTCCTGTTTTGCGAATGAACTAGAAAATGCATTCAATTATAAGAATTTATTCGATGAGGCGTATATGACCCTTTAGTCCATCCTGCTCCCCCAAAGCCATTTTCTATAAGCGGATCTGCGTATGCCTTTACAAACATTCATTATGCATGATTTCATTCTTAATAGCAAGAAAATCTTTTCACAATGTGCTCCTCCTTGTATTCTAATTCGACATGTCAAAATAAAAATTCCTTACTTTGGCCCAGAGGCAACGAAGAGGGGTTAAATAAATTTCGCATTAAGCTGTGTATACGGTTTACGTTTGTGCGATTGTTGTGGTGACATGGGACACGAAGCTTAAGGTTTTATGAATGAGATGGTCTTACGATATATTTTGCAGGGTGCACCTTTGGTGTTCGCTGGAGAAGAATGTACGTAAGTTGTGTGAGAGTATGCAAAATGCATTCAGATGCTGAGCACCCAGCAGCGAATAAATCGATTATTATTGCTCGTTTATGAGTGGAGATAAGGTATGTGTGTGGGAAATGCGATAATGGAGTACATTATTGATGGATATACAATTATTGTAGTAATATAACCCAATAATGGAGGAAGAAAAATGGAATAAATAGGATTATTTGGTCATTTTTTTCGTATATGTTTTTATACGTAAAAAAGCCTAATGCACTCGGGAAATTTGGCCATTATTAGTTATCAGTAAGGAGTTTTTGCTGATTTTCAGAATATTAAGTGGATAATGGATGATGATTCAATAATGGAGGGTGTAGGAAGTATACGAATTAATCGAATACTTCACAATAATCAGATGGTCTTGGTATCAGCTAAACAGCTGCAGTTTTTTCTTTTCGATTAATTTTTTTACTAATTCTTGATTCAATATCAATTTTTAGTGTACGAATAAAACCTGAATTGTTCTAAAGATTGTAACAACATATGTATTGAAATTAAATATGTAGTGATAGTGAAGCCATTATGAATTGTATGGCCACACCTGGTGTGAATATAATTATGCTTATGCTAGTAGATTACCAACATCTCACTAGTCTGTAGCCTGTCATGTGTATTGCATGTCCCTTATAAAGAGAAGGAAAACTCTTTTTAACCATTTCCCTGTCATGGCTTGTCCCCCGACAAGTTGAAGTGGTTGAAACGTCTACTTTGTTACTCAAAATGGCTATGGCGGTGGAACAAAGCTTGTTAGAAGATGAATTTTCGTGTTTTTTCAAAGTGTAAATTTTATCGAACTCATCAGAGTCATTACTCTCCCCGTATCTTTATGGTTGAATTGATAAACTGCATTTGATACCCTTCAGACTGCGAATACCGACCGGAGTTTTAATGCTAAAAAAATTTATGGTTGTCTGAAAAATTTACGAATGCCAGCTTTTCTCCGTATGCATTTTTCTGAAACCACAACGTAACCGAATTCGCCCCAACCCATACGTGAATTCGCTAAATGCGATAGAGCTCAATTTTATCTATAATTTTTATTAGGTTGTTGCTATTTTACGAAAAAAAATTTCTACCAGCCAGGCATATAAGTCTTTCACTTCTCACTGATTCAAAGTTTGAATGCCATTATCAGGTTAATATTTTTCTTTCTACGATCCCAAAGGGCTATAATTTTTATTGTGATTTAAGTAGCCCATACGAATTTAATTTCTTTGACGATAGTTTAATTGGTTTTTTTAATATCCCGTGTTTTTGTCGAATAGTGATGCATTTTTGATAGAAAAAATTGCAGTATTTTCGAAGGAAAAACCAAGGAGATAGAATCAGCGGTCTCTAACTAATGTTTCAGTGCAACATAAAAACACATTTTGTTAATATTTAGTGTAAGTTACACAGAAGTCAGTATTTTTTCATAAGTAAATCGTTATTTGCAGAATCGAGGTAAGTTTATTCCATATTATTTTTACAAATAATTATATTATTATTGTAAATGCGCACGTATTTTTTAATAAAAATTTTATATAAGAAAAAGTTGATGAAATCTATGGTTGACTTGAAAAACTTGTTTAGTGTGCACAAAGAATTTTTCGTCGTGTTGTTTCAAAGAAACGAAACAAATCTGCGCAGCAAAGCAAGACAAAAATTGGGGACAAGTTAGTTTTTATGAGAAAAACGTCCTTTCCTAAACTGCATTACGAGTATGTAAGCACTATATCGATAAACATTGAATGAGAGGCCTGCGAAGTACATAGTTTGCAGGCTACATCCTTATTTTGTTGACCACTTTATCAAGTTAGACGATGGTGTTATCACTGATACTTTTTTCAGCTTTTAAGAAGTTACCTCGCTTTCAGAATGAAATGTATTTTATAATGTTTATTACGAGTACAAGGACTAAGTGAGATCGTAGAACTCGTACCTTTCTTTAGCTCACTTTCGGCTCGTTGCACAAATTTTTGCTCGCTTAAAATAACTCACTTTTGGTCCTTGGAAGGTAATATATAGGTACACTATATCCGAGAAAAAACTGAATGAATTTAGATTCAAATTCACATTTTCTCCCCTCTCGACTTCAACTTGCTTTATTTCTGGGTCTTTTTTGAGATCTTCAGAAACACAATTTCAATTTTTTCATTTGATTTTCAGAACACTTGACAGACATGACTCCACAAGATGGGGAACTTCCCCTAAATGTATTGAAAAGTTGTTTTCCTGGCGCAGAGAATGTACGAATCGTGCATAGTGCATTAGAGGATGGCAATCTACATTTCACCAGTGTTGTTACTCGCTTCGTCGTGGAGTACGAACAAGATCGTAAAACTCACCGAAGACATTTGGTCATGAAAGTGCCCACCTCTGCGCCAGTGGTCGCCGTTTGCGAAAACTTAAACTTTTTCAACAGAGAAATCTGCATGTACGAAGAAGTGATTCCACTGATGAACAAGTACCTGGATGAAAGCCTGGCTCCGGCTCATCTGCGCACAACTGATTCGAAAATTTTAGTTCTCGAAGATCTGACGGCCCGTGGCTACGAAAGTGGCGAAAAACTTTCAGCTTTGGATTTCAGCCAGAGCCAAGCCGTCCTGAAGGCATTCGCCCATTTTCACGCGGCTTCGCACAAACTCCATCAGGAAAATAGGAATTTTCGGCCGAATCTATTCGATACCCATGTACTGTCGGTCGAAGGCAGAAGAATTGCGTTAGACACGTGGGCACCGGTGGTGCTGGAGCTGCTGAAACGCAAAAATGAGACATCCTTAGCAGCTAAGGCGGAACAAGCCATTTCCTTCCTCGAGAAGGACGACGACGACCTGAGAGCAATCATAAACCAGTCGAATTTCAAATTCGTGGTTCTGAACCATGGCGATAGTCGAAAAGATAATATGTTGCTGAAATTTGGTCCTCGTCGTGAAGTAGAAGGTGTGCAGTTCATAGACTTTCAGGCAAATGTATGGTCGAGCCCTCTACTCGATATTTTCTATTTCTTCGCCACCTCCGTGACGTTTGACGAGATCGAGACTCATTTGGACGACCTAATTGATGGCTACCTGCAAGAATTGAACGGGAAACTGAAGAAACTAGGTTGTGCAAGTACCTACACAAGGGCAGACTTCGACGAAGATTATAAAATTCTCAGATTCTATATATTCTTCTGTGCACTCTGCTTATGCCACTTCATCAGTCCCTTGAGTCGCAGTCAGAAAGAAGATATTATTTTAAAGCCTGAGCAAGATATAGATCATCTATGTCATATCTGCTTCAATGATGAAAATTTTGTGAAATCCCTGTACGGATGGTTGAAATTTTGCGAAAGGTCAAAAGTTTTTGACCATTTCTCTCGTAATGGCACCAGTGATCAAAAAAATGGCTTACCTAGTCGCTTGTAGAAGTAGATTGGACTCTTCAGTTGAACTATCCCCAATATACAATTTAAAAGAAAATCAAATTAGTAGAAAAAAAAAGATACCCTGCAAACTATTTGTTTATTTGTTTGTTTTAAATTACCCTATTGAGAGAGAACATATTCATTACGTGAATTCGATGAAGCTACCTATAATGGTACTCTGCTCAAATTGTAAGGTTTTAATAAATGGCACAAACATTGTGACTAAATAACTTTGATAAGATTTAAAAAGAACATTAAACGAATTAACTGTAACGTCATGTAAGGTTCTAATAAATGGCGCAAACATTACATTTACGACTAAATAACTTTAATAAGATTTGAAAAGAATATCAAACGAATTAACTGTAACGTCTTATTATGATCTTCTTAGCTACTAACTAACGAACATTACCACTAGACAGTGTTACCACATAAAGTATTTACACAAATATCTTAACTGGTAATGAATCTTGGAAAATTTTCACATTTACCAATCAATCTAATCATATTCGTCTAAAGTCATGAGATGTTACGAAATATAATTAAATATTTTGTCGAATCATTATTACTTCATAGATTGTTCCGTTCCAGTTAAGAGTTCCATAACGAGCTATTTAGCAACGTTGTGGCGGACTCATCGAATGTGATATTTCAAAATAAGTGAATTATATGAAGGTACATTACATATTAATAAAATATTTACTAACAATAAAGTGACTTCTTTTTGAAGAAAACTTTTCCATTTTGGTAAGATAGTGATGTTTTATTTTTAATGGTTCGAACACAATGTTACAGTCATTCATTTTGGGAGTCAAGGATTATTTAAGCCTATCATCGAAATTAAATTCTGAAAGAATGTGGCTTTTCAAGTACCTATCTTCTTGACTTTGTCAAATGATTATTGGGTAATGAAGAAATTGATTTTTTTTTTTCAAGGCAAAAACGAGCAGATAAACGTTTCTTCAAGTTCGCATTATGTATTTCTAGATATTACTGCTGTTGTAGGCTTTTCACAAAAACAGTTTTTTAATATTTTCATCACAGGCTGAGCACGATTGTTAATACCTTGTTGTTGGAACTTTGCACCATTGAAGTAAGTGTACCTATATCAATTTTAATTCGTGGTTTTCGAGAAAAATGAGTTTAAAAATTGAAAATGCCATAAGGTTGCTACCTGTGTAAAATGTTTTCTTCTTTTGGCTGTTATCGGTTATTGATGCTCATTTTTGGGGCAATGATGACGGAGACGGATTTTTATGATCCTCAAAAAGTGAAGAACGCAAAAAATCTTATTTTCGAAAAATTAGCACATAAGTAGGTACCACCTTCCTGCTTGAAGATAACAATCTAAAAATTCTGCCTTGTAAGTCAGGAACGTCTTTTTAGTTTGATTCATTCAAGAAGTGCGTGATGTCAACAGTGCGATGAGCAAATGAGGGAACGACATTTTTATTTATCGACCAATCATCTTTTCAATAATCTGTTGACATTATACCTGCTCAATTTTTATATGAATCAGACTATATAGGTACATAGTTATTATTAACATGCCTGTAGCTAATGTCTGGTCAGCCAGGGCGAACCCAGACGCTGCCCTGACTGGAATTTTTCGAAAATGTCAGGCCCGATATTCAGCAAGGGAAACAGTTTTTAATAAAGAAAAATGGGCCTTTTCTGAAATATCATACGCCCTGACTCTTATAAGTGCTTAGCAATGGCCCTGGTTATTATTTACTCTAGCGCAAATTTCAATCTGATCCTATGAGCCTCATATCTGCGAATACAAATTAATTAATTTCAATTCAATCGGCGTTTAGAACTTTTCATAATTGTCCAACTTGAAATTTGAAATTTATGATTTCCATCAGCATGGCTCCCTACTTAAATGAACTGAGAGGGGTACAATAAATTGTGAGATGGATATTTTTTGAATCTTGAGATCATAAGAAAAATATAACTAGTTCGCGAGTTGGTCTTCTAGCTTTAGCCATAAACTGAGAGTCAGTCTGTGTCATAAATTTTACATTTCACCCGATTCTTAGTTGGTTGTTTTTATGTATTTTTCAGAAAAAACACTGTCAATATGACTTCATTAGACAGTGATCTCATGACAGATATTCTCAACCATTGTTTTCCCCAAGCAGAAAACATAAAAATCATTCGCAATATACTAGAGGATGACAGTCTGAGTCAACATCGTACCAGCAGTGTCACTCAACTCGTTGTGGAGTACGAACAAGATCACAAAATTCACCAGAAAAAATTGATTATTAAAGTTCCTACTTCTACTCCAACTTTTGCAGTTTTTGAAAGTTTGGACTTTTTTAAAAGAGAAATTGGAATGTATGAAAGGGTGATTCCGCGAATGAACAAATACTTGGATAAATCCTTGGCACCAGTTCATCTGTATACAACAGATTCACAAATTTTAGTTTTAGAGGATTCAGTAGCCCGTGGTTTTGAAAGCGGGAAAAAATTTCAACTTTTAGATTTACATCAGACCAAAAGTGTCATGAAGGCATTATCTCATTTCCATGCAGCTTCTCACCAACTCCACATAGAAGATCCGAATATTCTCGACGATTTATTCACCATACATTTGGGAATACTAGAGTTTAGAAAAACTGGTATTAATTTGGGGCCCATCGTGTTGGAATTGTTAAGAAGGAAGAACGAGACTCATCTCATTGGCATAGTTGAAGCAGCCATTACGTTCCTTGAAAACGACGACGATGCAATGAGAGCTTTCTTAGACCGGTCTAAGTTCAAATTTATTGCTCTTAATCATGGAGATGCTCGAAAAGATAATTGTCTTTATAAATATACCTCGAGTGGTCAAGTGGAAGCGCAGCTTGTAGACTTTCAACTGAGTTTGTGGTCTAGTCCTCTCCTCGATATCACTTTCTTTTTGACAACTTCGGCTTCTCTGGATTCGATTGAATTTCATTTTGACGACCTGATAGATGGATACCTGAATGAACTAAATGAAAAACTCATAAAAATGAACTGTGCAAGTACCTATTCAAGATCTGACTTTGATAACGATTTAAGAGCTTTGAGGTTCTATTTAATCTACTCCGTACTTTGCTCTTGTATTACGGTCAGTTCTATTGATCAGAAACTGATTGAAGATGTATTGATACTTGCCAAAGCAGACATTAGATGTTTATACGATGCCTGCTTAAATGATGCAAAATTTGTGAATATTATGCATGGAAGGTTAAAATTTTGTGAGAAAATTTTTAATAATTTTTGATTAAGATGGGTAGAAAGTATGAAAGAAAGAAAATAAAAGATTTTTATCGTGTGACAATTGTATTGCTCTTTAACTTCAGTGTAATGAGTACATGTATAATCTTTCGATTGTAATAATCTAACACCTGCATTTAAAGAGAATATTTCTTGTAAGCTCCTGTAGGTAGTTATAAAAATTATAACCTAATTAAAATATTTATCTGTATTAATTCACTTACATTGAGTTATGTTTACGATTGTATAATAATGATTAATGAATCAGTATAAATACTGACTTGGCAGTTCTTTGTGTACTATCCATCTCCTCCCCAACATATCAGCGGTAGGATTTAGATCAATATGCCTCAGTAGCCAAAAAATATACTGATATACTCGTAGATACGTATAAAATATTGAAAGCGAAAAAAGCTAAATTTATGTACAAACTCACGCCTTCTACTGAGAATGAAAATGAAATGGTCATCCATCCAACTGAGCTACGTAATATACTTGCTGAACTTAAATTAATCGAATAAAACTCTGGCTTCATGCATGGTACCTATGTCAACCGATTATTGGTATGCATTCATTTGATTGTATTTTTGAAGATATTTTTCTACATTTTTTCCTTGCAACAAAGAAAAAGCTAGACGAAAAAGTTTTCTAAAGATGCCTGCCTCAAAGTAGGGCTTGTGGAAATTGGCCACAAATTAAACGGCCCATCATACTCATTTGATATTGTAGTACAATAAATATCTTCATATGTGAGGAGGGGGTTTTGAAGAAAAGTATAGAAAAGCCCGGAGATTACCATTTCTGGCGCTGAAGCCTTTTAGCAGGTTTTCTACTGAAAACCTCCATTAATTTTGGTCCGACTTTGACAAATGGGCTCCATACCATCATAGTTATTCGTTTCATGATCTCCAGATTCAAAAAATACCTATCTCGCATTTTGGTGTTTCTTTCTTTCTTTATTTTATTTTTTCTTTGTTTCTACATCTTGGGACATATATTTCTTTGTCGCGCGATAACAGACGAACGGCCGAATCAATAGGGATTAAATTTGCACCAAAGGTCAATCTCGACCAGGTGTAGAACTGATTAAAATGTGAAATCGATCGGTTCAGCGGTTTGGAAGATGTTAGTAAAAATGTAGTTCAAAACAGTACTGCGCGTCGGGTGGGTGTGCCAGACGTAAGGAGAAGGGAGTCAGTCATACTGAAAGAGTTTCTTGTAAAACCAAAAAGACATTTTAGGATTTTTGAAAAGATTGTCCATTTTTATTTAAAGAAAACCTTTGAAATCGAAATCATGTATTTTTAAAATCACGATCAAAACAAAATACCAAATGAATGTAAACAATCCTTTCAGTGTGGTAACACCTCAAAAAAATTTATGACGTCAGTCCTTTCTGGAACAGAGCATAATAATAATAATAATGAAAATTTTTAATAATGAGCAATTTGGCAACGTTGTGGCAGACTCATCGAACGTGATATTTCAAAATGAGTGAATTAGGTACTTGCATATTACTAAAATATTTTCTGACAATAAAGTAAATTCTTATTGAAGGAAAATTTTCCATTTCGGTATGATGGTAATGTTCTATCTTAGAGGTCTGCGTGGCGTAGTGGTAGATTGCTCAGGCTTGCCATTGACAGATGCTGGGCATGAGACTCATCACCGACACAACCTGACCCAGCTACCGAGATCTGGCGGGGACTGACTTGAGTGCTTGGCGTAAGACTGATAAATTGTGCGTCTGAGACTCTCCAATCACCCCCGTACCATCCCTTACCTCGAGTTCCACTTCACCTTCAAAACCTACAGTTTCAAACCTCAACTATCCGCCCATGACGTGAAAGACCTCTGATGTCATAACACGTCTATAAATAGACCATAGTTGAAAAAAAAAAGTTTTATCTTTATTAGTTTTAGGTTTGAACAATGTTACAGTCATTCATTTTGGAAGTCAACGGATATTTAAGCTTATCATCTAATTTAAATTCTGAAAGAATATAGCTTTTTGAGTACCTATTTTCTTGTTTCTTTCTAATGGATTATTGGGTAGTGAAGAAATTTTATTTTTCAAAGCAAAAACAAGCAGATAGGTGCGTATATTCAAGTTTATATTTGTAGACATTGTTGCTATTGTAGGTACTTCACAAAATCCGTTTTTCAATATTTTCATTACAGGTTGGGCACAATTGTTAATACCTAGTCGTTGGAACTCAGCACCATTGAAGTAAGTGTACCTATATCAATTTTAATTCGTGGTTTTCGAGAAAAATGAGTTTAAAAATTGAAAATCCCATAAGGTTGCTACCTGTGTAAAACGTTTTCTTCTTTTGGCTGTTATCGGTTATTGATGCTCATTTTTGGGGCAATGATGACGTAGGGCCAGGGGTACAATCAGTGCTTAAGTGGGGCTTACACAAAAACCAGGTTCAAAGTAAAAAATCGTGGACGCGTTTAAAATACGCTTATTGTGAGATACGTAGTCTGTTCAATAAGTTCGTATCAAACTAAAATAGCATGAAAGTGAGAGCTCAAACAGGCTGATACCTATGTCTATCATATAGACGACATTGAAACGAATCGAATGAATGTATGGAACTTGAAAATCAGTTAATTTATATGTGTGTTGTGAATGTTTAATTAAAGGGCCATTTTACTCCTTGTCATGAAAAAATAAAGAACAATTAAATCAAGCCACACATTAATGTGAAATTCTTTTTGAAACAGAGTAAAATATGCTAGGAAATTCACTTACTGTGTATGGCGATTCAGCCTAAACAACAATCAACGTGAAGAAACTTTGAAAAACGTTTTCGAGGTGGCAGGGAGGATGCAGATGACGACGCGCGGGTTCACCCTCCCATCCCCGCTCCTACTGACGCAAACGTCACTTGTGTGCTTGGTATTCTACGCCACGCCGTCAGAATGGTTGCGGACAAGTTGAATATAGGCACTACAACCGTATATTCCATTTGAGTCAACGATCTTGTGCCTAAATTCAAGTCATCCGCAACCATTCTGTCGGGTTAGCGCAGAACACATAGCACAAGTCTTACGCACACAATGAAAAATAAGGAAAAAAATATCTCAACCGTGAAATATCCTTCTGATTCCTTCTGATTCCTTCTGACTTAGCCCCTTATGACTTTTTTTTTCTACCAGAGGTCAGAAAGGTCATGGGGGGTAACTATTATAGTGCCTTAATGACTTCAAAACAAAGTGTGACAGGGGTAATAAAGGCCCTTTGATCAAACATTCACCACACACATATAAATTGACTGATTTTCAAGTTCCATACACTCATTTGATTTGTTTCAATGTCCTCTATATGATAAACATAGGTGTCAGTCTGTTTGAGCTCTCACTTTCATGCTATTTTAGTTTGATACGAACTTATTGAACAAACTACGTAGATATTTTTTGAATCTTAAGATAATTAGAAAAATATAACTAGGTTGCGAGTTGGTCTTCTAGCTTTAGCCATAACCTGAGTGTCAGTCGGTATCATAAATATTACATTTCACCCGATTCTTAGTTGGTTGTTTTTATATTTTCAGACAAAACACTGTCAATATGACTTCATTAAATAGTGATCTCATGACAGATATTCTCAAACATTGCTTTCCCCAAGCGGAAAACATAAAAATCATTGGCAATATGCTGGAGGATGACAATCTGAGTGAACATTTCACCAGCAGTGTCACTCAACTCGTTGTGGAGTATGAACAAGATCACAAAATTCACCAGAAACAATTGATTATTAAAGTTCCTACTTCTTCTCCAACTTTTGCATTTTTTGAAAGTTTCGACTTATTTAAAAGAGAAATTGGTATGTATGAAAGGGTGATTCCGCGAATGAACAAATATTTGGATACAACCTTGGCACCTGCTCATCTGTATACAACGGATTCAAAAATTTTAGTTTTAGAAAACTTAATAGCCCGTGGTTTTGAAAGCGGAAAAAAATTGTCACTTTTAGATTCACATCAGACCAAGAGTGTCATGAAGGCATTATCTCATTTCCATGCAGCTTCTCACCAACTCCATCTAGAAGATCCGAATATTCTCGACGATTTATTCACCATACATTTGGGAATACTAGAGTTTAGAAAAAATATTATTAATTGGGGGCTCATCGTGTTGGAATTGTTAAGAAGGAAGAACGAAACTCATCTCATTGGCATAGTTGAAGCAGCCATTACGTTCCTTGAAAAAGACGACGATGCAATGAGAGCTTTCTTAGACCGGTCTAAGTTCAAATTTATTGCTCTTAATCATGGAGATGCTCGAAAAGATAATTTTCTTTATAAATATACCTCGAGTGGTCAAGTGGAAGCGCAGCTTGTAGACTTTCAGGGGAGTTTGTGGTCTAGTCCTCTCCTCGATATCATTTACTTTTTGATATCTTCGGCTTCTCTGAATTTGATTGAATTTCATTTTGACGACCTGATCGATGGATACCTGGATGAACTAAATGAAAAACTCATAAAAATGAACTGTGGAAGTACCTATTCAAGATCTGACTTTGATAAAGATTTAAAAGCTTTGAGGTTCTATTTAATCTACTCCGTACTTTTCTCTTGTGGTGATGTCAGTCCTATTGATCAGAAACTGATTGAAGATGTATTCATACTTGCCAAAGCAGACATTAAATGTTTATACAATGCCTGCTTAAATGATGCAAAATTTGTAAATATCATGCATGGAAGGTTAAAATTTTGTGAGAAAATTTTTAATAATTTTTGATGAAGATGATCGTAGAAAGTATAAAAAAAGAAAATAAAAGATTTTAATCGTGTTACAATATTGTATTGCTCTTTAACTGCAGTGTAATGAGTGCATGTAAGGTCACCCGGGGTAAATGAGAACGCAAAATTCACTAATTGCACTTTGATTCCTTATAACTCGAGAGCAAATTGACTCAGTGCTCTCCGATTTTGTGGTCAGTTACTTGACACTCTTTATAATAAGTATGCTGAGTTACAGCCTCGTACCTTCTCTCAATTTTTTTTTGATTTTAAAAAAAAGTTGAGTTGGTGTTCTCACTTTTCTGTACCATGGGGTAAGTGAGAACACTGGATGGGGCAAGTGAGAACGCAAGGAACATTTTATATTGAACAACTGCAAAAATAATCTGGGGCAAGTGAAAACAATTAGTATTAAATTGTCACCATTTTAGACCAATTTTTTTTTTTACATCAAAATATCGGCAATATTGAAACATTATTGTATTCAAACAATTAATATTAAATTTTCACCATTTTAGATGATTTTTAAAATTTTTTTGCTTTTTCAAATTTACATATAAATTTCAAGTTCTCACTTGCCTCGTTCTCACTTCCCCAGGCTTCGTAAATGATGTACTTACTGTGTGAAGTTCATATATTTCCTCAAACAAGTTGACTGAATTTGCAAATTTTCAAATTTGAAATAAATTTCAAACGTAATTTGATAACTCACAATTTTACTATCACAAAATAAAGGCAATTTTCCACTTGCGTCCCAAACATACCATTTTAGCACAGTTGCGTCCGATAGAAAGAGGGATAGATAGTTCAATTGCGTCCGATAAAAAAGCTAATAAATGGTCGAATTGCGTCCTTGTAAAGAAAAAAATTATCACTTGATAAGATGAATAAAATTTTTTTTTGGTGCATTTGTGTTGATAGTAATATCACTAGAAATACCAGGTTTCACTCGATTACTCAAAGGACCAGCTGGTGTCATATATGACACCACAAGATTAACCTCAAAGGAGCAGGTGGCGTCATATGACACAAATCGGGGGTTCTCTAAATATTGATCCTTTGAGAAGTCCATCTGAAAATTTGGAATGGTGTCATATATGACATCACCTGGTACTTGTGATATGAAACGCTGAGTTATTAACATCTCGAATTCATATCTTCTGTGCGTGATGGAATGTCAATTTGATGGGCGAATACGAAATCATTATCAAAATGTAGCAGCTTATTTAGCGGCGATTTTCCACTTGCAGAATAATAATCACTTGATAAGATGAATAAAATTATTTTATACTTGGTTAAGTGAAAATAAATCAATATTTTGGTCAATTTTTCTGGACTGAGGGGCCATGAATAGCAGACGGAACTCGTACATGTGAAACAAGTTTGTGCCGGATGGAATCGACACATCTTCTTTTCATTTAGACTCGGACGCAATGCAGACATCCAAATTTTACCGCGGATGCAACTGGGCACTAGCCAAAATAAAGTGTGTTATAACAACTGGATCGCGCATATCTCATGCTAGTTGTTTGCATTGGGTTAGTTTCTGACATTTCTTATAAGTAGCGCTTCAATATATGTACGTTATTCGGCTGATTCGTAAAGGGTTCTCACTTACCCCGGATTCTCACTTACCCCGGGTGACCTTATAAGATTGTTCAATATCTCTCTATTGTAATAATCTAACACCTGCATTTAAAGAGAATATTTCTTGTAAGCTCTTATAGGTACTTAGACATATTTTCGGCGCTTAGACGAAGCCGCTTTTGTTCCGTTATATTTTTTCCTTTTTTACTCAAAGCCGTAAGGAAAAAAGTTTTTTGATACCTTAAAAAAATTCTCAAAAATTTTGAAAATCCAAAATGTAGCTTCGTCCGTTCATAGAGAATAATTACGAGTATATTCAAAGAGCGTATTCAATATTAAGTCAATTCGGTGCAAATACTTGACGAAAAAAATGGTAAATCGTGAACCAATCGCAAAAAGCAAAAATATTGCAACATCCTTACATTTCGAACATTTCGTAGCTATCTGTTGCATCACCCAATTTTACATACATATCAAAATTTCTATTTACTCAACGTGAAAGGATAACCATAATTGGCATTATTTACATTTTGGATTAAACGTAATGTGTGACTTTTATCAAACACCTACTGTCCATTTACAAAAGAACAGTTTAAATTAGATTATATCTACTACATACGTGATTTCCTGTTACGAAGGCCGTTCTGATTATAGTGTACGCGTAAGATGTTACCATTTCTGAAAAATGATTCTCATTGTCAAATCAGATAATTTTATTTTTCACAAACAACTTTATTTTGAAATACTCGTCCAACTTTATGTCATGATGTAATAGAATAATTTTAAGTATCATCAAAAACATAGTTTCTTCAAACCAACGGTAAGTTTACCTCTTGGTATACCATATTTTATTCTGTTCGTATTTGCTTCATAACACAGTACCACTCGCTTACAATTAGTTACATGGCTCTTGCTATTAAATTAAGCTGTTGCGTTATTATATTGTATTAATTACAGATTAGAATATTATAACTAATTTCGTTGCAAAAAATTTTTAATATCTAAAACCTAAGTGAGTATTTTTTTAAAATTAATTTTGCAATTATTATTGCATAATTTTATTATAAGTGCCAAAGTACATATAGCAAGCAGCATGTTCTCTCGCAGAGGCTGCAAACATATTAATCCTTTTGCGATCTTCCAGATTTCCAGTCTTCATTATCCGCTAATCATTTTCTCTATAATTCTCCTAATTTTCTTCACCATTCAAAATCTCAAAAACATGTCCGACCTCTCTATTTTCCCCAGTCTTTCCAATCCTTATTTATTCTCGATATTTTAATTCTCAAGAGTTTCACAAAAGTGCTATTGGTAATTATAGTGAGTTTTGTAATTCTTTCCATTTTTGATATTTATTCTAAATTTTCATAGAATACCCAGCCTCTATCTTTCTAAGTCATTGATGTACAAAGTTACCATTCTTGATTACTATAAGACTAGCTTATCTATGATTCATTTAAGAAGTTATGTACTTTTCAAAGTAACCTAACCAGAAATTTTCCCATGGAGCGAAGATGAGTGTAAAATTTACCAAAAAATAGAAATCTCCCTAAAATCTTGAAAATTCTTCTGATGTGTGTACATCTTTGTTTTTATCACACGAGAGAAAATTTGGAAGTTTCAATTCGAGAGATAAAATCGATATGGATATCGATATACCCTAAAGCAAAATACGAATCGCGTACGATGGCTAAATGTATGCGCACGCCATTGTCAGCTGTCATCTAAGGGAGCTAGAGGCTCTAAAGCCCGTTTAGGGTATCGAGAATAGTGTTGATAAGAACCATTTGGTTGTACCCTTGGATCTAACTGTCAAAAACTGACTTCAACAAGAACAATCGAAGGACGGGTATCAAACGTCCCGCTAAACCTATCAAGATAAAACCAACGCAGTTTGTTTGTATATCTATATCTCCCTATTTTTATAATCCCTGATTTTTAGTTTGATTGTCTATGAGAAGATAAGGTGAGTAGGAAAAAAATGTCTGTCAAGTCACATTGGAAGTAATATCTTATTTTTGGTTCAAATTCAGAGATATTCGGAGTTATATAAAGTTGAAAAATAAGAAAGTCATCTGAGTTAATAGGTTCCTATGGTAAACTATAATTATAGAAAGTAATCAAAATCCACTTATCTCTAAATAACTTTGGTTCTCAGGTCCAGACTTGAATCTCAGAAATGAAATTGACATGATTCTTATATTTTATTTTACAGAAGCTATGGCCTCAACAAGTAAAGACCTGGTTCTATCTATTTTAAAACTCTGTTTTCCTGCAGCAGACAATATACGGATCATTCACGACCAGTTGGAAGAGGGTCAGCGACATTTAACCAGCGATGTCACTCGGTTCATCGTGGAATTAGAGCAGGATCATGAAACTCGACGAAAACATGTGGCAATGAAAATTCCTACTACTTCCAGTGATTTTTTGGCTTATTGCGAGAGACTCGATGTCTATAACAGAGAAATAACTATGTATGAAAAAGTGATTCCCCGAATCAACAAATACCTGGATAAAAGCCTAGCTCCAGCCCATCTGTACACAACTGATTCGAAGATTTTGGTTCTTGAAGATTTAACAGCCCGTGGTTATGTAAGTGGGGAAAAGCTTGCACTTTTAAATTTAGCTGAGACCAAAAGCGTTATGAAGGCATTTGCTCACTACCATTCAGCTTCTCACAAACTCTACGTAGAAGATCCTGGTATTCTGGAGAATTTTCTCTACTCTTGTTTTGAAGGATTCAAATGGATGGAAATAATTGCTCCGTGGAAATCTATCGTATTGGAATTGTTGAGAAGAAAAAACGATACACGTCTTATTCCCAAAGTTGAGGCAGCCTTTCTGTACCTTGAAAAGGAGAAGGTTTCCACAGTTTTGGACAGGTCGAAGTTTAAATTTCTGGCGCTTAATCATGGAGACAGTCGGAAAGATAATTTTCTTTTCAAACATTCTGAGAATCAAGTGCAAGTCCAGTTTGTTGACTATCAATGTTGTTTCTGCTGCAGTCCTGCGTTCGATATTAGTATTTTTTGGCCTGGCTCTGTTTCAGTGGATGTGCTTGAAGCTCATTTTGATGACTTGATCGATGAATACTTGCACGAGTTGAATGCAGATCTCAAAAAATTGGGATGTGCAAGCACCTACGAAAGGACTGACTTCGATAGCGATTCTAGGAAGTTGCGATACTTTTCATTTTTTAGTTTTATCTGCTTGTGTGTTAATGCCAGTTCCATGAGTCGCCAAGATGTGGAAGACATGGTTCACCCATCAGAGACAAATGTCCCTAATTTCCTCGATAAATGCCTAAAAGAGGACCAGTTTGTACGTCCTGTTTATGGTTTGTTAAAATTTTTCGAGAAGTTGAAAATGTTCGATGAACTTTAGATGAATGTTGATGAAAAAGTAAATAAACCTTTTCAATAATTTGATTTTAACTACAAGTGGCATATAGTGATGTATTAGAGGAGGGGATGGAGGGTTTGAACTGGATCACCTCCTTTGTGAGAATGAAAATGAATTATTACTCATCCAACTGACAAGGAGTTTTAGTACTCGTACGTAATGAAATGTAGGTACATATTATAATCTACCTTTGTTACGAAGTCACCATCGACGTTTAAGAATCTGTATGAAAATGACACTTAAATAATTGCGGAATTGTGTTTTAGCACCAAAATAATTTTTACGAGTTTTGAGCGCAAGGTACAAAAAAACATTGACATATTGCCAAACTGATTTTATTAAAGCATATAAAGACACACTGAAGTAGTTGAAATCCAATTTCTATGGTTTAAAAAAGTTGAATCTCTCTCACGTAACGTTTTGAGAAGCGTACGTACAACTCTCAAGACTGATAACCTACGTACTTGTTGTTGATTATAACCTATTCGAAATATCTTGACTTGTGACCAATCTTGGAGTTAGATGTTACCGAATAAGTTACCATAATTTGAGGTTTAGTCAAATTATATTGAAAATAATAGTTATTCGGCAACATTGTGGGAGAGTCCCCAACCACGATATTTCGAAACAATATACATTAATTTGGTCTCTAACTAACTGCTCGTATATAAGCGAATACTTCGAGGAAAAAATTATTTTTCATATTGTGTTAGGTACATAGACTACTAAATACGATGGTTAAGTACTGAGTTTTATCAGCAGTGGTTCGGAAGAATCGAAAACATGTTACATTTATGACGAAAGTTGAGGGTTTCTAAAGCTTATTATCGGTATAAAATTCTCTACTAAGAGGTTATTCAAGTTTATTCGATATTGACTTTGCCAATTGAAGATGTTTAGGCCATAAAGAAAGCAATTAGTTTTTCGAGGCAGAGACAAACAGAAAAACGTTTATTCATGTTCATAGATAGGTATTTATCACTGGTGGTACTTCACAAAAAACGGTTTCCACTTTCCAAACATTTTTAGTTCAGGTTGAAAACAATTTTTCGTAGTCGCTTTTTTTGTGGAACTCTGCATCATTGAAGTAAGTGTATCTACATCACTACATCAGTTTTAATTCCCATATTTACCAGTAGTTAATAACTTTTTATATTGGTTGATATTTTTGAAAAATGAAACGATTCTTGCTGGGTTAGTGAATTATTGAAAAAATGGCTTTATAGGGCAATAAAGGTCGTTAGAAAAACGAGTTTTTGAATAGTTGTCCAATTATTTTGTATGCTCGGACGAAGCCCTTTTTTCAATCTCATTTTCTAGAACTTTAAAAAAGGGTTTTAAGACCTTCAAAAAGAGCCCTAAAATTTTGAAAATGAAAAAATTAAGGCTTCTTTCGGCTATGGAAAATATTTTCATCTTTCAATTTCAGCAAATTCGTTCCAGAACTTAGAAAAAAAATGGTAAATAGTTTATGAACCACTCGAAAATAGCAAAACCATAGTGTACACTGGGGTAAATTCCTTGGAAAATCAATCATTTCGTACTGTTGCATCATCTAATTTCAGCTATTAAAATTTCTATTGACTTGACGTGAAAAGGTAACCATAAATATGCAGTATTTATTTTCTGGATTGAGCGTAATATGTTTCTTATAATCACACGTACTGTAATTAATCACAGTTCAGAATATTACAACTCGTTTCGTTGTAAGAAATTTTAAATATCTTAGACCTGAAAGATTGTTTTTTAAAATTATTTTTGCCTTGATATATGTAATTTGGTATTTATTATCAGTACATGCTGTATAATCAGCATATTCTCTGGGAGAGGCTGCAAATGCAAAAATTTTATGGGAAAAATAAAAATTATCATAATTTTTTTTTTATAACCCTCAAAATTTATCTACTCGTATTTTCACTGTTTTCACAATGTTTTATTTTGAACTTATTTATTCAGGATTTTTGTTTCTGGAAAAAAAGTGAATTTTAACTTGTGATATGTAATAATCAAGCACCATGCAGCTCAAGGTCTTCCAAATCCTTTTGTGATCTTCCAGATTTCCAGTCTTCACTTCAATGAGTAATTCTTCCCATTTTTGTAATTTTCTGCATTTTTCGTTCTCAAAATACCCATTTTCTGTCCGTACAAGTTATTGGTATACAAAGTTATAATTACTGATTACAGTGAGATGAACTTTACTCTGATCGATTTGAGGCGTTATTTTCCAAAGTAACCTAACCAAAAGTTTTTCCTAGCAACGAGAGTGACAATGAGTCTAAAATTTATTACCAAAAAATGGAAATCTGCCAAAAATCCGGAAAATTTTCTCAATGTGTTAACATCTTTATTTTTATTATATGGGCGTAAATTCGGAAATTTCTAAGCAAAGGATAAAATCGTGCTTTTCTGAAAGCGGTTTACGATTTACCATTTTTTTAGCTGAGTTTAACACCCAATTAGCTCAAATTTTGATGTGTTATTAGTCTTGAACATATTATCCTCAACACCATTTTTCCTTATAATGGGTTCTTATAGTTTTTGCTTTTAAAGATGAGGCATGGTTATTTTGGAACACTGAATTCACAGAAGAAAGAGCACGGTAAATACTACATCGAAAATAGTAAAAGTCCACTCATCACTGAATCACTCTGGTTTTCAGGTCCAGAATTGTATTTCACAAAGGAAATTGAAATGATTTTTCGCTTTCATTTTACAGAAGTTATGGTCTCTATCAGTAGAGACCAGCTTCTATCGATTTTGAAAAACTGTTTTCCGGCAGCAGACAATATACGGATCATTCATAACCAAATTGAAGAAGGTCAACGACATTTTAGCAGCGATGTCACTCGGTTCATCGTGGAATTTGAGCAAGACCATGAATTCGACGAAAACATGTGGCAATGAAAGTACCTACTTCCAGTGCATTTTTTGCTTTTTACGAGAGTCTCGATTTCTATTACAGAGAAATAGTTACGTATGAAAAAGTGATTCCTCGGATGAACATGTACTTGGATAAAAGCCTGGCACCAGCCCACCTGTACACAACTGATTCTAAGATTTTGGTTCTTGAAGATTTAACAGCCCGTGGTTATGTAAGTGGGGAAAAGCTTGCACTTTTAAATTTAGCTGAGACCAAAAGCGTTATGAAGGCATTTGCTCACTACCATTCAGCTTCTCACAAACTCTACGTAGAAGATCCTGGTATTCTGGAGAATTTTCTCTGCTCGTGTTTTGAAGGATTGGACGGGATGAAAATGTTTGCTCCGTGGAAACCAGTCGTGTTGGAACTGTTGAGAAGAAAAAACGATACACTTCTTATTCCCAAAGTTGAGACAGCCTTTTTGTACCTTGAAAAGGAGAAGATTTCCACAGTTTTGGACAGGTCGAAGTTTAAATTTCTGGCGCTTAATCATGGAGACAGTCGGAAAGATAATTTTCTTTTCAAACATTCTGAGAATCAAGTGCAAGTCCAGTTTGTTGACTATCAATGTTGTTTCTGCTGCAGTCCTGCGTTCGATATTAGTATTTTTTGGCCTGGCTCTGTTTCAGTAGATGTGCTTGAAGCTCATTTTGATGACTTGATCGATGAATACTTGCACGAATTGAATGCAGATCTCAAAAAACTGGGATGTGCAAGCACCTACGAAAGGACGGACTTTGATAACGATTCTAAAAAGTTGCGATTCTTTTCATTTTTTAGTTTTGTCCGCTTGTGTGCTGATGTCAGTTCCATGAGTCGGCAAGAACTGGAAGACATGGGTAACCCATCAGAGACAAATGTCACTTATTTCTACGAGAAATGCCTAAATGATGACCAGTTTGTACGTTCTGTTTATGGTTTGTTGAAATTTTTTGACAAGTCGAAAATGTTTGATGAGCTTCCGATGAATGTTGAAAAAATACCTAAATAAAAGGTTTCAATGACTTTATTACGAACTACAAGTAGCACAGTGGCATATTAGTGAGGAGGGTACCCTGTGAGTATGAAAGTAAACGGTCACTCATCCTACTTATGAGTCATAAGTATATAGCTACTCAATAGGATGTTCCTTATTTTGAAATTTGGAATTTTTCTATCTTCCACCCTGTAGAATGGTTCCTTTCTATATAAATTTCAGCGCCTTAAGTGAAAAAAAAGTGGTGCCTCAAGCAGGTTGACAATCCGTACATGCAAAAATTAGCATTCTTCGACTTCATTATCAGCATTGCATACTAAGCCTCAAACTATGGCTCCTTATCTTTAATCAATCAATCAAACAAACTTGCGACTTCACACCTGGTACTAACATCAACTGGTTATTGCTAAGCATTTGACTAATTTATAAGTTTCTTGTCGGCCCCTTCCCGCTGCCGGAGCCGAGACAAAATATAGCAGCCTTGTGCCTAAACAGAATATCAACTTTATACAAAGAAAAAGAGAAACAAAACGTATACAGGAAAATGTCGAAGGAAAAATGCGATGGTAAAAAGGGCACGTATAACGTCTTGGGGGGCAAAAAAAGAAAGAGAAACCAGAAAATCGTTAGCAACAGCGCCATCAAATTTTACACAAAGGCTGTATACGTACGTATATAGGTATAGAAGAGAGCTGGAGAGGGTGGTCATGAATTGAATAGTAACTGTCGTACTTCGTCACAACTGGAGAGCTGTGTAAACACTCGGCCGGCTACTCCAGTGCCACTTCACCCCCTGCCCCTTCAAAACTCAATTCTTTTATCGGGCTTATGTACGACTCCTTCATTTTTTTCCATCCAATTCTTTTTCTTCGGAAAACCGTCTTTCCCCTTTCAAGATTTTGGCTTTACCTTTTCCTGAAAGGCGTACATTTCAAGTTTATAGAAACATTGAACCAGCAATCTTAATTACGGATGAAAACTAAAGTGCTGATTCATTCCGAAAGACTTCTCTTAATTTTTCATTTCTTTGCCTGTAATGATGTAATTTCGCCCAGCAAAAAAGCTTGCGAGTTGATTTATGGTGAACTGAATTTCGAGAAAATGCAGTTGTGATCTTCGAGAGTTTTGAAGAAAAGAAAGAAGTATGAACATAAAAAACCTCAAAATATGCTCAACTGGCGCTTTGAAAATCCTAAAAAATTATTAGTGATCCAAGAAAGCTGTGTACATAATCTATTTATTGAAAGAATCTAATACAAGTTCGTCCGGCCGTTCTATCTGGCCGATTTGCTTCATTGTTTTTTTAAATGAAAGGTATTCATGTGTAAATATGTCATCACGCATTGGAATTCCCTCAACTCTGACCTTACTCAAGTTATACTCAAAATTCATGCTTTTTCCACGTTTTTCCACCACTCAAACATCAATATCTCAGCTTCTAATTAAAGTATCATGTTCATTTTGGTCTAAGAACACTCAGTGCATCAATTCCTTTCATTTGAGCTTTTGACCGCTCAAATCGTTTGAGTCTGAGGAAAGTTGTGAGTGAACATTCAACTTGAATTTTGATATTTTCAACATTTTTCTTCACTCAAAGATCTATATTATATGTATCAGGTTCTGATTGAGGTAAAGAATTTGTTTTGCTCTAAGAACATTAAGTGGATCAAGATCTTTCATTTGAGCTTTTGACCACTCAAATCGGTTGAGTCTGAGGAAAAGTACATATACTTTCAATTAACAACTAATGCTGCGGAGCAGCAGGGGACTTCTAGTAATATTATACTCGTCTCAAATTCCAAAACCTGTTAAGTTCGAAAAAGAATTATCACTTAATTTTTTGCGTTTTTGTACTAGGCAATGCTTAATCAACCCGAAAAGTGTGATTTTTGGAGGACTTACCAGGTTTTACACTTGGCCCAGCGATACATTTTTAGACTGTATTTTACGTATAATAAATTATTTGAGGAGAAAATCAACTGTAAGTGCCATATTTGATTCGAAAGTATACCGAATAAACTTTGAGAATATTTGCCTTAGTGAGAATATAATTTCGTCCAAGTCCATAACCTGTTTACTCAATCAATTTTATAAAACAGCCAAAAATATCTGCGGGTCTAGAACGTTTTGTCGACTGTCTTTTCATCGACGGACACTCCACCGCAGACATTTCACCGACCGGCCTATTCACCGATAAGCATTTCACCAACCGGCTATTTCACCGCAGATTATTTCACCGACAGGTTTTTTCATCGAATCTGTTTTTATCTCACATCAGTTATCAATTGCCTGGTGTATGAAAGGCAACTCGGTGATTGTGATTGTGTGTTTAAAAGATATTTATGTGTAGATATGTCATCACGCATTGGAATTCACTCAACTCTGACCTTACTCAAGTTATACTCAAAATTCATACTTTTTCCAAGCTTTTCCACCACTCAAACATCAATATCTCAGGTTCTAAATGAGGTAAGGAATTTGTTTTGCTCTAAAAACACTCAGTGGATTAAGACCTTTCATTTGAGCCTTTGACCACTCAAATCAATTGAGTCTGAGGAAAGTTGTGAGTGGACATTCAACTTTTTTGGGTACTTTGGTGAAAAGACCACTTGGTGAAACTCGCTATCGGTGAGTTACCCCCTTGGCGAATAGTACCGTCGGTGAAATGTCTGGTCGGTGAAATTTTTTGGTGAAACGGTCGGTGAAATATCAGTCGGTGAAATGGTCGGCTCCCAATATCTGCATATGAGAGGCTCTTGCAAAATCAGTGAGAAACAATTATTATACATTTTTTTAGCCTTGTAGCAGATTTTGGATAGATTTGTACACTTTATAAGTACATATGTATA
This sequence comes from Parthenolecanium corni, assembly GCA_038050395.1. Lineage (NCBI taxonomy): Eukaryota > Metazoa > Arthropoda > Insecta > Hemiptera > Coccidae > Parthenolecanium > Parthenolecanium corni. Next base: position 635,700 of record JBBCAQ010000016.1, read on the forward strand.
ATAACAAACGCAAAACCAGCTCACCCCATTAACTCAGATTTTACAGAACAGCCAAAGGAAATACCAGCGTATTAGGCTCTCTCGCCAAATCAGTGAACATTTTTTTTCACTTTTTGGGACTTGGCAAATTTTGGACTTGGACCGACGATTTGTATGTATATCTGATGTAGGTAGTTTAAATAACAAACCAAATTTTTTATGTGCCAAACTCCGTTCACATTACGCCATCTACTGAAAACGGTAAGAAGTAGTTGGCGAAAAGTCTGTGAGAAGAATATTTTACAATTTCCTTGGTCTTTAGTCTGAAAATTGAAGGATTAACTTTTTCATATCCAATTATTATTGTGACACCAGCAATTATTTTTCAAAAATTATATTTTTCTTACTCTATCAACTCGATACTACACTTTGATTTAAAAGTAATTATTCCTACTAATTCAGAAATTAAATTATGTGGAAAAGTAGTTCATCGTTGACTTGAGTTCAAGAGGCTGAGCCACACAAACTCTTATCACCCAATTTCTGGTAATGCTAAATCAGCTGAAAAATGAAAGTAATCAAACAAAAAAAACTTCGTATTGATTGGTTTAAAGCAGAAGTAGTGCATTGTGAACGAGGCTAAAATCGCGAAAATACATTATTAATTTCAAAAAACAACAAAATTAACATCGCGAATTTGGTAAATTGTTATTAACGTTAAAAGAGGTACACAGATTTACATATGTACAAATGAAAATTTTTTAAACTTATTCAAATAAATTAATACCGTGGAGGACGTTATCACAAAAATTGAAAATATACAAAGACAAAAAGAAAGAAAGTAAGAAAACAAAAATGCATTCGTATGTTAAAAAGTCATACAATAACATAAAACAGTCAGTTAAAAAGTTATAAAATACAGATTACGTACAAAGATTTTCAAAAAAATAATAAATAAATAAAATAATAATATACTTCGGCATACGAAATAGGAGATTACACATTTTGACTAATGAAAATTGTATAATGGCACCGTGATACGAGTTACGATTCTACAACTAAGCATAAAATTAAAAATAAAATATAATAAAAATCTTATTATTTACTATCACAAGGAAATAAATTTTAAGACAAGGCAACATAACAAAACAATTTTTAAGAGATGATCAGATGCTATTATAGATGAGAAAAAAAATTAAAATGCAAAAATTAAAAGAAAACAAAATAAAAATTTACAGCAATTGTAGCCGAGAAATTAAAATTAACTGTCGATGGTATAAGATCCTATGAAAAATATTATTTAACGAGTCTACTTTAGTTTTAAGCTCTGTGATAAGGTAAAAAAAAAATGAACACTTCAGAATCATTTCGATGATTCAGACTTCTCTTTTAAAATGAAACGACCCGATGGGCAAAAAATGAGAAAATGATCCGCAAAATGAGAATTTTATCCGTTGTCAGTCCGTTTTTATTTTCGATCATCGGATCTGAAAATTTGCAGTTATTTTTGTCATCTTGATTAATTTTCCAAATCCGTTTGTAAAACGGATTTCCTGATTATAATCAGTGATAATTTTTGGGCAATTTTTCTAAATCCGTTTGTAAAACGGTTTCACGGATTATAACCCGGGCCAACAAATATGATAAACAGCCTTCACGGAAAATAATCCAGACTCATTTCCGGCAAGACTGATTACAATCCGTTCGAAATCCGTTTTAGAAGCCGGAAAACGGGAAAATTCCGGGTTATAATCCAGAAACGGATTATAACCCGGAATAAAACGGATCCGTTTTCAAAATATTTTGCCCATAGGGGAGGACACTCACAATCAGACATGTTTTCAACGTAGAAATTCCATTTAAAATTAAATAAATTTGTCGAGCAGACACATCTGATATCTATAGTACTAACAAACAAAAGTAAAATATGGAACTTGAATTAAGTATTTGGACAACGTTGCATTTCTTATAGAGCTTCATCGCCCATATGGTAATTGCCATTCCTGTTCAATGGTTGTCGTTCTGGCAGCGGTTGTGGACGGTTTCTTTTAAAGAAGCCACACTGGAAAAATAATAACACAATTTAATTTACACTATGAAATTTATCAATGAAAATAAGGATGTGTCTTCGATTTAACAAACATGCTTCTAATTCACTGTCTGTAAAACCGTCCGAGTCAAATTTAGTTGCCAAAAAAGCTTTCAAACAGTATCTTGTTAATTTCTACGTATTTTTAAAGAAAATTGATACCTCATAGGCGATTTTTTTTTTTTTTTGGGGGGGGGGGGTTGGCAGAAAGGGCTATCCTCCCCGAGCTGAAAGCCAGTTCCATGACAATGAACAAAATTTTGGTTTATTCGTATCAATAGTGCTGATAATTTTTTCCTTTCTACTCCTCATATCGTCTTATCTAGGGTCTTGCAGTTTTTTTTAGCTAGTTCTTGATGGAAATACCAAACATCACGCGCTCAAAATTTTTGTTTCTTCATTCAGACGCCGAATAGAGGAGAGCAAATTCTGGACTTGTTGCTGATCTCAAAATTTTGTTTCTCATTTTTTAAGGAATAAGTATTTCAGAATTTGCATCTCCAGAATGGCTTTTTACAAGTGGTTCACGATTTACCATTATTTGAATAAAAGAATTTTTTTAAAATGATAAATTATTGTGAGTGTAGGTACTTGTGAGTTACAACTTGTGAAAGGTAGACTACAGCCTTCAATGAAGAGACAAATAATTTGGACGCAAAACTTTTTCGACTATCTCGATGAGTTACAATTCTGTCAAATACGGGTAAATTTTGCATGGACGCCTTGTACCCTATAACAGTCTTGAAGCCTGTCCTGCAGTACTGTATTAGGGAATTTTTTCAATTCATGCGATTTTGATGGCTGAATATTCTCGATAAAGCAAACATAATGATCAAATACCAGATTTAAAATTACAACATTAATGAGAAAACAGCTGAAAATACATACCCTGTACAGTAGATATATCAGAGCCATTAAAATTAGAGCACCCAAGCACGCAGAAGTCACTACAATCCACAAAGGAATCACATCAGGCGACGATTTGCTATCATAATCTAATGAGGTAACATTGGTTAAAATTTCAGCAGACATGGTTGTCAACTTGGTGTGATTGACTACAGCATACGAACCCACTTGGACGGGTTTGCCAAGGGCAATCTGCAACAAATTAAATTCGGTTAATAAGAACATTACAGTCGGTAGTGGCAGTGGTGCACCCCTCCAATAAAAATAAAAAAGTTGAATCCTCCTCTTATAAAATGTTTTTGAAGGTACCAGTGTGAAGTGAGGGTAAAATTACGATTAATGAAATGTATGTAGGTACTTTGAAAACGGGACGTTTATTGTAACTATTGTAACTATTGTAGTTCTTTTTTTCAACCAACTGAAAGTCTGTCGCATTACTACTTTATCCACTGATTGTTAAACATAGGTAGGTACTTCAAATATTGTATTTTAATACTCTACAAAGTGACTTTGTATTCTTTCGGCGCCCAATATTTACCAAAATAAATAACGAATGACCCGAGCTCACCTTTTTTATGGTTTTCATCCAGACTAGAGATCTAAAAGTGACAGTAACTTCGTGATCCTTCGGTAACGTTTTGATGGTACATTCGATTGTGGCACAGGTGTCTTTTGTGCAAAAGTGTTCATCGTGTCCATTGAAGGACTGCCGTTTTTGGCGATTCCTCGACTTTTCTTCTTCATCCTCGTCATTATATTCTTCATTTCGAACAGTCGGACGATGACCCATTTTTTGATTCTCTTCGGCAATACGTTGGTTAATTTGTTCGGTGTTTCCGCTGAAGTATGGTCTTGCTGGCTCGTAGACTTTTCGCCCATCTGGGGTTATCGTGGGCTTCAATAATTCAGAATTTTCAAATCTAGAAAAATATATGAACAGTTTATATTCATTCTTGAACAAAGGTAAAATGTTTGAACAATACATTGGCTTAAAGACGGACAAGGGCGATATTATTAATTCAAATATATTGTTCTATAAAATGAATAATAAAGATGAAAAGTGGTCAGCTTTTATTGCTTTTTTCGAGTGATTCACAATTTACTTCTTTTTTTTTTTTGGCCAAGTTTTGCACCGAATCAACTCAAATTTGGATAAATTACTCTCCAACATATTCTCTACACGCAAACGAGCCTATTTTTGGATTTTCAAAACTTTAGAGCATTTTTTTAGGGTTTCGAAAAACCATTTTTAGGGGCTTATCATCACCTGACGTTATTCAAGTCTCATTAAATGATCAGAACAAAAATTTTCAGCTTTAATTCTATAATTACAGACGTAAACCATATTTTTTTATTGGTTCACTCACCTGTAATGGTGCACAGTTTCAGATTCGCTTCCATCCGTCTTAATCTCTGGCATCAAACGTTGCGTGCCTTCGTCGTAAGTGGTCAAAATATTTCCGTTCTGGTCAAACTGCTGACGACTTATCATCTTTCCCCCACCCACATTATGCGCATTACTCCAACTACCACCAGAAGCCGTCTGTTCGTTCACATTTTGGGAGCCAAAGAAATGACCATTTTCTATATATCCGGGTCTGCTGGTCGAAAAACTACCATTAGTGATGGCACCATTGTTATTTTTTGTCCACTGGCTCTGCACAAAAGTGACTGGCCCCTTTTCCCCAAATTTGGTATTTTTCGAGTACGATGATTCAAATTCGTGAACGGACGAGTAATTCTTGCCACTCGGCACGATTGTCTGTACATAGCCTCCTTGATATCCATCAGCTCCGTTAGAATGCTGCGAGCCTCCATATTGTCCTTCCACACTGGCATAGCCGCCTCCATGCTTCTGCTGACTGCCTTGGCTGATGTAACCACCTTGGTGGTGCTGATTTTGTTGGTGCACGTTCACTTCACTCGTCTGAAACTGATGGGAGCCGCCATTTTTATAAACACTTTCGCCACCTTGCTGGTGTCCTCCAAATTCGAGAACACCGGTGATAAATTGGCCGCTTCCACCGGTTGGACGAATGCCACCAGACTGTTGTGACCCACCACTATGGTAAATGCTATCGCTGCTTCCAGTCTGATGCGTATTACTAACTCCACCTTGAAATATACTACCACCTTCTTGGTAAGAACTACCTCCCTGGTAAGAGCCACCCACCTGCTGAATACTTGTACCAGTCTGCTGGCTTCCTCCTTGGTAAGAGCTGCCGGTTTGGTGAAAGCTACCCATCTGGTGGGCGTTTTCTCCAGTTTGTTGGTTACTTCCTTGGTAAGAGCCACCAGGGTAGTAGGTATTGCTTCCAGTCTGTTGGTTGCTTTCTTTATAAATGGTGGTTTTGTTCGTCTGCCTAATGGTGCTGCTGCCTGACACTTTCTCGCTAGATGATTCCCCTTTCTGCTTTTCCCAGCTCGTTGAACCCTTGTTGATGTTGTTTATCGAGCCCGACCAGTTCCCTTGACCTGGCTTATAAGGCTTTTCCTCCTTGCTGTGCGCCATAGTCGCCCCTTTTCCTTCTTCAATTTCATCTTTATTTACACGCATCAGCTATAAATTATGAGACACGATTAGATTCACCATCGACTTGTGACCAAACATACCAAACGATCAAAAAATTTGCTCTTCGTTCACAAAAAAAAAAGTCATAGAACAAACAATGAAAAGATCGACCTCCGAAGAAAAAAAAATGGAGAAAAAAACGACCAAAAAAAAAGATCGACAATAAAAAAGAAAGGAAAAAAATCGAAAAAAAATTAATTTCAAATTGGTCACGTGATATATTTTGTCCAATACGAACAATGCGATTTAAAAAAAGTTGATGTGCGAATTTAAAGAACTCTATGGGCGAATTTTGGCGAATTTTGATAAAATTGAATTTATGACGAGTGAAAGCCAAAAAAAAAAAAAGAATGAAAAAAGATCGACCGCAAAAAAGCCAGGAAAAAAAGAACGATCAAATTAATGTAACAAAACGATGAAAAAGAACGGGAAAATGGTCCAAATTGTTCGATATGTTTGCTTGTGGCCTACCAATCAAATATCAAAAAGCTCAACATCTCTACCTTTGGAAAATCAATATTTATATAGGTGCACTATTTTCAGTGCACAAAGCACTTTACTCGTATAAGCCCGTGATTACTTACTTTCAAATGCTTATAATTATAATTATTATCCTTCGACAATGTCTGGCACTGAATATTTCCAGTCATCACTGGCGCACTCAGAAGGTATAACAAGTCGTCCCCTGGAAATATAAAATCAAAACTTGAACTCTGCTATACAAAAATTTGTTCATTTTTTTCTACTGCAAATGCCTGTTTGTTTACCAGCGCTAGTTTTTGACGGCCAAGTGAAAACTACTTTAGCTTCAGACATGTCCGATGGTCCTAAATTTTTTATCGTGTAAGTGTGCCTTAAGAATGGCCCAGCGTCACCGTCAGTCTTGATTTCGTCATAGTCATACTGAGATGAATTGTAGTTCACTTCTTTGGGCTTTGATTCACTAAAACCAAATAGTCAAGCATTATTACGAGTATAAGCTTTCATTCAATTCGTAAACGTTTTTCATCGCTCAAATTTATTTTATTTCAAACTGCATATTCGAGTTATTCCAGTGTTTTCATCAATATCACTCTTCATTTATACCTATTTTCACAATTAAGTGAGCAGCTCCTTACTCCGAGAGATTTGGAAGAAAGATTTAAATAAACTATTTTTTCTTTAGAATTACTCATAGCTCTCAGGTACGTCATCATTAACGTTGATGAAAAATTTTCAATCATTCATTTCACGTCAATGTAGGCCAAATCAATGAATGATCGACTCAACTTACCCATCAATTTTTAATGTAGCATTCTCGAAAATAGGAATCCTGAAGTGAGCTGTGGTGTTAGACAAAGCGGCTACTTGTGCTATTGAGCTGTTCACCTCAAAGGAAAAATCAAATTCAGATTCAACAACTTTTGACTTAGGTTGAAGGATAACGCTAAAATTGACCTGCGAACATAAAGAAAAATGAAAAAAATATGCAAATCTATAAGTAAATAAAATGCACATAGTTGAACAAAAATATTTCTATCCTGTCATTAGATAATTTATTTTTTCATCTTCGAATGGATTTTGAAGGTTATATAAAGGTAGGAGGTGATGCTATCAACAAATACACCAGAAAAGTAGCCTTCACACATTATGAGAATGAAATAATTAGCCTAACACGAAGAAGCAAAATGGAAATTTAATTGAATATCCGACTTCTTTAACAAACACTTACATTTTTATTGGCAGGCAGCGGATTTCCAATATTGCAGTTGATGGTGATGTTGATTTCATTAGTCTTTGGTGGGAAACACTGCACGTAGGAGTTGTCTTTGGCAAAATGTTCGAATTTTGAATAATGAACACCAGCAGGGATATGCATTTTGAAGACTGACCCAAAAGAATCTTCGCCTTTATTTGCAACCGACACGTTAAATATCAGATGGTCAGAACCCAAAATAAACTGCTGGACATTTCTGTAAAATTGTTCCAAAAATAGTTCCATTTATTACTTACGACTATCTCATGACTCAAATAATAGATAGTCTTGGTTACATTGAATAAAATTATTTTGGAATACTTACGGTGTAACTCGCATATGTAATTCCGGTATACATACGTTGTCTTCGCCGCAATTGTTTTTGAAAAACATCGCATCCTGACGACGTAGAGGAGTTTCGTCGTCCATATTCAGAATAGGTCGAAGCTCGCCATCGTAAGAATACAGCGGTTCATTCAGTTTGTAACTCATCTCAGCCTCTAACGGCGTCAGCTTATCTAGGTTCGGCTGTAAAAGACAAATTTTAGCTAGTGAAAAAATAAAATTATGAGATTTATCCAGATTACTATCCTCCCCCTAGAATCCTCCCCCTAGAATCGAGAGTTAACTTATTTGACTTTTCCTAAAATCTAAACCTCAAGCGAAAGTAGGTGACTAGCGCAAGTATTATAAAATTGTGAAAAGTAAAAGCGTTAGTAAAAATCATCGAGGGTTGAGAAGTTGGATGACAATAAAGAAAATTCTGAATGGTGGAGAAATGCGGGAGCTGCGCTGCTTTAAAGAGGCCTCGAAAACAGGCCCGAATAAAATTCACGTTCACGGATAAATGTTTTAGAATACCTATCCTCTTTCCAATTGGCCTCTGCCAAGTGCAGTATGGGCACAGCGGGTAACTTTTCTGACATTTTGCAAATTTTGCTGAACAACGAAAATTCTTTGTTATACTTACATTCGATGGGACCACATATGTGACCATTTCACGACAAACTTCACCAGCTCCTCTTTGTAAACCAATATTCATATGATAGTCGCGGGTGCCTTCATTGTGAGTGAAAAACATTCGAGGATTCTGAGATTTTTTCACATCCAGTGAGATGGAAACTTGAAGATCTGATGAACAAATTTTGAGTAAGATAAGTATATGTACATAATCCGAGAGATATAATTCTTTTACTCTGGGTGCTATTGCTTTTTGCTTGTTTGTAACAATCACTTCATGTTTCAATCATCTTTTACTGATTTACATGGCTAGACAAAATCAAATTTTGAATGCAACAGCAAAGCTCACCAACTGTCTCTGCAACTCCTGTATCGGTATACCGCAAACACATTTGTAACTTGACGCAATGGCCAAAAGAACCGCTCGAGTTCAGCTTACAATTGGGTTGACTGTCAATATCGATCACTTTGTTTGACGACTTGAACTGCAGAGTGGCATCTATGTTAATTACTGGTCTAGATCTGAAACAGAGCAGGAAAGCAACAAATGAATTATTGTATCTACCTTCTTTATGAGTGCGCAAATTTCAGTAGAATTTAGAAGTTATTTACATTTTTGTACAACTACGCATGCGCACCTCAATAGTCTATAGAGTCGCTGGCATGTCCAGTACAATAAGATCTAAGCATACAATATATAAAATGTATGTTACCTGAAAAGATACACGATATCCGACTCATAAGCTCCAACAGCCAAGTCTGGATACTGATTATTGTCCATGTCGATACCACCGGAGAGCGAAAATCCAAAAGTGGTTAACGCACTTTGGCTCAGCTGTGAGATCTGTTCGGCTGAAATTTTTTGTGAGGGTTGCCTTCGAACGCCATTTTTGGATCCGTGATAAATGTAAACGGCTCCAGTAACGGATGACTTCATGCAGCCACCAATAGTACCTTCGTAAGGAGCACCAACTGCGAAATCTGTGGACAATAATAAACTATACCTACAATCATAGTTTTTACGTAAAAATCAAACTAACGCAGCTGATTTCAGTCCACGAGGGAAGTTTGAATGAGTATAACCAAAAAATTTTGGAATCTGGTAACTGACTTGAAATTTCTATAGAAACAAGTTGCAACAGTGAGATACATAGAAGTTCAGTGAGCTCATCTATTATCATTAGACTTGATTACGATGAGTTATTTTACGTAGTACATTGGCTACTTCAACTGAAGAATTTTTCAAGTGGCGATGGTAAATGATTGCACCCGCCCTGCCAATAAGCTTGATAATAAAACTGCTCCCATAATTAGTCATTTCCAAATATGAAAATTCGACACAGACGTAACTCCCTCTGAAGTGTGTTTGAAAATTAGAGTTTGAAATAATAAGCTACAATAATGATCCAGAGTCTCGCACGAGCATAACCAGAAAAAAATTATTTGGTGGACGAAACAAGAGCCATAAATGTTTGGGATGGTCCATATGAAAAATGGCATGCTGCGATTTTTTTGAGCTATGTATGCAACTGCAGGAGGAAGGAGGCTTTGGTACTTGAGACTTTCTAAGAGGAACAGCCAACTTATTTGGATGAACCTGGCCCATCCGCTTCCTCCTGGTTACGCCCTAGAAGATTACTTTTCCTTAGAGAAGTAAATAGTTTTTCAGTTCATTTTCATTCGATATTTATCTATTTTTTGATTTCAATTTTAATGATTATCTCAATTCAATGAGTTTGAAATATACTACGAGTACCAATAGCAGAAAGAAGCATGTACAATAATTGACGTCATACCTTCAAAACCATCTTTGTTGATATCGCCCAAAGCAGTCACTGATAATCCAAATCGAGATTTAGAGGACTCTCCGTCGATTATTTGGTATCTATCAAATTTTGTGTCCTGAAAAGGGACGAAGCAGACTATTTTAAAATACAACGCTCGGAAAAATATCATACACATTAAAAAGAACTAATAAAGTTAATATCGAATTAAAATGTTTCATTTCATTTGACTGTAAGAGTGAACAATGTGGTATTTAAAAATGGAAAATATTAATTATTGCCGGATTAACATCTACCAGGACTCTCTCTTCATACGATCCTAATTTTCACCTAACACACATCATTACGAGGCTTCCTCCCTTTCACCCCATACCCACAAATTTAGAAACACTATAATAAGATCAAACCTAGATGTTTATAAAAAGAAAGTAAAACCATGGTACATTTTGAATAATAAATGTAAATTACATGATCACTTCGTAAGAACAACTTCGAGAAAAAATAGACGAGTAGAACGTACGCACTCGGTATAAAAGAAAAATAAATGTAACAACAAAATACTTTACAAAAAATAGCCTGGACTTTCCTTTTCACCTTTATGGATAGGGGAGAAATCACGAGGGTAATTTTTTTTAGCAAAAGACAAAAATAATTGACGAAGAATTGGATTCAATTTTTGACAAAAACACTGAAAATTATTGAAGATACGAGCATAACTCTGAACGAACTCTCAAAGCAACCAAAAACATAACTGTGTCGAGGCAAATCGAAAAAAGAAGATGTACGATAATTTCTTATCTCTTTTTTCTGTAAAACTAGTTTTTGTATCATCTTGCCTGTATAGTATCTTTCGGGAAGCCCCGTATACATATATCACGACAATATTCTATTTTTCGAATCAATAGTCAATTAGTCAATAGAGCTCTTATAGATGCGATAAATAGACAACTCTTTTCTCAAGTTCGATTAAAAATAATATTAGCCGAGTAGAAGGAATGAAAGAGAACCAGGAATGGCAGCGTGAGGCCCTCTCGTTATTTACTACACGTTCAGTACTTATTGTAAGTCTCAAATTTGCCTACCCAGCATGCGAAATCCAAAAAGCCACAAGGTTTCAGATCCTGATAGAATATATAAACTCGGCCTTTTTCATATTCGTTCTTCGAAGAGCTGTAATTTGAGAACATCGGAGCTCCAACGATAATATCTTGACTGCCATCGCCATTAATATCGGCCACGGCCAAAGAGTATCCAAAATAGGAGCCGATCTGTTCGCCAGTAATATTTTTCACGTTGGTCAAGTTCCACGTCAATATTTGAATCTGTTGACATGACGGAATTCATTAAAAACGAAGGACCAAAGAGGAAGCATAAATCATAGAATATTTCGCGGAAGCTGTCTCTTGTTGAAAATTCAACACTCAGGCTCTCCCGTGAAAAATTTCTGGGAGTACTTGATATAAATTTTAAATTAGCATTATTGATGATACTCGTACATACTAGTAATTTCAAGTACATTTATATTTTAGATGCTTTCACACACACATAATAACATAATTATACGCCAAAATTTTGAATACAAATGATTTTCATTACACGGAAGCGAAATGAAAAAAATATAAAAACATACTCGACTGAAGTGATTATAAATCCTCAATATCAAACGTCTGACAAATAGGAACGTACCTTTCCATTTAGCATATCCCCACGAGGTGTACCAACAACGGCACCCGAAATGTTGGTGCCATAATAATTAATTGTCTCCACAGAGTAGCCCATATAGCTGTCATCTTCAGTAAGTGAACCCTCTTTTGAGGACATCAGCTCAGGTCGATTGTATTTACTTAATGAAATCAGTTGTCCTAGGAACACATTAAAATACGTGCCTTAAGGGTATGAAATAGATTACTTTCAACCCGCATTTGATCAGTCAATGGTTTACCGAATCTCGATTTTGAAAATAACCAAACAAATGGTAAGCGATAATTTGAAACGAAAGTCCTTGATATTATACTCAGAATATAATAAAAAAACTGCGAGTCAAAATTTATGAAAATTTTCAGATTGTATGATTGGCTATACTCTTTGATGGGCTGAGTTTCATAATCCATTTGAGCAAGCATGTTTCTTGTACTGAAATAATAGTGTCATGTGATCTTACTCATTAATACCGAAAAAGGTTTGCCCCGATTAATCCAGGAACTTTATTAAATTAAATAAATTAGGCCTTGAAAAATGGGCAAGCGACTCTAATAAAAAATTTCAAGTCAGTTCAAGAAACTTTGGTCCAAAGGAGTACGAAGAAACATCATATTATGTTGATTTTCAACTCGAACCCAGTTTTGACCACCTACTTTATGATTTTTCGCCTTTTTAGAATTACTGCTATCTTACCCTTGACAATCCCTTTTCTTATAGACCACATTACAACCGGCCAAAAATTTCATTAAAAATACTTTCTAATCCACTCATTCTAGTGTAGCCCCAGAAATGAAGAATGGAATCACTCTTTTTGTTCTCAAAACATTTTTTTCCAGCACTTACAGCGCCCATCACTCAGTACGGCCTTTCATATGCAATTTTTTTTTCTCCAAAAATGAACTCTAATTAAAAAATAAAACTCTGTTTTGTCACTCGCGCTGTGTTTTTAAAAAACGAACCAAACCTACTGACCGATCAAAGTGCAGGTACCTATTTTGAATTCTTTGCACTAATTCCTCCGACTATTTTCAAGTCATTTAGAGCAAAAAATGATGAATATATGTTATCCGTATCCCAAATTTGAGGCTGTAAGGTTAAAATATTATGAGATCACCGCAAATACGAATTCGGGAAATCAGCAAAGGTATGGCATCTGCATCATGATGCAGTATAAAACCGGTTAATTTTCCCATTATTATAGCTACACGGCTACACCATTTGCGAGTACTAAAATTTCTTCATTTTCTGCTTAATTTTCATGTGTCAACATCATTTGTTCTCATTGGGGGGGAGAGGTGCTAAATTTATGATATTCAAATCGAGCTAAAATCAAATTAATCATTTCATTTGAGAAATGCTAGGTGCTATAGAGTGATGCAGCCATAATAAATGCCATAGTTTAAATACAAATCGTTCAAATTTATTGGTTAATAATAAGATTCGCTCGTTTTGTATGGCAACACCTTCAAAAATGATGTGTTAACTCGCTAGCAGGCCTATCATTTTCTCAAATGGAACAGAATATATTTAAAAAAAAAAAAGGATATAACTACGTAGTCATATCTTTTTGGTGACATATCTGAACTTTCGTATATTATTACAGAAATCTTTTTCGAGTATTCAAAAATGAAAAAAAGATGTCAACACATTGAACTATGAGCTAGTGTGGGTTACTGAAACTTGGGTTTTGTTTTTTAGACATTGTTATACATAGGCTCGCAGAGGAAGTACAGAATAATACACAATATTTATACGAAACAATGTGATGGAGAAAAAAAGCACACGTGATTCAAAAACCCAACAGTCCATAAACGATTAGAAAATCCGCTCACAAGGAAAAGGAAAAACAAATATATACACGAGTATTTTTAAGATGACAAGCAACAAAAAAGCATTAAACGTAAAAAGCCAAGTGCGTCATGACTTTCAGGGCAGTATGATTGAAAACAACCTGAATCTCGAAAATTTTCTAAGAGATAAAGAGAGAAGAAAACACCGTACGTTCTTATAAATGAGATTGTACATGAAGTATAGGTACCTATGCAAATGTAATACTTGAGAATGAAATATTGAAATATTAAAAACTTGAGATTGAAAACAGTCATAATTCAGTTTTGTAACAGTTACTCCGAACACTGATGGTTTCATACCTTCAAATTGACCCAGCAAAAATAATGTCTGACAATGCATTTTCAAAATAAGTGATTTTTTGAAAGATCCCTTCAAATTCTAAGCTGCTTCCTCCACGACTAAGAACATTAACGAAGATTTTTTCCACAGTTGATGAATGACATCAACTTATTTCTATCCCTTGTACGAATTGAGAAATGAGGGAAGCAATTAATCGACAGGCTTGCTATTTTTTTATATTTTTATTCAAATAAAAACAGAGAGAGTAAATTATTCTAAAGTCTAAAGGAATATTACTGACAGATCGAGTTTACATAGAAACCTCTCTGATCTAGCTTACCTGAAATAAACAACTCAATACTTTAATTTTAGTAGGAGTTGATATTCTGTAGCTCTATCAGCACATAGATGACGTCAACTAAAACGATTTTTTTCGCATAAATTATCAAATTTTTTTTTCTGGATAAATTATTTGTATTTTCTGCAAAGTAGGACTATAATGTTCCTACAATAAATATTTTATGAGCAAAAATTTCAAGGATTTGGGCACTTTTTGCAAACATTTTTTCAATTTTATAGTTTCAGCCGGTGGTTGATAAAAACTTGGAAAACTGTCTTTCAATGGAAAAATCATTATTTCTGTTTTCAAAACCAAGCTTTCAACGAATCTTCTCGTAGGAAGGTGTATTAATACTATCAATATTTTCCATTCATTATGATCTTTCATACCGCCCCATTTACAACTATTCCGGGTAAATAGGCTTGCTGCGTCAAATATTTACCAGCTAAATAATAAATGTAATAGCAAAATTCGTATAGTATGTACAATAAAAATATAAACAAAAATTAGAAACAAAAAAAATGCACCGGTGTTAAGGCACCTTCACCGCTAAGTGTCATTAACGAGTTATGTCTTTGGAAAATTAAATTAAAAAAAAAAAAAAAAACAGAAAAAGAAAATTAAAAATGAATTAAAAGAAAATGATTAGCCAGGGTATAATGATTTTTTTTTTCTTGGAGTTTATTGTTGTTGGTTTACCTGTTTCTTCGTTAAATAACCATTTTTGATCATCAGTGAACGGTAATTTAAAATTCGTATGCATTGTGAATGCTTCACCTGCGAATGAATTTTACATCGTATATTCTGAATAATTCGATCGTGCTTATTGTTTTTTTTTTTTTTCTTTTTTTGGTTCACGTTTACACGTTTTCATAAAATCAGGAGAGAAAAATTTAAATACAATCGAGGATAATATGGCGCTCGATTGTCTGGAATTCAATTTACCATCCTTCTTTCCATCATACTAAGTAAACATTTTTATATCGGGAGCGGGAGGGGGGAAAGATTTATTTCTTACGAATAAACTCCATTAGCTAAACGCGACATGACAATCTATTAATCTTATACAGAAACGATGGAAATTTCAGGTAACGTTCAGAAAAATGACCATACTAAATCGTGCCAAATATCTTCGAGTGATTTACCTACCTCAGCTACGCAAGAATTTATAAAATCAGAACCTAACTATTCGATAAGAGTCAGGTAGAGAAGTTCTGATTAGAGCAGCTGTGAGTAAATATCACCTTCACCAGCTTAAGACTTGAACAAATATTTTTTTTAGAAACTGAAACGTCTAACGTATCTCCAAAATAATAGGAAAGGTATTCTGCTGTGTAAACTATAATTGTGGTCTTTTAAATTCGTTATATTGCAGCCTTTAGTGGCTAAAATATTCAGAAACGAGATTACGGACTGCATATTATTCCCTTAAAAATTTTAAACAACTTGACTAGGAAAGTACGTACAGCAGTCAAAAAATTAGACATTTTTTTCGTTACTAAACTTTTTTTTTTAAACACCTTTGAATCGTTTGTAACCTGTATTCTTTAAGGCTTGAAAATTAATTCTGAATTATTGACGAAGCATGGTGAAGGTGAAGAAAATCCGTCAAAGGAGTTTCAGGCATTTATTCGAGGGACAGGCTAATCAGCATTTATCACACGATTTAGAATTTCACGATCAAATAAATAAAAATACAAAAAATATGTTATTTGTGTGCCACAAAACAAAAATAAATTTCCCATCTGCCTTTATTTCAACCCTTTTTCCAAATCACCAATTAATTCATACGTGAATTCTACGCACCACAAAAAAAGCTATAATCAGCAGGCTTTTTAAGCCTACAATAAACTTTTTTTTTTTTTTTAAATAATACATAAAATATAAAAGTATAAAAACGGCTACTTATATCTACGATACTGGAAAATCCCTTACACAAAATTAAGCTACGAAATAAAATCCCTACGAACAAACACAAATTCCGTACAGAAATACACAGCACAATAAAATAATTCATATTATACTTCTTTACTACTTTCCTCCAAAAATGTAAAATACTTTTCGCCTAATTTAAATACGTATTTAAATAAATATAATTCAACACAAACATTGATCGTTGCAGAAGATCATAATAGATAAGATTTTCTATCATTTCAATCGCAAAAAAGAAAAAAAAACCAGAGGTACTTTACAATATAGTGTTCATGCGCAACAAGCAAATACAGAAAGAAAAACACACACCTATCGAATAAAAAATACCGGCTTTTTTAATAGAAATGAAAAAAGTTTGCATTTACGGTAAACAGGTAAATCAGACCGATTAGGTGTCGTTGAATTTTTCAATTCCAGAACTGATAATGCGATTTTAAAAATATAGCAGGCTGAAACCCTGCTAATGAAAAAAAAAAAGAAGTATATTTAATATAAATTTGGAAATGCAGGATGCTTTAACCTTTACGAATGCTATGCATTTATAATGTGAGATAAAAATCTGACCAAAGTATGTTAATTTCGAGTGAAAATTAAGCAAATACTTTTTCTTTTCCGATTTTATCATAATCTTTTTTAGGAAGGAAGAAACGATTGTCAAATTAATAAATAAAGAAGAGCACCTATATAGTGTGCGCGTTTCTGACAATCAACCGGTATTTTTTTCGAAACAGGCATTTGAAAAAATTTTGAACCAAAGATCCCATCAACTTTGTTGCGTAATTTCATTCGCACGTACACATAAAATATAGATATAATTATCTAGGTACGGATAATTTTTTGGAAGCGATAACAGAATCAAAGAGCGAAGACCACAAAAGCAAACACGAATGTTTTACAAAATTCTGTACTTTCAGTCTTTGTTTGTATTGTTTTTTCCTTCTCGAGAATGTAGCTCATACACAAGAAGAGGAAAGGGCAAAATTTGAAATGTGAAAAAAAATTACAGGCAAGTAGCTAGAATTTCCGTTTCCAGCTCTGCGTAATGGGACCAAAACATATGTGCGCGTACAATGTAAAGAGTTAATTACAAAAAAATTGAAATGAAAAATTGGGTTCAAAACTTACCTTGCCAGTAAAAACTTCCGACAGCTCCTAAATATATTCGGTTGGCATCCTGAAAAACAACGAACAAAATTTAATGAGCATATTCTTATTAAACTGTCAATCAAAATAAAATCAAACAGATGAAAACAAAATTCATGACAAAAATGCAGATTCTCATTTCGTACCTAATTCAAATTGAATAAAAATGATTTTAAAATTGAAAAAGAATTTCCAACTGAAAAAATACTTCGAAACTAAAATAAAAATCAATAACTAAAAATAGAAAAAGATCCGTAACAATTATTAAACTCGAAAACTCATTCACATTACCCTTCATAAAAATCAAATGGCAAAAAGACTAAGCTAAAAATATCACCACATTTATAAAATTCTTTCCAGAGCATCGCGTAATTGGAGCAATGTCCCTACGAAAGGATGAAAAAAGGATTTTAGTTTTAGTTCATGGAAATTTGTCTTGTAGAAGGTAGATTATTTATCGATGATCATCTGAGACAATGTATTAAATAATATACAGAAATTGCGCCTTCATAATTTACATTGGAATTTGAAAAAGAAGCACATTTATTCAAAATTCCTATTAGTTTTTGTGCAGCTCATTGTTTCTTGAATCGGCTTCACATTATCGACCACCAGCATTTTGAAAGATCACAATAGGGCTGAATGAATACAAAATTTCACCATAGATTACTGTCACATCAATCACCTATAGAAGACAAATGAAGTTCATTTGCCTACTGCAACTTCATAAAATAAATCTGTTAATCGTCCTAGTCACATACTTCAGCTTCTCGTTTTTATAGGATTTGTGGTTACCCGTTACAGTGTACAGACAATTATATGGGTCATCGTGATAAAATTGTTTAAAAAAAGGAGAGGGGCGACAAAGAGAGGACTACGACCTCCTGGGTCTTCAGGTTATTAATTTCGAAAGAATCGATACGATATGATGGAAAGAAATTAAAATGTACTCGTCAACGCGAATTCGTATTTTTCTTTTTAACCCATAAAAGGTAACATGTTTCATTAGGTTTGGGGAGACAAAATCAAATCATTTCATTAAAGATAACAAGTGTAAAAAATTACACTTCTGCACAATTATCAGGGGTACCAAAACACATCATTTAAAAAAAATTATTCAATTTACGTAAGTGTCACAAACCAATATTTTTCAAACAGACAAAAATTATACTGAAATTGTGGAACAAGCTTTATGTTGGACTTGAATTTTGATTTTCAAATGACATCCTCCTTCATATCCAAAAAAAAAATTATGTTTACCAGTTACAAAACTTATCTGTCGTTATAAGCAGTTCTTTGGGCAGTGGCGGATCCAGAGCTCCATTTGGGGGGGGGGAATTCAAATTTTTCAAAGCATGGTAAATTCTAAAATGGTGAGATTGTGTTTTTTTCATTATAAAGGGGGAGGGATTCAAGAAAATTGATTTTTCTTGTGGATTATTGGTCTATTTTTTTTGGATTTGGGGAAAATTTCCCCCTTCCCCTCCTTGATCCGTCACCGTCTGTGGGCAGCCAAAAGTACGATAGTTTTTCCGAAACTGAACGGATTTCGACAGTCTGTAGAAAATGGATAAATACAGCTATGGCACCAATTATTTGCGCAGATTTTCATACTTTCATTTCAAGTTTCACGCGATTTTATTTATCTGTCTTCATTTTTCGTTAGAAAATGAAAAGCCTTTAAAAATTTATTTTCAAATGTCGTATTTGAGGATGGACTGTTGGCAGATTTTTGAAAAATTTTTTTATTTTACAATAATGATGATGTTATATTTTTTCCAACCCTGGCATGGCAGCTGTATGTCAACCAGCTTGAATGAGAAAACACCACTGTCCTCTTCTCTCTCGATCTTTTCCTCAGCACAGGTGTTCTCGTAAATCAGTTCTGGACTTTACGGATACAATACGCGGGTCGAAATTAAATTAGTTAATGCTTCTAAAGGACGTGCGAAGAAGAAAAAAAACATTAGTCCTGGAGGAGATGAAAATGCTTTTGGTAGTATTATATGTCTTTAGTAGAACAACGCAGAAATAAAACGATTATAACGACGAATTGCTTTTTGTTTGGTCCTCTCCACGATGGAACTTGAAAAATAGGAAACGAAGCCTAATAAATATTCCCGAATGAAATAATGAAGACGTAACTATTTTTACTTATTAATAAATAGGATAGCGTTTCTTGACGTCTATTAAAATAAGTTAATGGTGATGAATTGGATGGGGTTATTCTTCTTGGCTCGACTTTTTCTCGAATGAAGTTGTACGTGAGAGGAGAAGGAGGAGGAGGAGGACGATAGAGGTTTAGAAAAATGAAACAATGGCCGAATTAATGCGCTCCAAAATCAAATGCCACTGCAGTATGTGGATTTAGTGCGAGTTTAATGGGTTTTCAGTAATAGGATGCCAGCCAGACCTACAAAAGGGATTGCAGGGATGTTTCCCAAAAAAGCGCATCCTTCACTTGATGAACAGAATCTTAATTTTTGTTTTGGTTTATACGACTAAATTGTCTCAATAATATGAATCTTTTCACATTACCTACTAGTGAAATAATGATCATAAGTAATGACTTACCTTAGTAATTGCAGCACCAAACCCAACTTGACACGATCCTTGTCGAGCATAACCTTGAGTGCCCTCTGTAAAAAAAAGAAGAAAACACTAATTTAGTTCAAATGGAAAATACATAACCTACTGCATGCTGGCTTTGATAAGCCTCGAATCTAACGAATACTAGTAGAATGGTTGGAAATCGAATATCGAACTATACTCGCAGTTTATTCTCAACTAAACTCAAAATGTAAGCTCAGTCGCACGAATATCACAAGGTAGCTGCTCTGCACTATACCCATTTTGCATTCTGAGTGCATCAGCTACTGCAGGTACTACCCTCTTTGTCTCCATATAGAATTTCGAATTAATGCGCACGGTTTTATAAATATATGTTATAGCCACCGAAAGACACTAAAAACGACTTGTAAAAACATATCCGCCACATCCTCCCCCAAACAAAAGGCGAGCATGACCCGCAAAGACATATGGAAGCATCATATAATTCGGTTCATATCTTTTCGACAGACAGATTTTTTTCCGGGGGGTTGGTGTGCAAGCAAGCCGCGATGCTACCTCATTTCCGTTCACCGACGAAGTCAAATCTTTGTTTTTCTACTGGGACCCTTGCCCCTCCACCCAGGATACTGTCTTTTTCAAATTATAACGCCATAAATGCGTCAGAGAAGAAAAAATAGCCTTTTAAACCCCTCGGTCCCTCCGCCGCCCAATAGATGTTACGGAAGTACGCACGACGTACGTCATGAAATAAAAATTATCGAATCGTGCGGTCAACTTTTTTTATAACCTTTTTAAAGGGAAACCCTCTAACTTATTTATGATTGGGGGTATAGCATTGGGTATAACATGGATATTATATAGCCTCAAAAATTCAGCCAGACGCGTGTAAATTTTATAAAAAGTATCGTGTACTTAAAAAATGTACATCTTTTTCGAAACCCTTACAAATGTCCTTACATTATAGCTCTACTTTTCTGTGCGAAGGGTTGTATCAATTCGGTTGTATTTCAGACAAATGCATGTACTTTTACCAAGAACATTGAATTTTCGAAACCTAATACGAAGGGCTTCTATACAACATCGAACTAGGATCAGTATGAGGGAGCACATGAAAGACTGATAATGATTTGGTTGCACAGAAAAGGATCCCCTGAGTATTAAAATGATGTCTATAGCGGGAGATCAGGTCGCCATTCTTACAAATTGAGAAAAATCTTTCAATTCAACGACAAGCAGAAGTTTCTGAAACTAAAATCTAAAACTAGACTCTTTTGAAGTTGAAATAAAATCGATCCCATCTTTCAAGTTCGAATGATTTTGACATTTTATCCAGAAAGTAATATCAATTTTTACGAACGAAAATGTACTTTTATGAGAGCTGCCTGTACCTTGTACAGTACAGTCAGATAAAACCCGAAGCGCCGATTTTTCCGATTATAAGTTTTCATTCACAGCAGCTAAAAATAAAGATCTAATGACTGGAAATCCAACTTACTCGTTCGACAAGGAGAGTACTCGTCCGATTCTTGAAACTGACTATAAGCCAAATAACAGGTACCGACAGGATCTCGGACAGCCTGAGCATTGTTAACACTTTTGAACCAATAATAACGAGGAGCACAAGCCTGAAAAAAAAAAACCACAAAGTTTAGCACAAATATACGTATAGGTACGCAATTAAATATTTAAATCGGTTGTACTGTACTCAACATAATTTGGGTTGTCTTACTCTATATACCAAGTGACTACGCAATAAAATAAATGGCCTAACCATTGACCTTTATGAAGAATGAATCATCATTTTTCGCCCATTTTCCGCTACGTAAATGTCGACATAGCGAAATACTTCGTGGCCCACTTTTCAACAGCCTTTTCAAGTACCGTATATACATAATATATTTTTGTTTGGCCTAATTTTCCAAGTGAAAGTTGAAAATTCGCCAAACATGGACAAACATGTATGTTCGGAAAGGAACGTGAGTTTATATGCTAGCGAAATTGCGTTGGTAGGTACAATACCTTTGTGGATATGCAGAGAGAACAATGGTTTTGTAAACGAGAGATGCCAAGTCGATTGACTTTATAACTAGTTTTCCAAAAAATATTTCAGTAACGAAGGCGTATTGTTTACAAATGAGTAAATAATGACAAACAAAGTAACCTATCTGTCGGTGCTCACATAAGAATCTGTAAGTAATTGATTCTTTGTTTCGGAAAAGAAATCGCATTCGTTTTGTAACTTTTACGTTCTATTCGTATCTAAAAAAAGAGATTATTAAATGCCGGGTTCACATCCAGAGGGGGCTATGCGGTGCGCAGCCCCCTTTGACCAAATCGAAGGTGGCTGTATGTGTCGCTGAGTCCCCTTTAACCAAGTCGAACCTGCATTCAGGTATGAAATAAACTGTAGGGGAGGAGAGGGAGAGTGTCTACTGAGTACCTCTAGGAATGCCCGAAGTGGACCACCCCTTATAAAAAATGCTGGCCATGGGTCAGTCATATGGTGAAAGATGAAGAAGTACGACATAGGTTGCTACAATGGATAATTAGATTGAACCATAATAGGTAGCCCGTCTCCAGTTAACGGAATTTCGGATGTGGATTAGATGAAAATAATTTTCTTAAATTTAGAACATTTTTGTACTACAAGCATTTATGTTACATAAAAAAGTGGAGAAACTTTCATTTCTCAAAGCCATGACTCATCCTTCCAACAAAACAAAAACAGAGTTCCTGATTCCGCAGAAAATTAAGAAAAAATGATTTTAAAAGGCCACCCTTTAGTGTAATGTCCAAACTGTTTGCGTGCTCACAAAATTGTAATTTATCATCTCCTCGTCCATGTTATTCGCTCTCTAGAACCGCCTGGATTATCGATCCGAAGAAATGGTTTCAGTACGAGCAAAATGCTGTCAAAATGCCTTCATCTTTTCGTTCTGGCTAAATATCAATTTGTTATACGTGGTATCTCCAAGTAATGTTCAAAAATGAGACTTTTGCGTTTTTGACTTCTAAAGAATCATAAAATTTACTTTTTGTCATCGCTAACGTTCAAATATTGGTAAAAGGAAAAAAACTCACTTCTCCACTTTGAAAGCCCTTATACCCAGACTGCGAATGCAGCAGTAAACATACAAACCGATGAAGTCGATGCCCAAGTATTAGCAAATGCCCAAATCTCAATTACCTACCATTAAAATCGACTTATTACACTCGGGTAATTTTCACATATTTTTAAAACAAGCACTTGAGCAATTTTTCAAATGAGTTTCTTAGAATGTTTAATCAAACAGAATCTCCATTAAGCATTTGGCTATTAACTGCAATTGCCCCTATACATGATAATGTTATATACACAGTAGGTCAAATCGACAACTCAAACAGGGCACAATTCAGCCTCGAATGTATAAATCTTGGAGGCAAATATAGCACCAATATAATTTCATAACCAACCCTATGGCACTAATAACTGTCAGAATACGTGGAGTTACGTATCTAGTACTTATATCGTAATAAGGAAAAAAACTCTCTGCTTCAGTTAAATGACTCTTCATTGTCAAGAACCTAATCTTTATAACGCCGACACACAGTGCTTGAAAATTTACAAGCTCAAGTAGCTGTACATCAATTATGATTCCTTTCATTGAATATCCTTCTACCTCATAAAGAGGATCTGTATTATACTTGTCAAAATTGAAATAGGTACATAATTTCAATGAAGTCATTAAAAGATGGAACATAATTTATTGATTAGGTTCCTAAAAAAATGATTTCTTCTTATTTATACGTTGACGCTCTACAGTCACGACGTAGCATATCGACCAATTACTGTATCTTAACTTTGGAAGTACTAAAAACGGGCCCAAGGACTCATTTAAGTACAGGATGGCATTTATTCAAGCAAAAACTATACATAGGAGCAAGCGCAGCTACTTTCTTGTAAGCGTTGTCACTAGATACTCATGCTTTCAAAAGTAACTCAGCCTCTCTAACTTTCAATCTGATCACGAATCTATAAGAAATGAAAATTTACCTAATCTATCTGCCAGATCAGTTGCTGAGGAAATGTTTGAAAGGAGACCTATTTCGTGTGACACGACCTCATACGAGATTCCTATTTTTGTTCCCCACCTCTCCCCTCCTTTCTTCGTATTTTCCAACATTTTACTCGACATTTTTTAAGCCGCAGCTATCTCGGTCGTTTTAGTTGAACAAAATATTATGATAATAGCGAAAAGTTTTTCCATGTTTATGCATAAAGAAGCACGTTTGTGCACTGTTTCTATGAGCTGACCAAGACAACGTTTCCCACTTTCAGAATTGTATTTTGCAAACACAGAAGTTAGCTTCCTTCTATTTTACTCGCGTAAAACATGAAGTTTACCATCCCGATGGTCACGATCGACATTTTCTCGCTACTGCTGGAATGATCTCGATATGAATATTGTTGGAAAATATTTTGATAAGTCGATACTAGTGCGTGCAAAATAGGCCATATACATATATATATATAAAGATAATTTAGCATATAAGCCCCCGAGTGGTTCTCAAAATGGCGAGTATCTAGTGTCGTCTCTATGTTATCAAACCCCTCGTAGCTGTAGGTGCAGAGGTTTAACTGATACTTTTATATTCATTTGAAAACCTGATCAAATCCAAAATCCAACCTCGAAGTATTTTTTTTGATTTTTGATAGTATTCAACATTTGTAAAAAAAAAGTTATAGGTACAAAAGCCTGATTCAGAAAGGTCTAACCTTACTGTGACCCAACTTTCGTAAAGAAATACTCACACATGCCCATACCAGACAGTTATTCCTGATTTGTGAGGTTTTCTCAAAACCACTTCTTCGGATTTCTCAAGTTTGGAAAAAACGCCTTGTGTGTTTTCCCCATATTTCCCAGCCTTCGATTCGCAAATGGTTTCAACTTTCCGACAAATGTGGAAGATATGGCAGCATCTCTGATGAGCAAGGCCACCCATTTCACATCATTCCTCTTAGATAAAATCACTTGCCGCGGCGTCAGTTATCTGCTTTGCCAATATGGCATGCACCTTTCTGCATCCTTCGTACAGTATTTTTTGAAAAAAATATACACGCAAACTGCGTAAAGAATGGAAGGGAAGAGTCGACAGGGAGGAAAATGGGGAGAAAAAAGAACGGGCTGATGCGCTCCATAAAAATCGACCAGACGAATTTCAGGCAAAGCGACAAAGAATTTGCCGCCCAGAAGAACATGCGGAAAATCGTATGGGATGATTTTTTTTTTTTTCACATGCTTCGAAGGCTGAGAGAGGTGGCTGCCGTCGAATCGAGTTACAAGAACTAATTCCATTGCCATCATAAATCGTCTTCGGTAGACTATACTCTTTGGTGCTGCGTCTAAAAACGCACCTCCATTACAAACAATGCAAAGTGCAGCCACTGCGCGATGATTCAATTTCTACATAATTTTGCATACAAACTGCTAACACGAAAGTGTTGGAAGAATTCACGACAAAAGCGAAAAGATCGGAATTTTTGCATTTGTTCCACTCAGAATAGACTACTCTAGCTCATTCTTTTGAGTTTGTTTGTACTTGCCGCCGCGAGCTTCCTATTTGTATTCTTTTGATTCGAGACTCATCCAAACAGCAGCCCATAAAGATTATTTTTCAGTCAAATAAATACTATTGTACGAGCACTTTCCCATGGGGAAAAAATTCTCCAAGCCAATCAAATTTTTCTAGCTATCTACCATTTTTTTTCACCATAAAATTCTCAAAAATCACGCATAAAACTTGACGAGAATTTCTAATACTTACTTCATTTAGACAAACAGAGACTTTTCCATCTCCACCCTTGATTCGTTAGCAAAGAAAATGATGCGGAGAAGAAAATTAAACGACTTGGTTTCTTAAAAGAAAATAAGGCTAACATCGAAGCCGACAGCACTTAATACCGTACTTGACGATTGGGCTCAATGACCATAATTCATTTCGTAAAAACTTTTGTCTTTCTCAAAAAGACGAATGAGCTCCCATTAGCGAGTCTACATTCCATTAATTTAATAACATTAAAACGTAATGACTTCATACCAGATTTTGTATATCATATATTTAACGAATTAGCAGAACCTCAAACGAGTTAAAAGGATTTTTTTATGTACTCGATGAGAGTGAGAGGAGAAAGAAGAGAGGGTGCTTTTATTTTGAGAACTAAAAGAGATCGCAGGGTAGGTAGGTAGGTACCTACAATAGAAGACGAACACCTCAGCATTACTGTGAGGAAATGCAATCGAGAATTTTTTATATTCACCATTTCCACATGGAAATGGCAAATGATGAGACAGCTAAAATATTAGACTGATGCTTATGATTACCCTTTGACGACGACATTAACTGGAAGCAACCCATTATAACGAGTACCGCAAGATTGATGACTATACTTACCAAAATCTTTCCATCTTCTCCGGAGCTGCGAACAGTTGCTCCGAGCCACTGACGAGTACGATTATCTATCGTACCCGGAGCAAAACCACCAGAATCTGAAAGCAAGAGCATATCGAATTAAAAATTACAAATAAAATCATACAAATATAGACATTATAAGATTGGGTGAAAGGAGTAACTAAGCAATTAATGATTATACTCGTAGTAGAGTCAATCTTTCACTTAAGAGTATCATATTATTACCCACCTATATTTTTATGTTGAGCCTTATTAAGTTGTATTTTGTTGAAAAATCACAAAGGCAACTATGCAATCATGACAAAATGGAAAATTTTTTACCTTCCAAGCAACTCAACAATTGTTTTGGATTTTTTTGCAATAGATAATGGTTGGATATAGGTTAGGACTAGATTTGAGTATTTTTAAATTTTTCTCTTCAATTTTTCGAGTATCAGAAATCTTGAGAAGGGTCATTTAAGTCAAAATTCAGTCCACTTTATTTTACTTGTTAAAATACAGAGAATAAATATTGATTTCAATTTTTATCTTAATTTTTACGTTCAAAATTGAACAAAAGTATGGTAGGTACTTTGAATTGAAAAAAAAAATATTGATAACTACACAAAAGATATGATCAAATATACATAGATTTGTATATTTAATTGTGTAAAGTTTGAAAAGTGTGTACCAATAAGTCTAAGACTTATTCTTTTATTAACTCTCCACAGTATATTATTTGCTATTACCATTTTTTCTACAATATAACTGCGAACGTCTTTCCTCATCAATGTAGCAATAAAATTTCAAAATAGTTATACAGGTCCATAAACGTAAGAAGGTACGAAACAGAATAAAAACATACAATGGAAATGAAAAACACTTTCAACTTAGTTATTAGTAAAAAAATTAATTAATTTTTTTTATAATACCCATTGCATAAAGAATGTAACAAACAGATAATACATCGACGAGTGAGCCTACATATATAACAGCTAAATGGGTGCAAAAAAAAGAGAAGAAATTTCTTCAACTCAACTGGTAGCCCAGTACAGTGTTCAAACCAAAGTTCACTTGACCCAAGCATTCGTACTCGTATTTTTATGACTTTGTACGCTTTTCCTTTACTCACAAAACGAATACAACCGACAAAATTCAACAATAAAAAAAATTACCGGAATGTATTTCTGACGAAGCAGAGCCATGAGGTTCTAAGATCAGGGAGACGAATGGTCTTTAGGTCAAGTTCCATACTTTTTGATATCCGAGTTAATAACAAATACTCGTATGTATTTGAAAAAACAATGAATCGAGCTTCCGTCAAACTTTTACGCGTTCACTTAATAATAATTTCTTTATTTTTGGTGAGCAACGCCTCCGAGGCGAGAAATTGAAATTGACTGAGTCAATTGATGGAATGCGAGTGTATTGCCATTATGATTGATGGCCGAAGATTGAAGTGCAATGCTCCGTCATTAAATATTTTGATGGATGCTTTTAATTAGCCGACGAGGACTTGGTACTATTTTTATAACGTTTAGCCTCGTCGAATTCAGGCCAACTTTTGTCCCATTTCCGAAAACTTTTTATTAATATTGTCGATGAATGACGTTGTTTTTTGTGCGCAAACAAGCAGAGATGATTTAATTTTGGAGAAAACAAACAGCGTTTAATAGTATCACCGGATCAAGTCCAAAACTTGACGAGTCCCAAAGAATATTATCATTATTTTTAAGCGCTAGAATGATTTTTTGGGAGTCTGATAATGCTAACTCAGCTAGAAAAGTGGGTGAAAGTTTGGTGGAACTTGACAGTTCACTAAGAGAAATGAGAAGTAATTTTCAATATTTTCATTATAGGAAGCAGGAATAATTCAAGATTTATAGCAAACATTCTGAATTTTAAAGATGAATTCTTTTTGCTTGACGTTAAGTGAAAATTTTTTGTCTGTGTGTGTGTGTGTGTGTTATCGTATGACGTCTGTCAGAACGAACCTTTTTTTTCTCCCAAATCGAGTTTAAAAATGCTTATAAATTGAGCTTTCGATCGTTCCTTTTGAGTAACACAATTTTTGTGCTAGACTTCATATTCTTTCACATCTACTGAAATGAAGAGTATAAATGAATTTGATATGGTTTTAAGGTCTGCAGATTTATTTAAAGACTGCTCTTTTGACACGCAAACCAGTACTCAATCGACTGACTTGAGGTTGAACTAATTTATTGAAATGTTACCAGAACAAGGTGAATTTTTATAAAATGAGTGCCCAGCTGTCAACCAAATATGAGTACGCTTTCTGTATGAGAGAATGGTCAAACTACAAGAAGAGAACATGAGAGGCATCTCCGATAAATTCAAAAAGAATAGCCTATGCCCATTGATAGATTATCGGCCAATACGATTATGAAAAGCAAATCTTTCTTTTTTCTTCTTTCGATTATTTTTATGCGGTAATTGGTTTCAACATTGGTGGTCATTACGTCAAGTTAAATGGCTTCCTGCAGCGAAAAGTTTTAAAACCGTTGGTAAAATACATGCGGGCTGCATGCATAAAGTATGTATAGAAGCGTTTGAAATAATTCCAATTCCGATAGCCTCGATTTTGAAGAAGAACGAGCGCCAGTGTTTGGTCTGCAAATAATAATTATTGAAAGTTGTTGATCAAACGAAGCAAATCGATTATCGAACGCTGCCTGATAAATCCCTGTTCCGTTAAGATCCGATTGCCTTTTATGGCCCAAGTACGCATAACCGCATTGCACGGTATAGCATAGGTACACAGTACACTCTACACACTTGTATGTGCATTGTATACTAAATTAATCAAAGAAACTGGAAAGGTGGTCAGCCGGTTATATTTACTGTGGTTATCATCGATCAAATAGATTCCACGTCTTTCAAGACGTGTTTGAGAATTATTAGCCTATCTCCACTTTGAAGACGAGAACTGCAATAATTTTCAACAGTTCACGCTGAAACGATGCTTCAAAATGCTTAAAATTTCAATTTCACGAGCAAGAGATCAAGGGGTTTCTTCAAAAGACACAAATACTTGATTTTTTTTCTGAAAACGCTGACTCGACAAAAATACGATAAATATTTATCGGACTGCATGGAGGTCATTATGTGCAATTACTTATACACCCTATGTGCCTTTTTCAATCGCATATTACAGCGCTGCCAAATAACAAAAACTTAAATAAAACCCTTTTTCGTAGATAAAAATACCTATCATTTTAAGCAACGAGTATTATTAATATACGATCAATTTTCTTAGCCAGTTTCATAGAAATGGAGATAAAAAAATCAAGACAGCCAGTTTTTTCAATGGAAATTTTTCTGAACTTGAATATTTTTTCTAATCGTTGCAAACACAATAATAATCACTTGTAATAATATTCGATCAAAAATACTTCTTTAGTTTTTTGAAAATTTCACTTTTTGCAAATTGGCATCACTGTAATTGAAGTTAAAAGTTCGCACTTTACTGGAAAGAGTACTCTATTTACATTTTCTCATTGAATACGGAGATTTTTTGTTTTGTTTTTGTTTTTATTTTTTCGAGGCAGGTATAGCTTAAACATTTTTTGCCCAGATACAATTTTGTAAAAATTATTAGTACTTGGAACAAAAATTTTAAAAAACCCAATTAAGAAATGGAACTAGAATTTTCAAATTAATTTACTTTATACAGCTACATACAATGCTTCACTGTAAAATGGTAAGGCAAACATAGTTACAAACTACACTTTGATTAGCAAAAAAGGGTTTCGAACTTCTTCTAATCAATTTTCACTTGACGTCACATTTTTGTGAACGATGTTAACGCTTCTAGTAGCTCCTTCAATTCCCACGATAGTATCAGGGTAGTTGCATGAAATCCCCTTTGCAGAGTTTTATTTGAATCAGTGTTTTCAGGCTTTTGAAACGGTTCCCTTATTAGAACAATATAATTAATACTCTCGGAGCAATGTATCGGTAGATTGTCATGTAAACCATCCCGATGGGCAAAAAATGAGAAAATGATCCGTAAAATGAGAATTTTATCCGTTGTCAGTCCGTTTTTATTTTCGATCATCGGATCTGAAAATTTGCAGTTATTTTTGTCATCTTGATTAATTTTCCAAATCCGTTTGTAAAACGGATTTCCTGATTATAATCAGTGATAATTTTTTGGCAATTTTTCTAAATCCGTTTGTAAAACGGTTTCACGGATTATAACCCGGGCCAACAAATATGATAAAACAGCTTTCACGGAAAATAATCCGGACTCATTTCCGGCAAGACTGATTACAATCCGTTCGAAATCCGTTTTAGAAGCCGGAAAACAGGAAAATTCCGGGTTATAATCCAGAAACGGATTATAACCCGGAATAAAACGGATCCGTTTTCAAAATATTTTGCCCATAGGGATACTGAAAAATAAAAAGTAAAATGACTTCCACAAAACAACTATGTAACTCAAGTGCATTACTGTCAAGCCGGCTACACACTATTCCATTTTTCCTGTTTCCAGTTTCGTGTTTCCTTGTTTCCCCCTGTTTTCACGATAGTGTGTAGACGTTTTTCGCCGATAAATGTTTCGTGGAAACAAGCTTTTTCGTGTTTCGTCATCTTTTTCGCCAAGAGCGGTTTTTTGACGAAACACAAAGGGTTTTTTCGTGGAAAAAGTTTTTTTCCACATATAGTGTGGAGCGTTTCGCCTTTATTTCGCCTTGTTTCGTCCTTTTCACCCTGTTTCGCTGGTCTTTCTCCACTGGTCGACTTGAATACTTTCTTTTTGGAATTGCATCTCATGCCGGCATGAGGTGTTTTGTGCGACTTCCCGATGGGCAAAAAATGAGAAAATGATCCGCAAAATGAGAATTTTATCCGTTGTCAGTCCGTTTTTATTTTCGACCATCGGATCTTAAAATTTGCAGATATTTTTGTCATCTTGATTATTTTTCCAAATCCGTTTGTAAAATGGATTTCCTGATTATAATCGGTGATAATTTTTGGGCAATTTTTCTAAATCCGTTTGTAAAACGGTTTCACGGATTATAACCCGGGCCAACAAATATCATAAAACAGCCTTCACGGAAAATAATCCGGACTCATTTCCGGCAAGACTGATTACAATTCGTTCGAAATCCATTTTAGAAGCCGGAAAACAGGAAAATTCCGGGTTATAATCCAGAAACGGATTATAACCCGGAATAAAACGGATTCGTTTTCAAAATGTTTGCCCATAGGGTTGAAGCATTGAGAATACTCTCAACACCCTGAAAACCACATCCAGCAGTCAACACTCTGTTTCCTCAACTGAAAAGATGGAAAATGGTAATTGGTGAAACAGTATTGAGGAAACATGAAACAGAGTGAAACAAGAATAGTGAGGACA
Source organism: Parthenolecanium corni (assembly GCA_038050395.1). NCBI lineage: Eukaryota > Metazoa > Arthropoda > Insecta > Hemiptera > Coccidae > Parthenolecanium > Parthenolecanium corni. The sequence continues at coordinate 667,354 of JBBCAQ010000016.1, forward strand.
GCCCTGTTTCATCAATTTAGAGGAAACAGGAAACAGATTTTGGAAACAGTTGGAAACAAGGAAACAGCGAAACAGGAAAATGGAAACAGGAAAAATGGAATAGTGTGTAGCCGGCTTCACATACAACTACCATCTGTTTCTCAACTAACTACTAAGGAAAGATATCATACTAGAAAATACGCATTATTTCATCTCGACTATTTGAAGCTTTTTAATGCACACTGATGATAAAGCTCCATCCATAAGACAGCTACATTTACTGGATCATATGCCCCATGCTGGTAGACAGGCTTCTCGGGCAGGTGACCAACTGCGATAGCGGCTACTCGCTCTCTTGTCCACGATGTCCGGTGCCTACGTTAACAATTCCAGTTCGAAACAAGTCAATTATTGATTCTTGGTCAGTAGCTTCGTATTTTTTGTCGTCGTCGTCCCCGGACGTGTGCCTTCAAATGCTCCGAATCCGGTGCACTTTTTCTCTCTGCACTGCCCTTACATCTCTCTGTCTTACTTTAATCAACTCATGAGTATTTATGGCAGAATTTTTTCAAGTGGTTTACTTTTTTGCTGTACCTACGAGTATATAATAATGTCAGTAGATACAAGTATACGTTTGCTCGATTTACAACGCACTTCGAAGGGAAAATGAGGTTTTCAAAGATGAGAGGCGGGTGGAAAATTGTGGAAGTCTTCAGTCATGGCTGGTCGTCGTTGTCGTCGTCGTCGTCGTGATATCGTACTCAATTTCCAAGTCCGAATAGAGTTACTGCATTCTTGTTTGAGACTGTGCAAGAATTCTGCTAAAAGTAACGTATCAGTACACATTCATAACCGCATCCACGTATGTGCACTGCAATATTACATGCAAGTCGCGTATATATGAGATGCATCGCCAGTTGCAGTTTTTTAATTTTTTCATGCACTTTATTTTTCTCTCTACGAGTATCTTTTTTCTTTTTTTTTTTTTGTAATATTTATTCGTTTCTTTCGATATATGTGTACATGTACCGTGTAAACGTGTATCGTACGAAGCATTTTTTCCGACCATTTTTTCTCCTTGTAGCTCCTCGTCCCTCTACTCACCTATTTGTCGAGAAATGAAGGGCATATCATTGTCGCGTCGACTATGAAACTCTGTGTTTGTGCGCGCGAGAGAGAAAGGGAAATGAGGAAAACTAGAAAGCAAGCCACAAAATGAAAGAGAGACAGGAGGGCACAGAAAGCGAGGGACAATAGTGACTGGATGAGGTATACGAGAGTGAGATAGACGAATGCATAAGGCGGCAATGAATGCGAATATAAATTGTTCGCCGAAGGACGAAGGGTATGAGGAGCTTAAATGTGGAAGGTAGGGACAAGGAGGAAAGAAAAGTTCCGCGAGTCGGTAGTAAAGTTGATAAATGCAATTGTCCTTTTATAGTATACCGCAGTCCGCTATTTTTTTAATGCATTGCAAATGCGCTGCTGCTGTCGCAGTAACGTCGTCTTGAGGCTATGAACATTGTTTGTAATGCTAACACGAAAAAAAGCGAACAATATAAGACGTATAAAAGAGACGACCAATAAATTAATCTGTGTACGAGTCGAAGTTGTAGTTACACGTATGTGTTCCATTTTGTAGCAAAAAGATAGACATTAGTCGCAAGACAAGCGTGTTTGAGATACCCCTTAAACGAGAAGGTCACTTTCTTGTGGCACAGGAACGAGGAACTCAATTTGCGACCCACATACCAACTGGTTGCCGGCAAATGATGACAATCAAGTTACAGGCTCATAGGCTGAATTACTTTGTAACTCGAGTTCGATGAAAATTCGAAAAAACAGACTGAGTTCGAGTTTATCTGTCAATTCATCGGAATACTATCTTCATTTAATTTTCTCAATAGCAACTTCTCGCTTCTGTATGTGAAGATGAGAGTTGGTTGAGGGGTTGCGAAGGAGAATTAAAATTTACAATTTAACGAGTTATACATCCTAACATTTACACATTTATTATGAACTATGATGGAATGAAAAAATTTCAAGTTACGAATACTTTTTCTTTTTATATCAACGATATCTATACTTTTTCACGGACGTAGGGCATAAACGACGAAACCCCCGCCCTGCCATGGATAAAGCCACCCACGCTTTGCAGCAGTACTTCAATACGTATCTCTCACAGTCAGAAGAATAATCTCATACATATACGGAGCCACTATAACAGATCTGGCCAATTTGTTTCCCCGCTTCTCTTATTTACAATTTGACTCTTCGACGTTCATTGTCACAATTGTGGTGCGGTGGTCGCTTCTCTACAGCATTGGCTACTCTCGTTCTTACAGGCATGTGTGCCCAATTGTCGTGGGATTATGATCGGTTTTCCTCGTACATTCGCTTTTCAATTTAATATAGAAACGAACAATTATACCAAGAAACCGAAATGATGAAATCGAAACGCATAGTACACTACACACCGAGAGTTAGGTCGATTGTAATCGTTAAATGACACCCACAACTCCATCTTTTCTCCTTTTTTCCTCTTCTCTTCCTCGAACCAGTTGCTTTTCGATATACATACCTACTTAAATCTAAGCAGTAACCAGCCTACATGTCCTCATATCCACTACGTACAGACAGAGAAGGCGAACTTGTGAAATACACGTTTAAATAATCCGTTTAATTTAGAATTCGTAACGCATCGAAAACTAATTCGCCGTTTCATGCGTTCGGAAGAACTGGTTGCCACAAATCCGTCATCTTCGATGTCCTCGAGCTAAAATGTACATTCGATGTCTATTTACCGAATCAATCTGTATTGCAGAAACAAGATCGAAGAGTCTTTTATAATCGACTGTCTCGTTGCTATACCCTGGACGAGGTGCGTACGCAGTACGAGTCAATTTTTCTGATCAACTTAAACAATTTTTCTCTTCACTCCTTCTCTTCCTAGCAGACCCGGGCGACCAGAGGACACCGAAGAGTGAAAACTTTGTTAACTCCCTCAACAATAATTGTAGGCGCTGGCTAGATTTTAAGAAGATAAAGTCGAAATTATGGTACAAAATAACATCACACATTTTATTTATTTACATTTATGTCCCCCAAACAGATACTCGAAGGCCCTAATCATGAGGAGGGACAGGTGTACATAAATTTATTACTTATAATTTCAATTTTTTTTTTTTTTTCAATCTAGATAAAGCTCAAGTAAAAATTGGGCTATTCGGTATAATTACATGTATTCTAATTAAAATTTAAAATTTCCAAGTTCTCTTTCTCGAATTGATGAATTTTTTAGCAAACATATTTTTCAAGTTATGAATTTTCCACCTAGCCTGATACAAAATTTTTCCAATGAACGAATTCCTCATCAAACAACACGATTAGATGTAGGTACCATATTTTTGGAAAATGGTACGAAAAATCTAATTTAATTATCTTTCAACGATAGCTACACAACCCTAGAAAATTATTTCTACATTTTCACAGTTCATTCACCATCCGGCCACAGCAGGTAAATTCATTTCCGTTCCTTCACGAACTAGTTATGAATTAATTTAACACCGCCTAAATGATGAATTACAGTGTTTTAGAGACAGTAGCAGCCGCATATTCTCCATCACTTACCGCTGGAAGTACAGCATGCTGTGTGCCTCGAATTGTATGCTAATTTAAAAGTAAAAAAAAGCGCAGCTACGCGCTACAGCTTTCATACGCACCTCATGGGCTCATATCGCATTCCACTGCGGTATATTTCGTTTTTTGGCTCGTTAGCAAATGCCGAGAAAGAATAAAAATGGATATCGATTCAAAGTTTTCCATAAATAGCTGTATAACTATTATTTATATTCGAAAAATCAATGAGTTCTGCGATGATTTATGCTTGCATATTCGTATTTGTTGATTTTTTCAATGTTGAAAATGACAGGCTATAAATTTGGCATTGCTGTGGTCATTATTTCGAATGGGTTAATATTTTTCCTTCGACAAACACTATTTTAATTTCTTAAAAAATTTCATTACAGCGATTGCAAGCGTCTTATTTCTATCAAAAAATAGATGCATTTTTATTTTCAGAAATGATGAGAGTCTACACGTAAGCCTTAGGAAAGTTTACACTTCGTTACCTGAATTTTCACTTCACGATGCACTATTCACACTAATTGTAAGAAACGTAACGTGTGAGAAATAAATTACGAGACAACCGAATTTAAAAGAATCATTTTTGAAGAGGGGTTATGCACAACTCAAAGTACAATTTTCCAGTCATCATCAATTTTTTATTTTACTGAATATCTCCCTTTAAAGTTTTCATACTTCTATTTCAACTTAGTATAGACCGGAGAATTTGGAGAAAAAAAAAATTGTAAACCACTCAAAACTTTTGGACTTGTCTCCCTATGAAAAATCACAGATGACAGTTTAAAATAACGAGTATTATTGTTGTTCCGGAGAATATTGAATTAATAATGAGTTGGGATAATCAAGGGCTATAGTTCTGAAAAAGCTGGCCAATCGGCACTCTCGTCAATTTTTTCTAAGAAAATAGGAACCAGGAAAAAATAATCGAATTCTGACTTATCTAATCCCTTCCCCGACAACAATTTAATTATTTTCATATGAGCGGAGATAATTTTGTCGGGATATAGCAGTTCTTGGACTTAGACCGGCGATATTTGAATTAGCAAGTAGAGAAAAAAAAGTAAAAATTCATAACACTGAGAATTCCTTATTTCAGTAAATGGAGAAAGAAATAATTTTAAATTAATGGATTCTGCTAGCTGCTAATATTAATCTAGTTTCCATAACTTATATTAAAGATTGGTCCTTCAACTTAATTAGTATTTTTTTTCTCTGTAATCATCACACGACAGAAGGTTTTTTTCTCAAGAAATTGGGCTTTCCCAAGCCGTAGCTACAGGAATAATTAGAGTACGAAATGCTTCAGAAAATAATTAAAATTAGGTACTACATTCTCAACCTAAATTCCTCTATCACAATCATTCCACCTTTTAAAATCCAAGTTTTCTTTTAAAAATATACTCGTAAAGGTATCTCACGTCATCAAGATTTCTGTTGTTCCATCGACCTGGTGGGTCGTTTAGATATCAGAGACCATGGGCTGCAACTTAATAATCTATAAAGCACCCTAAAATTTCAATTTGCCATCCGACACCTGTTTTGACCACGGTTGCAGGTTCTCGCCTCAAAATAGTTGTAAAGCGGAACCTTTATGTCGAAATTTGTATTCTCGTGTCTCTCGAAAAGGAAGAAACCCCCTTTCCCCTGGCTAATACATGTGCATAAATTGTTTAAGCTGGAATTTCTATCGCGACAGTCCACTATAAGCATCCAGTATATCCATTGTATAAAAGTTACGTTCATCTTTGTACCACGTACCGACGCTAAATGGTGCGTTTACTGGAGAATTAAAAAAAAAAAAAAAAAACTTTCAATCTAAGAAAACAAGTATTTCGTTTCGTTTTCTTTAAATGGCAAATTGTCTGCGAAATGAAGAATTATCCGAGCATTTCTTGGATATCGAAAAAAAAAAAGGGTAAAAAAGTAACTTGAAAAAAAAAAAAAAAAAACGCTACATTCCTAATTTGTCGTCTATCGCTATTTGCTGCTAAGAAATATATTTGTTCTCGATTGTATTGTAATTTGAGATGAAATTCGAAGATACTGCTCGATAGCATACCAGATCACAATCACACAGTATCGCTTATATGTCAGTTTATTTTCCCCAATACATCAAATAAGCGCATTTCAGGACAAATTAAACCGGAAACTTTGGTAATAAAATAAATAAAAAAAACAAATTAAATTAAATAGCCGCCACTTCCATTTTAAGGTTGATTGGTGCAGAATTTTCTCACAACTATGTGAACAAAAAAGAAAACTACTGTAAAATAAGTAACTTGAAAATCGGAGTACTTAATAAAATGAAAAATAAATTTTAAAATGAATTTTGGCGACAAATTCGTCGAAATACTCGTAGTTCATTTTTTCTCCAGCAATCGCAATTTATTCAATTTTTTCGTTTTCAAATTTTCCTTACCCTCGACTCGCACTTGTACAGTATACGACAATCGCAACAAAATATCATTCATTGAGTGCCTACGAAGGTACAGTAGGCAACAAGCCATTCAACTGACGTTATTCTCAACAAATTAGAAAGATTTATCACATTTACAGAACTTTATAGAACATCATTCCTAATTTAATAATAATTATGGGATGCATAATGTATTACAACAATTCAAAACTTGTGGGGTCAATGGCCCACATTATGAAAGTATTGAGAATAAAATTGTTAACTATTCACAATCTGATGAAAACACATTACATGACAATAACACGTTCCACGGAAAAGGATCAAAGAAAATTTTCGTACATACTGCAATTAGGAAAATTTATTCATGTACTAACGATATAATTATCATCTTTCGCATCCAATGAAAAATTCAATATTCTGAGCACATAGAATTTTCTCTTTTTACTCTCGTTTCTAGGAATGTTTCGTTCTTATTTGAGGGACGGGGCCTCATTTTTTATTTTTTACGAATTTTGCCCAGCCGAAAATCGGAAGAAAGGAAAATGATTAGCTCTTCTTTAATTTTGGATAGAAAATCAGAATTCTGGGGAGACTAATTTTGTCTCTTGAAATTGATCGTGAAATGTACAATGTACGTATCATTCGTGATACTTCTCTTGGAAAAGAGTCACAACAACTAATTTATAACCAAGACATCTGATAATTATTATATCAGCTCCCCTTCCCACACTCCACCACAGATTACGCGTATCCGTCCAGAGAGTAAGGTCTCCAGAAATCTCAAATTTTATTGAATCAACCGAGTCAATCTGAGGTAAGACGACAGCTAAATGGAATTTCTAGTCTGAAACAATCATACCTACGCATGGTCATAAATTCCAACTGAATTTTTGGACGCTATCATCGATACTTTTTGAACGTGGTCGTGAACACGAATAACCATAGAGAAAACAGGTTCAGAATGGAGCACCAGTTGCAAAAAATAAAAAACACACACACAATCCCATTTTTTTCGTTTATGGAATTTTATAGTATGAGAAAGTTATAGAACGTCAGAAGATTGTAGGTGAACATTTTTTATATTTTTTGTTGTTTTTCTTCTCTCATTTCTTTACCCATATGGAAGTAGGTGGGTGCGAATTCTTTCCAACATCTGTAAAGCCTTAACAACCAAAGATCATTTTCAGGGCGGAAATGCGAAAAAGAAACCTTCGTATTATGTGTGCAACTTGTGAAGGAACGAATATGACGTGTTCATCCCCGAAAATAAGTCTATGCTACTGTGCAGAAGATTAAGGGTGTGTAGGTACTTACCGTGGAAGGTGATCAGACGACAAGAGTCATTGCGATCGGTGTCACAGTAGTAGACGGCGCCACCTCGGTAGTCCTTCGTATGTTTTCCACTCATATCAGCCGCTTCTGGTGCACCGATGACCATCCTGAAACACAAATTTTCAACATAATTTACTAATTAGAATTGCGGTACAAGAAATGCTTTTCAAAACAAGGAAAACCAATACTAAATTTGACGTTCAAAGAAATACTGTACCTACATAAACCGTAATACTAAAGTGCAATAAAATAACTTAAATTAAATCACAATTCTACTCATTTTCTCGCACAATTCTTCGTTTTCTTATGAACGAATTTGTGGAATAAACAAGATCAGAACCGCATAACATATAACCATTTCAAACTAAGATACAGCAAGATTATGTTACTAATGTATATGTCTTTTTAGCTGTGAGGATTTTTTAATTGTTTACAAACCATGAACTGAATATTCGGCCACACCGCAATCGCGCCATCTCACCCGTCAAATTATTTACACCGAAAAAATTACGTAGGAACTCTGCGAGTGGAACAAAAACCGGTGCCGTGCCTTCCATACTCACTCTCGAAGAAAGAAATTAATTAATTAACACCTTCTAGCGATAGTTCAGCTCGTTTACACACCATCAACTTTTGTTCGCTATAGTTGAATAAACAAAAATTTGCTAATCGTATTCCTATAGATACTGTTGTCGAATGTTCGACACCAATATCACTATATTAATGTAACTTATACAGGTAGACCTAGACCTAGACCCGTCGCAGGAATCGGCATCCAGAATGTACTGTTTCGAATGACTTCATGGAGTTTTGGTTCTTGAGTAAAACAACGTAACTTGAAATGGTACCTCAAGATGATTCTGGAAGATATACGATAGCTTGTATCCAGTGATACTCATGTCCCTCATACACTGAAAATCAGTAAAGGATTCTATTTGTATAGCCTATATAAAGCTCTCCTCGAGGTTTAATCATAGTGCTATTGTAACAAATACAATATGTATTAGAAAGTAGAGAGAGGTATTGACATTCCAATAAAAAGGTTTATAAAGCGAGTAGAAATTTGACACAGTGACAGTTCCGTGGGTGGCTCCACATTTGAGCAACTTTTCTATTACCTGTAATATTGTGGTGCTTCTGTACGGTCTTTACAATAAGAATACAAAAGTTTGACGTTATTCTACTAATTCAGTTCTTTTTTTGATCAAATCTAGTGCCTAAGGGGGGCTACATCTTCCCCAGCTCTCTTGAATGCGTCACTGATATAACAAAATCTGCAGATTCTGACATGAAAAAAAGTTTAGTTTCACAGTCCTTCCATTCTCCATCTCACTGTGATCATACTACCCAAGTTCATCTTGACTTTTCGATTTCAAATAATTTTCATCATTCAAGTTTGTGAACATTATTATGATTTGCTGTAGAAAGAGCAGCAGTCTAATTTGGACTATTCTCCTCCGCAGAGCATTCATTCTGAAATTCTTCGATTCTGATAAAAGGAAAACCTGTCCTAATCGATGTAAACGGATCCATTAAACACCCACCATAAATATCAGCTTACAATATTAAGCGCAGATAGATCACGGAGGTGGTTTACGAAAAGAGAATGCTAGAACACTTATTACCCCGGCGCGAATAAATCAATTTTTTTATTGGCTTTGTACTCATCATTTAGAAACGTTTTCTCCACATTTGAGAAATAAGTATACGATTAAATAGTAAACGAGAGAAAGAAAAAAAGAGTTTAAGAGAGTTAACTAGGGAGAGAGACCAGAAGAGAGTGCGAAGGCCTCACAATGCACATACAGCACCACATGCACCGGAAACGATTCCCATAATTCTGGAATTGAGACGTATAATTGCTTGGGCAGTATTCGATATCCACTGATTCCATTTGTTGGACCCCCTCTGGGGTCAACGTATGTCCACGCATTGACGTACCAAATGCAACATGTTTCAAATACAAGGTGTTCCATAAAAATGGATTCTCTTGACTAAAAGCAGCCAGATAAGACGAAAAAATAAAAGAAAGATGGATGTGGCCTCCTTGGATGAAAGTACATTTAGCGCTTACACTCTAAACAATATTCATCCAAAGAGCAGTCGTTGATCAACCAACAAAGAATATAAAAAAAACATCAAGTATAACGTACTTCTTGTACAATAAAATTGATGGAAAAAAATTGGCAAAAATCTCTCAACAAAGGATGTTATTCCAATCTTTCCAAAAGAATTTGTTGTGGAATTACTCGCCTATCTATTGTTCACTGAAAATTAACCTTTCAATTCTAACGAGACACCCTGCGATTAAATTATATCAGCTATACATTCAGAGCTTCAGATAATGCTTGAAGAATGTCGAGAGAAATGCAAAAATTACGACCTGTGACACCTTTCCTTTTTACTTTTCTAAATGCACGATGCAGTTCACGTACACTGCTCCGGTATAATTCATTGATGCGCAAATACTGCACGACTGCAGTAATGCGAGATGCAAAGGAGAAGAAAAAGGCCAACAAGGACAACAAAAAAAAAAATCAACAACACCAGCACAAAATGAGAAAAAAGATCACACGCACCTCGATTAAAATATCAAGCTAGGACGTCACAATGTACACCTTTTTGTGGTGTACATACGAATTATGTTCTTCCCTCTTCAAGATGATAATATACTCGTAAGATAAACGATAAAAAATTAAAATACAACTCGCATACGATCTTTGACACTCTTTTGAGGGTGGCACAGGAGCGGGCCAGGGGTGCGGATGCCGCTGTCGGTGACAATAATCGTGAATAAAATATTCGTCGCACGAAATTGCCAAAGAAAAGAAACTGGAAGGTATACCTACCTATGGTAAAACAAACACAAATCTTCAAAAACGAATGAAATATAACACAAACCCCATGCTAACGATAATAAAAACTAAAATAATAAATTAAATGAGAAAATCGTGGATTTATCTATAGAAAATGTATGCGAAGATTTTGAAAACTGAGAAAATCAAGATCGGGGTAACTTATAAGTAGATACTAGATACCAGCATTTCACTTCTCACTCATTAACTTCGACTGCACATATTATGAACCCTCTGAAAGAAGAACTGTGTCATGCCATTAGCTTGTAATCAAAACATAAAATGTTCGGAAAGTTAACTTTTCAAAAAAGGCAATAGAACTATTTTTGCTCTACGTATACCAATTTTTTTGTAAAATGTCTCAAATCAAAGATATCATCCTATATAAGCTTCACAGTTATTCACATCGATTAAAATTTGCTCCTATTCCATGGCTAAAAATGGCTAAAAAGGTAAAACGGAAACAGAAAATGATTATTGGAGGATGATCAGATAGCCAAGAAATGAGAAACTAAAAATAAGATACGAGAAATGGATTCCTGGTTGTATTTTATGCAAGAAATCATGTTGAATTCGGAATGATGTAGCCTCAAATCCGCGAGCAATTGGGCCAGTTTATAAATCATAAACTACAAAATGGAAGAAGAGTTCTGTACATTTTTGTATTCAGACTAAATACTCGTACGACCAAATTTTATGCCATCTAGGTGAGACTTCACGAAACCCCTTCCCCTCAGAAGATTTCATTTCACTCATAAATATTTCAAATTACCTCATAACGTTCCTTCACCAACAAATTGTAATGCAAAAATGAAATGACGAGAATCAAACGATCAGTGAAAAGAGCACACTTTACACAAATCGAAAATATCAATATAAGAGACTACAATTCCATGACAGTTTATCTAAGTACAAGTCAGGTTGATTTTTACTAATACCCAGAGCTCCCGAATCATGTACATACACCCAAAGCCAACAGCTGGTAAACATCGTGACGTCACAAGGACGACCGTCACTGCACCTCCTAATATGGCGAACTCAAAGCGACCACCGCGTTTACATAACCACGCGACTTGCGACTTTACTCGTCCATTTCTCGGATGAAAAACGCACCCACACAACACACACTCTCGAAATAATATTTTTTCTTGGCTACCAATATATTAGACGAAAAACACGTACTAATATCTCGTGTTTATAGTAAACGAGTACCGGCAGTTCTTCGTCAGACTTCTCTGGAGCTCGACTGATTTAGAGGAACAAAAATGAGAAAAAATTATTTCATTGAGAAAAAAAATTTTGAAAATACTAACGGAAATAAGTGGGCGACTTTTTGAGGTCATGTATACAAATTTATACTATTCGTACCCAGTCGATGTCACCCTGAATTGAATTCAGGCAAGATGAAACAAAAAAAAAAAAAAAAAAAAAAAAGGTTTTTATAAAAATCACTTGAGGAGTTATGTTGCACAGCGTAGCAAGAACAATTTTTTTTTAACTGTGACTTCAGTATTATTTGAACAGAGACAATTTAAGATTTACTGTTCGAGTAAATATTCTCTATTAGAATTTGTAGAACTTTTTACCATCTTAGATAGTATATTTTACTATTTTTGTGGTGATTTCTACCTACTATAAATCTTGAATTATCCCACTTTTCTCATACACGGAGTACAAATTACTATAGATTTTTTTCAAAGTTGCTTGGACCCATAAGGATTAATATGTATCAGCAAAAGACGTTTCGATTCAAATGTAGACTAATGGCTGCCTCTAAATGTGTAATCATCAACGCGACTTTTTTTTTTTTTTTGGTCCAAAAGAAAGAAGCTCAATGCACCTGCATAACAATGCTTGATAATAATGATGTTTATAGTAAGATACAAAATAAATAATTTCGGAAGCTCATTCGTTCAAGTACAGAAGCAAAGACAAGTTTAAATTTTTTATTACTAGTAATCTCCTCAATCGCTGAATCAATTAATTCATACTATCCAGAACACTCAATTTAATAACAATTCAGCAGCCAAATCACTCAAATTAATTGTTAACTTGATTTTTTTCTTGTCTTCTTCAATTCAAGTAATATATTTTTGTATGACCCGTCCGACCGAAAGGACAGATTTTTCATCCTATTTAGGTACTACCTACATAAATAGTGCTATAATTTTTTTATTTATTACGAACGGAAAATACCACCATACCGCCCTATTTTCAAGTTGGAAAACCGCAAATTATCGAGACAAATGTGTAGCGGGATTTTTTGTTTTACGCACCTGTATATTTCTGTTTGCCATTGATTATAGTAGATTACACGATTGGCGCGGAAAGTAAGCGATTACCGAGTGCCGTTATTTGCTTGAGGTAATCGCGATTACTTTTCAAACTAATCGTGTATACTATTTTAATTTATTACGAACGGAAACCGCCCTATTTTCGAGTTGGAAAACCGCAAATTATCATGATAAACGAATTAATCAACGGCAAACAGAAATATACAGGTGCGGAAAATACAAAATCCCACTTCTGATAATTTGTGGTTTTCCAACCCGAAAATAGGGTGGTATGTTGGTATTTTCCGTACGTAATACATAAATTAAATTCGTTTATCTTGATAATTTACTGTTTTCCAACTCAAAAATAGGGTGGCTTCCGTTCGTAATAAATTTTAATTTATTACGTACGGAAAATACCACCATACCGCCCTATTTTCGGGTTGGAAAACCGCAAATTATCAGAAGCGGGATTTTTTGCTTTCCGCGGCGGGATTTTTTGCTTTCCACGGCAGGATTTTTTGTTTTCCGCACCTTTATATTTCTGTTTGCCGTTGATTAATTCGTTTATCATGATAATTTGCGGTTTTCCAACTCGAAAATAGGGCGGTTTCCGTTTGTAATAAATTAAAATAGTATACACGATTAGTTTGGAAAGTAATCGCGATTATCTCATGCAAATAACGGCACTCGGCTTCGCCTCGCGCCGTAAACATTGCACTCGATAATCGCTTACTTTCCGCACCAATCGTGTAATCTACTAAAAATAGTATACACGATCAGTTTGAAAAGTAATCGCGATTACCTCGTGCCGTAAACATTGCACTCGATAAGCACTAACAGCTATACGTAAGGTGCAGCATGGACACATTGATGAGCCACTACCTGTTATCTGGACACGTGTCAATAATGACTGATTCTTGTTGGCTCATATGGTCTTCCCCATTTGATATTGATCTGGTAAATATACAGATAACTCACGATTTATTAGCAAAATTTTCTCTTTATTCATACTACTTAATTACTTATAATTATAGATTAGGTGGAAGTTTGAACTGCGAAACACATTTTGAATAAAAGTAGCGATAAGGAATAGGTTCACAATTTCTGAGATAGATAAAAAAAATTAGCATAAATAGAAGAAACTACTTTTACAAGTTGATAGGTAGTATTAAAATTTAGTATTATAGACTATAAAATAAAGAAAATCATGCGAAGTCGTTTGCATGTACAAGCATTTATTGTAAGCTATAACTTCATATAATATAATTACCCAATGGGCAAAATATTTTGAAAACGGATCCGTTTTATTCCGGGTTATAATCCGTTTCTGGATTATAACCCGGAATTTTCCTGTTTTCCGGCTTCTAAAACGGATTTCGAACTGATTGTAATCAGTCTTGCCGGAAATGAGTCCGGATTATTTTCCGTGAAGGCTGTTTTATCATATTTGTTGGCCCGGGTTATAATCCGTGAAACCGTTTTACAAGCGGATTTAGAAAAATTGCCCAAAAATTATCACTGATTATAATCAGGAAATCCGTTTTACAAACGGATTTGGAAAATTAATCAAGATGACAAAAATAACTGCAAATTTTCAGATCCGATGATCGAAAATAAAAACGGACTGACAACGGATAAAATTCTCATTTTGCGGATCATTTTCTCATTTTTTGCCCATCGGGTACCTACAGGTTATCGTTTATTACGAAATAAGAAATCATTTCGTCTTTTTAGTTCATCATTTCAAGTGATAAGGGTAGTATCAAAATAACAGGTTTCACTATATGGGTAAAGCCCAACTGAAAGCTAGAAATTCAAGTCCTCGTAATCGAATTTTCATTTTATTTTTATAGCAGATTATTTCCGGTCAAGATTAACGTACATTTTCATGGTCGACCGTGTTTTTACCGGCTTTTAAAAATAATGTGAAATAGGAGAAGCGTCAGCACTGAATGCCCACTATCTTCATAATTATCACGAAATTACACATTATATTTTTTATTGGCTCAACTTACGATAAGTACGCACTCATTAATCGTATATGTTCAACAAATTTCTCATTACTGGCATCTTATCCATTGATAACACTTTAAAATCCACTTATTCTTTGATCTTTTTTTATTTATTATTATTATTATCATTAAAAATAAGAACCGTACACGAAACGAACGAAAGATTCAATAGAAAAAGACATATCCGGTCCGAATATCATCATTTTACTTTTCAACTTCACGCACTTCAAATTCTTTTAGTTGAGTACAAAATTTGGGCGTGATTTAAATTGAAATAATTCACTCACTACCCTTGGCTAGACCTTCAGTAAAACTGACTTCACTAGAACTACCTAATTTCTGTTAAATGTTTGCTGATGATGATAAGGAGGGGGAATTTATATGATTAGGATAGCTTATTCTGATTTTTTTTCTTGTTCTGCTCAGCATTTCTCGATTATCGCAAGACAAGCCTTGATCATAAAGGTTTTAAATATTCCAACATCTTTAGCGGATACTCTAACGAAATTTTATCCAGTCAAGTTCTTATCATTTTTTTGCATTATTATGGAAAGTATACTTGGCCACTTGAGTAACTTGAAAAACACAATGATGTCACATACGTCTTTACACTATTTCAGTGACACACAAAGATAAGGGAACCAATTCACAGAACACTACTCTGCACTCTATAGCAAATGATTTATTTCTTTTTCATGACCATGCCATAAGAGTGTTAGCTTTTTCATCGTTAGTTAATCTTTTACAACGAATTATACTTTTTTATTTTCTGATGAATGAAAATTTTCTTCATATTTTTGTGTGATTTCCAGACACTACCATTACTTTATCAACTAGTTACACTGACCAGAGTAAGATTTACTCCCCTTGCCCAAGTCTTTCTTAGTCTTAATTCCAGTATATTTCTCAGTCTGAGAAAAATTTTGTTATTCTACAATTACTGATTTACAACGTCAGTGCTTCAAATCACTAGACCATCACCTAAAGAATTTTTTCCTAAAAATTTGAAAAAATTTTCGCGATACTCATTTAAATTGACTGAAAACAAACTATGACGGCTGTGACAAACATGTTCAAAGAGGTTATCAATTATAGGTAGGCATAGTTCTGAAAGTCTATCTAACATTCCCACCGTGTATTGTTGTCATCCATTTAAACGCTGAATTTTCTGCTCCTTATAAGAAAAAAACAGTTGACTGGCACTTCGAGCGGAAAATTCTCGTGTCAAACAAGATTTTAAGACACCAGCACCCAACTACTGAAGGCTGAAACTATGCCACTGTCGGAGGGGTGGATCATGGATGGAGGCTAAATTCTAAAAACAAAACCCACTCAACCGTATCCGAGTTACTTGTTGGCATTAAGTTAACGTTTTGATGGATGAATGATTTTTCGTAAAGTCTAATACATCTATACTAGTGTATCCTCTAACCCATGCACAGCCGCAACTCCTACGATATAAGTTACCCAGTTAAGCATAATATACAGGATAGAAAGGAGGAGGGCGAAAAAAGGAAGAAGATACCATCAATGTACAGGCAATGTCTGTAGAAAAAAATAAGAAAAAAATGTACCATCTGACAGCAATAAAAATAAGGGTAGTTAAGAAAAATACGTTTATGATTTAAAAGGGTTCGAGGTTGGAATAATTGACAACCACGGCGTGAAGGGAAACGATAGGAAGAAATAAAAAACGAGAAAAATAGATAAGGCGGAAAATACGGGGGTGAGGTGAATCCGAATCCGAAAACCAGTCTTCATGGGGTGAAGCAAGATATTTAGATTTTCAAAATAACTTTTCGTTAAAATGTTGTGAATAATTATTTAAAATAAAGATTTGGGATATGGCACGTTACTACGAGTATAATTTTGAAAAGGTCGTAGCAAGAGCTTCTCAAAAAATCAGAAAACGAACAAAGATCAGAGGCGACGTACTCATCCATCATGGTAGAGGACCAAAACCTCAATTTAATAATTTTAGTAATTTAACCAACTGAACTCACGCAGATCTATGAGTGGCAGCAGAGCTACCGGTATCATCTTCAAAACAATTTCCAAACATTCGATTAAGCTGAAACTTTTTTCTGCACATTTCTGTAATAATCTTCAAAAAATTTGTCTGAAAAATTCCGACTCGAATTAAAATTTTTTCAAATTTTAGTTGATTTTCTCACGGCAGCACTGGACAGGATGAAAATATCGCATAATCCGGGGAAAATAAATACGACTTTAAGATGGGTATATTCTGTCACTCAATTAGATAGGTGACCATTACTCTTCCCCTCCAAATATTTCAGGAAAAAGTTGAATACAGCAATAGTACTCAGCAATAATCTTCTATTCCGAACAGGTGGGTTTGAGCCTGATTTACTGTATAAAACAAATGCTTTTTAAAAGTTCTCGCCCACCAAGCCCCGCTAGAAAAAAAAGCCTACCCAAGATCGGACCTTGGTCAAATACTCATTCTTTATGTAATCTATCTATGAATAGAAAACCATCATTATTGCTCAAGATTATAATGCCCTCCTCTCATTTCAATACAAAACAGAATTCTAGGATAGACAGTCAGCTAAGAAGGCCTATTTGAATTATTGCAATAATGACTATAGTCGCTATAGTCGCTAGCTGCGATTCGCAGATCCAATCAGTTTTCATAAATTACCAATTCAATTCTTCCAACAAGATATACGCGCAGGTATAGTTATAGAACGTCCATCAACGGTAGGCACATTAATAACGCGTTCATTGAAATGAGCTGACAGATAATTCGCAACGTAAATTAAAAGGATGCCAGCGAGTGACTGACTCCTTTATTGGATGCGTATTATGGACTCGGGAAAGGTACAGAGACAGACGCACGTGCATTTTATGGGAACGTCGTCGTGTTCGCCTTTCATGCAACCGGTTCTATGCGCACACTCTGCGCAAAGCATGTCGTAAATGTCGTCGAAGGTCGTTATAATTGCGATTTCGGTAAGCGTTTTTGAAAATTATTTCAAATCGAATGGTGGCGTTTAGGTGGGCTCGCAATGAACGTTATAAAATGGGACCATAAATATTAACTCGGCAGAAGCGACGAAAAATAAAATTTTTTTACAGCCGAACTACTTGGCCAGTAACACTCGAGTATTGAATTTGAGTCAACTAATCAAGCGAAGTGATTGTAAACGTCCCCAGTAAACATTAAAGATGACAAACTTTACTAAATGGGTGGCAGAGATGTTAAAATACGCTCAAACAGACCACAATAATGGATTCCATAAACTTGTACGGTAGGATTTGACATGAACTGGAGGAAAAGTTTCTCTTCTATTCGCAGAAGTATAAGACTTTCCCATAGTGAATATTCAACCTCAATAGGTCAATAAACATTTTTTCATCGCCACACTGAATGAAAAGAATAGAATTGCCTTATTATAGCATAGTAACTTCTCAAATCTCTGATATGAAAATTATCATTTATAGTAGAAATTATTACAAGAATGATAAAATATACCAACACTAAGATGACTACAAATACTAACAATAAGAATGTAAGAATATGTGAACACATTCTTAAATAGCCACAGTTTCTGTCTGTGTTGAAGCACTCGCTGATATAGTGAGTTGCAGAGTTCTCTCATATATATACCAGATTTAGATTATATTCATCTGTTGATTGATTTTAAGAATAGAAAGATGATAGATGTGTTTGCATGATTCTTCATTATTTTCTAAGAATCTTACAAATCAATCAACACATGCCAAGCTAGTGGGATGATCTTGAGGAAGATGGAATGCCAAGATTGGTAAACGATCAGCTCAAGGCTTTCCCTGGTGCGGTAGAATCCTCTCGAAAATGGGGATGTAAGAATATGTGAACACATTCTTAAATAGCCACAGTTTCTGTCTGTGTTGAAGCACTCGCTGATATAGTGAGTTGCAGAGTTCTCTCATATATATACCAGATTTAGATTATATTTGTCTGTTGATTGATTTTAAGAATAGAAAGATGATAGATGTGTTTGCATGATTCTTCATTATTTTCTAAGAATCTTACAAGAATATAATTATACGATAAATCTTGAATAGTCCATGTTTTCCTGTAAAAAATTGTAAAAATTACTACTCATTTCTTTCAGCGATGAATAATGACACTTGCGAGATTCTTCTTATAAATACTCAGAAATGAAACCTTCGTCCTCACATGACTTTATAACAATCATTATAAGCGTTAAGCTACGCGTAAATGCTCAGAAGCATTTGCCCCTGGCAACCCTATCCTCGCCAATAATAGCTATAACCACTAACCAACAGTACTACTACCTCCGATGCCACCCAATGGCACAAAAAAAATTATAAAATACGTTTCCACTTTCGATGAGCGCTTTACAGATGCCACCATGAGTTAATTTTCCAGTAGACGAATGCACAAATAATTCAAATGCGGGCAAAATGACAGATGATCGTACTTTGCTCGAGTTAAAAATTAATTTTACCCACTGACCTTGTGAAAATTTGTTACGTACGATCGACTTCTGTAACTATACCGATTGTGACAAGCTGATGGATGATTCAATTAAAAGAGTTGTACTTTTTATTTTGGTCAACAGGAATCAGCCATATGTAGCAAGTTGTTCATTCTAGAAAGCACTTCTGCCACACACAGTAAAAGAAGAAAGAGTTTCCTATTCAGACTGTTTTTCAAAATGATTGAAAACGTCAATAGAAATTGAATTGGCTTGAAATTTTCAACATTAATAATATAAACGACTCTTTTTTCCTCCTTTTTTTCATAAGTCATATAATTATATTTTTTTCAGTATTCTTTATATAGCCGTGAAATTGTGAGACTGATAATTTTCTGTAGGTTTTTCCCCTATATGAATCAGCTTGAATTCACCGTTTTTACTTTCTAAATATCATCTTTTAAAATTCCATTTTCCCGCTGGCTTAATTCCACCTCTCTCAACCCCAATATTTATGTTTTCATTCAATCATCTACGGCGATAAACATCGAAATATACATGTATGACCTAGATAATGAACTTTTCATAACACTTTCAATAACTTTTGATTTTACAATAAACCTAGACTACAGCTTATAGTTATTGCTTAGCGTGCCTGAAATATTCGATTACGTTATAAGAATCACAGGTAATTTCTTTTACATTCCTCTAATCTCCGAGGAAATTACACTTCGAAAAACCATTTTAAGGTTCGAAGTTTACGGAAATCGTAAATTTTCCTTCGAATATTTCCAATTACAGGGTGTGGTCTTCGCATTTCCTTCCAAGTTCCTCAATCTGTACGAGAAGAAAAAAACACCACGCCAATAAACGATTTGGGTCGTCGAAGCTCTTCCATTTATTTAGGGCACGTCTCGGCTAACCTTTTAATTAGAAAGAAAGAAAAACAAAAAGCTGCGCCAGACAAAGAAGCAGTGATAGACAGGGCGACAAAAAAAAACAAAGGTGAAAATCAAAGTGAAAAATAATTTCTTTAGACGCCTTCCTTTTCCTCGCCAGCGCACCTTTTCTTATACCCACTTAAAGGTAAAAGTCATCGATTTTCTTCGCTCCTCTATAGACAAACAATACTTCTAGCATCGGATATTGTTAATTTTGCGAATGAACCATAAAAACTGATGCGGCACATAAAGTTCAAGGTAGCCCACGAGAAAACTAAACGGTACTTATTACTATATGGCTTTTTTTTTTTTTTACTACGATTTTGAAATGGTGAATTTTAGAGGCACACGCTAATTACACCTTTATGAAAATTACCTAATCAAATCGCGTATTGTCTGCATAAATATTTTAATAACCCGGTATGAATAGCCGACAGAGGAGAGTAGGAGAGTACGTGCGGTGTTGAAGAGGCTGCGTCTTGTAGTATTTGCATGATATGTACACTGCATGTGTGTATGCAGACCTTATAATAACCATCAACAGAATGTACATATAATATTGCTTGAGGAAAACAACCTGGAACGTTTATGTGCTCGATGGGCTCGGTATAATCTACACCTACGATTCGAATATTGCATAAATGATAATTCGGAAGAGAGAAACGGAGAGTAAGTGTGATTTATAGAATGACTGGTGAGACAGAGAGAACCAACATTTCGTCTGTGGGTGACTGACAGATCCTCGAGGAGGTTTTTGCTCGTACATATTATAGAACACAGATATTTCAACAATTCTTGTAATAATCTCGACTGTAAAATAAGGTTCCTATAATGCATTCCAAACATTCAAGGAGCCTTGAAAAAAGAAATAGTCGCACTAGTATGGTCGGAAAAATTCAACGTATAAGTCCCAAAGGTCTGCAGAGGAGAAGAAAAACTTGAAGCTCGTATTAAATTATAAATCAACGCCCCTCAAACAGCTATTTTCAGCTTAAATGTAGTGATGGCCTGATGGGTCAAGTATCGTAGTATTTGGCAGATGTCGGTGCTATAAAACTGCCAATAGGACACAATCATTTAGCAGCTCACCACAAGAATAATCTTAAATGACAAGGTGACATTGTATGACACGAGTCAGTGGTTCTCAAAATATTGGTCCTTGGAGAAGTCCATCTCAAAATTTCAAGTTGCGTCATATATGACGCCATGATGCCATCTGGTACTTGTACTGTCACTTTGTGGGAGATTAGTCTTAGTAGCTACCCTTTAGTGGAATTGATGCACTGAAGTGCAAGTAATGCCTTTGGTGTAGTTATGTTGGAATTGGACGCACTGTGTGAAAGTCAATATACCTACGTGGTTACACTGTGAGAAGGTGGAGCTACGTAGATGCGTGAGTCTTTTGAGCTTTACAGAGTTGGTGCGTACTTCTCTGTACCAGTTCACCAGTGCAGTCAGTCTCTCTACTACAAGGCCTTGAGTAGGTACTTCTAACAGTACACTAGCTAGCTAATAGAGACATGGGCCATAGCACAGAAGCTCTAATAAAAGTTATTCAGTCTAAATACAGTTTTGTTATTTTTGACTAAGTACATAACCAAAAGTGAGTTTAATTGGATTCGGGGTTCGTGTGAGACGCCCCAATCCAACAAGTTATATAATAGGAAATTTACTATGAAAATATGAAAAAACCAGTAGCGTCGCGTGATAATAATTTTTGGGTGTTCAACTGAGGCTCAACTGCAAAAATTAAACCCTTCTTTCTCCTCCTATTTCCTCCTCCCCTCCCCTCTAAAAAATGATGAAAATTTAAAAAAAAGAGAGGAAAATATAAAATTGAAAAAAGAAGAGGAAACGCCAAGCTATGATAAAATGTGAAAAAAGTACTGACGTTTAAATACCCACACATACTCACACTCCATCTTCAGCTGCTAACAAAAATTGAAGGAAGGAGAAAAATAAGAAATGTAAGAATATGTTCATATACACTGACTGAACACCCTGCCATATACTATTAACAAGAACTCCTCTTTCCTCTTGATATAATTTCTGCTCATTGCAGTTATGTCAAAGTGTTCAACCGGATTTTGAGGAAAATTCTTCCTTATAATACAATTATTGGATTATGTAAAAAATGCTTCCTCAATATTCCGATCCTTACCATAGTTTAATTTCACTGCGGATTTTGAGGAAAAAACTTCCTCGAAATCCAGGATTTTTTAGGAAAAAAATTCCTTGAAATCCCAATTGGTAAAAATCACAATAAATTAGTTTTACCCAACATTTCTGGATTCAAAATATGAAAAAAAAAACAACACATTGCACTGCAGAACAATTTGTGATAAGATATTATTACACTGCTTTTACTTAACAAAAGGATTAACTTATCTTATCATCCATTTTTTGTATGTATTTTCTTCACTAATTAACTAAGAAGTCACCTTTGAACAGATAAATTGCATCAGTTGGTAAAAAAGTAACCTTTCTGTAACTTTGAAAATTATTGCAATAATGCACTATTGCACTCATACATATATTTTCTCAGTAAAAAGATCATTGTTTTAACCTTTTCAACTTCAAAAGAAGGAGAAATTTAAAAAAAAATACTACATCAGTCTCTGATAAATTTCATTTCAGTATATTCAATTTATTATGTTGAACTTCAAACCAAGGATTTTCTGTCGTCTTAAATAAAAATTTATTACGTTGAATTTTCTGTCCCAACACCATCTAATATATGCCATATGCTTACAAAATACACATAATTTATTCATCACCATAATCACAGACAAAATTTCTTTTTGAATTTGATTGGGTGTGCAGTGAACACCTTGCACACCCAGAGCAGACGCCACTGGAAAAAACTGATATTTCAATACCAAAATACTACCTTGTCCACCCTGAATTTTGGAAAACAAATTATATGGGTGTAATGTAGACTGGATAAGCTATCATCAGTGAAAATTTCAACTTGTAGACTCCATAGGGTAAAAAGCTTAAAAATTCCAGCTAGAGTTACTGGAAAACTACTATAGGTGGAACCGCAAAATTTTGCTGGTAGATAGAGCTCATAGAGGACTAACTACCATAAAAATTTCAAATCAAATGAAGAATTATGAAGAAAGTTATGGGCAAAAAACCTTCAAAATGGCCAAATCACATTTTCACTCCCCAGGGGGCAACCAGTTGAGGTGGGGGGCTGAAATTTGGGTTGAATTAGTTTTTCATCATTGTCAACTTGACCCCCAAGTTTCAGGTTGAAATTCAAAAAAGGTCATTTCACCTATCTTATCCTGCTAGACCCTTTGAAACGATGTAGTTTCACAAATTTTTGAGCTAGGAGGCTCCGGTTGGTCTCATTTGATGGTAAATTTCATATAGGACTTTGACACGGTGTACTCAACTATTATCATCTAACTGACCAAGTGGTCCCTTTTGCTTGACAATGCCCCATTCAGTGATGAGAAATTGACTTCTTGTTCGATGTAATTTACTAAGTACTTGTTGTCTTAATATGATGGCCCAATATAAAGGACATTTATGCACGAAATTTTGAATATTTTAATTGAAACAATCGAATACATACTCGTACAATTCTATTGATTTTCCTTTTCCTTTCTGGTTATCTCATCAAAATAAGTATGAAGCCAACTATATTTTTAAAAAAATCCTTTTTTTCGGAACCCCTAACGATTTCGCTGGCGTGCAATTTTTTTTAACTTGTAACTTTTCAAGGGTCAAGAGTACTTTACTTTTAAAGGTGTGCCAGCATGCACCTGCAACATCAACAGTAGTTCAAACAAAATTATTTTTGACCAAATTTCACAGTATATTCAGTCATTTTCTGCTCAACATGCCCAAAATTGCTAGCTGGTAGACGGCTGTACGAGGGGCTTTTTTAAATTGAGACCTCATAAGCTATTATTCACGTCATCTCGACGCTTCTTTCTCCGCCAACGCCGCGTATATTTTCTGGTTTTTCACAAATACAAACTCATTCGTTCTCAATTAGTACCCGAAACCGTGTACCACCAAGTACATGCATGCCTAGGGATACCAAGCATAACGAATGATATTTATAGAGTGCGTGCGTTCGTCTCCTCTCGTAATGCCCCTCAAATGCTCTCTCCATCGTGAAGCCATTAACGGCGAGACTAGAAACTCACATAGCGCATAAATCTCGAAGGTAAAAGGTGATATTTGGAGTGCATCTGCCGAAAAAGAAAAGAAAAAAAAAAAAAAAAAGAGCAAAAGAAAAAATAGCAGCAGCTTTGGAGAAGCAATCGCGGCGGCAGTGTACGGTATATTAATCCTCAAAAGTTAAATTTACACAAATTCTCCAACCCATTTTGACGTTGTTTCATGCACATTCGACAACAGGCTGTCGAGTTTAAACGCAGTCATAAATGGTTTATGGAAGTAGCTTTATACGCGAATGAATCACCATCTCAATGCGTTGTTTTACTTTGGCACCCACATTTAATATTTTTGGTCATGCAGCGGAGTTACGGTATGACGCCATCTATTACTAATGAAAATTTTTTTTTAAATTATGGAATTTCGAAGAATACATACTGCGCTTATACGTATTATCGAATCGCACGTCATAGTAATGCAATTCATTACTTCTCCACCTTTGTAGAAAAACACTCGTACATCGCAAACACAGTGGTTTTTTTTTAATGCTTCCTCTTCCGTCGTAAAATCGTCAGCGAGACAGCCAGAAGGGGGTGGTGGTTCATTTCTAAAATAACAAATTCTATTTTCATACCGCACACAGCTCAAACTACCATACTATTCGCCTCGCGCACGAAATAAAATGACTTTGCTTGTTCGCTGATTTGGACACTTTCAGAAGACGCATACAACACGAGCGAATAACGGAGTAAAGTCACTGGCACGCTTTTGAAAGAGTGGTAAAGCTTGTCATCAAGCCAAAGGGAGCTAGATGCTCGAGTTGAGGGATGCACATTACGTTCGAGTTCGAGAAAAGTATCCCACAAAATGGTATAACTCACTATGTATGAACATAGGTACTTATTATATTTACGGTGTATGCAACAAGTTGCACACAATTGGTCCATAAATGAGCCAATTTACCGATGAACGGGTGAGGGGGAGGGGGGTTGAAGGAAATAAATGAAATAATCGAATGCTTAGCAATTGTCGATTGGCATACGTATCGGGGGTGCGAAACCACAGTTTCGTTCGATAGACTAAAGTTAAGCAGCCATATTCAGTGGC
Source organism: Parthenolecanium corni (assembly GCA_038050395.1). Taxonomy (NCBI): domain Eukaryota; kingdom Metazoa; phylum Arthropoda; class Insecta; order Hemiptera; family Coccidae; genus Parthenolecanium; species Parthenolecanium corni. The sequence continues at coordinate 692,502 of JBBCAQ010000016.1, forward strand.
TCAGTTGGATGGCTGACCGTTTCTCTAGTCAACATTTTCTGCTGCTATTCTCAATATTGAATATAAGCAGACGGTAACATTCGAGTTGATGACCAGCAATGATAATTAGCCAAGAAGTAGAGTCCAGAATATTCGGTCGAGTCCCTCCATTTTTCCTCTCCAACTGATTTTATATTTTGTTTCATTTCCATTAACGTTTTTCTTCCAAAAATCCAATTTTCAGGCGACGTACTAAATTAGACTAAACAAGTACGTCTGTATCCATTTTGTTCGATTTAGAGAACCTTACATCAACTCATAATATTACGACATTATAGGTAGGTACCTACTAGGTACCATATTGTGATTATTTTTTCTCGACGATCGTTAAAATACTCGTTCCAGACACGTAAAGTGGTCTTCTATTAGAGGAAATAAAACAAATATTGAATGCGATAGTAGTCGAGTACTATAGGTAAAACACTATTAAACAAAAACCGTACGCGGTCACGTATCAATTTAAATGCAACAATTTCATTACTAGATATGTGTCATGAAACTTTTCTAGGGGCCCGAGTTAGTGCGTATTTTCCATGCGAGATTTGCATGAACCATTTAGTCTACCTTTGCAATATTTCGAAGAAAGTTTACTGATGTTTTGTTGCGTGTGTAAGTTCAGAGTTCAATTATAATATGGGTATGGGTAGAGTCGAGATTTGACATCATCTCTATTTTCATGGTAAATATCAACCCTAGATACATATTACTTTATGCCTCTTAAAGTTTGAATTGGTTATTAAATTAAGAGTATAGATATATCCTTATTGGGAGAAAGTAAATTGCACACAAAAACGTGTAATTTGCACACCTATGTAATCTGCGCACAATAAGAAGAAGAGTAATTTGCACACGTATGTAATTAGCACACAAATAATGCAGATGTAAATTGCACACATATTAAGACATAAAGGAACACATTGGGCGCATGTAAATTGCACACACACCAGTGCTGCTCCGCAGCATGAGTTGTTAATTGGAACTACATATTTTTTTCTCTTCTAAAATTATAACAGGTAAAGATGAATGTCCACTCACAACTTTCCTCAGACTCAACCGATTTGAGTGGTCAAAAGCTCAAATGAAAGGTCTTGATGCACTGAGTGTTCTTAAAGCAAAAAAAAATTCCTTGGCTCAATTAGAACCTGAGATATTGATGTTGGAGTAATGGAAAAGCTTGGAAAAAACATAAATTTTGAGTATAATTTGAGTAAGGTCAGAGTTGAGTGAATTCCAATGCGTGATGACATATCTACACATAAATACCTTTCATTTAAAAATTTTTTCAAGAAAAAAATAAACGTCATTCTCATTAGTAGGGAGGTGTTTATCAATGACAATACATACGCGTGTGCAAATTACTCTTTTTCTTATCGTGTGCAGATTACATAGTTGTGTAAATTATCTACCACTAGGATTCATCAAACTTCTCAAAGTTCAATTTCTGTCATTGAAAATAAAAAACATTACAGACCTTCGGTAAAATAATTCAAATAAAATAAACAGAAATACTGATCACTGGTGAAGAGGGTAAGCTAAGTATATGTATAAACGTCGTTTCATTTTAACCATCAATAAAACTCTAATGAAGAAGATTTTACAGATCCATACGTATGGAGAAAAAAAAAATGAAGTCAACTTTATAAGTTCGTTATTCAATTTAGTCTCTCATATATTGGGTCTACGAGGAATCTCTTATATTAAATAATAAACACTTCCATTGCAACTGTTTTTTTCTCTCTCATTTATTCTTTTCATATACGTTTAATCACCTTTGTGTTGAATGACACTCGTGTTCCTCAATCACGAAACTGTTTTTCATTGTCACGTGAAAAGGAGAAGTGAATGAGTATCTAATATACGTCGTCTACCTCTCTCTTTCTTTCTGTCATGTCTATATGCAGTCTTCCAACTATACGTGGCAGCACTTTTTGCTTCTGTTTATGGTTACGATGCGGTTTTTTCGGTTTATTTTATTCCGTCTCACACATATGAATTCGAATTTGACTGCCTATACTTGAGATGAGCAAAGGAATCCAAGTACGAGTATATTTGGAGCGAATATACAAATCTCAGCGATGCAATCGTTTGGAAATGTTTCCTAAATACACATGTACGCCTAGGCTTGGCTGGCGTGTATATGTATTCGTTCAAATACCAACTCTGATTGATGCGTCGGTGAAAGAAATGAAAGATGAGGGGGCTGGGGAGGGACTGAGGGGGACGTTGCAAGAGTGTTTATTAATTCGGGCACGATCGGGAGCACGCTTGTCTGGCACTGGGTGCACTGCACACGTTTATAAAGTTTTCGATTATTTGTGCGCGCATTATGCCTTATGGATGACTACGAGGTCTGCCGAAGTGCCAAGCAGTCTTTTTTATGAGAAACAGAAAGTTCGAACACTTCAAATCGTAATCACAATATTAACACAACCGGCTATCCACTCGTTTACACTTTCAACGATACCTAGGTGACCCTACAAACGACTGATAAGGCTGAAATTTTGACGGTATTTAAATACGAGACTCACGCGGCTATAGCTGACTGAAAAAATTCTCCAGCCACTGGGCAAAAGTGCCCAGCTGACTGGAAAAATTCTTCAACCATTTTGCATAAGTGCCGAGTTGACTGGAAAACTATTTCTCAACAACTGACTGGCAAAAGTGCCAAATCAATTGGAAAAATTCTCCATCCTATTGGCAGAAGTGCCTAGCTGACAGGAAATATATCCCAGCTGACTATAGAGAAAGTTCCAAGTCAACTAGAGAAATATTTCAACTGACTGGAAAATTTACTCAGCTAACGAAAATTTTCCTGGCCGTTGACAAAGTTTTCCACTTGAATGGCAAAATTTCCTGGCTGACTGGAAAAATTTTCCCCGACTGACGAAAGTACCTAGTCGGCTGGAAAAGTATATTATGCTGTTTAGTTGAATTGACCTAATTCTGGTAGAATTTTGAAATCAAGTTTTTAGGTTTTTAAACCAATCTTCTGATCATTCCAGTACACTAGACCTGCATTAGAAAAATTATAATAATATATATCTTCGGACACCCTGCGCAATGACGAATTTCCTGACATTTAATCCGTTACTCGGAACCTGGAATTCGTGATTCTCTTCCCCTTTATGCTACCATTGATTACTTTGTATCAATGAACAGAACAATTTTAATTGATCGTTAAAAGCTTTTTTCTGCGGGTCTTTTGGTGTTTCGGTACAATTCTTTTTCACACAATAACGATCGATTATACCGAGAATCGAAGTAAATTTACGAGTAAGACGCCAAGCCGATAAAAAGTGCTTACAAGACCTAAAACAAGAAAAAATAAAAAACACACCAAGAAAATCGTGGTCTCTTTCTCACTTTGAAATCAACCAACTACTATAGATTACAAAAACAGTTTTTTTTTTAAATCAACTATTTCAAAAGCTAACTCACTTAGCCATAGTACAGTTACATATCAACTACCAGTTTCCAGAAATGCAGTCTTCCCTGTATTCTGTCTTCATTTCTTTTTTCTTCCAGCCCTAAGTCTGTCACTCTCTCTCTTTCTTTCCCTTTTTTCTAGTGTTTCGAACGTAAACATTCAGTTTCTGTATTAAACGACTTCTGTTTACAACATTATAAACAGAAAAGAAAAAATGATTCCTCATCGAAACTCGATATTCTTCTTACCTAAAAATGCGTGGCGGTGATGATTTTTCTTAACACCCAGCGGACCGACACACATCTGCGATCAATCTTGGATTTTTCCAATTCCTCCTCTAGTACGTGTATCAAGGCCTGTATTGAAATCTTTCGGTTTTTTGCCGCTAAACACGATTTCTTTTCATCGAAGAAAATCTTTTCAAATCGTCACGTTCGTATAAATGCAGCCTATTGTTTTTCGGGGGGGTGTAAAAGAGAAACAAAACCACCCGTCAAAAACAGAACAATTGAGAAGGGTCGCAGGTCGAATTTCAGACTTTGATTAGCCTTTTATATGGACTCACTTTCAAATCTTTCTTCCACCGACGTCCATCCGTCGATGAATTCTGAACTGTAGATTAAAACACATGGCATTTGAAAAAGTCGACCACATGCTGAAGAGCGAATGCGAAAAAAAGAGACAAATTTTATCAAGAAAGGATAGAAAGTATCAAAAATTGGTGACTGGTCCAGAGCAATTGAATGGAAGCTGATAATATTGTTAAACTTACGCAACATCCGCATCAACAATTTTTTGTAGGGCGGGGGAGAAGGCAGGAGGGGGGTGTAGAAAACTCAAACTTCAGGTCTGAATATAAAGTTTAACTGCAGTACCTATTCAAGAAGATTTGAAAGATTCCTTTACACATCCTCTTTCTCCTTTAGTCTAGCCCAAATAAGAAGTGCGTGATGTCATGAAGATTTTAAGAGGGCGATTGGTCGAAATCATAAATACTGCCTCCTTATTGGTAAGGAACTTGTGACGGCACATACTTCTTATTTGGGCCAGGCTATAATTGTATACCAAAATCATACTTTTATTCGAAACTTCAAATATTTCAACAGAGATGTTGAAATATTCAAACGTCCGAAAGATATTGAAATTGATTTTTTTTTAAATTATCAGCTCGCGCATCTGATTAACATTTGCTTGTACCTAGGCTCCTTTTATTATATCACCCAAAAGTGCTAATCTATCTACTTCCAGAGAATTTACACGATCATTCGAAGTAGAAGTATTTCAATAAAAGGCTATACCAGTATTTCAACGATATCAGATTCTTTGACTTTTTTTTTTTTAAATAAATAAAAATAAGGAATAAAATACAAAAAGCAAGATGAATAATCGGTGGCGACGGTGAAATTACGAGTTACACATCTGAACGACACAAGGCTAACCACGCGCGAATGCGTTACAATATTTTATCCGTATTTGGAGATGGTGTCAGACATCGACAAGGTATCCGCACCAGTATAATAGACGTAACGTCCTAGCATATAATTCCGAAAAAAAAAAAAAAGTAGTATTTTTGCAAACATAAAGCAAGTATTACGAATTTGCCTACCTCTTCGATTTTTTTGAATCATTATTTTGTCTGAGTTAAGCTTTCAACAACACTTTGACAGAACATAGTGGCTAAATATTTCTGGCCAAAGTTGAAAATCAGCAAAGTTACCTAAAACAATATCACTAATTTTTTTCCTCTCAAATGATGTTTTAGACCTGATAATGCTCAAATCAGTCAAAAAATTGGTGATGAATTTTTTGGAACTGAGCAAGGTTTAGACTAGGGCTGGCTAAATATTATAATTTATGCAAAGAAATCTGTAGTCAAATGTAAACAATAATTAAGCCATTCTTTCAAATATCAACTTCAAGTCATCATCTTATGAAACAATTTCGACAGAATAACTTACAGCTTTTTTCTTTGACTACATTAAATCGTCACGGAGAAGATTTTCGTTTCATCGTTATCAGAATTTTTTCACAAATTATAAAAATCCTTTTACTTTTCTGTAGCGAACAAAATACTCCCCCGAGAGGCCAATTCCCGTTCTGGAGGACTCTTTTCTACCCGTAATTCTCCAAAGTCCACACCAAGTCTTCTTCAGTTTTCATAAAATAATTTACACGTTATACGAGTATATGTTTGGACATGAATATAGTATCACGATGAGAGAGAGGAAAAGTAGGCAAAACATTATCGAGAATTCGCAAGTGATCAAAATATTATCGCTTTCCCAGCTTCCCGGATATTTAGACTGAAATTTCAATTCGTTATCTTTTTTTATAGTGCGTAAATAGATAAATAAAGAAATCCATATTATATCAATCAAAGAGAGAGAAAGAGAGAGAGAGAGAGAGGGGGAGAGTGTGGGAGAGAGAGTGTGAGAGAGAGAGTGAGAGAGAGAAAGAAAATACTGAGATACACTTCCTAGAATTAATAATTTTTATCGATCGTTACGACCGAGGGGATTGATACTGAATGTTCACCACGTCCCCGTTCTTATCCACTTTTTTTGTAACTACCTGCTTATTTGAAATGTAAATGTACGAAACATTAAAAATAAATATCTACTCAACAGTTCAGTCAAATAAGAAGTGCAAAATATCGGACCTCAGTATGATTCCCAATCAATCATATTTCATTTATAATTTTAACTTTCAACTCGGTTTAGCTAAAAAAAACCTGGCACTAACATTGTTTATAGATTTCTTCATTTTTACTTTTTCTGTATAATTTAAAATACTGAAAATTTTCAAGTTGTTACTCTTCTATCCTCGAAGGCACAACGAACAGATGAGTAAACCTGTACTAAGCCCCCATAAAAATTATCACCCATTTTTCTGGCTGATTTAACCAATCAAAACCCGTAGAATCTAACTGAGCGGAAAAAAAAAGGTGATACAGTAATTTTTTTTGCGACTTAGCAGTTTTTAGACGTAAGCCAACGTAGTGTATTTCAGCTACCTACTTCAAATGCAGAAAAAGGGGAAAATGAAGAACGCGCTTCTGCGAATAGACGCTAATAACGTTATCTGGTGATTGGTCACATTTTCAAGTTTTACCTTAGAAAAAAGTTTCATTACTCCTCATCGACTGAAAAATTTACTTTGCACAATTACCGAGAATGGATTCCCCAACAAGTCATTGTTGCGTGTATTCGCCCACGGAGACACTTCACCTTGTTTACAAAGCAAATACGGTAGGTAAATAAATAACTTTATAAATGTACACACATTGTTGATAAAAAATGTGCTTGCGTTTATTCACTTTCGACTAGATAGCCTGCTCGTCTATTGCCTTGTCATTACAGCCAAGACATATACTGTACATATTACGAGTATAACCAATTGTACAATGAGAATCGTCATTCGACATTTATATCGTACCACAGTGTTTGTGTGAAATGCGATATTGTATCCCTCGGAGATACACCGTAATGATAACATTATATGCATTTCAAACGTACCTATGTTCAGAAAATTAACGACATGATCTCGTTTTTCACTTGCGCACAAAGTGCAACTTGCAACTCTTTGGAAGTGGTTCTTCCAGCAGGCGGCCTGGACATTCGTAATCGTAGCCGACGAGAAGGTGATACTCTACTTCAGTCATGATTCACTAAACGAATTACGAATAGATGCGAAGGCGCAATAATTCAGAATTCGCATTCCTCACGGCTGCGCCGAGTCCAATAGACCACCTTTTACAGACACGTCCGTATTAATTTTGCACCGAGAGCAGCGTTTTATATATACGACGTATGAAAAATGACACCAGATAAAGAGGAAATCGCACTCCGACGACAACTGGAACTGCGGTTTTCCTGGAAATAACGTTTCCAGCAACGACCCTAATACACCGAGTCGACTGGCAAAAATACGATATCTTTGTGAAATCGGAATGCAGAATGCCAAGAGTATGCGGCGGGGGAGCATTTGCGCTGGCTTTTCAAGACGCTATACAAACTTTCATAACCATGGCAGAGGACGCAGCAGCGGAACTCACCTCGAGTGTAAAGGTCAATGAAGCTTCCTCAGATCTTAAGTTTAGTCATCATTACATTACAAATGTAGGGTAGATTAGGGCAGGATCAGTAATTGTCTTTGGAATATGGGTATAACCTCATTCCACCATACCACCAATATGTTTTACAAGTTTGAAAAACAATTACCTTATACTCGTAGAGTGAATTCTTCTTTTGACAAAATGAATTTATAAGTTCAAAAAATTAAAAATATCGAACCTATGTTATCAGGAGGAAGATATAATTTACAAAGGTAAAAATGTCGAAATCGATCAACTTTGACCCGAGAAATAGAAGCAAAAATCAGCTTAAGACTGATGGACATCGTTGACTCATAGTCTACGAGCATGCACACTCCTTAAAAATTCTCGGGCAAATCCTTTTTCAGAGACCGCGGCAAAAAATCTCATCAATGAAAAGAAGGAAAATATCAAAATTCAGGATCACCCACGAAAATGAGATGTCGTGAACCACGCAAACATCGGATATTATCTAACTACCAAACAAGATACAACACGCTAAAAAATGAATGGCAAAAAAAAATTCAATACCCAGTGCCTTCTTCGACAAATTCATTAATGGACGGTGTGGGAAGAGAGGGGATAGAATTTCTCAATTCTGTGTTGATTTCAAACATGAATGAAATCTTCTTCGAGTATAGATATACTCGTAGCATAATTATTTACGAACGATGTGTAAAATAAATGAGAAGGAGCAAAATAAAATTAACTGGCTTAAAATTTTCCCTCTTCAATTTTTTAAAAAATAAGCTTTTTCGAGCCTAGATGTAGGTGAAACTCATAAATCGACAGTTGTTCGACTCGACTCGATTGCTATAATTATGTCACTGTTACTTTTACCTAACGACGCCTAGTTCGCCTACACACAACCGTATTTCTCTACGACTCTCTTTCTCTCTCCCTTTCCTCTCACAACTTCTTGATATCGTTCACAGAAAAAAAAATCGTGTGTTGAAAGTTTTAGCATATGGTAGATTACTCATTTCACAAAAATAATATCGTTGCTCGATGGAGTTTCTTAAAAATGATTTTTTTTTTTCAAAATAAAATATCCATTTCGTCGAATAATTTTTAGTACCCAAAATCCAATAACTATTAAAATTTAGATCGGATATTGAACGTAACTCGACATATTCCAGTCGCTAATGTTGAAAATGTGAAGGATACTAGGGGTGTGGTCAGAGGGGCGAAGCTTTTCGGACATCGTTCATTTTTCAAACATTTTTCGACAGATCACTCTAATAATATCAATTATATGATACACGCATGGGTTAATGGAACTAATTTTCTAAGACTAAATTCCATAGATTAACCATAAAGTCTTTCCCACGATTTGAGTCACTTGTTGTTATATCTGAAATAAGTACGAGTACCTATAAAATTCTCATATGATGACGACAATAGCCAAAAAAAAACGTTCATACTAATTTATAAACTGGAAGCAAAGTATTTGGTAGAGCATGAATAATTACAGATTTTCTTCGAGCACCTTAATATCCTCACTTTCATACGTGAAAATTGAATTTTCTCATTACATCTTATATGACCATGACAATACTCGTAAATGTCTCTCGCAAAAATCTGCCAACATTATTTCCTCAGTAATCTCATGTAAGACGCATACCAACTCCATTTTATTATCAATTAGGTACCGTATATGCACCGGTATTTTGTGATACTATTTTTTGGAATCTCGAAATTTTTTCAAATTCCACGACAAATATCTTTTACCTATACACACGTTAATACAAAGTATAACTGTTTTCAAACCATCATTCGTGCACCTCCTGCTCCAGTCTTCCATAACTACTTGAGAAATTGTTCATTTTGAAGATCGAGTTGATGAGATTGATGAAAGAGAATGACACGATAGATCTGCGTTTGATTATTTATTCGACAGCAACTGAAAAATAATCGATTTAAACGTGTTCTTACAGTCTAATCTGAACAATGTTGATGCAAACAAAACGTGTGTTTTGCAAAACAAGATAATTCGCATAGTGCATCATAATTCTTTGAAAACACAAAGAGTCATCGAACTGAGTTATTAAAAGAAATTATAGCGCAGATACAGAAGTATTTTAATTGAACGATGATGATGCAAACAAAATATGTGTTTTGCAAAACAAGATAATTCGCATAGTGCATCATAATTCTTTGAAAACACAAAGAATTATCTAACTGAATTATTAAAAGAAATTATAGCGCAGATACAGAAGTACCTATTTTAATTGAACTCCATACGCGCATAATAATGTATAAGAACGAATAGAGAAAAGGTTCATATCATTCAAGAGGTGATAAGGTAGCATACACTTTTCATCTAAAAAGTGACGGTATCATCGATTGGCTATTGTTGCTTAATAATTTGTACATATAATTAATGACAATAGGACATAAACTTGACTCACACGTCTTTATTCTACTCACTCATTTTCAAAAACACTTTATGGGAGAAGCTACTTATAGGTAAGCTAGTATAAAGTTTAATGTTAAATTTTCAACTTGGTCTAGTAAATAAATATTGAACAGGCTGGGGTAAATTTGAATCTTCATCATCAGCGCAGTTCCAGTGAGACTGCTTCTTATTACTTTCATGTTTAGTTACCCTATCGATTTATTTTGCCACAGCTTTGGTGAATCGCAACAACAATTGTGACGCCGCCAGAGCACTTCACACAGACGTCCGTCCGTCACACAAAAAATTAGTCGATCGTGAAACTGCAAAAGATGTAACCATGTCGCCCATAAATATGCGAACCGTCGTTTTTAAAATAATGCTCTTCGCATACAAAATCAGGCGTGCCCTGAGACAATGAGACGAAAAAATAGAAATAAGAAAGTCACCGGACATCCTGCAGATGCAAAAACCAATTCGCGAATTCGTATTCGCCTTCTACAGTCAAACTTGTCTCGAATGACAAAAAGATAAAAGCAAACTACTATAGGATTATACTTGGACAGTATCCGCATTAGCATAAATAAATCCTACTTGAATGTGACAGATTTTTATGGTTTTATTGATATTTTACGAATGGATTATGAAATTTCGTTTACATATAGCCCATCAAAATAATGACAAACTAAAATAAAAATGAAATCATTTTCAAGGACTCGTCATTTAGCCCGCATCAATAATCAGATATTTGCCAAGATGTTTCGAAAATCTAAATTTCAAACAGTTTATCAATCAATTCAGAATAATATTATTTTCCATCAGTTATTTACCTAAAAATATTTGGATTTCAAACCATTTAAAGGACAGTGAGAATTAACCTCCTTTTCATCGTGTCAAGTTAAGAACGAGAAGTTGTTTCATCCCACCATTTGGAGCTTCTTCTATAACCTAATAAACCTCAAATACTTTGTCATACAAGTACCCAATTCTCAATTAGGGTTTGAAAATTATCTAACAATTAGTTTCCAGACTCCATTTCTAGTTTGACCAAGCGAAATCCCTATGGGCAAAATATTTTCAAATCGGTGTCCGATGGTAGGAGAATAGGTCCGATTGTGGCATACTTCATCCGTGTGTGGCAATACCACATCCGATCATTGCAAAATTCGCATTACTACTGTGGCAGAATTGAGTCCGATAGTCGGCTTTGCAACAATCGGACATTATTTTTGTACCAAGTCGGAGTCCGATTGTGGCATAATTTGTACCGATTACACAAGTCCGTCAGTCGCACTCGACTGATCGGTGTACTATTGTGGCAGAATTAAGTCCGATAGTCGGATTTGCCACAATCGGACATTATTTTTGTACCAAGTTGGAGTCCGATTGTGGCATAATTTAGTCCGTCAGTCGGATTTTCCAAAATCGGACATAATTTTGTATCAAGTCGGAGTCCGATTGTGGCAGAATTACCGATTATAGGATTGCCAAATCTGATGATCGGACATCCGATTGTAGGATTGCCAAGTGCGATCATCGGCGATCCGACCCCGATTTTTTGGTCTCACAAATCGCATTCCCGAATCAGTGCCCAACCATCGTACTGTTTTTGCCCATAGGGATATCCTCAAAAACTCTTCCATAGCTAGTCTCAGTTGATTTACACGACACTAGTACAAGCCAAAATAGGCAAATGTGTGAGGGGAAACTAGGGAGAAACTCCGTTCAAAAGTATTTTCTTCAAAGGTCTACCTCCTTTCTTTCTGTAGTAGAAATCAATCCATTTAGCTTGGACTGAAAGAAGGCACCTAAGACGTATACCCATAGAAATTAAATTTTTATACACTACTCAGACAGTCATGTCACACACCAAGCCTCCGATACGCATCAACAATGGAATTACAGGCCCATTTTTCTCGGCGGTTTTTTTTTATCGAGTTACGGAGCAGATCTTCGCTGCTGCATAGGTAGCAAGTATAGCAACTAATCATACGATGATTAAGCTGATTTCATTTTAACGTTTCTTTTTTTTCTTCGTTTAATTTTTTTTCTTCATTTTATTTCCCCCAAAACTTACGCGCATTAGCAGCTGTTTTTAGCCTTTCGGAAACTGCGCAGACAGACGGCATGCCGCATGCATCGTTGATTCACGAATGCAGTACCCAACAGTTACATTATAGTGGGTGCTCCATTTAGAGCTGACGTCAGAAGTATTCAGTGCTTGCAACTAATATAAGACAGAGAAATGGAATGAATACCGCAGTGAAGAGTACAAGTGTTATTTTCAAGATACCAGTATCCGGAGATAGGAGTTTTAGAATATAATCTGATAAAAAGCAGCTAAAATCGATGATAATTTAATCTATCTGCACATACGCATGTACAGGGGGCTATAAGGACTTCGTGATATAAGATTCAATAATCCGTCTAGCCAATTCAATTACGTATAGTCGTAGTTGCAGTTGTGATTCTAAGTACTTGTATATGCTAGTGGCCACATCGATAACTGAGGTCATTTTTGACATAACTTGTATTCTAATTTCTGAAAAGCTGAGTCACATTGATATAGTGTCATTAAATTACAGCAGGTTGCGCCGTTTGCACCCCAGAATTATGAAGGAGTACACATCAGTTCGAAAAAAATACTCGTACTTGCAACCATTTAGCTCAGAAAATCAGGAAAAAAATTGCACAAAACTCACCAACTCTTGCCGTTCTCCTTATGCTGCGCGATGCTGAAGCCGAACAGTGACTGAGAGGGTCCGTGGAATTTGACAGCATTTCTCCATTCAACATTGAAGGATTCGGACACATCCGAAATATAGCACAAGGCGAAAGCGAACAGCAACATTAACCGAAACACTGAAGCTTCAAATAAACGAGCATTTGAGGCCATTTTGAAAACTTTTCAGTTTTAATTTTCAATTTTAATAAGAATTTCAAGAACTCATCGTATTTTTGAAAAGAAAAGTATGGGCTGTACGCAATGAACACACAATCACTGGAGATGAGACCTTCGTGAAACAAAAAAAAAAAAAACAGCCAAAAATAAAAATCACAAAAAATTATCGACGTCGATTTTGATTTTACTTTATTTCGATTCACACATTCGAACGTTGGCCAGCACTCAAAAAAATTTTGCCACTCAGGAGTGTCCTATTTCGCGTTGTACCGAAGACTGTCGAAAAACTTTAAAAATAGCCATTGGAGATTTTGCGAGCAGACGACGCTGATTTCCTAAGAGAAAAAAACAGAGAAAAAAACACGAATTAATTATTTACATTACCTTCGTCACTTTCTCAGTTCTGGTGCGTCTAAGAATAATACGGCCTTCTGGCCAAGTTTAATGGAACGAGACTTTTCAAAATAAAACTAAAATATGGTGGGAGGCGAGGTGGATAGTAAATTACAAATGTTTCAAAGGTTCCAAAAAACTGACATATAGACGCATAGAGTAACAACTTGAAAAAGCATCCCCTCTTCACAACAGTTGAAAGAACCTTTCTCGAGGGTCAAAACAAAAATTTCTTTGTACCTATTTTAACAGTGAGGTGGAACGAATAATAAGGCTAGCGTGCCAACTGGATTTTGAAAGTCCTTTCGGTAATAACTGGAATTTTTAGCCCTTTTGTTGACTCTATATGTCAATCCCAAACTGTACAAAGCTGCCAGTGATAACATATCGTCATCCCAAAAGAGAAGCTGGTATGTCCAAATAAGCAGTTGTTGAGTCAAACAAATTCAAAAGTTCGCTATCCTATAAGGTTGCTATGCAATGCATTTTTTTATTTAACAAAAAAATTAATAATATTATCATCCTCAAGAAGTCAAAAATGCAAAAATCCTATTTTTGAAAAATTTGAAAATAACACCGAACCATGCAAAAGCTTCATTTTCTAATTTCACATAACATTCGTGAGGCGACACGTCAATTAAAAAGGCAGTTTAGGGTTAATTTTTCCTCCAGAAAAACAAATACAAAAGAAGAAGGGTAATTTTTGAATTTCTTTTCAACTGAATGGATTATCTTAATATTTTTATTTTCTTCTTATGAATATGAAAAAAAATTGTATGGAAAAGGAGGTATGTGGAAAATTATGTGAATTAATCGAATACTTGGCCGCAGTTTTGTTTTATTAATTATTAAGTCGAGCATCTCTATTCTGTGGCTCAGTTGGATGGGTGACCATTTTAATTTCACCCACCACATGGGGCGGGGGAACAACATACTGAAGCCGACATAGTAGCTTCACTTTTTCTTTTTCTAAGCAGCTAATGATAGGGGTTCAAGTTCATGCGACTCCCAAAAATAATTTTTAACCTAATGACCGATTTTTAAATGAAATCAACTACAGATAAGCAACCAGCGTGAAAGCAGATTACACTTGCATTTCACATAGCCCATAGGTAGCGTTTTTCAAGTTTTTTCTGAAAATGCAATAGCTGGACTTATCCTCTTAGCATCAGCTGATTCAGATAGGATCTGGGATAACCCTCGATTGATTTCAATCTTTTAGTCATTCATTCTGCCAACGTAAGTCCAGTCAGATCATTTTCTACGTCACATTTTTCATCCATGAACTGTAACTTATCGTTTGTAGATCATGAATCAGATCGAACTTCTTTCGATGGAGAGGAAAAGAAAAAGGGAGAGAGTAAAGGAAGCGAGGGGAGAAGGGGTGTGTATATTATAATATTTTTCATGTCGACGCGGAATTCAAATCGTTATATAGTTATAATCACATCGAAATGGTTCATTAAACAGCAATATTGTAATTTAGAAGAGGCATCAAATTTTTCATCGATAGGCTGGCATTATTCAAATATACAGCAGACAATCGTTAGGCTATTTCGGAAATTACTATTTTTAAAACTTGGAATTCAGTGGGTTGATGGTGAATCCGAAGGTCATTACCTCATTATTGATAAAAGTATACATGAAACAAACGATTTTTATATTTGTTCTTCCTTGCTATCTTTTCTTTCTTGATGTCTTATAGTGTTTACAATAGGTAACTTATCAATCGTCCATTTACATTAAATATATTATCAAAAGTTCAATGTTTGCTCGGACGAACTCTTATTGAAGTTGACGGGTGGTGAGGGCACAGCTTGCGATGGTAATTTGTCCGATCGTTTATATAACCCAAGTTCGAAGATTGAATACATTTAAAAATTTTTCTATGAAAATAAAACATTATTCAAACACAGTAAAATCGAGAATGTGTTATCGCAAATATCCTTGATTTAGGAATCGACGTGGGAGAGATTATATACGTACGTACGAACGATATTCTGGATCGTGGGCGAAATTTTTAATAAACTGGGCAAATTCTTTTGAACCGTGAACAGGCAGCAGGTAAAAAACTCGACAAAAAATAAAGTTTTGCGTTGACGCAACGATATTCTACAATCTACATTAGTAAACATGAACTATGAATTTTGGAGGTACACAATTTTTTGACATTTCATTCCTGAAAATTACAATTTATTGATCTCGTGAATAAAAATACTGGCTGGTTATTCCGAAGAGATGGGCACGTATAAATTAGATGAAGAAAAACATGGAGAAAAACTTGCGAAGCTTAAAAGAAAGGTAACACTGAAAACATTCAAAGTGTAAACATTGGAAGTATACCGACCCTGTTTATGTAGTGTTGTCAATCTTTTAAGAGTTACAGTTTTTTTTTAACCGAATTTTTCTTTTAAAATTTATATACCAAGGTCTTTTTGGAATAACTAGAATAACCCTCTTCAAATTCTATTTCGTCAAGTTTGTATTCGAATAAAATAAAAGCAGGAGTTTTATTATTGTATTTCCTAAAAATACCGTAATTCTGTCTTCTTTAAATCAAAGCTTACTTTTGAAGTATGTAATTAATTTTACTTAATTTTGTGTAGCCCATTTTAAATTTCATGTCAAAAACATATTCGTGTATTATTCGTCAAAATATAAGAAGGCACCTATAGGATATACTGAGTGAGACCACATAAATATAAGAAACGAAATTCTATGCGACAGATTAAGTTGTTGATTCATAATAAAGAAAGTGACACTAGTTCTGCCTACTAGGAGATGGCCCACAATAGAATATAAAATATGTCACGTGAAATGTTTCTCCAAAATGCTGATAATTAATATACTATAATATGTAACTTTAATAGGATTTTCAAAATGTTTGAAAATCGCAACAAAAAAAATTTCCAGCTTTCATTTATGAAAATAATGAGAACCTCTCACCTTAATGAAAGTAACATGATAACTGATGAGATCATAAACAATTTTGAATTCCCTCAACATTTTACTTTGCGTTTTTTCAAAAAATAACTAAAATTTTCATACATATAATAGCATATCTAGGCTATGTAACCTAAAAAAATATTATTAAGGCATGTAAAAAACACATTCAACGAGTTTCATCTACCCATTGGCTGCAAAGTACAAATCTCTGTCTTAGAAATCAAAATATTCGACTATTCAACTTGAGTTTTGAAATATTAATCGTTTAATAATTAGATAAAATTCACCAGACTCGTCTTTTCATTTCGTCATTTTCCTCCTTTCTTTCTCACTCACAGATAATTTCGGAACGCGGAGGAATTTGACAGACCTCCCGGCGTGGAGGTGCCAAAGCTATAATCCACCCAATTTAATGGGAAATCAGTTTTTTCATCTATCTCTTTATTCTACACTTTCGGCGCACTGTCCACCAAAATATTTCTATAACCCACACTTCGTTTGAATGAAGATGTTATTTAGGCTCGTAAAGAGGAAAAAAACACGACTTTTTGGGTGGAGAAATCGATGGAAAAAATTGATGAAAAGACTCTTGTAATATTCTTAATCAAGCGTCACAACACGAGTGAGAAAAAACGATTGGAAATTCGAAATTCCCAAAGGAAGCCAAGTGTTGAAAATGAAGATGCCACTCGCACATATATGTGTACATATACTGGGCCTGGGCCAGCATACTGTATGATATGCGATTATCTGAAAGTTGGTTCGAAAATTTACAAACTTAACTTTATACTTGTGGGAAAGAAAAATGTAAACCAGGGGATTAATATATTATAATATGAAACCGTCTGGTAGTTTCGAAAATGAAAAACTGTCACTGCACCAACATAATAATTATACAGAATATCTAGACAAAGTTCATCAACAGTCACAGACAATTCGACATTTAGATAAACGGGAAAACAAAAAAAAATAATGAAAAAAAAAAGAAGAACTTCTGGAATTCGTATCCGCTCGTTTAGAGGTATATTAAATTTCTAATTGCAACAAACGCGGTTACAGCCTTACATATCCTGTGTCAAAATAAAAATAATTCAACGCACTTCAAACAGGTAAGTGAACCAGGCATGCTATTTTCATGGCATTTCAAGCATAATTTAAAGATGGGGGAAAAAAAAAAACGAAACATATTTCATTTAATTGAAATATAAATTGAAGAAAGAAAAAAAGTATACCAAAAAAAAAATTGAATAACTCGAGGATTTCCTTTGTGAAACAATGATAAGGGGCTCATGAAATCATGAAATTAATAAAGATACCTTTCTTATTTTCCTGTTTCAGAATGCCATGATTTTTCCAGCTACCGATTCAATGTTGAGGGGGAAAAGGCATGTGAATCATAAAAATAATGATTAATGTAAATCTACATACGAGTAGATAAGTTTTTAAAAAAAAACGTTTATTTTAGGGCTTTCTCCCTGTTTTCAGTACTATCACCACATCATAATTCGAATTCTGATAAACACGTTTTTTGATTAGTAAACAGCTATTTATCGAGTTACGCATAAAATTTCAACGAAATTAGTTTAAATGAATGAATAAAATATTTAAATATTATACGAACTTTAAAAGAATTTTCTATAGAAAATCACTGTATCAATTGTTTTACAAGAGTAATTTACTTTTATATTTTTTGCTTTTTGGGGAGGGGGAACCAATCAGAGTGAAGAAAAGTAATCAAAAATAAAATTGTAAAATTACTTTAAACCGATGAGTTGATTTTAAAAAGCAAAAGAGCAAAGCAAATTTGCAAACCAAACTCGAGTAGGTAAGGGTAGACTATAATCAACAGTTTTGTACTCTGTACTACTCACAGACACAAAAATTAACAGTAATACATTTTTTTGAACAACCTTTGTGAAACATAACACAGCAGAAGAAATTCTTTTCTTGTAGCGTTTTACATCCATTCATCACGAAGTTCTCAAGGGACGATTTCTAAAACACTTCAAACTACTTACTGGCACTGTTTCTCATGTTTGGAATCTGTTAATTCGATTTAGAATTTTGAGAGCACTTAGAAATATGGACAATGAACCAAATCGGTCAGTGGCGGATCCAGAGCTCCATTTTGGGGGGGGGAATCCAAATTTTTTCAAAGCATGGTAAATGCTAAAATGGTGAGATAGCGTTTTTTTTCAGCATAAAGGGGGAGGGGTAAGAAAATTGATTTTTTCGGGGATTATCGGTCTATTTTTTTTATTGGAGGAATTTCCCCCTTTTCCCCCCTTGGATCCGACACTGAAATCGGTATATCCATTCATGAACGCTAGTCTAACAGAACACGATTTATATAATATTTCAAGCTTCTTACTGGTATTTTTGCTTTAGTTTTGAATCTGGAAACGGGAAATCCAATAAAGAAGCACTCGGGTTAATCACGAAACAATAACGTGCCAGCAAACGTTTACAAATCACAAGTATAGAGATTAACTGAAAACTGCAACGAGGTAAACACAAAATAGCGAAATATGGCAACGATTAAAAAATGGAAAACGTGTCAAATCGGATTGTAATGATCACTGAATAAAATATACTTATTGAAAATGATCAGAATAATTTGAAATCGTGTTTTAATTAATTTTCGAATCCGTAACACCACGCGACATCAGAGACACAACCAGACATGTCGGCGTACGATTGTCATAATAGTTAGAATAGAACATTTTCATTTTTCAGTCACTCACACGAAAAAGAGAGAAAAAGTAGAAGACCGGCTAAGAATGACGAACTAGACGAAGAGAAGCGATCGGAACGAACGATTATATGGATGAGGAAAATATTAAAAAAGAGCAGTCCTTACGAACGCGTTTAGCCAGCACAGTGTTGCCACCATTCGCGACATTGAAATCAAAATTAATTCGATAATATGGGATTATTCGAGCGTTTCAGTACGTTCATTTGACGTAATTTGTGAACATTTTCTCATACTTTTACAATAATATTTTCTTTGGGCGGCGGCGGGAGCGGGGGAGGTCAAACCGCCCTTTCCCTCACTGTCCGAATGTGCATAAAATTTAATCTGCTCACACTGAGAAATATTTCATTGTAATTCTTACAAATTGGATAGGAAAATTGGGATAAATCAAGATTTGTAGCAGAAATTACTACAAAAATAGTAAAATATGTTATCTACTACAAACATTGGAATAATAAATACAGTAAAACTTTGTTATAACGCTATTCAGGGGGCCAGAAGAAAATAGCGTTATAAGCGGGAAAGCGTTAAAAGCGGGAAATTAAAAAAAAAGAAAGTGCAAAGAATTCAAGCTGCACATTACTCAAGGAAACATCTTTTGGGTGGGCAGGGCAGTTATCTATGATGAGTAGAATTTTCCAATTTTTTTGAGCCATTTTATAGTTCAGTTCTCGTAACCATGTACCAAAACGATCACCTGTCATCCAGGCCTTACGCTGGGCACCATATTCGCAAGGTAATTGCTTGACATTTTTAAAACACCGAGGTTTGATTGATTTGCCAATAACAAAAGGGGGCAACTTTGAAAATACATTGTTGAAACTTGCTGAGAATTGAGCGTAATAGGCGGGAATGAATAGCGTTATATCAGTACCATTTTACATGATAAATAGGTTCTGGGGACTGGGACTATGGGAAATCAGCGATATAAACGGGATAGCGTTATAAGCGTGAGCGTTATAACGAAGTTTTACTGTAGTAATTTTCACATTAACTACGAAGAGAAAAGTTACCATTCCGTTTGGAAATAATGCTATCCATTTTTCTCAGTGCAGTCGAAAACCGCCCAAGTCCAAAAAAAATCATTATTTTCTGGCTGATTTTGTATTATTTAGACCATAAAACATCAGTGAAGCGCAAATAAAGGTGATAATTTTTTTTAGGACTTATTTTACGAAAGCATCGGGGATTGGTTTAAGAATAGTTCAAGCAAAGATAGACATGATTAAATTATGATTGAAATTATTTCAATTCTAGGGAAATTTCAATCATACTGATTTAGTGATTTTGATGATGAGATCAATTGAAATGATTAGTCATGACTCATGATGAATTTAGTCGTCTCGTAAAATTATTTAATCATTATTGATTCGAATTTCCCTATAATCGTCAATCTTTTTCATGATCTAATCAAACCCACCTCTGGGTTCAAGAGTAATAATATTTTCTTTGGCCAAAGTATAACCCAACATCTATCCTTGATTACTGAACATTTTTGCAGTAACTTCTAAAAAAGTGATAAAATTAGATTATGGTCGTTTATGAAACCAATCCTTCGATTTGAAAGACTTCCTATGAACCTTCAACCTGTTTACAATCGGCACAGGCACGCCTCAAGCATGACAAGAAAGAGAATGAATCACGCGAGGAGAGGGCTTCATTCATCTCATATGGTACGTCAGTACTACAATTCTAACTTAATTACAATCATGATGGCTATTTCTCTGGAATTGCCTCTTCCACGTGGGCTCCTCGTCAACTCTTTACAATATTCTTTCACCGCAGCACTCTCGCCTGACTACGCATATACATGTATTCTGCTGAGTACATGAACAAGGTGTATGTACTATGTAGTATGTACCCACCACTAGATGGGAGAAAATAAAGCAGAGGCGAATTTCACCGTTACCACGTCATTCTGAGCTAATAAAAAGTGATTACCACTAATTTTCCACGTCAAACCACACCTCACCCATCACAATCGGCTGCCAGCATCTCGAGTGAGGCATATGAAAGACACATATTCACAAAGATGGAAGCAGATACCAAAAGCCATCCATGCCGTCCGAGTGGACTCGCAAAGAATAAACCGAAAAAAATAAATTATAATAACGATAATATTATAAGGAAATGAGTCGATGGGCTGCTCAAGCTCTCTGAGCCCGTACCACGCTTCTTGGCGGCCACAAAAAAAAAACAACAAAATGCGGTAAACCTGTTAATAGTCCATTGCCTTATGCGGCTTTATGAATTAAATTGCGACCAAAATTGCGTAGGTTACTCACAAACGGAGCAAACAGCCGCGCTTTTTTTTTTTCTTCTATTTTTCGTATAAGGCGACTTCTCTATCTTTCATCCTCTGTCTTCATCTGCATACACATACGAGTCCATCTCTGTCCAGCAAACTTGCACACACACCGACACACGTGCAGCTAAGCTACTAATCTGCCCACTCTACAACTGGTTGCGGTAATTTTTGGTAGAGGTAACCGGTTGTAAACCATGATTTTGTTTTCATTTCTTGACACACTCGCAGCCCTCACGATTCGGTTTCGCCGTGCGCCAAATGTTGGCGAATTTGGGCTTTTCGAGCTTTATGACGGGGGAGGGGGGCTTCCACGGGGCATGGCTCGCGCCCGTCTTTCGAACAAGTTGATTTTTGTGGTCGTGCTAATGGGTAAGTGCAAAAGCTGAGGCTGTGTACGAGCAAATATTGGCTACGAATCGAGGTAAAGGCGTCAGATTGGGAATGGCGGGGGCGAAAATGACGCTAAAATTCGTTTGGCTGGCGTATCCGGTCAAACTAATTCGTGTTTACCAATTTCTATAGCGAGGCTGCATTCGTCACCGTGGGTGGAGTGTGAGCAATGGCAGTCACTAAGTTTATGGGAGCTTTTCCTTGAGAATTTGTAGCTGCTGCTGGCTTGTTAGAACGCTTTGCTTCGGGCAGGTTCTATAAACTGAAATGTACTCTTGGGCCGTATTTTAACACTAGAAAGATCAGGTGGTGTCGCATACGACGCCATTTGAATTTGGATACGCCATTCCTCAAAGGACCAGGTGGCGTCATATACGACATTCTCCGGTCCTTTGAGGTTCATTAACTGTTGAGTCAGATATGACGCCACCTGGTTCTTCCAGTGTTAAGCAGAAACATGATACCGTGGAATTAGATGAAAAATTAGATTTTGCATGACTACTTTTTCGTGTCGGGCAAAAAAGTTTTTCTGTTGCAAAGGCTGGTTACGATATGCATAAAGATACCTGCAGATTCCCAAAAGTGGAAATAATGGAAAATGAGCAATTTTCATAACGACGAATGATTAATACACTGATAATGATAACATTTTGTGTCCTACAGTTTTTTGTTTTTTTTATGTGAAGTATCTTATGAACTACGAGTCAAGCAAGTCAACTGTCAGGTTACTCTGGGATGTACTATATTTTCATTTGCACTTTTGTGGTATATAACTTTTGGTGAGGTTTTTAACTTCTGATTTAGTTTGAACTTAATTTTAATTTGAGCATATGGAAATTATTACTAAGCCAAAATCACACCTCAGTCACAAATAGGTAAGAACTACTGCTTTGATTTAATACCCAGTTGGTAGTCGCTACTGAATGCAAATAACCTATAAGCCCATGTGTTTTAATAATTCTACGATCTTATACCGTCCTTTGGCATTCATAACTCGTATCCTGACATGGTGGCGTCTTCATAAAAAAAAAACGTCAAAAACTGCAGGGAAACCGGTTTCTTCCCAGCCTATATTTCGAAAAGAGCACCTGTTATGCCAAGAAAAAAAGGTAATAAAAAAATATTAATTTTGTTCTCAGTACTCGTATTATTCATTCATCAAAATATTATAAATTACAAGATAGGAATCAATTTTAATTTAAAATGCGAGGAAAAATTAACGTTTTTTACAACATGGACACATCTGACAGATGGAAAAACTACGTCTAAAGACATTTTCTAAAAATTTTATTACACGCGTTTAGTTCCTTCCACTGAGCCAGATAATAGACACTAACCCATCAACTGATTTTTATATAACCTGATATAAGTAGCCATGTATTTACCTAAAAATGGAATCAATTTTTAAAAGATCATGGGAAAATTATATTCTTCCATCAATCTCGATGAAGACAAAATAATTCCATTCTGCTATATCCTAAAATTATCGTTTTGAGAAAAAATTTAAAATTGCAAACATCAAAAGTTTTGATAACCTCATATCTTTCACGTTTTATTGGCGTCACTTCCGCTACAAGAATCGTTAATTTTTCTTTTCAGATTGGTTTGAAACTGCCGATAAGATATTTGGAAATCGTTTGAAATAAAAATTCATAAATTTCATACATGTTTTATAATTTCGAAAGAACACGGGATTTTATATTTGGTTTGCCAAAACGTTAAAAATTAGTCGAGTTGCTGAACCCAGACTGAAAAATTTGAAGAAAAAAAAAAAAAATATATGAAAACAGCTCTATATTTCTAGCATCAACGCTGCCAATGGACGATTTGTAAATTTTGGCACGTATTCTTCGCAGACGAGATACACCTTCCATTCGAAAATAAAACTCATGAATTGAACGCCACAAAAAAAAAGACTGCTGATGTTTCAAACAATGACCTATACCGACCATTACCATCATAATTACATAAATTCACCATTCAATTGACACCTCCAAGTAAGAATAACATAGCATTGATACACAAGTCCAATGTACTAATTATCTTGTCCATCATTTTTCAAAATACTTCAACAGCCCTTTATTCGTTTTTCTCTAGAAAAGTGTTCAGATAGAAAAAAGAAGCCAAATGTTCGACTTCCCTCGCCAAAAAAAAAAACAACTATTTATTACTTCCTGTGAGATTTCTTTACACACCCGCGTCCACTATAATGAGCAGTGAATTATTGCTACTTATAAGAATCAGCGAGCAACCCCTGAAATCTCCAACCCTGAAGAACTCTTTGAACATACCAGTGCGTTAGTTATTCCCAGCAACAAAAAAAAAAAGGAATTTATCAACCTTTTTCCAAACAGTGAATTTGAAAAAACAGATTCCATGGTTACTCTATCCAAACCATATGTTCGATAAATGCATTTTAACAAAGGTCAGTTTTCTACTTCTTTTGTTCCAACTTCACATGAATTCTTTCAGTTTACTGTCAGAAATTATTAATCGTTTCATTGTTATCATCGGTCCAAGTCCAAAACCTGCTAGCTGAAAGTTCGTAAATTTTATAAAATGGCCAAAAAGGCACCTCCGTATTATAGACTGTTCTGTTGGCTTTAGCAGATTTCTGCTCAATGTTATTTTGAAAGTGTTGACTCAATAATTAATTTTTTTTTCCTCTTTTAAATTTATCAGAGTTCATTCTGGACAACTTAGTGAAAAAATTAATTTTCATTACTCGGAACCCAGCACGTTCTGGACTTAGACCAGCGATATATAAAACCTGCAAAAGCATATATAATTATGTACGAGTATATGTATGGATTTTGCAATATTTTTTATCTTCAAATATGTAATAGAAATCATACTTGGAAAATAAATTTAATTAAGAGTACGACAAATCAACGATAATATGTGACCGCGGACGAGATAACGTTAGTAGTATCCATTTGGCAAAAGTATTGCTTAAAATTTAGGCCTATTCATTTTTACTTTTTCTGCAGGTGAATAACTTGAAATACAATTTTGATACCTTATACCTATGCCTCGAACAATAGATATAAAAAAGTAACAACTGTATTTCAAATAAATAAATTCATTAAAATGAAGAAAAGGTAAAAATGAAGAAATACATGCAATGCTTCTACCAAATGGACATATGTGTAATTAACGTTTTAGTCAAATATTACAAACTGCGCAAGTATACCCATGTGTAATGATTTGAATTGATTATTGAATATTTTGAAATAATATTTTGAACAGATATAATTTTTTTACGAATTATTAATAGTTATCGATCGAGAATATTGTATGGAAATGAGTATCCATTTCTGAAAATGGCGTAAAAATAATCTTCAACGTAAGATGTGATATGAAGCAATTCGTCTTCGTACAAATAAATAAAAATCGGAAAAAACTTGATGAACTGCGTGAATAATGCCTCACAATAACAATGTATGCAACTTTCTAAGCATTTACGTCAAACTTGTTGCATCAGTTTTAGCGAATAAGGCTGTAAATACGACATATTCGTGAGACTTTTTTCATCCATCATTCTCGAGTGACATTTTTTGCGGTGCAGAGGTATTGAAAGGAAAGATAAGAGAAATATAAATCATTTTTGTTCAAACGAAGAATACAGATTTTAAAATTTTCTGAATTTCAAGAGAAAGGGAAACAGTCAACTGGAGTTCGCGTGAAGGTACGAGTTTATACGTAATACGTAAAGGCATTTACGGAGAAAAAGAACAATCAAATTAATGTAACAATTAACAAAACGATTAAAAAGAACGGAAAAGTGGCCCAAATCGTTCGGTATGTTTTGAAATGACTATACTCTGTTCAACTTAAGAATGCCTAAAACGGAACGCAGTTTGCTGGGCTCCGGGGAGAGGAAAAGGTACTCGTTCACATTCAGCAACAATATTTGGCTACACTTCCGATTTTAATTTCTTGTTTCTTATCACACATCCGATTTTTACATTGTTGATAAATGTGAATTTGACGTTCCGTTTTAGGCATTCTTAAGTTGAACAGAGTATAATGACTAATGAGACAGTAGCGAACCTAAAATATTTTTCTTCTTTTCCGAACTTTGCACTCCTTTTTAAGACGGAGCCATTTCATTTTAATCCGCCATGGGTGTTATTATACTCTGTTCAACTTAAGAATGCCTAAAACGGAACGTCAAATTCACATTTATCAACAATGTAAAAATCGGATGTGTGATAAGAAACAAGAAATTAAAATCGGAAGTGTAGCCAAATATTGTTGCTGAATGTGAACGAGTACCTTTTCCTCTCCCCGGAGCCCTGCAAACTGCGTTCCGTTTTAGGCATTCTTAAGTTGAACAGAGTATAGAATTTAGTCAACCTGAATTTTACAGTGCATTTTCCTTGGTGTAGAAAGAGATAGAAAATCGAATATTCCACTTTCTATCCTTGTCTTTGTTTTTTTTATGCTGATAACTTTGATTTGATTTGATGCATGAACAGTGGATGTTTGTTTAGTTGTTCGAGACGTCGATCTTATAAATTATGAATTATCATGTGTTTTAACTAATTTGATCATTTCATTTACCTTATTTCATGTTTTATTTCTTGACAGTTGATCCGAATTTTCATGTGTGATTAATCGTTCGGTTTCTGAGGTAAATCCGATAATCATTTCATTCCTCGGCCTTACAACTCGTAATCATATTTTTCAGTACTTGAATTTCTTCGATAAATTTAGTGTTTGCGTTCGAAATAAAGTGATATTTCAGCCTACTGTTCCACATAAACCGGTAAGCCTTATAAATTACCGTACCCATAACTTATGTTACATTGTTTTCTTCCAGTCAGTTGTATCTAATTTTGATCTCATCGATCACGTACATTAAAGTAGGGCATACACTTCGATGGTCTTTCCTATCATTCATCTAAAAATTCTGTCCCCCTAAATTTTAAAACTATTTTTTCGATTCATTTTTCCTTATTTTTGATTTATAAACCTGTAACCCATTTCGAAAAGAAGTGGGTGCAAATACTAATGAACAAATTAGTAATGGGACTGTATTCGCTGAAAATTAAGTCTTACGTTTGTCTATGTCTTGAAGATAGAATTCTGATGTTCACTCGTATTTTAAATGTTACAATCAGAATTTTCTATTGTTGTTTTATTTGATTCATGAAATATACACCGTACAAAGTATTCACAATCCATAGCTTCACAAAAAAAAAAGTTGTCATATTTTTGCAAATCCTCTTAAGACTTTTCATTCATTATTATATTTCTAAATACTTCTTGTGTTTACAGCATTTCATTAGAAATTCTTACGTAAATCAGAAAGATGTCTCTGACGAATTGTGTTTTGAATTGTTCGATTTGCTACTTGAAAAAAAGGATTTTAATCGAGAAAAATTAGAAAAACGTAAATCTATAAAGTGAGTATTTTTCATTATCAATTAATTCGTGTATTACGGGGGTGTATTTTATATGATTTGGAAAAGATTCATCAACAGGAAAGCACTTTCGTCACTGAATTATCCACCAGTTGATATAAAATTTTCAAGGGATGTTTTCGGAATGCTCGTTTGGCAGAATTTTAAAATAATTCCCTGAAGACATCCTTTGAGAACAAATTGGTGAAAATTTCAGATCCTCCATCAGTGCTTAATCAAGTGACTGAATTGCATTCTCATAAGTGCATTTTTCCTTAAAAATTAAAAAAAGTTCTGAGAATTCTAATAACTTTTTTTTTAAATGTTATATAAAGTGGCTTTTTATTGCCTTCGCAAAATATTATTTCAATTTAAATTCCTTCATTTACTCTCTACATTTTCCACAAACGTTCAGTTTGGAATTATTGAAACTACACACTTAAAATAATGTGTATTTTTTTGTTTGAAATACAAGTAAATTACTGTTTTCAAAAAGTATACTGATTCGTTCCGTTGGTTTTATTTTTTACAGATACCATCGAGAAGTATTGCAAGTATGATTCACGCTTGCAAGTTTGAAAATTGCCAACTAGTATTCAACAGACCGTGGAAGCTGAAACGACACGAAGAATTCCATTTGGGTGTAAAGTCGTTCGTATGCACCGAATCTGGTTGCTCCAAATCGTACCATACTTCTAGTCATCTAAAACGTCATGTGAAAACGGCCCACGGTTGTAAACAGGAATCTGATAAGCTGTACGTTTGCTCATTTGTGTCTTGTGATGCCACTTTCAAGACGACTTGTGGGCTACAAAAACACGAGAAAAAGCATTTGTTCGGCCATTTCTGCATCATCTGTAGTCGATTCTTCGGTGACAAGTCACGTTTTCAAAGACATGCATTTCTTCACCTAAACAAAGGTTCCAAATACTCTGCAAATACTAATCAGTCCGCAGATATTGCCAGCAATTCCGAATTTCGCGGTTCTTATTTGTGCGAAGAATGCTGCATTCCTTTTGCCAAGAAGAAAGATTTCATTTGGCACTGCAAAAGGTCGCACCAGCCAGTGACACGTATGTTTTATTGTGGAGAAGCTGACTGTCAAAAGAGTTTCAAGCAAAAGAAGAACTTGAGGCAGCACATGCTGTCTTGCCACTTGGAAGTCTCAGTCTTCATCTGCGGAGAAGTCGGATGTACCAGAGTTTTCAGCTACAAACGAAATATTCGAAAACATATTTTAACCAAACATTTGAACGTTACCATTACTTGTCCCGTAAAAAACTGTAATCGTACGTTTCTGTTTAGAAAATCGTTGAAGCATCACCTCGTACTGCACGAACGTAATTTAGTTGTGGAAAGAAAGATCAGAGAACATAAAAGTCCTAAAGATTTTGCCAAAGAAATTTGCGATTCAATTGTTAACGTTGCGAAATAGTATTTTTTCCCCTAATTTGATAAGAATTTGATTTTGTTTAATTTTTTCGTTTTTATTCGTTGTTTTTATTATTTATAATTCTGCTCGTTTCTTATTTTAAAAATTATTAATTGTCTTTTGGAAAACTCCTGTATTTTTAGTGGACAGTTGATACTTTCGTTAGTTTTATTAGAAGCCATATTTTTCGAGTAAAGTTTGGGGAAGGCTTAATAGAATTTTCATAGTGTGATAACTTATGAGAATTTGAAAAAAAAGTAGATATATTAAAATGTGTGCAGTGGAAATTTGTTTTCAAAAAGTTAATTTTTTTTTTGGAAGAACAATAAATTAATACGGAGCTTTTTTACACCTGGTTTTTAATTTATAACATTTGAATATGAGGAAATTCTGAATAAAATAAAGTTGAGAGGCGATTTAAAAGCCATTTGTGCTTCATTCTTAAAATAAGAGAGTATAATTTTTATTATTAACTATTGTTTCTACTTTTAAGTGAAAAGCTGTTTTTCTGGAATAGTAAAGTATTTTTGAATGATGTATTTAAGTTGCTATTTTATACTCGTAGAATTTTCGTGTTTGAATTAATTCGTCAGTTATGTGAAATCTGATTTCCTAATGCAGCTCACTGGTAACATTTTGAAATTTCTTTCTTATCTACCTCCATTTCGCTGATAAAATAACCAGATAAAAATTGCATGTTTTTTTTTATAGCTTCAGTTGAAGTTTCATCAATTTTATGATCGTTTATTTTTTAAAATTTTTTTTCAGAATGCCATTATGTCCTCCGGTAGACCAATTAAATGTGTTATCGTCGGTGATGGCGCTGTGGGTAAAACTTGTATACTAATATCATAAACGACTGACAGTTTTCTTGGAGAATATGTGCCAACCGTGTAAGTGTTCATTTTTCTTGTGAAATCTTCAATAATTTTCTTGTTTCTAGTAAAAATCTTTTTTTGAATTTTAGATTTGACAACTACTCAGCTCCAATGGTTGTTGACGGTATACCAGTTAGTCTTGGATTGTGGGATACTGCTGGCTAAGAAGATTACGACCGACTGAGGCCACTGTCGTATCCTCAAGTGAGCTATTCTGATATATGAAGAGCGAAATTGTTCAAAAAATGACTATTCATTTGCCATTCTCAATTCTCGTTACATTCTTTTTCTTGTGATAAGCTCCAAGTCCTACTTCTTGAATAATTTTCAGATAGTGAATTGAAAATGAGAGCATATAAGATTTTTACCTGCTCTCCTAAAATTACAACTTTTGGTTCAAAACTCGAGAAATCATCCCTTGGAAGAATTTCTACGTTTCGTTTCGCTCGATTGAGCGCATCCTCGAAAAAAATAATTCAGTGAATTCAACTATTTTTGTAATTTGTTCTTTCAAACCGACGTTTTTCTGGTATGCTTTAGCGTAGCTAGTCCATCTTCGTTTGAAAATGTTATTTCTAAGTGGTATCTAGAAATCAAGCACCATTGTCCCGAAGCGCCTTCAATTTTAGTCGGTGAGAAATAATTGTGTTCTGTCAGATCCTTATAACAGTATTCTAGGTTGATTTTAAAAACATATTTACACCGATGATTACTTCTCAATTCGATTAGTGTTCAAGATGGAAAGAGAAAATCATCCTTCCATGCTGCCGATGCATTTATTGTATGCAGGTATCTAAGGTTTTTGTTTTTGTTTTTGTTTTTTTTTGTTTTTTTGCAGCAACGAAAATAGATTTAAGGGAAAATACAGAAACACTGGCAGCGTTGGCTGAGCAAAACTTATCCTGCATTAAAAGAGAACATGGTCAAAAGTTGGCTAATAAAATAAGAGCAGTAAAACACATGGAGTGCTCTGCGTTCACTCAGCGTGGTTTAAGACAAGTGAGTGAACTTCAAGCTTCGACGAGAAAAATGTTTACATTGTAAAGTGCAAATGAGAGAGAACAAATTTCCCATTAGTATAATGAGTTTAGAACATGTCAACTGTGGTGCTATCAAATTTTGTTTGGTAGAAGCTAATTCACCCGATTATTTTATACGTCGTCTTTGATGCTGGCTTTCATTTTGCGAAATTTATTCATCCATAATCGTTGCTAATACGATATTTGAGAGTACCGTTTTTAGGATGTTTGGTCATAATTATATTCATAAAAAATAAATTTTTCTGATTGGACTTTTGAGAAAATACCGACCCAGTACTTAATGTAAATCATTTTGATCTGATTTTTTCTCGTGTTATAGGTATTTGATAAAGCTGTTCGAGCAGTTTTGCGACCCATTCTTATGAAAATAATCAACGAAAGTTCAATGAAAAATATTTTATTTCAAAGAAAGGAGATTTCTATGTGGCTTCCTACTCAGGCAATTTATTTTACTTGTTACGTTTGATTAATCATAATAGTTTCTCAATTCGTAATATTTTTGCTGCGAAGTCTAAATAGATACTTCAAGGACATCGGTGAACTCTTATCCGTCCACCATCCATTGTATGGCAAATTTAGTTCTGCTGCCACGGCCAGTCCTTCAACTTTAGAATTAAATAAAATGATTCTTTGTGTTGGAAAACTATCGAAAGTATTGCAGATGTTCTCTATGTTTAATTTGCAAGTTTTGTGGAAGGAACGAGAGGAATTACTTAATTGTTTGTAATTTTTTTTCATCACTTGATCGTTATTTTGAACAAAAAAATCTAACTTAATTTTTTTGAAAATTGTTTCGCAATAGAGATGCGTATTTCTCACTTTTTGTTTCAAACTTGCAATAAGTTTTCGTGTTTGGTATTCCTTCTTCTGATCTATGATTCCAAGAGAAATCATTTCTCATCCCATGTCATTATTTTTACATTTTTGTAACGCAGTATTTATGGTAATTATAAATATCATTTGAAAAATATTACGAATAGAACATTTCCTAGTATGCTTCGAATGGTTTTTATGCTAAATTGAAGCATTTAATATTGGAAATATCTACCGAATTAGATATCCTTGAAATCTCAATTTTATCGTAAATTAATTTAATTTGATTAAGTAATTTACAAATAGAACCAGGTTCAAATTTTCAATTTTGAAAGCAGCTTTTCTTTAAAAATCTTGCATTTATCTAGCCACAATAAATTCTTAATTATTATGAAATAAAATTATTAGTATATAACTACTAAGTAGGTACTACTACTATGTCTTATCATTTTTTCAATTTTCGTTTTTTTAAATAAACTCCTTACGTTGCGTTGATTGGCGAAAGTATATTTTTTATTTGAGTTCGTTCTTATTATTGATAACCAGTTACTTAAACTTACCCTGTACTAAATTTTAAAATTATTACTATTTATATTTTTTTGAATAATTATTGAGGAAAAAGGTATCAATAATAATGAAATTAATTAGTAACTACAGTGTGCAAGGATTTCAATCGCATTATGTTTCTAAATTAAATTCAGATAATGAGTTAAATCTGAGTTACATCCTTAGGTTACATCGATTTGATTTGATTTCAGTCGATAATGTAGAAGAATTTAACGTTTTCCTATTTTTTTGAAGGAGTAACATTTTTCACGGTTTCGTTATAATTCGCATGTAGTCATACTTCATCCAACGAGGGTGTGTTTTGTTTTCCAGGCTGGTTTTTTTTTTAATGAATTCGAATCCGGGTTCGTAGGTTCTTAGCGCTACCTACTGGGAATCTTTGCTCAACTATCTCGTATCGTAAATTCGTTGTCTGGAACAGCTGGAATTTGCTTTACTCACTCCGCTTTCGTTCTGTGATTTGTAAAATACCGGCAGATTTTCTGCCGGACTCCGCCATATTATTTAATTTCTTTCACATTGTTCACGTTCTCGGAAGTCTTATGCGGTCGTGGTTTCGTGGTTTCTTTCGTTGTGATCGAAATTTTCGTCGTGTTTGTATGATATTTTCTCGAGTTTGTTAAATATTAATGAATTTTTCATTTAAACGTTAATTTTATTATGTGTTCGATATTGTTTCTACTTTTATAGTGTTTCGAGTAATTTGTTCTTCCCTTGTTTTCGGTTCTTAGCTGCCATTTTTATTTGCGCTCTAATCGCCAGATCTTTCGGTTTGTGTTTTCTTGCTGATATTATAGTGTTGTGTTCCTAACTTGTTAATGCATGATATCGCGGAAAGAAGAATTCATCTAAACGCCACGCTAGCTGATTGAGAATTTCATTTGAAGTGAGTACACTATTGTAGATACTTCGTAGATATAGAAAATTCTGAGTCATGACTCATAAGTTTTTCACCACTCGGCTGCATACAAGCAGCTCTGCACTCCTCTGTTCTCTCGAATAATTTTTGTACATCTTTATTGTCGATAAGGTTAACGTTACATTAATTTGCCATATGATATCGAGACTTGAAATTATTATAGGAACCAACTATCCGATTAATGCTTGTCACAATGTAGTCTCTCGTTCCGTTGGTTTGGTTTTTAAACGTGAAATTTAAGGCTGATGATTATTTGGAAGAGTAATGTTACCTGAAATATTAGCTCTTTATTCTTGAGCTTTTAGTTGTGATAGGAATAGCCCTTGGAATCCCTGTTGTAGGGTGGCATATTATATACGATTTATCGGGCACCCGAAAAATATGGGAAAAGGTGGGTAACTTGATGTATTCGTCAACTTTTTGATTGACTAAAGTTAGTTCGGGTTATAATGTTAGTAATTAGCTTTATCATGCGGATTGGCATAAGCTAGTAGTCGACGCTAATTCCTTTTATGTGACTAATTAGTACTGTAATTACAATGAATAGGTAGTATTAGCTTATTGCTACGTGACTGACAAGACTAACTGTAGCTAATGCGTCGATTCTCCTGTTTTCTGAAGGTTGTACTTGATTGTTTTTAATGTTCAGAAATAGTTTTTGATGTTGAACCAGAACTTTTCATTCTCTATTATTTGCTTTTAAACTAAAACTGAGAAACGAAGAATCGATAAGAAATAAAAGAACAATCTGTTCATTTTGTTTCTGTTCTTTCAGTACTAAGTAGTTCAGTATCTTTACTTCTTACCTTCCTCTTACCAGTTCGCTTCTCTCAACCCCTACCTCAATGTCCTACACAAAATCAAATGTATCTGGGGGATTTTCGTTTGAAAGCCATAATAACAGTCACTAACAGCTCCCTTTTGATGTACACTGATTTTGATAATCCTCAAATTATCTATTTTCCAAGGCAACGGAATTTATTGTCCCGTTTTTGGATGAATAGCGTGTCTACATGACAAGAAAAGTCATGATTTTTGAGACGCGCGTATGAGTGTCACGAGAAAATATAAGTTTTCATCTAAAAAGTATAAGTCATGAACAATGAAGAGTAGAAATTTGTTTGGTTTCTCCTAATCTGAAATTCATGATTTTTCTGCGCTTGTCAAAGAAAAATGAAACAAAGCCTTGGAACGTAAATTTTTTTATGTACTTAACGAAAAATTTTCGTATATCCCCTTCCAATTGTGGTATCTTAAAAAATCGTGATACTTTCTACAAGATTCTTGGATTGAACCTACGCCGTATTATTCTCCCTTTAAAAAAGCCAACGACCCTGCCACATCAATATTGTTTTTCGAATTGTCTCTCCCTCGCCAACAATTATTGTAAAATGTCAATCTACCTTCGTGACTGTTCACTTCTGAATGTGAAACCTTATAAAAGCCATTTTCATGTGTAATGCTCATTTCGTTCATTCATCCTTGGCTGCATATAATCGGTGAAAAAAAAAAACCCGCAATTTGTTCGCCTGGTTTTTTCTTTAATCTAAAATTAGTTCGATATTCATTATTTTTTTGTGATCGTTTTGCATGAGAAACGCGATTTTAATTTCTGTGTAGGTTAATCATGAAGAGGAAATGAACGAGAAAAAAATGTATAAAATTTTGTTGAAATAATTTATTTTCTTCGCACTGGTTGACAGTGAATCACATTTGCCGGCTGTTTGGGTACAACCAGAAAGGAGCCAGGTGGAAGGTTTTTACGAATGTGTCGAGATAGTTTTGGCTCCTGGCTCCAGGCACTATTCTTTTCTTTTTTTTTTTTTAGAACAGCTGTCTAAAGGGAAAAAAAGTATATAAAAGAATGAGAAAAAAATTGAAAAATCTCCGGTAATAGTACTCCTCAGTATTTTCGAACTGTTGTTCGATTTCCTGTGTGAGGATGAACGTGTTGTTATTCTGTTTGGAAAGAAGAAATACAAATAAAAAATAGTCTGAAATAAGACTATCTGGAAAAATATGACAAAATTCTGAAAACCCACTCAAATTCATTAGTGAGAAACTGCTTACGAGGAAATTACATTTTCTTGTTTGTTCTCTGATTTGGTTTTCTCGCATTATTTATAAAGGTATGTGATGTGGTCGAGGCGAGAATTTTATAAAATTTCCACATCAGAGGCTAGAAGTGAGATTAATTACTGCATTTCATTCGATATATTATTGTGGGTTGGTATTTTTGTTGAGAAATCTTAATTGCTCTGAGATGAAAAATTTCAAAAATTTGTATAATAAATGCTGCATATTAAGTGGAGGACATGGTTCAGTGTTTGTGTGGTTTCATAAATAGATACAAAATATTCAGTATCAAAGACGGAAGATAAAGTTGTTTCATTACAGACTGAGAGTATTCTCGAAGAATCGGTGGTTGGGATTAAATGACCATTGTCTTGAACTATCCTAACGTAATTTTTAAATCTTCTCTTCAGTCCAACTCGATCATGTTTGTTGTTACGTATTGATTTGTATTTAAAATTGATTTTTTAAATGTTACTAAAGCTGAGCCAAGGACTTTTTTTTTTTAGGAAGGTCCAACTCCAAATCGTATAATAATGCGATCATATTTTTACCATCGAAGATTACATCATGTAAAAATCGATTCTTCCATTTTAATAGGTAATTGTGCTAAATTTGTGTTATTTTTCTGTGTTTTTTTCCAGAATTAGTTGAATAATTTTGAGAATAGGTTATTTCAGCATTCGCTTCTAGAAAAAAAGAATAAAAGAGCACAGGCAATCAACAGCATTAGTAATGATTTCAGTATATAAAAAAAAAGTTTTTTCCATACGTATTTTGGAAAGTATTCAACGCTTTAAAGTAGATTTTCTGGATAATAATATACTTTTACAAATGCTTATACTTGAGCGTAGGTAGTTAGAGTTGTGAGTATAATAGTTTTTCGTTCATGAACTCATGATTCCAAAAATACCGATATGAAATTCACACAGGTGTATTTATTTACTTGAGTTATATTCTCACTATTTATTTATTTTTATATTTGTTTTTATTCGTCGGCGGCTTTCAGATCAAATACTGAACGGATTGAAACGAGCCTCTTAAATTTTGAACTTATTGCGATTTACATTAATCATTATTCATGAAAAGAATTTTACTCAATGATTTCTGACTGAAACTTCGGACATGATTTGTAAATTGGCAACCCTTATAAATCGTGCTGGCTACTGGTTGAAGGTTTTATAAAGAAAAATGAAAAAATGTACGTTCCATTAGGTCATGCTCTGTAGGACAACCTTTTCTAGTAGAATTTGCTGCGCTAGTGTTTTTGTGACATACACATTGTTGTATTTTGTAGCGTGTATTCTTCAGATTGATTTCCATTACCCAGTGATGAGTGCAGTAGGTATGAAAATCATTGTTTCCCAATTGAGCGGGCAGAGGAAAGAATTTGAGGTGACATACTTGTCTTCATTCCATTTCGTGGCCAATAGAACAGTTTCATTTGAGGTCTGTTCTTCCCCTCCCGAGTCCTGACTGGAGACATTTTGATCAGTACTTTTTTTTTCGATCCCCCATAACCCCCTAAATGTGCTACAAAAAAACCTCTATCGGGGGCATGGGCATATCTTTCGACATTAGCTGGGATGTAGTAGATTACCACCAGTATCTTTCATTCACTCGTCTTTCTCTCACTTACTCACACACACACACACACACACGCGCGCGCATTCACTCGATTCACTTCGTCTCCTCTACTCTTTCCTCTGTGTTCTTCAACTTGTTCTTTCCTAATGTGGGAACGTTATCGACTCGTTCTCGACCGTCTCCTTTATTCTATTACGTTCGTATTATGATGAAGTATACCTGTATCGCGTATAAGGTATACCATCGTCAGAGCCTCATATACCCGTGGCGTATAGCCATATACCTATATTTCAGTATACTGTACTCTTTCATTCTTTTTTTTCCCTTCTTTTTCTCGAAAAAGAAGAGGATTTACTCGGAAGGATGTGGAATGTCGGCTTACGGGCAGAACGGAGCTCTGGCAAGGTGCGAAGCGGCCGAGCCGAAGGTCAACTACGAGAGTACAGTTTTCCTTCGTGCCACTATTATAGCACCGAATTATATATGAATATGCTATACAGATGCATGTGTATGCGTGCGTTTGTGTATGTAATTTTTAGATATCATTTTTTTTGTTTCCATCTCATTTTCTTAACCACCTCCTCCGGTTCGTTCGAAGATCTCGTTTAGAAGCGAAAATTTTTTTAACCACGAACCTGTAGAAACGCGTCTCACGTTCGTAATTGAATTTTGATTATAGTTTTCCCGCCTTTCCTATTATTATCTTTTATTAATTATCTAGCCGAGAAGAAGGAAGCCAAAGGGGCCATTATGGAGGGGGCGGTGCATCGATATGTACCCATGGTTTGCGACTGCTGAGGGCATCTTTTATGGCGTTCACTAAGAGAAGAGAGAAAGAAAAAAAAAAGTAACAGAGAGAGTCAAATAAAGCCGCAGTCAGATGGTTTTTTTATTTATTTATTTTTTATTTGCCCTTTCTCTCTGCGGGTAAGAAAATTGTTACGGTTTGTTTGGCTCCTTCTTATTTTTTTTCCTGTTGGCTTTTTATTGGAATTTTTCGTTTTGAAAATTATTCGCTTCCTGCGTGTAAATGTGGATTCGATTTTCGAACGTGTGCAGACGACCGGATCTGTTTAGAATTATGGTTTCATCTATTTTTTTGTCTGTCTACCCTGATCGTAGTTTTTTTTTCTCACAAATTTGCGGTTTGATGTCTTTGAGGACGGTTATATAGGAGCTTACAGAAGTGGAAATTTGTGGGAAAGTACATCCGATGTTACGGTTGAAGCTTTTTCGGTGGTGGTTGAATGTATTTTGTCGTTTTTTTTTTTTTTTTTTTTCGTTTGGCCTGTAGGGGAAATCTATCTTTCCCTTTGGTTCTTTCATGTACCGGGTATTAGGTCCAATATTTTGAAAAATGAGATTTCTTTTTACTTTCACGCGATTATAAAATTCATTCCATATAATCGCCAACGTTGAAAACTGCTTAAATACTTGTAGTTGGTAGTAGCTGTGAAAAGAAGATGTAATACTCAAGTACCTGATGGAATCGTGTTTCAGTCTGTTCTGAATGTTTTTCACCCTCCTTCGCCGACTCGTGGAGAAGCCAATCCAAAAATTCTTCATTCAAGCCAATCTTCACGGCACTCTTTCGCTCCGAATCACGAATTTTCCAATGCACCCCTCTCCTCCTCGCTGCGAAGAACGGGAAAACCACTCGCTCATTTTCAGATTATTTCGCTGCCATATTATCGTTGAAGTATATGTACTGAGCTACTGACGCATACGATCTCCTGCCGTCTGCTCTGAGGGCTGAAACGAAGCGAAAAGTGGTCGTTAAGAAAACAACTCCAGCCCCTCTCCACCGCCCACCCTTATTCTTTATCGTCGGCATCATCGTCCTCGTCATAACTCCCTCACTGTGAACTACAGTGAGTTGGTAGTTTGCATTCAGCCTATTTTCACCCGCCCAACCGCCGTCACCACCCCTTCCCACGACTCAAACAACGGATGGAATGTAATGTTTTAATTTGCTACGCGACCTAAGCGTATTATCGTCGTTCTTCGTAATAAGATAATAATTTTACGGTTCGCTCTTTAGGGAACTTTCCGCAAAAAAGTACCGAATTTCTCCTTGGGGAGATTGCGCTTTACTGAGGAGTGTAATTCTAAATGATACGTCCTGTTGGCAAGATACGAACCCGAATTCAGCAAGACATTTTCGAGGAGGGAGAGTGAGTTATGTAATTTCTAAAAAATAAAACACAAAAACAAAACGAAACAACTTCGTTGCAATAAACGACTTATTCATTTTATGGACTTCAAGAAGACTACAAAAAGAAGGGTGAAAACAAAAAATGTTCAGATTTAGTACTTATCAGTGTTGACGATAACTGCTTATAAAGTTTCAATTATTGCAGGGCTTCATTATAAGTGATTGAGACTGAAATAAGTCACCAGTCCAAGTGCAAATCGTGCCAAGTTCCAGAAGAATGATTTTTTTTTTCTGCGCTCAAATTATGTCCTGTGGTCTAGTGTTGTTGAATCAGCAAAAAAAAAAGTAATAATTTTTTTGGAACTTGACAAATTTTTGGGCTTGGGCTGACAAATTGACTATTTTTTACGAATGTTCGACTAAAACGACCTCCAGGAGCTTTCTGATCACGTCCGAGATCCTTTTAATTCACAGCTGCACTCTGGTGATATCTGCTGCATCCTATAAAAATTCTAAGCCAAGTTGGCGTCGATAAAAAACTATTTTAGCCAAATTTTCAGGTCGCCATCTCTACCGGTAGCTCCTTGGTAGCCAAAAATGTACTTAGGTAATTTTTAAGGTTTTTTGCTTACAACTTAATTTGTGTTTATTCAATTGATTTGAAATTCTTATGGTAGTGGGCCTCACGTGAGCTCTATCTACGCCTAAAATTTCGTGGCTCCAGTTTCTTCAGAATCGCCGAAATACGTTTTTGGCCATCAGGATGGCTACTTGGTAGAGATAGAAACCTGAAAATTTGGCTAAAATAGAAGTTTCTGAGCTGAAATGAAAAAGGGTCGTTTCACCTATCTTATTACGCTAGATCCTTTCATAAACGTATTTTGAACTTTTACCCTCACCTCCGGACAGCTTGTGGTATATCAATTCCCATAAATAATTTTGAACCATCTGGGACGGGTTAGTGATGGAGAATAGTTAAAGACCGCAGGGCTAAACGTTATAAAACTGAGACGAGCATATAAAATTGTAAGTAAACATCGGTAAGAAACTGAATTTGCGCGTTTATTTACATTTTGTGAAATATTTCACTTACACGCCCCAATTGGCTTCTAAAGTGCCTCAATTAAGAAGCCAATTTTGCTGTTCGGATTTCTGTTCGTGTGACTTTCGCTGTGAAAGCAGCAATTTGCAGCGCACCAGAAACACGAACATAACGTGATCGTGTTTAGCCGGAAAATGCCATTAGGTCCGACTGTATGTACATACATATACATACATACCAAAACCGCCTGAAGTTTAAATGTCGTCGTCGTCGTCGAGACGATCGTAAGCGAAATTTTTGTCGCAAAACGCGAACCCCCCTCCGCCGCCGCCTCCTCACATCATCCCTTATTGCCTCGCCGTACGTGCGTTTCTCTTTCACTCTCTGCAGTCTGTGTATATGTGCGCTAATTATCGCAGGAAAGCGAATTTCTTCGCTAATAGGGTGGTTAATGTTTGAAAACTTGAGAGAAAACATTTAATTTATTCGTTTGTAACGGCGCGTACTCGTCGGCTAAATCGTTTTACGGTTCGTTTGGCCGGGCGTACGACCGGCTAAAATTTTCTTTTTTTTTTCATTTTTGTTTCTTCCAGTGTCGGGAGAACAATTTTGCTGCAGCGGAAAAGTGAAAAGTTGAATTAAACGCTCGTCGTTAGCCCGGTCCGTCGAAGATAAGGACGTCTGAGCCAGAGGGAGCGAGCGCAGGAGTCAGGAGAGCGTGTGTCTGTATATAGAAACTTGCAGGACAGAGAGAGATATACTATAGGAGGAGGAAGCGGTGGAAAGACTGAGGGAGAGGCGAAGTGAGTGTAGGAGAAGCTTTGCACTAGTTGAAGAAAACGGCATTCATTGCACGCTGCATTCAAGAGTAACGAATGGTACAAAGTTCAAACGTTTTCTTACTTTGATATGTGTGTGGGTGTGGAGGAAGTGGGGTGGAAGTTAACGATAAAGGAGGCTACAAAAGCTCACTTCGAAAATTAGGATCGTGTTCGCATTCGTGTACATTCTAAAAGTACCTTGTACGTGTTTCGTGTTCGAATTTTGGTATTTTTTTAAGGCTCTCAAAGTGAAGTAAGTAAATGCGAAGAACTAAGAAGAAGATTGGAATTCATGTTTCAATTGTTTCATTTTAGGTAGCAGGCTTTTAGTCTAGTGTAGAAGTTTAAGTACACTTATGTATAGTTTGTTTAGTGTGCTTTGTATATGAATGGTTAACCAATTGCTAAGAATTGGTGCTTATTCATTTTTCATCAGTGTTATTTGAAAGAGTAGTTCATGTCATAAGTTGATTGTTACGCATTGCAGGATGCTTGTGCAGACCGCCAGCATTTTTGTGGAGCTAGTGAGAGAAGTGTACAGACACGGGTTCCATTTCCAGCTCAGCTCCTGTAGCGATAAAATTTTTTGGTAGATTTTGCATTTGGAATTTCCAATTGAGTGCATTTATTCAGGAAGGGCCTACCTTGTTGGCCCTTTTTTGAGTGTTGGCTAAAAAATAATTTTCTTATACGTCTGCTTTTTGGCTTTGATATGAGCCCATCTCTGTGAGTATTTCGAATGCGTTTTTTTAAAGACCACTTTCTTGCGGGTTAGCTTAAGCTCTCAGTTTTCCCTTCAATGGAACAAAATGTAGTAATAGCTCAAGAAGCCTCATATTCGCTCAATAGTCTCATTCTTGGCCTGATCAGTTTTTGCTTTCCGCATAAATGGAACATCTGATATGAAAAGCTACGTCTACGTATTGTCAATGGGCACGTGAAGTTTTAACGAATCG
This sequence comes from Parthenolecanium corni, assembly GCA_038050395.1. Taxonomy (NCBI): domain Eukaryota; kingdom Metazoa; phylum Arthropoda; class Insecta; order Hemiptera; family Coccidae; genus Parthenolecanium; species Parthenolecanium corni. Next base: position 733,844 of record JBBCAQ010000016.1, read on the forward strand.
ATTCTCTGCTGGCTGTAATTTTTTATGACCAGGGCTACGAGATTTTTTTCTCCTCGAATGGCAGGATGGCGACAGCCTCGAAACTGCGAAACTGCTGGCTGCTTAGTCGTCGAATTTCCTCGGATTCGGTGGAATAAAATCGACGACGAGCGCGTATAATATTCAAATTTGTACATATAATCGATGGCTGCCATAAAATTCGCATTAACATTATGTAGGGCTGGAACCGTCTCTCTTTGCGGCGCGTCATAAAAGGCCTGAAAATTCGTTCTTACAGTTCTTCGGATCGTAGAACTGGGCAATGGCGGCGTTAATTTCGGAATTAACGACACAATCCGAGACCACGCCGCGATTATAGCGAATGCCATAATGATGAGGACGACGATGACGTCGGTGATGGTGATAATGCGGCGACTTGATGGATCGGTCGGAATTTAATGACCGCCAGTAGTGGTCGTTATGGGAAAGGAAGGTTTTGCTAAATCCTACGCACGATGGAAAGGCATGCCAAAAGAGTGCAAATCAACGAAGTACCTATATCGGTTCTACAAAATACCAAATCAAGTCTCGGGTGTTGTGGCTGAGGTCATAAAAAAAAAAAGTGATTTGAAATGGGCCCGTTGGCGATGAAACCTATGTCTCTCTTTAGAAGGGGAAAAAAAAAGTTTCTTCTCGCTCATGTTCACTGGAGAAGTGAGAGTTTTACATTATTTTATTGGACGAATTCTCGAGTTCGTTCTTTTGGAATGTATTTTGTGGAGAGCTCAGAGTGAATTTAGAGTGATCAGAGTCAGGCAACTCGATGGAGATGTGAGAATTAGTGAGATCTCGTGTCACGAAGTAACTGTTCCAGTTTCTGAGTAACGGTTGAGAGTGTTTTAGATTCAGACCCCAAGTATTGTGAAATGAAGGTAGTGATAAGTTCATTTACCCGTCATTCTTATTAAAATGATATATACGAGTCTGATCAGTGAAAATTCTTGATTTTGTTTTGGGACCTGACAGGTTTTAGACTCAAGCCAGCGATATGCATGTGAGAGTAGGTACTTAGTAGGTTGAGTTCGAAAAGTGGTCATTTTCAGCTTAAAATTTGGAAATCTGTGCATTGAATTACTCGCATGCTACCCATATATTCAGCTAAAAAGATACCACAGGGTGTCTACAGTCATGCCAAACCTGATAAGTCCTGATATTTTATGAAAAATCATCCAAAAGTCCTGCTATTTGATCCAGATTTGTTGCTCATGCCTTGATTATTATTTTTTTTTTAGCAGGTCTTTCAGTCATATGTAGGTATTTATTGAAATTCTGTTTTTTTTTTTTTTTCAATATTATTATTAGCGACTGAGCAACACCCTTTATAAAGTCGTGAATAGCCATGATGAAGTCCTGATATTTCATTTCCATTTTACAGTTGACACTCTGTACCAAAACCTGTATCTGAGTATTGTACTCGTATTAATATTTTCTTTTCGAATGTTTTTTTATTGTATTTTTTTTATTTCACGTTCATGGTACTCTATTTCAAATTTAATTTTTCTTAATTAAAGTTTCAAATCTTTGTTTACTCACGATAAGTACCTAACTATGCACTTTTTATCGATTAATCTTGTATTTTATGTAACCTTGTTCGGTTTTAATGGATTTGAATTGGGTAATTCATTTTAAAACTTCCTTAGATTTAGTTGTTGGAGTAATAGATAGACACTTCGTAAAGTCTTTGCCAATAATCACCGACACCCTGTAATACCCCTTAATTTCCAAATGCTGTTGCTCTGGTACTTTCATCATCGATTCATTTTATCGACTGCCGAGATATTAGAACGATTACTTTATAATCCATAGTTACACTACCCTAAATAATTGTACATACTGGTTTTTTTTATCAATTTCAAATCGCCATTTTGAAAATTTTTTCTGGAAATGAAGTCCGTATCAAAAAACGAAACATTTTTCGGCTACTTTTCATTCAACTAAACGAGCATGTTCGTGTGAAATTTATCGACTATTAAGTGGCATAATATACAGTCGTATAATGAACGAAATGTCACTGGTAAGCTGTTTTTACTTTTTATAGTATGCGATCAATATTTAGAACATGATTTCTGACTTTGAAATCTTGGATACAAGCCATTTTTTCCGTATATTATTATTTGATTATTGAAAATCTTCGACTGAATTTTCTTTCATCAATTGGTTCTCTGATTCACTCCTGTGAGGAATGCTGAATAGGTAACAGTAGCCCGTTCTTTTTCTTCTTTTTTTTTTTTAAATTTAGGATTCAATTCTCAGAATGGAACAAATTTTTCTTTAATGTTGCTGTCGAATTTATTGCTCGCACTGCCTATTTTGAGAGAAAATTTTAACGACTTGGTTACATTATGATTTTTCTTTCTTTTGATAGGCTGACGAGGAATCGAATCCTTGAGCGTTACATCAGACTGTAATATTGTAGAAATCTGTTATTTAATGATTTAGTCTGTGGTTTTGTTCAATACAAAGGAGTAGGCTGGTATATTTGCCATTCAGTTTGGTAGGTGAAAATGGAGAAATTTATCGTATTCTCTTTCCATTTACATTTCAGTGACAGTGCCAAATTCCGTCAAAAAAATAAAAATGAAAGAAAACTACTTCTGTGGAGGAGTAGATTCTGCATTGAAGATTGAACGTCTCGTATGTCTCTCCATTCCTTTTTGTTCTTCAGCTTAATTTGAAAACAATAGAGATTTTCTATGTACCTATCACGTCATATGCGCTTATTTATACTTTCACTTTTCGCTGGTATTATATTTCAATAATTAGCCTATGTTATAATGTTGGACCGGGTCAACGACTTAATGCTAAGTCATCTGCCCAGCCTGCCTCAATTGTTGGCTGGTGCTGGGAAGAAAAAGAATCCTTCTAATTAGATATTAATTTTATAATAGTACTCGTACTTTTATTTACAATTTGATGATGCTGTTGAAATCATTTTTCTGAAAGATAGGTATACTTTTTTTCATAATTTCGAGTTTTTTGGTTTACGTTTACAAAAGTAATCGCAAAAGTAAATCCTGTTCCTGAAAAATTGAAAATGATGGTTCCTTATGTAGTTTGTATGAGTAATTACTTGACATTTTCAATTTCATTTAATATCTTTTCTTTTTTTCTATTTTAATTCTTTGACAATTTTCTATTGTGGTCTTGAACCATTCTCTTATTCCGGTTGTTCGTGGAAACGATTCCTCAAGTTATCCGGAGGCAGGATGGATCTTGAGGAAATGTTTGAGATTTGTTTACACAGTTTATTGGTTGTAGAATGTCGCTGTATATCACTAGAAAGCGGAGTTTGATTTTTCATTAAAATAAACAAGCGACGAGTCACCAAAAAGAATGGTTTAAATTCATTCAATTTACGGATAGTCTTAGACCACACGAGCCTCTATGAATATTTTCGAATTTCTATTCATACTTTTCTTGTAAATCGAAAATCCATTCTACCGTGCCTTGTTCAAATAGCCTGAAAACACAATTTTATCGTGCGGATGATTCAGCGTCGACCTTCTTGGTTTACGTGACGTTAAATAAGGATTTCCTCGAAACTAAAAGAAGAAAAACAAAAACTCTTCCTGGGCTAGAAAAATCGTGCTTCGAACAAAAATAAATGAACCGATGGAACTCGATGTTTTCATTTCTAGTTCTTCTTTTTTCCTTCGAATCCCGAGTTGGCCAAGTTCTAAGTAATAATCTGCAACGGTTTTTTCTAAAAGAAAGAAAAAAATATCATTGGCCAAACTTGAATAATAAACGAATATTTTAAACCCGAGTATTTCCGCTTAAATTTGTGAGGTTAGCGTACAGAGGGTGTAAGGAGAAGGGAGACATGGGAGCGAATAAAAATTCCGGAAAAATGAAGAGTCGAATGAAAGCGCAGTCCTAAGTACGTCTTCATTCGAATAGAAACCTTTTAATTTAAGAGTTCCTTCTTTTGGGGTGGGGGAGAAGTGAGAAAAAAACTTTTCAAGTTTTTTAGGGTCGAGACGGACCGCGTCGGCAAAAATAAACATAAATACTCATTTACTCGATAGTAAATAATTTTAAATCTTTCGTCGAAATACGTTTTTCTTAAGTCTGGCCTTCTTTTTTGAACGAAAAATTTGAAAATGAGAAACGAACACACCGAGAAGAGCGGTGTGTTTTCATTATACGAATGAAAATCCTCCGAAAACTCTTTTTTTTGTTTTGTTGGTTTTTTTTTGGTTTTTTTTTAGACGAATTTCTTCGCCGTTCGAAGAGCAAAGTAAAGATAGAATTAATGCAACGGGGTTTGGAGGAGTGGAATGTAGACGCGAAAAAGGGGGTGAAAAACGTAAGGCAAAGGGCGCCGCAAAAAAGGCTAAACAAAAGAATGTTTAATTAAGAAACAGCGACCAAAATCTGAAATTCATTGGGTTCGAATTTTCCAGCTATACAGAAAATTACAACCCCTTCCCGTCGTACTCGCCCCGAAGAAGGTGCATTTTCCTTATCTTTTGGGGGCAAACGTTTGTATTCGCACGGTGGCACGAGTAATGCTGAGTTTGCTTAGTACTTCTCGCCATTCCCCACCCTCCTGTCTCGATACCCATCCACGCCTCCTACCATCGTCGGGGAACCTTTCGGGCTCCACACTTTGAAAGCTGCAATATCTCGAAAAGACAATGGATGATTTTAATTTTGCCTTTCCATGCCTTTTTTTCGGTCACAATAAAGCTTTTTAATTGTAATTACCGACGGATAGCGAGTGTTTTTGCTTTCCTTGTTAAAGCCACGAAAAGGAGAGAACCTTATGCGCGACTGTTTTCTTACCGCGAGGTACTAAAACCTCACCTCGATTTTTTGGGCTTATCCGGCAATGTCGTTGGTGAGTTTAAATAGAAGTCAGTAGTCTCAGTGCTCTCTTCAAAGTTGAACTTGCTTTTTCGACGCTGCGTGTTTGGTAAGTGTACCCTTTATAATGCGCTTATTTTTGTCCACTTATCAAAAAAATTTGGGATGGTGTCACGAATAACAATTCGAAGCTGCCAAACCTCGCTGAATCTGTGAGAAAGAAAATTTCGACTTATAATTTGGAGTAGTTGTTAATGCATTGTTAGACTATAGCATTATGTTTGCAGTTTGTTTCTTACCCCAAAAGTATTATTAACCTGTAAAGGGTAACATGTGTAAAAAATTACACATTTATTCTGTCCGTTAAAGGTCATATATATGTGAAGAATTACCCGTGAGCGTAACTGCAAATTCTGTGTCAACTTACCTCGAATGAATAATTTTTGATGTGTCAACATCTTTGTTTTCATTACACGGTGGTAAATTCAGAAATTTCTATTCGAAGGATAAATTCGATGCGGATATCCATAACCGACATCTAAACTCAAATCGCACATGCTGGCTAATCTGATGCGCACGCTGTTGTCAGCTTTCCCCGAATGGTTTTATATTCATCAATTTTTTGATTAATTTTCTTGGTAGTTCGTTTTCTAATTATTTTCTATCTTTCATCATTGATATATTGTAGATATTTTTAATCTATCATCATGGAATATGTTAACACATTCGGTTAAATTTTGCAAAACTAATTTATTTTTTTTTTTAATTTCAACAGTTGGAAGATTATTAAAAATGAAAGAAAGGTAAAGAAAATAGTCTTTCTTTTTTTCTTTTTTTTTTGCGAAATTGACCTAAAATAAGGACTAATATTATTTGGTGGTGTAAAACTTCACCAAAATATTGCCAAAGAAATATAATAATATTATGAAAAGAAAACATGAAAACATGATTTTTTCTTTTTTTAACCTGACCAGCATTTCTTGCCTTTTTCTCAAAAAGTTTTTAGCTGACTTATACTGGGTTCCAAATAATGATGGCCGGTTACTCTGCAAGAACTTTGCCGAATAGCTCATTTTTATCAACTTTCATCGGTAACGAAAAACATTGAATTATGGTCAGCGAATCTATACTTAATTGGTTAGTGGCGAAAATTTTCCAATTCTCTCACCGGCCATCATAATATTAATTGAAACAGAATATGGCTACTTTTTCATAAATCACACATCACATGTGTAGATTTTAACTTGAGAAAAAATCGTTAATTCTAGTTTAAATAATCCTGTACTTTGCCTAGAAATATGAATTAATTTTTCTTCCCGGCCTTTGGATTGGTTTAAAAACCCGAAAAAATGAGTTGGAATACGGTACCTTTCAAGTTGAGGTGGTTATGTGTCGGTCGACTACATTATTGTGTCATACCATTTAGCTAATTTTGTTTGCACGTCACGTTTCGGCGCCAGCTGCCTACCTGTTTCGGAAAGCGTTTTAAATTCGGAAGTATAAAGTCGCATTTTGGTGGTAGAAACGAAAGCCCCCCTCCCCCCCCAAAAAAAAAAAAATTCCGCTGTCGACTAGCTTTTACGTCATAAAAAAGGGGTGCAGAACGGAAGATCGGAACGATTAAAGGGGATAAACGAAATTTCAAATAGGCCATAGTCTCACGTTCGTGTGTTCGAGAGGCAGCTCCGTAACGATGAAATATTCGTTGTAATACAATAAAAAGGGCAGCTAGATGAGTGGTAGGTGGGTGGGTGAATGAGGGGCAGCGAGTAGAGGTCGAGAAAATGGATACTTAACGTATTCTCGGAGACATCGGATTAGTCGCCACTGTTTACACTTCCTCGAGCCGACAGCAGTGCGACTCGTTCGCGCTTTATTACCTCATAAAATGGAATTTTTTTTTTCTTTGCGCCTGGACAAATTATTTATAGCTCGGCTCCGCTAGCAGTTTGGAAAAGAATTTATTTCTTTTTCTCAGCAGCAGTCTTGAGAGAAGTACCTAGATATACCTACGCAAGTTACGTTCGTCATTGTAAATTTGTACGAGTGCAAGCCTCGGGCTTAGTGTCCCTCTAATGTGTAGATATTGGACGGATCTATGAAGTTACGAACGTATCAAGTCAATTCATTCTGACTGAAAATTTCCGAGTCTAATTGGTGCCAGTTTTTTAAAACTGTGCAAGAATTGGCTAGTGAATATTTTAAGCTGTAGAAATGTATGGGCTGTGCTCGTAACGCAGAGATCACAACTTTCCTCTATATTGTTGGAATAGCGGTATCAGATGTGTGTATCTTTTTTATAACAGCTAAATGCTGGAATTGCATGTTGATTTTCATTTTCTCAATCGAATGGATATTAGTAACTTCTTTGTTCTGGTGAAAAGTTTTGTGCAAAAATGAGGAAGTTGTCAGCAGGCGCAATCTCTCAGCAAGATGTGGCAATGAATGAATGCTCAATGATAGATGACGATACATTTTTTTCCTTCGTTACAATTGTAGGATCTTCAGTAAATTTTGCGGCTATTGAAAACTTTGTAATTTAAAAATTTAAGGTTATCGCCCAAATTTGAAAATTTGACAGCTCTAAGGCGTTGTTAGCCATACCGTAGTGTGCGACCTATCCTCTATTACTTACGTTTCATAAATACTTGGCTACCAAAATGTTAATGCAAGTTACTATACTCTGTTCAACTTAAGAATGCCTAAAACGGAACGTCAAATTCACATTTATCAACAATATAAAAATCGGATGTGTGATAAGAAACAAGAAAGTAAAATCGGAAGCGTAGCCAAATATTGTTGCTGAATGTGAACGAGTACCTTTTCCTCTCCCCGGAGCCCTGCAAACTGCAATCCGTTTTAGGCATTCTTAAGTTGAACAGAGTATAAATTCGTTTTTCTTTTTCATTCCTATCTTTACTCTTTACGTTATTCTGGTTTAATGAATTCTTGAAGATGTAATATAAATTTTTCTTCATCCTGAAATTTGAAATTTCGTCTTTTCGGGATGTAGAATGCAGGAGTTTTATAGAGATAAAAGCAAGTGCTGCCGGTGCGAAGAAGTGGAGAACTGTATCACGCATCGCTTACAAGACTGATGAGAAGTAAAATAATAAATTCATGAAAAAATATAAATTTCATTAATTCACGCTCCACTCCGCCACCCCCATACAGAAAAAGCTCCTTCCAACGGCGACCATAGTCAAAACAGAAAAGCAGGAAAAACTCAAAATTTGTATAATGACCTCTACTGCTTAATAATGTAAGCCGTAGTCGCTGCTCGAAATAAATAAATAACCATTTCTCGTTTTTCTTATCGTCTGAGGGTTGCTTTTTAGAAAATTTTTCATTAACGAAAGAAAGTAGGTCGCAGTTTTAATATGTTTGCGGCGTTAGAAGAGCGATTTATGCATTTACTTTTTGCTCGAATATGAAAAATTTTATATGCGAGGTTGAAGTGGACTGCAGTAGAAAGCGTTGAATGGATTCTTCGTGGGATAGTTCTGAAGTGTAAAAGACATTTCAAGAAAGTAAATCAGTTCAGTTCTAGGTTTTCTCCTTATCTCGTTCCTTCGCGCATGCGTCATCATAGCCATGTTAGGTCATTTGAAGAGAGCTGAGGGTGAAATAGGAGCGAGAAGAAACTACTCGGATGTATCAGACTCGAATGATTGGGCACTCTGGCTATATATGATTCGACTTTACAAATTGAGCTTACAAATTGAATGCAGTATTTTACGTAAAATATGAAAAGTCGTATATGCTTCAAGTTTGATTTGAAAATCTTTTTTCTCAAAAGAAGTTGATGAACTTTTTTTATATACTCGTACAATTTATGTACCTAAACGAGAATTCATCTTCGTCTTCACGACTCTTCGTGAAGGCTAATGCTATTTTTTTTTTGAAAAGGTAAAAAATGTTCCTAGTGTTGTCTATCTTTGAGACCTGCCTGCAGTGTTTTCTCGCTCGCAAATTTTATTTTAAAAAATTAACTCGTGTCACTTTCGAATATTAGCTTTCCCGCATCAAAATGACATAATCATCAAAAGTCGTTAAGCATGCACAGAAGCTGAAAAGGATCATGAGAAGAACGAGGTCACATCCAACAGTCTTATCGCGTTAGCTAAGTTGAAGCAATAAGTTAGCATTGCCAATTCTGTAAAATTTGACTCGAACGTATTAATTAGTAGTAGCAAATTCTGTTATCGCATACTGGGTACTTATACTTTATGACTGTAACTCCATACAGTCTTAAGTAGAACGAACTACGTATAATGGGATTCATTTTTGGTTTCAGTTACAATTTTTACCTTCGTATACGAAACACTTTTTTATTTTTCGTCGCCTCGTTAAAAAATTTTCTCCGAAGTTGGGAACGTTGAATTGACGTTTGTTACAATTTTTTTTTTTTTTTTTTTTTACCGTTTGTACTCCCTCCTTGTCAACGTTATAAAATGTGTTTCTCGAAATGGAAATTACTGGACTGAAAAATGAAATTGAAATAATTTTTCTACCGGCACGGTTGGGGCATAGTTAAAATTTCATGGTCCGTTGACGTTTATGACCTCGCAGTTGAAACGAGTGCCAGGTTACGTGTCGTATCATTAACTATATAACTTACTGAGTGTATGTATCCTTTGCGGTAAGAAATTCGTTGCAAACGGGCATTATTGTTTTCCGAAGGTCGGAACACATAGTAAATACTTATTTGAATAAGTTTTTTTCTCTTCAATTACTAAGGTTAGCCGAGAAAGTTTACCCTATTGAATCAGGTATAATAGACTGAAATGAAAGCTAACTGCGAGAACTCACTGTATTTTGTTTGTCTTGTGCCACTGATGGCAGCAATTTTCTTTTATGGCGGTTGACAGGCGGTATTTTCTGCTTTATTTTATAAAAGGTCAAAAACTTGTTTGGTAGTCTGTTCGGTTTTGAAGTATATTACAAAAATGACTTGATATAGTAGTTGTAGTGAGGCCAGTTCTGTTTAAAATTAGGTTTTCTTACAAAAATAAGTGATATATGTCTTCATTTTTCTCCTGCGAATGAATCCAATATTGCTCGGATTAAGACCCACTTTTAAAACAAATTAATCTGAAAACAGCTATACATACTTGAGTCAGTGGTGGCAAAAGATGACATATTTTACGTATGTTCAGAGGACTCCGCTGCCAATTATGATTTTTAAAAATTGGAAAGGCCATTGGGTACCTGTAAAAGATGAATTACAAAGTCCTTAAACCTGATAAAACTGTCTCAATATAAGTTCTAATTCATGATTCTATAGTTTATGCCATCACTGATTATCATTTAATTCAATTGTAATAATTTGTTTCGTTCATTTTTTTTGTTTCAGGTAAGTTTCAGAAAACATTTCTCTTCTACTAACATACGAGTACATGTAAAACGTGCGTAAGTACGAGTAAGTTGATTCTTTGAATTTTAAGTATTACATAATGAGTGATGCCAAAAATGTGGAATCACAACTAATGATCTCAGCTATTGGTGCGTAAATTTATAAGAAATCAAACTGATTGATTTTCTCATAAGTAGGGTAGCTACTTTATTCTCTCCATCTTCATGTTATAATCATCTTTGTCAAATCGCTGTCTGCGTTAGCAATATTTATGACGCATATTCATGGAAATTTTGTCCAATTTAATAAAAGTGACCGCAAACCTTCGTATGAAATAGTCGCCAATAATTAATTTGAACAATTTAGTAGTAAATAGACCTTATCCCACTTTTGCAAATTTGTAGTGTAGTTTTTGCGATAATACACATATATTTTCTCTTTTTCTGAACCTTCAATTTTGATAATTTTTCATAAAAGAAATCACTAATGGTTGTACTGTAATGGAAAATTATGGAGACCAGTGTTGAATTCAGTATTCTGGCTTCAATAATTTTTTTTTTTCCAAAAGTTTATTGGGGGGCTCTTCATTCCAAATTATTGAGTAATGCAATGCTACTCGAATAAAGCTGTCATCAAAATTAAGTATAAAGTTTTTTCCACTTTTTAATAAGAATTATTTTATCGGTGGCTAACGCGAGATTTTCGGGCAAATAGAACCGATGTAAGTATTTATTTTGTGCATAAATTATTCGAAGAATGGTTCCGAATTTACATTTCGAAAAATTCTGTCGAGGAAAGGCTCTGCATCCACTACTGTCAGAATGTTCATCCTTGAATTTCGCCTTCAAAGGTGCGCCGTTGCCTATTTAATGGAATGGGTGTCCTTCCACGTGGAAGGAAACTCCGTGAAATCGCTGAATGAGAGAGAATTCCCCCATTTTCTTTGTACTTTCGTTTTTCACGTGTCGAGGCTTCACCGTAGGGTTGGTGAAGGGTGGTGGTGGTCGTGCTACCGCTGCCGTGTATATTATAGTCGTCGAAATAAAAGTAAAAGGCTGCAAGAAGACGAAGTTGTGAAGGCGATATCACGTTCTAGCAAATAAGGTTACATTATATTTTTCTTTTCGTAGAAGAGAAAACATGGTTGTATTGCAGACACGTCTGGCGAATATAAAAAGCTCTTTCTGTATTGCTCATCTTCCTCGTTTTTTTCTTCCCCTCCCCCATTTTTCCTTTTTCGTTGCCGTTTTTTCCTATTTTTTTTTCCTCCTTTAGGCTTGTGTAAAGATGGAAGTGGCAAAAAAAAAAGGCACATTTTCCTACTTCTGCGAGGTATTTTACGTACCCCCTATTACCTGATGAAATTATTATTTATTTTGGTGGAAAAGTGATAAATTTATGTTTTCTTCTTTTTTTCTTTTTTTTTTTGTCGAGTATACGATAAACACAATCGTTTTATTCCAGAAATTTAGTTTTTTATTCGGTGAGAGGGTGTTCGGAGAAAGGCTAAACGTACGTGGATTAATGGTCGTACTTGTAGTACGTGTAAATAGGGTCGAAGTCGAGAAAAGGGCTGGGGGAGAGGTGCGGGAGCTGTGGAAAAAGAGTATGCGTGTCATTTCACGTGGAAGATGAGATTTTTACTTTCGTCTCATTTACTGAAATAAGAATTCATGATGGTATGTGTGGGGAAGGGAAGCGCGGGTATCGTCTAAATTACCCTTCTGTTTATTAAATCGTGAAAATCAAAAACGTGCTGGAGGATATTTTCGTTAGGGATGAGCTAACAGCATGAAGATGGCTCGCAAGTAATTACAAAAAGCAGGTTTAAATATACTTGGTAGGAATCAGATAGAACTACAGAATATGTGTAGTGTATCATTTAAACATCCATGTACATACGAGTATTATTAATCATGCGAATGATTTTTAGTTCAAGAAAAACTCGAGTTTCAGTATATCATGATTATATTTGAATTTTTCTTTTCCGAAGTGATCTATAATAGATCTAACTGCAAAATTGAAAATTTTAAATTGATAGCATGATCTGCCACTTGTTCTCTAAAGCCACTCATAGTATTTCACATAATATTAAAGTTTTTTAATGAGCTTTCGTCATTATGAGTTGGAAAACATTTTGTTTTTATAAGCTTTTATTCTATTCACTCGCTTGTCTTATAAATTGTCCAACTTGCTGAGATGCTCACCGAGGCGCTAGTTGTTTGTGGACCAAATACACTCGTACAAACACACTAGTTTTCTCTGAATTATTAGGTATTCGATAACAACTACTTCAGTTTTTAATGTAAAGAATAAAAATTATTTGAAAAAAAAAAGAGTGGTCCCAATTATTTAATTTCTGAATTTTGGAAGTTTCACCGAAATCTGAGTAACCTCAAAATCTTCTGGCTGAATAATATTAGCCTACTCTTATTTTTAGTATTGAGATTAATATTCGAACTTTTTTGTCGGGCACCCTGTATGTGTAGAATGAAAGCTAAGATTAAATTGAATGAAAAAAAGGGACTTACTTATGATACCCTTCAAGGAAAACTATGAACTTTCATTCTTATCGAAGAAAGTTGAGTTCACTGTTCGAATGGGTACCATTTTCTTGCAAACACTTAAGTAGAAAATACATGTACCCATTGGTACCTATTTTTGCAATCTTTGGGTGGCGTATTCTGTGAATTTTTTACCGCTCCAGATAGATAACTGGTAAAGTACCATTCTATTGCGCCATAAGACTGGAGATTTATAGTAATACGTATATTCTTATCCATTTCACTGTTTTTTTTCTCTCTTTCTTTCTTTCTTTCTTTGTTTTTTCTCCCCATCGTGTCGTCCAGCTCTCCGAATCTTCACATATCATTACGTTAAAATCTACTAACAGCTGTTTCCTTTCTCCAGATTCATTATTTTAGCCTCGTGAAACGAATGAGAAAAAAAAGTGGAGGAAAAAAAGAAGGAGCCGCAGAAAAATGGTTTGAAATTGTATTTTTCTTCCCGCCACACTCGCGATAGACAAATAGATCAATGAACGAAAAGAAGTTTCGAAAGTACAAACTGAAAACAAACGTTGTATTTTCAGTTTTTGACGAAAGTACGCAGCTGTTTAGGAGATAAGAGAACAAAGGGTGAGGAATAAAAACGAAGGCTGGAGTGTATCCCAGAAGAAGTGTGGTCTAATAATATCGACGTCCATTTCGCCCCCCTCCCTCCCCGCCGCTCGTATACAATATTTTTTCAGTTTGACCATAAAAAGTTGTCGATTTTTTTCTTCGCCTTGGCTGGCTGTCTTGTAAAAACATCCATAAAACAACAGATTGGTATATTTCGTTATCGGAAAACTTTCTGCTTTTCAGTGGTAGCAAAATCATTAGTCCGGTTAAAATATGTTGGGCAAAATGAGGTCGACTACATACGCTAAGAATAAACATAGGGTGTGTTTTTTTAACATGAGTCAGTCGTCTTGTATTGAGGCACTCGATTCGATTAAGATTTGGAATTCGAAACGAAAAGCTCGGTTTTTTCAGATTTTCCCGTGAAAATAATTGTTTAACCTTAAAAAACATTTTGCTCGACAACTATCATTCAACTATATAAACTTGAAATTTTTATGGCATCAAAAGGAAACACAAACTTTTTTTTTTTTTTGTTGAATTTAGTAGGTTCTAGAGCGGCGTATCTTTTATCCTCATCTTCGATATTATTCGATACTAATAACCGTGCAATCTGTTATCAAAAAAAGAGGAAAAAAACTTTTCGCTTATTAGCTGTTGGAAAATTATTGGCCCATTAAAAAAGTTTTTAGCACGAAGAGAAGGCATAGAGGCTGATAATGACTTTGGATTACATGATTATACAGTGTGCGCTTATCTGTGTGTTCATGTTTATAATAATATTGTGGTATCGGGGCCGAAGTTCCTTCTTCGCTCATTTATACGTACTTATTTTTATACTTGTCTGCCGCAAAGATTGTAATCTAGGATGTGTGTGCTGTGTGTTCGGTGGAGGTTCATTAAAATTCGTTATAGCCCGACGACCAAAGAATGGTACCGATTTACCGAATTCGATTTTTGTCTGTTTCTCGTATTTTTATATTCCCCCCCCCCCCCCAAAAAAAAAAAAAATAAATAAATAAAAAACCGGCAGTAGCCGAAGTCGAGTGAGAAACGCAGCTTTTAAACGTTGATACTTAATTCGTGAATTACCTACTTTTCGTTGGAATCGCATCTTACATTTGGAGATGAAATGATATATAAGGTTCTTTGATATTATTTTCTTTCCCCGAACCGCATCATGATGAGTTTTAGTGATTGGGTCAAAGAGTTAAGATGACGTATAATATAAATTCGATTACTTATGATTATTTTTTTCAAGACTTATCATTTTTGTGAAACTAATTCTTCGCGAAGGACAACAAATATGTTTCAACAATATTGTTAGAAAAATAAATAAATAAAATTAAAAATTAATTTCATCTTAAGAGGAATCTAGTTTTGTTTATTTTTCTGCGTTCCTTGATGAAAGAACGAAAAGAATAAATTTTTGGAGTATTGTTAAAATTAGAAAACCATTAATTTTTTTTCTTCAAAAACTTGACTGGTAAAATAAGAGATGTCAATATACTTTTCAATCTGTGAACCTTTCTATTTGTCGCATTTAGTGGAGAAGTTTCATTCTAAATAATTTGAAAATGAGTTTTTACCGTCCTGTAAAATGTTTTATTGGCCTGAAAACGATTAATTCGCATATCTTTCCTAATTGCAAGTCGCTCATAATTTGATTACAGTCGACTATTCCTAGCTCCATTCTAAATATTTTGGCTGGTGATTTTGCTACAACGTTTGTCAAATAATTCACTCTTTCAATTGTTGATTGTTATCACAAAATATCAAATTAGATATGTACGCGATATCTGGCAACGTCTGAGGGTGTTCAACCAATTTGATGGGTCAGTTTGAAAATTTTCTAAGATTCGTTGTTAGTCATGATGGTTAGTACATTGTGTAATTCGCTGCATATTTTCCTGCATTTTGAATGAAAAACAACTAACCTATGAAGCGCGTTTTCCGTATTCATACCATTATACTTCACTCACTTTTCTTGTTCGCTACACTAATTTTATACTCATCCTGCTATCTCTTACTTCAGGTCTTGAATTTGTAGTGCACTGTATTTCAGGGCCTGTCACAAAATGTTTGACTGTGATGGCTACAGAAATCAGAGAAAGCTTGCAAAACCATGTCACCTTTCGCCATATTATACCCTCTGTTCGATGTGTCTCTGAGCAAACACTCGGCAATAAAGAGTCAGTTTTGCTGAAAATTGCTACCGTATTTCTGTCCCCAAAAATCTGAGACTTGGATTTTACGTGGCGACCGTATTCCGTTTTTATCGTTTTATCACCCCTAATGTTGCACCCCAAAGACTGCGCGAAGCTTGTTGCAATACTTTCCCATGTAATCTTTTCCTTTTTTTCATTGCTTCATATGCGTTAAAGCTCTATACACGGTTTCCCTCTTTTTTTTTTCTTCGCTGGCTTTTTAGTTTTTATCTTTTTATGGTGAGGGTGACAGTGACGATGGCGTCTACTAGTCCTCTATAATATGGTGTACGGTATGTACACTTACAGACCTCATGTCGACGGACGGTCCACAATAACGTTGATTACATTTCAGTATAATTGCATGCTTTTTAAAAATTACACCGAATGAATGGCCACGTATGCTTAATGCGAATCAATGGTGCTATTCGCATCGATCTTCGTTCGCATAGTGTTTGTATGATAATTAACTTCCGTTCCGATGAATATATGTGTATTTGGCAATGATAATTTGAAGGTTGAATTTATGACTGATGGTGGCGAATTGAAATTATGCGGTTTGTTGTGAAGTACGTAGATGCGTGCCGCTGCTTACAGTTTTACAGATGTAACCGAAGAATGTGTGTGCATTGATAATCGTCTTGAAGCATCTTTCAGACCCTCTTTTTGGCCTCTCCTTTGGGCATATACCTTTATGAATTTGTCGCGTGAAAATTGATGGAAGTTTCGTCAACGTGTGTCAAATATCATTCACTCATCTTTATACTCGTATTTGATTTTTTTTTCTTCTGAATTCCTCGAGAAAAATTCAAGTTTAAAATTAATTTTTGTTGAACTCTCGATCAAGAATGAAAAGCTTGATAGATTATAATACTCATAAGTCACAACTCACTGAAGACTAGCTTTTATTTGAATTCGTATTTCGTCACAATTTTAGAATTTATGATTATTTGCTGATTCATTCAAGAAGTGCGTGCGGTCAAACGAATTTGAAAAATGCGATTGGAGAATAACAAAAATACCGTCGAATGGGGTGACTTTACACACTTTTTTCATGTTTTTCAACTTTGTCCTTTAATAAATCTTCCAATTTTTAAGCTATTGAAGCGAATTTGGTTTTAAAATATAGGTCTAACATTTCTCAACACAATTGTAAAAAAAAGTTTGATTTTGCAGCCTTCCTTCTATTTTTTATGATTTTTCGAAAAATTTGTGTAAAGTCACCCCTCAATGGGGTGACTTTACCCATCAATTTTCTATTGACGGGTTATTGATGGGTGGGGAGGCAAAATTTGAGGATGTTTTACTCAGACATACGATTGAAAAGAAACTAGTCAAGTACCAACTTCAACTGTGTGAAACCGAACTGAATATTTTGAGTGTCTGTGGTTAAAAAAAAAAGACGAATAAGAAAAAAGGAAAAAACCATATCGCCGCTTTATTTTCTTGTTCTGTTGCTGGGTGAAGTGAGGTAGGGGCGGCGATCTTTTTTTTCTTTTTCTCCTTCTACCTGCCTCGATCCAAATCGTATTTTGGTTTTAATTTTTGCCTGGCAATTTATTTATTGGGCTAAAACGAAGTGGGTAAAGTCGCCCCTTGAATGTAAAGTCACCCCGTTCGACGGTACCGTCTTCTCATTGGTTAGAGTCTTGTGACGTGACATGAATCAAACTTTCGTAGATGATTTTAATCGAGCTCCATGTCGCTAGTTCCCCACCTATTGAATTTTGAAATTTTGACACATGTATTCATTTGTGCTACGTTTGTGCTGGTTTGTGCTGGAATTTTCATCGTTTGTGCTGCTTTCCCTTCAGAGATATTTGAGAAAAACATTTTAAAGGTCAGTGGGGAACTAGCGACATGCTCTTCCCCACCAAAGAGATATTGGAAATCCGAATGAGCCATTTGTTTGTGCTACGTTTGTGCTGGTTTGTGCTGCCATTTATTTCGTTTGTGCTGCTCCCCTCTCCCCTCCACAACCAGAACAAATGCTCATACCCTTGAATGTATGAAATTTTCAAACAGGCCAGAAAGGTTCAAAACTAGTACCATTTGTTTGTGCTGCGTTTGTGCTGCCAAAATATAAAAAAATCATGTGAACTCAGTCCTATGGGAGGTGTGAAAATAGGGAGGTCAATAACCAGTCACCAAACTCTGAAATTTGGGTCATATTTTGGAAACTTGAAATTTCAAAAATTTGAATAAGCCATTTGTTTGTGCTACGTTTGTGCTGGTTTATGCCGTTATTTTTTTCGTTTGTGCTGCCTCCTCTTCTCCATCACAACCAAAACACCTTTTTATACGCCTATACATATATAGAGAATTCTCAAACCACTCTGAAAAGTTCCAGCACAAACCAGCACAAACGTAGCACAAACGAATACATGTGTCAAAATTTCAAAATTCAATAGGTGGGGAACTAGCGACATGGAGCTTTTAAATCGGCTTTTATTTTTGAAATTTTCGATTTATTTTAATCGGAAAAATTATTTGTACACTTTGGATGATTTTTTTGGGCCTCGAGAGCACGAGCAAACGGAGCTTATTGAAAAATAGGAATTGTTGTATTCTGACGAAATTATTGATCAATTTTTTGATCGGTGTGAGAACTCCGACGCAATATTTAGACTCTTTTGAAAGTATAGCTCAACAGGTTGCCATCGATGAAAGGCCATGAGTTGTGTGTTCTTTTGATCGACAAATCCACTTGATGGCTATAAAAGTAACCGAAATCCGTCTTACGAAATACCTCGCCTATGGAGGATGAACACGGTGTACTTGTACAATTTGAAAAAGCAAAAATAAGAAAAACATAAATCTTGACCATTTCGAAGTAGCAATAGCTGCCACAGAAAAACACGCATTTCTTGCGGGGTCAAGAACCGTTAAGTTAGCATTAATGATTTCTGTCGTTTCTTTTTTACTGTGTGCAGTGTGCACCTATCGTATTTCGCTCTGCAAGTACTTACTTTTAATAACGTCTCCTTGCTTTAACGTTATGATACTTTTTTTTTTTTTGGACTGCCTAACCACAAAATAAACGCCATTTTGTTTGCTGTACTCTTTATCTAGTTCTGTTTATTTAAGTGCGTCGAAAGATTGTAATTATTCGTGACAGATTTCTTAAAAACAGTCGGTAGGTAAATCAGATTTTTGAAACTTTGGTTAACGAGCTTTGGAAAGAAAAGGTTGAACATTCTAATAGGCTAATTCAGATTTGTATAAAGACTATTGAGTGCATCTTTGCCTGTATGTTATTAATGAATTGTTAGTTTTAGTTTATCTGAATTTCATGTCGAATTTAGTTGAGATTAGAAAAAACAAGTATAGAGATATGAGAAAAGTATCTTCAACTGTCAATGATTGGGTATTTCGGTGTAAACTGCCAACGTCATACTATTTATCTGTTTTGATAATTGTTTCACTTGTGGGAATTGTTTTAAACAGCTTTGGCACGTACGAGAAGTTGGTGGACTGGTGTATGTGTATGGTGTATGTAGAATATTTGAAATGAAAAGAACTGTCTTCTATCCATGGGTCAGAAATAATGTTAAATATTACTTCTATGAATACCGAATAGATGAACGTTGCTCAAGTATGTTAATCTTCGTACACTTACAATCAGGGACGCTCCCCAGTGAGTGTGTGTGTGATGGGTTGAAGCCTTCCCTCAGGCATCAAATTTCATCAAGGAAAGACTGAATAGAAAATCCTCCCAGCTTCGTGCAAATTTTCCATAAAATTTCAGTTTTTGAGTGATAAATTTGAGTCTCAGCCCCTCTTTCTGCAAATTTCTGGGCACAAGCAATTGGAAATACGAACTTCTTTTATATGGGTAAGCTTTTGTTTGACTTTCTTAAGAGTTGTTTCTTTTGTCTACAGTGCGAATAAAAAGCATTACTTTTTTTATAAACTTTTATTCAACTAATGTATTCTATAATTCCTTTCAAAGGCCACATCTGTGTCATACAGCGCCTTTTGTCATTTTTGTTGCGTTATGAGTATCATGAAGAGTATTTAGAAAAATTTCGTTTTCCCTTAATTATTCAGTGTCGCCATCACAACAGTAATGAAGAAAAATTACAAAATCATTAAATAAGTTGATTTTTTCTATACGTAGAGCATGTTATATTCTAAAACCTTTGGCTCAGCAAAATAGAGATCTCGTTGCTCACGCATGAAATGTATAAAAACGTTTGCTTTAAAAATATATATAAAACAAACAAAAAACTATTTTAAATTATTTCACATTCATTGCATCCCCGTAAACATTACTTTGCATCATTAATGACGGGAAAATTTTACTTTTGGCTTGACTTTCCATCTTCGATAATGAGACGTCGATTTTTCATCTTCACGTATACAGTATACAAGCGAAAATTGAAAAAGACAAAATTTCAACAGCTTATAAGGCATTCGTGATAAATTAATGAAGAACTTTCTCGCCAAAAATTGATGTACTCGTACCTAGTGATAATCTTTGTTTTTCCATTTTTCCTTAAAAATGATTCCAAAAAACCGACCATTGAGAGGATATACATTGTTTCAACTACATTGTTTATCATTAATTCCATACCCGATCTAACGATAAGATTTTAGTAGGTAATTCACATTAAAATAGTTGGTACCTACTTACTCGTATTTATCCACAGAGGAAAGAAAAGGAAAAAAATATATAGAACAAATTATCGGCTCTGAATTTCTTCGGGGTCTATACAGCTCATCGAATCCGGTTTTCAACGCTTTTTCATTTCAATTTTGTATGGCATTCCTCCACGCCTTACATGGAGTTCTCGGTTCAAATGCATATCGACATGCGGTATTTATTCACTTTTCTAGAATACAGTCTTCACCATTCACTCATGGTGTATACGCGAGGCACTATACTATGTATTCTATCACAAAATACAACGACTAAATGGAATACCGACTGAAACATTCCACCTTCGTACACGATTCAATCATTCATGTCTACCTACACTGACACATACACAGTGGTAGATTTAAGTAGTGTAAAACTTTTATGTGTGTACATACCCTACTACCAGGCCCAATTTTGTAATATTGCAGTGTTGTATTTTGAAAATGTTCGATTGTAAATTGTAATCGTCTAAAAAATACGTATCTGGAAGAGAGTCAAGATAATATGTACTATTTTGACAAAATATTTCGAATATTATACTAACCCTGTTATTTTGGGAAGATATCTGTCCCGCAATATTTTCAAGTCAATATCTGACAATATTATGTACATGTAGATAGTAGTTTGGGAATATTTTTGTTGAGGGTTTCTCATTTTTATCGGGGAGAAAATATTTTCGAATTATGAAAATATTCTGAGACAAAATACATATCATCACTAAAGACGGTTTCTATATACTCGTAGTAATAAGATCTTATAGTGAGATTTGTCCTCGATATTTCCTGAACATTTGTAACACTGTGACATTCTATTTTTTTAGTATGGAAATTGTAAAATATCTGTGCAATATTTAGTAATATTCTTTCAGATTAGACGTAGCTCAGAACAAATATATTTGGAATGAGAGTGGCACAAAGGCTGAATAGTTGAAGTCGAATTCATTATCAGAAACGAGGGAAGTTTTTAATATTCCGTAATACGTTACCTTTATCTCTAGCCTTTGAGAGTTTAACTATAATATATCGTATAATACCGTGTCAGTGTATTTCAACATATTATTATTATTTTGACGCACATTCCTAAATTTTTGTCCGAGTATTTGAAAAAAATTGTCTGAATAAAAATGGCAGAATATGTGTAGATGAGCCACATAAATCTGCTATACGATGGCATTTCCTATACGAACGAAGTACCAAGAAAATCAAAACTACCATCAAATAACCTATTATTTTTTTTTTTTTTTTTTCTTTTCTCCAGAGCAGAAACAAATGACTTTAGTTTTAAAAGAAAAATCACTTAAATACGAAAAAAATTGCAAAAATTATTAGGGCGAAAGAAGAAAATCTTTTCTAACAAATTTTCACGCTCATTTCTTCGGGCAATTTTGCTGTCCGCTATTTCCTCCCCACCCTCGCCCCGCTACCAGCCCATCTTCGAAATTACAAAGGCGTATAAAATGTGCGCTAATAATAATTTATTGTCAGCGGGAAAAAAAGTTAAGAAAAAAGAATTACAGAAAAGGGTAAAAAAAAAAAAGGAGTGTGTGTGCCGCTCTAACAAAACTTGCCTTAAGTGCTTCAAACATTTTCCGATTCGTGTACAGAAAAATAATGTTACTTCTATTACTTGCCCCCACCTCACCCTGCCTTCGCATCTCATTCTGATTTTTTTCGTAACTAGATTTTTTTGTCGTCTTCCATACAAGTACTGAATATGCCATGTTTTTCCTCAAGAAAGTTTTAGCTGCTTTTTTCACCCCTTTTCTGGCATTTTTTTTATACTTCATTCCTGTATTGTTTTTCATTGCGCTGAAAAGAGAACAAATACGAAGACGAACCGTCTGCGAAAGCCTTTTTTGAAAACTTTCTTTTTTTTTTCAATAAAAAAAAAAACTGCACACGAGAAAACTTTTACCATTTTTTAGGGTTCCGATTTCATGGCTTGCTCTGGCAAATATTTTTATCCATTTTTTAGAAAAGTTTAGACCTATCCAAAGTTGGAAAATAGAGGAGAAATAGCGATGACAAGATCGACACGCATGTAAGGGAAGCCAGTTTAATGTCATAAAATGATACTCTCTCCACCTCATCTTCGTATTGAATTTTTCATTGGTGTAATACTGATAACGCGACCATTTGCTGTCGATCCCAACAAATAGTCGCAAAAATATGCGAGTATTATTGAGTAATGCAAAAATATTTTTTGGAGCATCGCATCGTGGTAAACGCTTAAGTCTGTAAACAAGTTGGAAATAGTCAAAATTGTAGACAGCGTTGTTGCGATAAGAATCTGTGATTAATTATTCGTGGAGGGTCTGATTATGGAATTTTCTTACTTATCTACCAAATTTATTCACCTACTCGTATAATTATGTCTCTAGCCAAAAATGTCAACTATTCTAATAACTTCTTTGCAGTATAGGTTAAGGTCAGTTATGAACTTTTGTCTTCATTGGAATTGTTATTGGCGAAAAATAAATTTTATTTTCTCGGAGCATTGCTCAAAGGGCTTCGTCCTTCTGGCCCCACTCGCCTTGTTTATCCGCGTCACTCTATGCAGTGGCGCATCAAAATGAATCCAGTAACCAGCTCACTTTGCTTCTATTTCTCAACTTTCCCAAAGAACTAAAAATATTGATAATTAGGTCCAATTTTATGAGCCACTTTTCTACAGTTCCTTTTAAAAAATGTATCGATGTCGCAGCGCCACGTGTCATTATTTTCATGGCATTAATTATCAAGATTTTAAAAGCATTTCTGAAAGTGCTCGTCTCGGGTAGAAAAATGGGTTTTGTGTTTGTGGTTTTCTTTCAATACAATTGCATAGCCAGACCCAAAGGCTAAAATGGTACTGTAGCCCAAAGGTGGCTGTTGAGTCCTTCGTAGCGAAAGGGCAACCCAGGTATTAGGAGTGCGAGAAGAGTACTTGTAGTCGCTGTGTAGTTTCTCAAGAAGTAGTGATGATGCCCTAGCATAGCAAAAGCGCCACTGCTAAAGTTGTCTCAGAATCTACGTTTTGAATGAGATTTCGAATAAATTTTCTCACCTGCACGAATCTCGTTAGGAACTGAAAAATTACGCAATTTGTCGACCGTCGTTTACACACCGCCAACAAAGCCGTTGTGTACAGAACAATAATCGGTGGCAGGGAGGGAGGGAGGGAGGGAGGTATATCAATAATAGTCAGTACCCACTATCTGCAGTTGGAGGTGTACATAAGTTCTCATTTTACATTTTTGTATATTTTTCTATTCTGCACGTGAACAAATTTTGCGAAATGGCATCGACGAGGACGACGACGACGACGACGACGACCGTGATCCAGTGAATTATTTAACAAACCTTTTTATGTAACTGTCGTTGTTTATCCCCCTCCTTTTTTTTTGTATGTATCCTTGGCTTTTCATGTGTACCAGTACTTAGAAGGAGAAAAATGATTCAACAACTTTTCTCATTAATTTTTGATTCGGTTTACTCGTTAAAATTGAATGTTCTTTATTTGCTCGTCGTCATCAGCCAGCGATTGCAGGGTCTCTTTCCCTGATGGTGGCGAAGGCTATACGGTGGAGGCTAGGTGAACGAATATCTGTGTATTTTGTATAGCCGAATGATTTAGTGGACAGTAATCGATGGTCTATTTAATTTTCGAAATATACGTCCGTGCATTGTGCTCAATGGGAAAGAAGAAAAGGCTTTGAAATGTGGGGGCAGTTCGCAGGGTTTTGGGTGGAAATATTGTTGAACTGTGTAGGCCCGAGCCAATCGAATGCGAAAACAAACACACGTGTTCGTCTGGAATTTTTGGAAGACCAGATTTTCGTGACATGTGGTACTTTTTCTACGTTCGGCCCCTGGAGCATTTGCGCTGTCCTTGTCTGCTGCTGTGCATCCTCCCATCGCTCGTTCTCTTTCTCTCATCTAGAGGATATAAACCTATATAAACCGTGTTCATTGTCGGCGATAACAAGGTATCTCTCATATGGAATAATATAATATAGAGACCCCGCTCATTGTTATCGTTGGTGGTAGCTCTTTTTTCGTTTTCCAGTTGCTGCGTCCTTGTCGAACCTCCGTTAGGGCCGCTTCACACGCGGTGATACCGATATCGTAGATCCAGAACTTTCTATAATTATTACGATATTTGTTATACACAACATCAGATGAAACTCTGCATGTTGGCTTTATCAACTCCGTATTGTAAATGTAAAAATTAATTAGCGACTATCTGCATTGGTTAAACCAATAATGAGAAGTGTTTTTTGAAAACCCGATCGGTACATTTAGGTTGCTTTCGAGATTTCGGCTGATAATTTTATACTTGAGATTACATCGGTTAGTGTGCCTGTTAACCTTGTACATCTACAACCGATCTGGGCAATGAGTCTTTAAAGTGGAGATTTGAATTTTTCATTTTCTTCTCAACTCGGAAGGAGTAAGTCCATGCTATAGTACCAGTGGCTCGTGTTTTCAAAAGCCGAGAAGGTCTGAAGTTGTGAAAGATGTTTTCTTTTTGAACCCTAATTGAGCTCAAAATTCAACCTGCATGTTTTTCGTGTTGGTGAATAGTGTGCAAACTTCGACTTTTTTTTGTTGAGAAAAATGCTAGTTGAAAAACATAATTTTTCCACTTGAAAACACTGTAGTTTTTTTTTTATTCTTTAAACGTGGCAAAAAGTTATCAGGACTGTTTTGATTCATCTGAATGTGCTATATATAGACTGATACCTTCCTAATGACCCTGAGTCTCACAACTCATGCGGGAAAATGAAAAATGATATATTTTGATGATTTTCTCAAATCATTACGCGCAATCACGCTGCTGTAATTGTACCAAAAATCACTCCAACAAACATTATTTTCTTTAAAATATGTACTACTTATAGTTTACTTGCTCCAAAACCTGATGAGCAACATTATTTTCTATTAAGTTGGACAAAGCTGGACGAAGCTGGACCAACGAAATACAAGTATGGATACGATCGACTTGAAAGCACTTAAATCCTCATTAAGTTCGTGACTTTTTCATTTTTCACCGTTCGTTCAACTTTAAAACTTGGTTCGAACGAGCATCAATGCAGGATGGTTTGGTCTTGGTGTGACTCCAGTTTTGTGAAGAAATGTTCTCTGAAGCCCATTCCAGATAGTTTTTTTTTCTCAGTATTATACTCATCACTTACTGAATTAGATTCATCCCTGTTTTCATTTTTGTTTTAATTTGTGTTCCTTTCAGTAGTTGATGCCTTTAAAGTTGAGGAGCGACGTTAAAATAAATAAAATTATTTATAAATTAATAAATATTAGTACAGTTCTATTGTAAAATAAACTTTCTTTCGGTTATTCTTGACCACTGGCCTTTGATTTGTCGTATAATACTCGTCGTTCCACCTTTTACAGTTTTACTAGCTGATTCGTGTGTCGTCGTGTGAAGCGGCCCTTAGGAAGTACCGTTCTTTTTTTTTTCTATTTCTACTTTTTTAAATATATTTTGTATACATATACATCATTTTTCGGCATTCTCTGTGCTCTTTTCGAAGCGATGATGATTTACCTTCCATTTCTTTCCTCTTTCCTTCTCCAGTGTGGTTCACCTGCCCTACTTCGTGGGTCTGGTTCGAGTAGTGGTGCTGTTGGGAGGAGTTGTAAAAAAAAAATCTTTGAAATAGTAGGTAGAAGGTAAAATCTGATGAAAAAGCTGGGAGAGAAGGCTTTGAAATCTCACGACCACGAGAGAAAGAATCAAAGAAAGAAACATTCACAAACGTGAGTTGATGTGATGTGGTTCTCTTCTCTGTGGTGGGTGTAATGACTTTGTTGAAGAAAGAGAAATATTCAGTGCTTTTTCCGATGGTAATTTTCGAGTATGTTTTCGGGGTTGAAGCAGAGCTGGTTTTTCGTGTACTCGAGAAGTGTTTTTGATTTTTGTACATAATTTGTACGAAAAAATTACGTGCTTATCGTTACACACGCTGTAGCAGAAATCCAGTCGAGTGCTTTGTGTAAATTCAAAAGAAGTCGTGTACCTCTATTCGCTGGTTTGGAAGAATTGTAAATTTGATGGAAAGTGTGCTTATGAAGTGTCGAAACTTTTATTTGCTCATTTTTTGTTGCGGAAGTGATGGTAATATTTTGAGTGAAATGTTTTGGTGCTGCGATATGTGAACTTGTTTCTACGAATTTGAAGCCGGCGAAATGGTTCGATATACGTCTAAAGTATGTTTTCAACTTTTTTTTTTTAAAACAAATTCGCGATTTTTTGTGAGGATAAAGCGTAAGGTACTAGGGGAGGGATTCTTGTTGGTTTCTAAGTAATGGATGTACTATGCAAATTAGTGCGGTGAGACGAAAAACTTTTTAAAGCTCCTACATTAATATCGACACATACACCACCCACAAAATGAATATATGTTGTTACTCGAATTTCTGAAAACTTTTTTTTTTTCATTGGTTTTACTTTGTGTTTTGTCTCTCTTGGCTTGGTAAATCTTTTCTGGAAAGTCTTTTTTTTTTTTTTTGTTTTACGATAGAATGTAAATTTGAATTACGTATTCGTTTTTCTCTATATCGACTCTTTAAGTAACTTCTTGTTTCTTCATTTCTTCATATGTATATAATATGTACGTACATGTTCACAGTCTCTCAGAAAAATATAGTTTCTCGAATTTCCCGCGTTTCATTCGACATATGCCATTTTCTGCTCAGTTTCCAAGAATATTCTTTGAATTTCAGGCAGGTAAAGAGGGGATGAAATATGTGTTCAAAACTGCATATTATTCAGTTTCAATATCTGCGTCGGTACAATTTTTAGTTTTATATGAAAAGTTAGTGTTAATTCACTCAGAATTAGTAAAAAAATTAATAAGTACCAAATTTTGAAAATGAGTATTAATATGTTGAAAATTAATAATGTGCTGCATGTTAAAATTAAGTATATTTTATATTAAATTTTCATATGAAACCTAAATTGTTCCAAAGTTAGTATGCAGCATACTAATTTTTACTAGTTTTTCTCGGAGGGTAGAGACTAAAGATACAGTTCGATGGACTGCCTCTTAGTAGAGATGGTGGGCATGATTAAAACATGAGAAATTGGCGATTATTTTCGGGAAATTCAGATCAGTCTTGACCAAATGATATAACTGGATGATAAAAGTAGTCACGACTAATAATTTGAGTGATTATAGTTATTAGCCACAATCGAGCATATGGTTAAAATTTCCCTCGAATTGTTAGTTTTAGTCATGCCCATCACTGCCTCCCAACAAAGGGTTGACTTGATGGTTCTATGTTACGGTTTGATTTAAGTTGGTGAAATTTCATAATACCGAATCCACTGATTATTCCTTGGACACCTGTAATTTACGAGATCTACGGAATTTTAAATTCCAGTTTGGCTCTAAATATGGTGCGATTAACGTGTGGAAAAACAAACATTTTTTCAGAGTGAAAAAGAATTGCCATGTATTTTGTCAGTTTTATTAATTCAAACGGGTGCTTCGGTTGAGAAATATATATAGAGTAGTTCGGGTAGAGAGATATATTGTAGTAAAATAAATTTTCACAAGCATTTTGAAAATGCTCTATCGTAGACTGATTCCGAATCAATTAAGGTACCGTGTTGATGTCAAATGGGGATTAAAAAGTGAGAAGGAAAGATAAAATAATGTGAAAATAGTTTTTTAATCGGTCGTATGTGGGATTCTTGTTTCGAGAATCTCCATACCATCTTTCTGATCATGGTCTGACAAGAGTCGTATTTTTTATTATAAGGTACCTGTGTGTCGTAGAGAACTTATACGCTGGAACATTAACTGCACTTTTCTAATTGAATACGTGTCAAATATTGCCGTTCCCAGGCTATTTGATAACGTTTTTTTTTAGACTCGTACAGAAGCGGTCTGGCGCGTAAAATGAGAGTTTTATTACTTTCGTAATATTTATACAAGGTGTTGTTACGTTTCACTTGGAATTTTGATGATAGAAAAAGAACGATACACCTACACTGAAAGAAATGAATAGTAAGATTAATAATAATTATAAACAGAAGAGTAACTTTTCTCAGCACGTTTGTGAAAATTATTATTTATTGTAAATAATCTAATATCTTCAGTACTTTTTACTATCGTCTTTAGATACGTATTACTACGAGTATACATTTATGTGTAGTCATTTCTGTTACAGTCCTCGAATTGTCCCAGTTCTCTCCTACCTATAAATTGTATAAATTACCGTGGAAAATGTTTCAGTGTAACTTTGGTGTTATTCGAACGAATTTACCCCCATGAACGAAAATAAAGATGTTAACATAACACCAAAAATTTATGTACCTCGTACATATACTCGTATTTTAATAGATTTTCTGAGAACGTTGTGTCACCCTAAAACAATTGCCAGTCTGGTTATACGCGTACTTATGGCATTTTTAGAATACGAATCGTTTAATTTTGATGTTCGTGAAAAATTACCGTACATGAACGTTGTATAGAGCTCTCAATTTTACGAAAAAAGGTTCCCTCCCGATGATCCAGATTCTCGCAAAATAATGTCATTCAATGAATATATCTTCCCTAGAGCTGTGAAATCTTTATAATATACCATTATTTCAAAAAGCTATTGCCCTCTCTAGATCAAGACCGTATTATCTTCTTCATGGTTATTATACATATGTACCTTCTTCTTATAGTTACACTTACCTATATTTCTCTCACATATGACTCATTACGAATTGGCAACCCGACGCGATTACATGATTTTTCTGCATAATGACAATTATAAATAGGTTACTAATGATTTTTTTTTCTTTGTGCTTCTCTTTGTTGCAGGTAAGTGCTGCCCACAAATTACATAAATACTCGTGTACACATAGGCGTTCTCATTATTCGACGGGCAAGTATCAAATATATTCGTCTATGTGCAACCGTACATTCGGTGGTAAGTGTAATTTCGATCGTTGATGTCTACTTCCCCCCGCCCTGGTCCTCCTTTGGCGAAGTTGTAGTTTCTGTTCGAACTGGTTCTGTTCTACGCACTATATGTATAATGTTGGAGACTTAATGGAGCAGGACCATCTTCGATGCGCCATAGATATTCTGGCACTGCATATCAGAAATTAAATTTCTCCCCGTACCCCTCGACTCGAAATTATTTCGCTTTTTTGTCCGAAGTATGGTACGCCTCATTTTTTCGAAATTATCTTTCCATAAAGGAAAGATTACCCCGGCGAACAGCATTGCGATTTTTATTATCTTAATGATGGTCGACCGATTGGAAGTTGGTACCTACTGTGTGTTTGAGAACATTTATCACAGATCATGGGAGCACGATTGGCGAGCCCAGTGAAGTACGAATGGATGTATATGTAGTTTGAAATAAATTGTTAAATTATATTGGTTAAAATGGGTTTTTCGACGGTTTACATGAAAATATACGAATGCACCGCGTTGATCGGTCCACTCGATTGAGACCAACAAATTATGCCAAGGTACATAGTGGTGTATCTAGGTATTTCGTTGAAGTCTGAAAATATATATGCCGTAAAATCGATTTCAAGGTATCTTTATGGTGCCACAGTATGAATTATATTGGTCGTCCAAGCCACGGTTTTAAATTTTTCGGCTCGGTTCTTCTGGCTATACGCCTTAACCATATCTGTTTCCTTTGCTTCTGCCATGGTTGAGAGGTCTCCGCAGCTCGAATAAGCTGTTTCATTTTTCTAAAGGATCAAGGAATAATTAAGGTGTGTTGTGGAAGCGAATTCGTGTAGAATGATAACTGATAAAATTTTTAATTTACTCATTACTTGCGCGATATCCTTAGAAGGCCATTTCGTGATTTCTAGTCCTCGTAAATAAAGCACTTTTCCTTTTCTCATTTTCATCCTGCTTCGCCTTCTGTCATGTGTTTTATGAAACGTATAGTATTAGTCGGTAGAATAACTAAGTTACTCATATTATAATATGAATTTGCATTTTTACTTGGTGATTTGTCTATTTTGAGGTGCGTTCTATTTAGCTCCAGGTTTGATGATCACTTTTCCTAGGGTATTTTTGAAATTTCAAAAACGGTTTAAATATTTTCGATTTTTCAACATATTGAATCCTTTTAAGTTATTTGTTTCGATTGTTGTGTTTTTATGAAAACAGAGGGTTTACTCTGTGATTGGCTTCTCGAACTTGAAGAACATTTTGAAAGTGCGCCAGAGCCTTCCAAAGAAAACTAATCTCTCTTGCCCTAGTCGCCCCTTGGGTTATTTTGAAACAGATTTCATTTGTTAATCGACGATACCAGTTCAATTTTATGTTCACTCATTCGTAGCAGGGTGTCTGTATTATGTGGTATTTGAAAAGACATCCTAATCGTCCAGATCTCATTTATTGATCGTCTTTTCGCCCCTTTTGTCCATTTAAAACGATTGACCGACTGATTTATATCCAGTCCATGTTTGACCTACGTGCGATTTTCAGGTCTCAAATTTTGTTTGTTTTGTTCGTTTTCATTTTTTTTCCTCGCCTTTGAGTCTCTATTTTATGTTCTGATTATTCTTCATGCAAAGACAGATCTTTGATCGTTGCGTTACCTTTTGTATTCAGTTTCATTTTTTTTTTTTGGTCATTTTTTTCTTTTTTCTAAGCCGTTTAGGTAATCGAGAAGATGTGGTACGTGGTAACGTGTCTATTTTATATACGTTCATCTGTGGACTGTCGGATTTATAAATTCATTCTTCCACTAGCCTGTTTAAAGTAGTTTACTCTAGTATAGAGTTTCTGACTATTGTTTTTCTATAACACGTTGTCGTTTTTCCTCTTTGTCGAGTAAATTCTCGATTTCTTTTCGAATCTTAGAGTGGTGGGTCGAAAAGTGAAAACTACTCTCAAAATATGGTCCAAATTTTGAAGCTGCGTCACAGTCTCTCATAATCGGTGGCTGGAGAACCATACCGAATCCATTCGCGAACTGTACTCATTAATCTATAGTCCTGCGCCGGGTCTTGTCCTCCAGCTCTCGAACAGAAAGTCGAGCCAGTATCAATTTGAAATAATTGCATGTAGCAGTATAGCTATACGTAGTTCACCGCTCCACAGATGAATGGTGCCTATCGGTGTCGGTATTAATCGCATTTTGGTTTTGACACAAAAATATTGTGTTTTTTGGTGAGAAGATACCTTCATTTCTAAGACCGCGTATGATCATAGGAAATTAATTTGCATCTATTAATATTGTTGTCTGACGCTGACAGTAGTTTCAGATCAATCTTCATTCTTTCTTTTTTTAAATTTTATTTTGCCCCTCTGATTTTGTGGAATAAATATTTTTACCAGCGCAGCGCGGAGAAGACTTGACAATTTTATCCCTGGGATTTTGTTCTATCGCGACAGTATCTGCCATCTACCCGATGATAGTTTAAAATATGAAAAGACAGCGCTTTAACAAATTATTATATTAATACACTCGCCGACTGTCGGAGCACACACGTACCACATTGAAATTAATTTTGGGCTCGCTTTTTCTGTCATACTTCTCGATGGTAATCCACAATTTCATTTTTTTTTTTTTTTTTTTCATCATCATTCATTTGCGATAATAACACGGACCGAGAAAAATGACGTTATATAATGCTCCCTTCAGTCTGTGGAACCTGAGCCGCGGAAAATTCTAAAAATGTTTTCCGAAATTGATAAATGTAAATGCTGAAGCGAAATATTAAACGAGAATTTATGATTCGGAATACGATATTATTTATTACGGATACGTGTAAAATGTAGACTTACATAAAAATTGCTCGTCTTTCCACATCTCCGCCGTGATCCCGAGTCTGACGAAAGAATTTATTAAAAAATATCTTCGCCGCGTTCGAGGTTTCGACCCGTCTCGTTTTTGCAGCCGAAAATTTGAATTTATTCGATGTAGAAACTTGGCGTTCGTGATAATCACCGTGGATTCGGCGCTCGCGAGGTAGTACGAGTAAAATAAACGACTTATATCGAGTTGCGAGAATTGCGAATTTCGAATTCGTTTCTTAAAGGTGCGAGAGTGGTACGAAAATTGATTCTCAGCCGAACGAAATGGAAAAATTGCCAAAGTAAACGACGTGCTGGTGGTCTTTTAGGCTGAGTTAAGGTCGTTTTCAAGGACTGTTATTCATTTCAAGCACACTGCGTGAACTTTTGAAGCGGACCCTTTAATTTTTTCTAGCCACTCTAGTGACCCTCGCTTATTTCGCTCAAATCGAACGCTATTTTTTTAGTAAATTTTTCGAAAAATTCCCAGAGCAAGCTGTAAAATATACTCGACTGTTCGAGTGCTGTCTGCGAAAAGAAATGTGTCGTGGAAGTGTCTACTCGCAGCTTTCTGGACTCGGGTTTCGAAAGTCGGTGCCCGCAAGGAACTTGTATAATATGCTACGTACGGAGGGAGCTTTGCTGCCTTATGTTGTAAACGAGGGTGTAGAATATGGTGAATCTCATTCGATGCGATCTTCGTCATCTCCGTATTTCTTTTTTCGCCGTGGCCTTTTCTATAATCGTTCGCTTTGTGCGGAAAGCACCGCACTCGACGAGCCTCTTATGTGGCGTATATGTGGAGTGTGTGCAACATTGGTTAATCTATATTTCACGAAGTGCGACTCATGAGCGGGAGGAGTACTTCGACGAGTGTACTGTAATATACGTGTATATGTACGTGTAAACGATGCGGCGCTGGACGAGGGGTGTGTATGTGTCTGCGTGCACTCGAGAAGGAAGAATTAAACCAAAAAGACGCCAAGAGGTGCGACTAAATCCTCGGTATTCCTAACCTTTATATTATACGTATTTAACCTAAGCGTTTAATTCCCCGGAGATATTTTGGAAACGCTTTTGTGAACGCGAAGCGAGAAATTGTATGCGGTACGGTGGCGTTAATATTAATCAGCGTTCGCACTCTCGCCATCCAGGCCGAGAAGAATATCTGTGCATACGATTTGTTGTTTATTTGCCGGTTGGTTGGAGTGAGCGAAAATCGGCGGCGCGGCGGCGGTACCGCGGAAGTCGCGGGTTGGTATTTATGAATTTTCACCCTTTGGAGGAGAGAAAATTGTATAACGTAACGAGTGACAGAGAGCGGAGAGCTGGCTTTGGATGGGAAGCGGCGAGTGAGATGAGGGATGGATGAAAAGAATCGAGCCCATGAATGTTTTATAGAGGAAATGCGCGAGATTGTAATAATGAGTGTAGTCATGCTTGGCTAAGGTGAAAAAGTCATTTTCCTGCTGAATATTTCGCAGTATGCTCGTTGCTATTGGCAAGGATTAAATAATCCTGAGGTCAGGATCGGATTAAGACCATTTGACGTGGCGAAGCGAATGAAAATTTTCTCATTTTTCTCTTGAATATACCCGAATGGATTTTTTTGTGGGTGTAGAAAATGTATAAAAATGAAATCAATGAGCATATTCGTTATATAGCTGTTCTTACGGAACTGGAGAGGTTCGGGATGTTACTTCGAGTTGTGATTTAATCATTCCCATTTAGGTTTGATTTTCCAAGCACTTTTTCAAAAGGGGTTGGATTTTACAGCACAGCAAATAGAGATAGTTAACACAGTGGAAAAAATTTTATCACAGCAAAATGAGAATCCCACATCAAAAAGAAGAATGCACAGCAAAAAAGTACATTGAACAGCAAAGTGAGGATTGCACAGCAAATAATAAATAGAACCGTAAAAAAGAAGGTTGAACAGCAAAATGCATTCATTAAGCAGCAAAATGCGTCAATTCACCAGCAAACTTCTAGGTAAAATAAAAATGATCGAATTATAAAAAAAAAAATTGTTGTATGACAAAAATTACTGCACTTTCTTTGCCGCTGCTGGGCACCTGCGCTTGCATTTCTGCCATAAGGTCACATATTTTGCCTGAGGAGGCACATCACAAAGCCGGAGCCAAATGAGCATTCCCAGCGAATGCTTGCAGGTCAAATGTTTTAAGAATAAAGGACACAAACAAAACAAATTTGAAGTATAATTATGATCAACATGAATCTCCCAAATCCCAAACTGATACATTATTGAAATGATAGAAATGTACATAGGTATTGTGGAAAATATTGTGAACTGATTCGCAAACATGTTTAGATTGAAATAAAAACTGATAAAGAAGTACAATCGAAGACGAAAATATTATCTTCATGGGCTATCAGCTTAGTTGTTAATTGAGTAGGTTTTGTATTCCATTGAGGATATAGTATACCGATGAGTTGCAGAATGTAATTTTGAAGGAAAAATCTGCAAATTTCTCATCATTTTGAGCTCCTGAGGTTGTATTTCAATGTGTTGAAAAGAAGGGTTTTTTCAGTTGCTTGAGGAAAGCCTTAAAAATTTGAATTTCAAAACAAATGAAAAATATTTTTACACTTTTGATGTGAGAAAAATTTAATTGCTGTTCAACATTAACTGTTCATTTTATTCTTGTTTTACTGCTGAAAAATCTTTACTTTTGATGTTCCACTAATTCTTTCTGCTGTACAAAATTTGCTGTTCATTTCATACCTTTTTTTACTGTTCTCACATTCCTTTTTGCTGCTTACTGATTTGCTGTTCAAACATTCTTTTTTGCTGTGCTATTATAATTACCCCTTTCAAAAACCCCGAAACGTGTACTTTCGAGCTTTTGGAAAATTGCAGGATGTTTCAAAATTTGAAGAAAATAAAGAGTTGTAGGCTGGCGGGTAGTTGGAGGTTCGGATATTAGGTACTTCGAGTTGTGATCTAGTCATTGGTACCTATTCAAGTTTGATTTTCCAAGCCCCTTTTCAAAGGCACCGAAACATTTACTTTCGAGTCTTTGGAAAATCGCTAGATGTATCAAAATTTTGAAGAAAAAAAAGAGTTAACGGCTGGGGGGTGTTCGATATTTAAGAGTGATGGTGAAACGGTCAGGTCACCCATGCAAAATGCCTCAGAATATGGCTGTCTAACTTGAATTAATCGAGCTTTACGGCGCAGCTTCAAACCTGGTACCAAAGTCGACAGCTATTGCTATGCATTCGATTAATTACGAGTATATAGGTAGTACGTTTAAAAATACAATCAAAAGTGCACATCTGATTTCTAAAGCACTTTCTGTGTCTGGTGTAGAGTGAATTCACAATATGTGCATTATTTTGATAGTTTAGTGTTAGTTTCGTGTATGGTATTAATATTTGTGTAATTAGATTGAACTATTTTGCTTTGTAGACAGTTCATTACCTTTTTATGTAACCTACTGATTATTTATGCGCGGAGGTCAAAACTATTTTATTGAAAAAAAAAAAAAAACAAAGACGAATGTATATACTCGTACGTACTACTACTACGTACTGATGTAAGTTGTTTCATTGAAGTTGACAGTTGTTTTTTCTTCTTTGCAACGAGTTGGTACTTCGATAATTGGCCAAATGCTTGTAGGTACCTACTCGACGTGCATAATTTTTATAAATTCCGTTTTGCTTTGCGACTAATTTTTCGTGTATGTACGCCGGGTGGTCGAAGCAAGTTGTAGAGAGACAAATTCAATTTTCAAAAAAGAGCGAACCGCGATAAAAGGGGGTCTATAATGAGCTATTTGGTGCACGATCTGTCTGCATCCTTTTATACACATTCACACATTCACACACACACACAGATAAATCATTTTGCTAATTGTGAGATATAATCAGGTTATTTTTGCTTGTACGAAAAAATTAGAACTGGTTATACGGGTCCCCTTGGTATCTGAATATGAATTAAAAACCATTGTAAAGCATGAACAGCGACGTGAAGGAAGAAAAAAAAAAGGAGAAAAAAATACGATGTCTGATTTTTCTGCACCGAATTCCTTCGTAGGAAATGCCAATCTTATGACATTGACCCGAGAATTAGGTGAAAGGTACGTGAATAGATACCTTTATTGAAAATGATAGATAACTTGAGTCTGAAGTACGCATAGAATTCTTGAAATTGTTGCACGCTGCTTTGCATTTTATACTCGTATTAATGATCCTGTATTAGAAAATAATCGGAAAAATGGCCAGATCGGATTCGGGGAGTGTTGTCTTCCTCACAAACAATTATTATTGTCAAAACGTATTTTGTATACAGGGTGGTATCTTTGGAACTGTCCCATTGGAAAGTGAATAAATTTCAGTTGTTTCGACTGGGAAAGTCCGCGGTGTGTTTTAAAGTTTTGAAACCGAATTAAACGAGCAATTTAATGGTTCGGTGATTAAATTCGCTGGAATAAAGCTGGTTAGATGATAGAATTTTGGATTTTCAAATTCAGTTATTGCTTCTTTTATAATAATTAATTAAATATTTTGTGAATACTCGTACATATTTTTGAAATATTCCTGACAGGTAATTCAAAAAATGAAATAAAATAAAAATACTGTCTCAATGTTACAAAATTCGTGGACGGTGGACTTATTGTGAGAATGCCCAACTAAGATCTCGTTCCCATTTGGAGAATATTTTTAAAAATTTTGTCAAAAGCTAGTTCTTCTCCAATAAAATTTAATTTTATCTGATGAAAGGTTAGCCATTAACTCTTTGGAGAAATTGCTGTATAGTACCATGTAATATTAAGCTACGTTAGCGACCTGCTAATGAACCGTCACTATAAAATTATTAATATTTTTCTTAAGGAGTATTTATAAAGTCAACTGTACCACCTCATATATAGTCTATTTGCGTTCCCACCTCTACATTTAGATACCTCTAACGTTACAGTAGTAAATCTCTTTTAAATCGGAGTTGCAGGTTTTGCTCAGCCTCGAATGGATGCAGTTTCAAAGTTAGTATGGGTATTGTGAGGATGTACGTATATTTACATAGTATGTATTTGCAACTCAGCAGTCGTGTAATCTGATTTGTTTGGACGCAATTAGAATGAATACAAAACACGGGTCTAAATTAGCTGGGCAGGCCTCTTAAAGTTGCGAAGCTGGTTAGTGCCGTGCGATGCGATGGCCATAAATCAGTATCTACTACCATTTCTACATTCATTTCCTCGCATTTGTTCTTGTCGTTTATAATCGTACTGTTATCTACATAAGTTGGTCCTTTTCGAGTTTACATTCGTTCTATAGTTGTCGCCTAATTAAACGGAAAACGGATGGACACTAAAAAAAAAAAAAATCCTGAAAAGGAAGAATAAGAAGGGGAGAAAATCATTTGCGAGGGTACCACCGAACCTCGTTAATGACGAGGAGAGAATTCATTTACATACATACATTTACCTATACCGCTACTGGTTGAAATGAAAAATGAGACATTTCGGAAATGGTGGGTAGGTACTAGGTTCTACCGATTCCAAAGTGTTTTTGTTTTTGGGTTTTTTTGTTTGTTTTCCAGTCTCTTAGACTACCCTTGAATGCGGAATTAGTCGTACACGGTGAATGGAGACCGAAAAAAGTAGTTTCTTATTCATTTAATTAACCTTGCTGTGTCTGTAGATACGCAGACTTGCATGCACAATTTCACACATCGTTTGGAAAATTAGGTACCAAAGACGGCGAACAGGAACAATATGCGCAGACTTTGGTACATCCTGCACCACCTAGTCTGAAGCGCCTTTCATAATAAGCCATTTGCTTCGCTCATAATGCCATTCAAGTGCTCATTCCCATCCTCTGTATACGTTGATTTTTGGCAAACTGCATCCTTCTGCTGTATGTCATATGCCTCTCCTCGATGGGATCATGCCGAGTTTTTGCTTTTGTATAGAATTTCATTTTCTTGCGTGCTTTGCGTGTCGAGTGAGTAAGAGACTTTTGCCATCCGCGTTAAAGCAGCTCAACCGGTTTTGTGAATTTGCCATCCAGCACTGAGAAAGAAAATGTTGAGAGCTGGTGTCTAATTAATCTGATATGTCAAAATTTAATACTGATGTTTCTCAGATTCGTACTCGTATTTTATACACTTGGAACGTACCTAGATTGCTTTTTGATGTATCTTGGATTTAACCTGCGTATAATTTATCTTCGAAATGCCCAGTATTGTTTCTTATTACATGTACAACTAATTTTCATGATTCGCACCTCATGTTTTCATATAAAATTATTAAAATTTTTCAAAGTGGGGAGAGTTAATGAAGTATACTCTCTCATCGGTCGCATTACAGTAAAATGGTAATTGGAATATTCCTATGGTTTCAATATTATGCTTAAATTATGTGACAAAATTTGAGAAAATATACCTTTGGGTGAAAAATATTTTTCTAATAATACATGTATGATCAAAAACCTATTGTATTACTAGGTTAAAATAATTGTTTTTTTTTTTTTTTTTTTTTAACTTTAATGGAAAATTGAGAGTGAAGAGCATTTTAAAACCCCGGAGTGGGTGGCCATTTACATTGTTCAATCGTTGTCCCGGAAGGGTGTGAAGTAAAATGTAGAATGTTTTCAAAATTACTAAAAATTGTTTTGCTTTTCTGCCAAGGGTAGCATTCTGTAAAATGAAAGGACGACACGAGGGAACTTTTAAAGTCCTGTTTTTAAAATTCATTTTCTTTTCGGTTTTTCAATTTTAAAAATTTCTATCACTACTAATTTTTAGATAGTGAGATGCTTCTTGTACCATTTGATGCGTCATTTAGTACCTATTAGATAAAAAATTGTGAAAAAATGAATTTTGATCTTCTTCTCCCGAAGATATTTTCTTCAGATTTTTCCACAGATTATGTATCAAAATGATCTGTGAAGTGTTTCAGTAAAACTCTTAAAATCTATCTATATTATGTACATTTTACCATATTAATTGTACTCGTATATTTCCACCAATGAAAATACAAACTCAATCTCCAAATGTAGCGCAGTAGTTTTCCAGATACAAAACTATCTAAGTACGTTCCCGTGCATAGAATGCTAACTAGAAGCGGTGTATTTGAATTATACGTTCAGTAACTTGGAGCTGAAAGGAAGGAATTGCATTAAATACATGATCCTTGACAAAATCATCGAAAATTTAAAACTTCGTTCCAGGTGTTTCCTTTCTGAAAGTTTCATTTTCTGTGGGTTGTATTATAGAGAGTGTATACCTGCTTCTGGTAGTTCTTTTATTTTTAATGTCTCATTCTCTTCGCCAGTTTCAGTCTCTGCTTGATATTTTTCCATTCTCGGATTCATTTTCACGCGACTTCTTTATTTTCGAAATGAGCACAAGTCTACGATTTCTGTCAGTAATTGTCTCCCGCGAGAAAGACGTTCTTTTGTTGTTGTTTTTTTTGCTGACTCGCTGAAAATTCTACGTTTCGCGACAGTTTTCTCGCGAAATAATCATTTATTCAATAAATAATTAGCGAACGTTCGTCTCGAAGAAGCTTATGCTCGTCATTAATTTAAAGAAAATAATACAAAAGGAGAAAAATATTGTAATTCACTTTACAAAGGATGTTATTATAATAATTTATTTTCTTGGTTTTTAGCGCTAACGTTTTTAAAAGAATGCAAAAGAATTGCTGCGCGAAAAATTGTGACCTTTTTTCTGCTTATCCATTTCTTTTCTTATTCCTTTTTTTTTTCCTTATTTATTTATTTACAAATTCAGTCAGTTGTTATGTAGATTTTATGCGGAAACTTTCAACTTGGTCGTTTGCTTTCGAAGTTGAAGTATTGTAAAATTATACGAACGCATAATAATAAGATTTTAAGCCGGAGTAAAGGGGAATGAAGACGAAAGCCGGAGAATATGGAGGAGGTACCTATAGAAAATATTATGAGAAACATTTTTCTTTGAAAATCATAATTTATTTGAGGGGGAAATGAAGAATACAAGTGCGGGCGATGATACCGTGTTTGAGGATAAGTATCATTTTGCTGGCATTTCTGTTCGGTTGTCATCCGCTTAAATGAGGATTTAAGTTCCTTATACAGGGTGTTTCATAAATCGTTAACTCGGTTTGACTTGGAATTCCCGGTTTTTCAACTTGTGCCTCTGTCAAATGATAAAATTCCTTATTAAAATTACCTGCGAAATTCTGAAAAATGTGCTACTTAAACTTATTATTATTGATTTGATTAAATTTATTTTTTCAGACCATATGTAATTTTTGTATCATAAATTGAATGTTATTCACTGTTGCCCAAGTGTAGGAACCAAGGTGCGAGTCCTAAGAATATTTAGGGATTTTTTTTTTGAACTCATCAGAGTGCGATAGTCGAATAAATTACAACTTTAGCAGAATTGAATTATTGAAGGTATAGCTTCTCCCTCCATCATTTGCTGATTTCACCCTGTATGACAATGAAGTTAGATTTTACTATTTACTATGAAGCTGTACTCAGCTTTTTTCTCTCTGCACGCACGAGCCATTTTATTGAGTTCGATAAAAGGGTAATTATGTTATTTTTTCTGTCGGCATCGTATGCATCTTTTGCTGCACTGAAAGCTGGAATAAAAAAAATTTAGAATTTATCGTTTGTCACAAGAGGAAAAAATAGGCAAAAATGAGGCGGAAAAAGAGTACGTATATTGTATGGGCTACATTAAAGCTTTCATCCGCTGCGCGCACAATTTTTTTGTCCCTTCAGTATATGCTATGATTATTATTTTTTTCATTCATTCAGCTATGAGCTTACTAATGCATCTGTGAAGAGAACGAAGGCGCGGAGGGTATTGTTATTCGGTAGGATTACAAAAATACGTGACACTCGTTTATTGTGGTTTATTACTCATTCCAACGAGTATCTCTGTGTACGACAGTACCGATACATCGTGAATTGCACATTTATAAATAATAATTACGAGTATGTACAAGAACGTGATTGCAGTACGGTGCGCTGCAGTTTTTGAGGTCTAGCGCCAGCCAACGTTTGGGTAATTTATTTAACGTTATGTGGAAGTAGAAAATTCTTTTGATGAAAAAGAAAATCGTTATACCTAGTTACAGTAATTTAAGGCCAAAATCGAGAACATGTTAGAATAATTATTCTTTCTTGTGTAGTTCTTATGGCATTGTGGAAATCTATATGCGGTCGAACTGAAAACGTTGCCGAAGTATTTTTGAACTAATTTCGGCAAATTTTAAAGAAATCACCCTATTTACTCGCTGCTACGAAAATATTTCAAAAAATGCATTATTTGAAACTGGAAATGAGTTAAATATGTTGTCCAGTCAAAAGAGCGAGAAAACAATGTGAAAAAAAAAGTTATTGCGTAAAAAAAAAAAAAGCACACGATTCTTAACCGCCGCAAGGATTCTATATGAGCGCTTCGGAGCCGAGGGGTCTAAGTGAAATTTAAAAAGATAAAATTTTAAAATCAAGCAGAAACTGCAGTTCTTGCCGATGTCATGTATTCTGTTTTCCCATAAAAATTTGGGGCTGAAATTTGAATTACTGTTCCCTCACCAGCCATTATCACCGCGGTTGAGAAAAATAATTTATTTAATTTGGCTCGTATACGCTTCTGATAACTTAGTAGGTGAAATGTAAAATTTTTTCCTATTATTATTTTTTTTAATAGTTAAAATATCGTTTCCATGCGGTATGTTTTCCATGCTTACATTGGTTCGTGTATGTAGTTGTGTAGTTTTTTGTTTTTGTTTTTTTTTTTTTGAAAATGTTTATTGTGTACTTTTTTCTACACCCTTTATTCGTGGCGATGCGATGGCCGAAGTTTTTCTTTTTCTCAGGCTTCTCAGCCCGAGAATGATATGAATCATTTTTAAATTCAATGCTGATTATGCTCATGGTGTTGTGACTACAACAAACGTGAGACACAACGATAAAGATGGTCTACCTACTGAAAACCGATGGATGGAGAAAAAAAAAAGAAAAAAAAGAAAATAGTCTGTCTTTATATGTATACAGTTGTTGGATTGCTGCTATTTTTCACGGGTAGACCGTACAGATATATATAAATGCTATATTTTTGTATAAGTAACATGGAAAAGAGTGAAGTATAGGTATACTTAATCAGGCATTATTTTTTCCTCTTCACCCCTACACGCCTTTCTTTCTGGGCCTTCATTCGTTCGCCTCCGAAAATCCAGAGTGAAGTCCTAGTGGAGCGCGTTCGAAAAAAAGGTGCATTATTTTACGTCGTTACTGTATCTTCATCTCACCTGGTATTGTTCGATTATGTGCGATTCGCTCTGGTTGATAGGGAGCTCATAAAATTGTTGGCCAACATCGTCTTCGGTGGTCTGTTTCGTGTTAAGACATTTTAAGTAGTTGATAGCTTGACGAACTGAAAAAAAGAAAAAGTGCCGAGAGAAAGAGGAGCTAAAATAAAAAAAAGAGTGCAGACGACCGAAAAGCGTCGCTGAATTCTCGGTGTTCCATTTTATTGAGGCTAATAACGCTATTTATCAATGTACCAATTGGTCAGACATTCCTTCAGCGCTCTCCTTCCACATCGCCACCTTTTCTGTTTACCGTCTATTTTCGGTATACAGCATTGTACAGGATTCTTTTTATACTGGAAGCTATAGTAGTACACCCAGAAATTTGCTAAGCGAGGAGCTGAGTCTTAAATTTATTATACCAAACGATAGAAATTCCATTGAAAAATCCGCACGAAGTATCGAAACACTTTTTATTCAGTATTTTTTCAACGAAAGTATCTCCCTGGTGAAGCATGAACGGGGGTCCTATACTGAAACTGAAAGGTTTGGTATATTTCGGAGTGAGATGACTTTCGAGGTACCGTTTGACCTTCTTCGCTTGCCTTAGTCTGAGGCATAATCTGACTTCTGAGGATAGGAGCCGAAATGTATAGTAATTTTGGGAGCATTTACAATAAAAGCTCGTCAAAAATGCTAGCGTTTCATGTCCGTTCACCAAGCTGGTACAGTTGCAGCTTTCACGAACACCTCCGAGATTTGTCCCGGAATTCGGAATATGCCCGAAGTCGTCTTATATAATATTTGGCCTTTTTTGAAACTGATTGATGGTTGAAAGAACGAGCGAGGAAGGAAAGGAAATTGGTGGCGCATCCGTTAACCGTTTGGTGTGTACGTGCCTTGGGCGCAGATGTTTCGGACAACAATGTATAATAATTACAACAAACCATTTCTTGATAGCGCTGCAGTCCGTTACGAACGAGGTTCATTGCATTTTTGTTTTATAGTTGGTATAGCGGCTCCGATGATTGATTTGTGGTCGGGTTTTCGTTGAAAAGTTCGTTGAGAAGGCGAGGAAATTTTTAATCGTTCGGAGTTTTCAGACCCGTTTCGGTTCTTTCTTCTACAGTGCTATAGGACGGCGTTCATCAATTGTACCCTATACTTCGGAAGGTGTAATGAAGAAAAGCAGAAAAAACTATGAAAGAAAAAATGAGTACTTGAGATTCAAATTAATATCGTTCGTCAACAAGTTTACGAAAGTATTGGCATTTTTGACGACGACCACCTGGCATAGATGGTAATCGATTCTGGTGCTGTGTTTGTGTCATTCGCGAAGGCTTGGTTTTGACGTGGTGAAAGCAATCTTGAGCCAGAAGTGTCGTACATATATCTATTAACGAATTCGGGGTCATGTAGTGGTGATGGGCGAGTTGGAATTTTGAAAAATTTGATTGCCAAATAAGATATCGTCTCGTTGAGGCGAAAAGGATCACGTACGTCCAAAATTTCAGATTTCCGCATTTTTGAACTTTCAAGTACCACGGAAATAACTTTCCGTCATCACTGCTGGCTTTGAAATGTGTATCAATAGCCGATAGCAATCAAAAAAAAGATGAGGTTTTAAAAATCCTGCAAGGTTTGGTTTGAAAACCATTCATTTTTTTCCTCTGATAGTCGATAAAGATCTACCTACCTCTCGAGTCTTAACAGGTCTTTTAGTTATCAACTACTTTTTTCTGAAAAAACTTGCTTTAAAAAGGTGATATTTTCAGGAAACCTGAAATTATTATCATTTGTAAGTTGAAATCGTTTTGAGTAGAAATAACTTTTTATGTTTCGATCTCGCTGTGAAAAGGTACCTACTGCACATATTAGAGTCTCAGTCTGAACTCTGAAGTGTTTTATACTTCACGATACTTCTTCGTTCCTAGATTTTTGATCGTAAATTGAGGTTTTTACCTAAGCGTATTTTGATTTGAAAATATATATCTACTGAACATATTATATGGAATGAAGCGAAGATATCCGTATATCGTCCGCTATTATGACTTCAAATTAGTCTTGCGAATCAGAAAATGAAGCAAAGATCCCTTTCGGTGTGAGTTTGGGTGGAAAGAAATTGAAAGCCCCGAATCTTTATGCAGTCTCATTAGCTGTGACACGTCTGCGGATGCATTTCCTTTTGCTTTCTGTTTGTTCTGCGAAGCATTTGCGTCGATTAAATTTCTGCAGGACTAGCAAAATGGCTTTAATTAACCAAACTGTTTCTTAATTAATTAACGTGAAACGGTGCGAGCGACGGGAAGCGTTGGCAATATGATACCTACGTGCGGAAATGCTGGGTACGCTTCGAAAGCGAAATTTATTCGTCTGTGAGAATTTTAACGACTGTGTCGTGTGTGCAGATTTTACCTGTTAATACGCGTTTGTGGTAGTAGTTTAGCTGTAGTTGCGTACACGGGTCATGACTTTTGTTTTTACCTTATCGAGAGTGTTGTCACCTATCAGACAGCATTACATTAGTACTCGTATATAGGTTTGTTTTGAAATTTTAAATTTTTCGACGTTTTATTTTTGAAATTTTGTATATACTGTCCCAGTTATTGGGAAGATGCATGCGAGGGTTGTGCTAGTATTTTTAGTAGCAAATATAATTCGTAAAAACTAGAACCGTGCATCAAAATTTAATTAAAATTGATTTAA
Organism: Parthenolecanium corni; assembly: GCA_038050395.1. Classification (NCBI taxonomy): domain Eukaryota; kingdom Metazoa; phylum Arthropoda; class Insecta; order Hemiptera; family Coccidae; genus Parthenolecanium; species Parthenolecanium corni. Next base: position 778,778 of record JBBCAQ010000016.1, read on the forward strand.
TTTTGGTAATTCGTCTGGCTTTACTTGCACATTACAGCCGATGTACGTATGGATATTGATGCTAGAAAAATGAATCAGTAATCAGCCATATTTTTTTGATTTTCGCATGTCTGAAAATTCCAATTATCTGTTGTAGAGATAAGCATGGATCCAGACATTCTTGGATCGCGTCACCTATCTTTTTTCTTTGGATTAGAAATGTTTATCATAGTTTTAAGTTGATAAAATTTAATCTACCTCTTCCTATCCGTGGTGAGATCTGATTGACCCGAAAGAATTGAAAATCAAGTATACCTTAGGTAGTTACACATTATTCTCCTTCCGACTTTTCATTTATTAGCACCTATCTCAGCATAGATCAACGTACCTGTAGTTTTTTCGTGTATACCTGACGTGCTTTCGAAAGCTCCAGATGCAGATCGCATCGCTGAAAACGGATTATAATGTTGTTAGGGAGGCATGTAAATGCGTTTTCACAAAGGTGTTCTCTGGGTGACGTGCCACAACGAAATCGACAATAGAGGCTATACTTATTAATTTGTCATGCTGCTGATATTAAAGCCATTAGTTTATTCATGTGGGGTAATGTGAGTGTAGTCGGCACATTGCTGGTGGTGGATGGTGCAGGACACACTCATTAAGGTCGGTGTGTCTGTTTACGAGCAGGTAGGTATTATATGCAGTATGGTTTCCTCAACTTTGTTGAGAACTCTGTGACAAACAACGTTGAATTATTCATTTCGGCACCGGCTGCCATCTCGCCGAACGCGTAATGGATGTGCCGAATGTATTCTTCTTCTACCCTCGCAGTCACCCTTCCGGAGGGTTTCTTTAGAATTGGCGTGAGTAGCTAATTATGAGGGTTCGTATTTCTGTCCCTAAATAATGGTCAGTTGAATCTCCAATGCCATTGAAGCAAGTTCAAAATACTTCCATGTGTTCTCAAATTGGTAAGTAATATATTATGGTATTGCATTCTGAATATCACTTTTTTTTCTGGAAATGAGGCACTTACGGTGGCTGTACTCGTATATTGCCTCCGTTCAATATCAGTTCATTTTTTATTCCCTACTTTGACCTTTCGTTTTCCTCGAAATATTCTAGTTGGGAATTTTTGGAACTACACCCTCGACTATTATTACTAATTTTACATGCCTTATTTCTTGTAAAGTTATGCGCAACTCAACGAAGAAAGAATTTGCGATGTGCCCTCTAGTTTTCTAGTTCCGTCCAAAGCTTGATTATATCAACTGCTTGTTTTCCTTATTTATCAGTTATCTACATATACTATGCAGCAATTGTGTGCTTCACATCAGCCGGATCATTATAATTCCGCGTGTAGATTTCTCATTATGGGAAATGCCACTTCATGTCACATTACAAATTCATCGTATACACCCACTACATAACGTTGTATAACAAGCATTCAATTACAATCTTGGCCACGTATTAGCAGAATCGACCTACATAGTATCCTGGAAGAATTTGCCCTTTTATGAAAAGTGTATAAATGCACTCTTGCGATATGGAAGAAGGAAAAAAAGACACCTATTTGCGGCGGCGTACTTTCTTCCGCCCGTCTCTCTTTCGCGTCTCTGTAAATACGTCAGTATTGGTCATTACTACTTATGCAATCAGTACATATTATTCTGCATATCGTGCTATAATAGTATACAAAAAAAAAATGGTTCGCAAGTTGCTATAAAGTAAGCCTACAATGAAATTGAAAAAAGAAGGTCTGAGAGACCGAAGGCATCGCCTTGTTTGACATGTGACTCGGTAACGGTTTCAGGTTGAACGTATAGAGGTACGTTATTTGCATCTTATGGCTGGTGTAAATACGCCCATCTAATGATTATAATTCACGAAGCGAGTGCAGATATTGCACGTTATCATAAAATACAGTCGACTGCCTGTAGATAGCCCGTTGGTGCCGTGTGCTGGTGCCGTGTGCTGGTTGCCAGTTCTTTCATCTGTGCCTGCAGGCGCTGGAAGCCTTCGACGGTCGACATGTTGGACTGATCTGCTGAGTGCGAAGTACAAAAAAAGTATGATTCCCGTTTAAATCGCTTTAGAATGGCTGGGTTTGATGTCGATAATTACTGTTATAATGAAGTCTGCTAAAAATGGACGGACGTGTGTGTGATTCGATGTGTCTGGCTGTGCCTTCATATAATGAAAAGTGAAGTTATATAAATAGTAATAATACAGAATTAATGCTCTATTTATAGTGAAATGAAAACATGGCAGGACAAATTGGTATACGGCGCTCAATCAGTATAGAGCTATCTTATCTGAGGGTGTTTCGAAGTCATGAAAAGTTAAAATTAAACAATAAGCAGGTTTCTTAGTTGAAATCTGTTGAAAAGTCAAAATTTTCTGGAATTATGAAAACTGAAGACAGATTCTATGTTATGCAGTTATTTTACCTGAATATTTTCGCGTGGAATTGAAAATTTATCTCGTTCAATTATTTGGGGAGAAAAAAATTCAAGTTTTACTGCTACTTTTTTAACCAGTTGGAATTTTTTTGTGTAAGCCTCACACATTCTTCCTGCGTTAGAAAAATGCAAAGGGTTTCATCTTTCTGTATTATGATTTATGAGAAATTTTTGTTCAAGATGGTGCTGTATCAAATTTTCTGACAGTATGAGTGACATATATTTATTTTCAGTCGTTGAAGTCGCTTTTGCAGAAATTATACTCGTAGTTTGAAAACCTCTATACGCAGTATACTTAACCGAGTTGAATACTCGAGTTTCGAAGCCTTAACTGGCAACACTACAAAGTTATCCTATGAAAGTATATAAAAAGCTATATAGATACTATTCTCAAAAGCCTTGAAAAAGTCTCGAATTGCCGATGATATCGTCCGAGAGTGACAAAGTTTGTAATATGGATATTTTATTTCATTTTTTTTCTTGTCTGCTCAGTATAGTCTTGACAGTGGAAATCGAACAGAGAAATGAAATTTTTTACGTCTCCGCTAAGCCCGATTTGATTCATATTATTGATTATTTTTTTTGAAATAATTGGAGCACAAAAATCGTTCACCAAACTATGATGAAATGGTATAACTGTAAATCATGATGCGTTTCCGATAAAAGGTTTCGAAGACGAATGAACGTATTTTTTTATGGAAACGAAGTTTTTTTCTTCTTGCAGGAGTAAGTGAAAAGCATGACAAAAAAAATTGCTTTCCATTAAAACTGGCGAAGATAACAATGTAGCCCGAAATGCTACTGTAATGCGTTCATCAATAATTCGACAGGTGACGAAGGAGCTAAAAAATACATTCAACTTTATTATGTAAATAACCAAATAGCCTGCACACTTTAAAATTCAAATAGAATGATTTTGACGTCTTCGAGTCCGTACGTAATCGAAAACAAGAATGGTTTGTCAGAAGTAGGTACCTCCAATAGATACAAAAATAGTCATGTAAACAACTGAAGAGAATGATAATTTTGCTGAATTGAAATAGGACAATCCATTCTATGGTGTTAATGGCTGAACCAGGCTGAAATTTCATTTTTTTTCGCAATCGAGTGATAAATAAAACATTTGAAAGGAAGAGAGTGAGACTATTCACTGAATATTCAACACCCTTTGGAGAAATTTTGAATTAATGATTGAAGAAAATAGCCGAAAGAATGGAGAGTATGAAGACTGTAAATCGTTGTTTTGAGAGAATTATATTTTAATATTGAACTTAACATTTGGACTATTTACAGCCAAAAAAGTGTTTATATTTTGGTCTTCATAGTCTCTCAATCAGCCTGTAGCGTCTGTAGAATATCTTCTCTCTAATACGTCCTCATCCCATTTTAAGATAAGGTTCGTAATTTGAAAAAATAAAAATAAATTGACTGGAACAAAATGTTCCGAAGATGTTCGAATATTTCTAATTCATCTGGCCTATATATCTGATTATTTGGCTGTGGTACTTATTGCTGATGTACCTTATCGAATTCCGTCACTTTCTATCGATGGTATTGGTATAGTACAGGTACTTCCAATTCGTACCGAAATTGTAGAAAATACGAATTAATTTCACGGCCCAGAGTACGTGCCACCAATTTTATTTCCTCTCCCCACATCTCAATCAGCTGTATCAATCCACTATACCATTATATGCGACGGGGACGAACAAAAGAACAGCATAATGAAATAAGGAGTCGATGATATACGTGCAGATGTTTAGTACAAGAAGGATAGATATAGTATAAGATACTGAAAGACAAATTGGAGAGAGGCGAGGCGAAGAGAAATGGAAATAAATGAAACAAGTCATTCCATTATTTACCTACATTAACGCTGGCGGGCCCAATGGTAGTGTAATTGAATAAAAAATCATTTTCCCACACTTATCAAAAAAAAAAAAAAAAAAAAGAAGTAGGAGTTCAATCGTAACGAATAGGTGAATATACGGACACGGTAATAAAAAAAAACTGCATTGAAGATGAAAAAAGTCTATTTATCAATGGTTTTTTTTTTTTTTTTTTAACGTAGAAGCATTTGGTAAAACGAACAGAAAAAAATTGAAATGAGTTAACGAGAAAAAAATTCGTAATTGAAAATACAAACCTGATGGCCAGTTTAATTGTTTTTCTTCTCCCTAGGAGAAGTAACTGGCTGTCTCGTACTCCAGCCTCTGAGGAAGTTCAGATGAACCGCAGAAGCTGGTATCGAATAGAAAATTTTTTCAATTTTGAAAATATAGGTTGTCTTATCTTGACTTGTGTATGGCAGGTGCGCGTAGTATTTATGATTGTGTCTCTGAAAATCAAAGAGGAATTTCTTCGAGGTATTGGTAATTTACTACAAATTATTTTGAGTGTATTTTTCTCAGACTTCGATACAATCTGATCGCACTAAAATGCAACATTTATCAAATTACATGCTTATTGAGAAATTGTGGATGTCCCCCAGTGATAGAGAAACTCAGAAATTATGCAAAAATAAGATTTAAATTTGGGCCACAGAACATTTATTCCAATTTTAAAAAAATATTTTTCCAAATACATATTTTGTCAGTGTAAAGTAGAGCACCTAAGGTAAATACGAATCACGTCGCGCGTCGTCAGAAAACTAATTTTCATCGAGTCAAATGGATGCAAATATGCGTTCTTCGTCGTCGAAGTGGAAGGATGCATTTTCACGTCGATCGGGCAGAAGGGAGGAAAAGGTGTGTGAAACCTAAATTAAGAAATTAAATTTAAAATGTCATTTTCGAAGATTGAAAAACATGCGATTACGAGATGGATGGGGGAGGAGAAAAATACTCAAGATAGCTGAGAGATATATATCCTAAATACGAAACTGAAGGGTTCGACTAAACGGGAGATAAATAATGGAAATGAGTTTTCCAACGTTTCCGGCACCAGTCGGTCGTCTGGTAAGGCAAAAGAAAGGGGGAAAAAAATGAGTTGAAAATTTTGAGAAAGGGGCATGAGACAGAGGTAAAAGACAGGAGAATCTTGCGTTTTATATTAAATTAACATTACCATTGCGAAAAATATCGTCGTCGTTGACGTTGTCAACGTACCTCTAACCCCATTTTTTTCCCCGATACTTTCCAAAAAGAAAAAATCGAGATAAGGGATGATGGGGTGAAAAAAATGCTAGTAAATTTTGTCCGTATTTATCTGCCGCCTTTTTCCTCTCACGTCTTTCCTTTCGGGGTGTCTGTGTACTGTCTGAAAGCTTTTGAGACATTAAACCGAGACGTGTAGGACGAGAAAAAAAAAATTTTGATGTGACTTTAAAAAAATTAATTTAACGAAAAGTGGCCACGCGGAAAACTATAGCCTTGATAGATGTCGGATACCGACTTTTCGAGCCAGAGCGTTTGTGGGCCACATGTGATGTAGGAATTGGGGTTTGCTTGTCTAGTGGGGTGTTAATGAAGGAGTTGTGACGTGGTTCCGTAGATTTTCCGGGGCGGACAAAATTAGCTCTGACAATCTCGTTTTCTGACCATGCGGGTGTATCAGTGTTGCCTCAGGAAGAAAGAAAATTTTGAAACTGGTCGTCGACAGCGAATATTATCATAATTAACGGTCGACTGAAGAAAGAAAGATAATCGCATTGAATGAAGTCTGATGTAGGAGGAGCGGGGATGAAATGAATAAATATAAGGTAATATGAAAGTATTGTTTTTTTTTTCTTTCTTTGTCCTATCTTGTGCCAAACGTATAATTTAGCCATTGGACGTTGGTAATTAAAAAGAAAAATGAAAAAAAAAACGTATAATTATTCTGTTTACAATGGTGTAAAATTAATAGCGCCGAAAAAAAAAAAATGTATCGTTAATTTATGAACGTTATTAAAGTGAAAACGAAATCCACCCGAAATAATAAAGGTAATATCCTCTTATTCGTTTCATGCCTGTTATGCATGATTCATAATATTTTTTAGCCTGATTTGCCGCACCTTGGGCTACATGTGTATAAATTTTGTTAATTAGATACGAAAATAAAAATCGACAAGGATAAAGATCCACAAATCTTCTAAGACATAAGGTGGGAATCTCAATTCAAATGCAAATATTTTGTCAACTTTCAAATCGCGTATGCCACTTTTTACCGTTAGGATTATTCTATGCAAACATGCAAACTGTTCAGTGTCTTCATTCACCTCGACGTGGTCAGAAAATTAGCACTCGCTGTAGATGCTTGCTCATTGACTATAATGTAATGACTGTGCTCATAGTGATAAACTGTAGTCATTATCTATTAGCTAGTCGAAAATGAAATGATTTTGTCGTAGAGTTTTCGTTTAGCCCCTCTTGAAAATTTGTTGGACTACAGATAGAAGGGCTGCGGCTACATGATTTTGGATACATTACTCTGAAATTCATCACAGAGGGGCTGAAAACCTGTTTTTATATTGTTGTAAAAATTACATGAATATTGATAAGAAAGGAAACTTCAGTCAAGTACTTTTACGTATTCGTGTATAATAGATTATACAAGCATGACAGTTGAAAATAATGTACTTACAAAAAAAAATTGAGGAATGTCGCCGAGTAATTTGTTACTGAGACAATAAACTTACAGAAGATGAATAAGTAATAAGATGTAGAGAGCATATTAGCCCTGCTCAAATTAATCTTGTATTAGGTAGTGAATTGGCATTTTGAATTGAAAAAATCTGGAGGTTGTGAAAGAATTGTTGAAAATTCATATTCAGCCTGCATAGCTTTGTATAGGTGTGAGCGTAAAGGATGTACAGAAAAAGCAGAATTCATTCATAAACTGCAGTTGTTTCGTGAAACAGCTTTTACTAAAGATTATAATGTACCTACCTACTCTGTATTTTATTTTTAAAAAAAAAGTTTGCTGGAAGCCCTTCTCTTTGACATGTACTTGCTTTTGTTTTCTGAAAGCTTAAAAGCCCATGAAATGACCTCATCAATTCTTCACTAGTTTTTTTTTTATACCCCCAGTTTTTTCCCTTTCGATATTTTAAATAAAAAAAAAAAAAAAAACTCGGCAGGATACAAAAATGAATTGTCTAATCGTTCAGATAATTAATTTCGCTTGACTAGATTTTGGTTTGCTGGTTAACGGTTTGTTCCTTTTTGAAAATGTGGCTACTAACACGAGTTGATTCTTTTCTTCTTCTTTCCTTTCTGGTGTTTTCCCTCGTGTTTCTTTTTATTTTTTTTTTCGGTAGATTATTTAATCGTTTTGGGATAATATTGCGGTTGAGTAACTTAAAATACAACTATCCGAGTAAATCTATCGTTTTAGTGGAACACTATAAATAAACCAGCACGATAAGTAATAATGTAGAAAAAAAAAAAAAAAACACCTAGAAAAAAGGAAGATAGTTCAGAGACTTCAGAGTTGAAGTAGAAGAAGAAAAACGAGCGAGAAGAAAATTTCGATTAACAAGCCAGAACGATTTGTCTTGATTTTGTGCAGAGGGGAAAAAAAAATACAATATTCGGTTTTATAACTTCGGGTTTAAATTCTCAAGTCGATTTGTGGATAAAAGAAAGGTGAGTTAGTGTGAATTTTGGGCAAAAAAAAAAGAAAACAAAAAAGCGCATTCTGTGTTATGTATCTAATTCTGCATCATCATTTTTGTCATTAATAGATGCTATACTCCTGGAAATAACTGTTGCTGTGGAAAAATACTGTTTTTAATCTTTTTTTTGGATTTAAAATCAGTAAGCATAGAATAATTGTCTCCGGTACAGCGGACTTTGTCTGAGTTGTAGGCATATAAAATTGTTAGGACAAAAATCACGATTACACAAAATTTACCTTTATCAGAGAGTAGCTATACATGGAGATGTTTTTGGAGTTTGCAGTAGCTGTTGCTACTTTTAAAGAATAAAAGCTAAGAAAATTCTAAATAAATTTATATTACAGCTTCATGTGGTGCGTTTTAATGTAATTTGCAATTAGTGAGAATAGTTTTCACTCGAGTATAATGCGTCTACATGTAAATACATACCACAATGCAGTTCTACTAGCTCTTGTCTATTTTGTTTTCCTATATGATTTTTTCATCCAAAATTTATTCCCTGGCCAATATACGAGTAGTATCGAGTTGGTGCCTTAATCGTTTGGAAATAGATTCAAAGTAACTGGTAGGGATGCCAATTGCGGGAATTAATCCCCAAAACGAAGTATTTATCACAGTCTTGAAAAATGTCAGCGATAATACGAGTTATTTTTTGGAATTTTAGTGATTTTTCAGAATTTTAGTTTTTTTTTTTTTTTTTGTATTTTAAGGATTTTGTCTCAGTCTTCCGTAATTCGGATAAGAAGTGATATTATTTGGTATTTTTATCTTTGTGTTTTATATTTTTCCAATTGAAATGCTTCCAGACCATTACCTTTTTTTTTTTTGCGGCTAAAATTCAATTTTACTATTGAAAAAAAAACCGGTTTTAGGAATTTTTTCACCTTCTCAGGGATTTTCAACAATTTAGGTTGGCAACGCTGGTAACTGGTCGCATACTGCGATTACACAATACTTGCTGATATTTCTAAGGTGTCTTGTTAAGTTCAAGAAGGAGAGTCATAATTCATTTACTCAACTCCACCTTCATCCTCACCCTGCCCTTCTTCCGCTTCCTCGAATCAAGCAGTGTTAGGTGTGGTTGCTTCTTGTTCTGAGTACTTATCAAAAAATTACATTAACTTACTTGCGTGTTTTCCGGTGGGTACCTAACGTGTGATGGAGGTAGCGACGATGCCGGGAAGAGTAATAAAGTGTATTCGTCTTATGCTGTGGACTGTGGAGTATGGATACTGGAATTCTTTTCAATATAGTATTCATTCATACGTGTTACAAAGAATAATATGGTGGTATTTCAATGGTTCTGACGAAATTCGTAATATTTTATTGATGAAAATGAAAAAGGCGAAGCCAGCAGCACACACTTGGAGTCTATAAAATAATAAAACCAATGATAGTATATAAATTCAAGGACTTGATATGATTTAAACACTTATTGATTCAAGTTTATTTTGATTATATACCTACTCATTCGTATTTCGAATAGTCATTCGTGAAAGAAATTAATTCATTTCAGTCAAATTAGTTATACCTCGTGTCCAACTTTTTCATTTCAATTTACGTGAGATTGATAGCCAAAGCCGAAGCTGAAGGAAAGCTTTTCTGTCTTAATTGCCAGCTATTTTCCATACGCTATATCGATGTTTTTGTCGTTAGAACATCGACAGTCCTCAACAGGTTTACGATCGTTTCTGTGCAGCGAAACATCGATATAGCCTTTTTCTTTTGGTGCTTTTCACCTCGTCGATTTTCTGCCGGGTGGATTTGAGATAAATTCCATAAAGTTGATCTACAAGTGGGATCTCAAAAGTCTCTGACACGGCTGACACCTTCTCTGGTTAGTACTTTGATCACTCAGTCCCTCAGTTTTCTGAATTTATAAAATATGTATATATCCCTTGTCTCGACTGTTCTATCTCCGTTATTATCATTTTAGTCTAATATAATAAACTGGTTAAAGTAATCACTAATATTTTTCTAGTATAATGCGAAAGGAGGAGGATTTTAGTTGCAGTATACAGCACACCCGCTTATTTGAAAGACGTTTCAAAAATCGAATATCTCTTGTCGTGTCGAAGGTTTATTCTATTATAGGCTTCTGATGCAATTACGCCGGTGATTAATGACATCGTCTGTGCCTGCCAGACAAATTTTCGAATGCAATTCACGCTGTGGTCTAATTAATATAAAAATTCTCGAGCACTGCGTTCGTTTATGACGAAATGTTTACCGCCTCTTATCGATGGCGATGTAGATAAAGGCGGCCAAAAAATTTGTTTAGCCAAGTCGAAAAAAAAAAAGAAAAAAGAGAATCATAATCACGAGAGCGTACTTGCGTTGGTATTCGGATAAAAATAGAGAATTAATGGGGAAAATGCACCTACTCGGCCACTTTTGCTTGTTATAATACATACTGTGTAGCATTTGTCGGCCGAACTTCCGAAAACTATTTGTCGAATTTATATCGATTCATCGGCGAAGTACAACAACAAGCGACTTGCAACTTAGCAATAAATTGAATAGCTAGGATTATCGGCAATGATAGGGTAGAGTAAGAGCTGTCATTTCAGAGGCTAAAAAAAAATGTAATTATGTACTAAAATTAACAAATAATATATCGTATAAAATTAAAATACTTTTGAAAAATCAGCCCAATCAGCCCAATCAGCCAAAAAAAAATTTTCGAATAAAAAATTTCAGTAATGATTAAATGATAATGGTCAAAATCCTGCCCGTGCCTCCCCTTCAATCATAGTTATTTGTAAATACTTTGTAAAGTAGTTCAAATAAATCTTTGCTCACGAGGGGAGAAAAAATTGTGTACCTACCAGTTACAAATGGTTCGAATTATAAATTTCAGCTTAAAGTTGAAAAAATTATGTAAGATATTCAAAATTAATACGAGTACCTACTTTGAAGAATTCAGTATTTTATTGTACTTATACAAATTTTTATTTCATTTTTCATTTTTCTCATGGCAGCTTCCGGTGGAAATGAATTGATCCCAATGCATAATGTAAGATTCAGCGATGAAATTCTCATAAAAATTAAAACATGAACTTACACATATTCAGAATCAGACATATTGTGAAAAATTGCTGGTTTTAACGCATTATTGATCGACTAGAGATACGAGTATTTGATTTATTTTTTCTACGAGCACGTACCATTGACTTTCCCACAATCTTATTCAGTCGATAAGTGAACCGATAAAAAATATTGAAATCTGAAGGGAAAAAATGCTTATTTTATGCCTCAAATGTATCCGTTCGAACGGTTCTCGCGTAGATACCTCGAATTTCTTGAGAAATACATTTTCGGGGAATTAAAGTGGTCTCTGCATTCTTCGATTCTACCGTCAGCAGAATATATGGGTATTGAAAAAAAGAAAAAAAAAATGAAAAGACGATTATACAAATTTAGTTGAAAGACTTAGAGGGTTGTGTATATGACCTCCATACCTACTTAATATTTGTGTAGAGCTGGCCTGCATGTATTGCATTGTTTATTTTACCATGTGGCTCGGTTTTAAAAGGGTGTAGGGGAGGCGGCGAAAAAACAATGCAGAAAAATCATAATACGATGCAATTTTTTTTTTTTTTTTGCTCCACCACCGTTCTTGTTTTGCCTTGGGAACAAAAATAACGTCAGAAAGCATCTTGCAAATCAAATTTAAGCACGTATAACGACTTTTTGTGTCTTGTGTCACAGAGGCAAGAAGTTAACGATTAGGAAAGGATCGAAGACGCGCGGGGCTTTCGTTGTTTTCTTTCTATTTCTTCGTTTGCGTTTCATGTACATGGAAAATACGGAAATTATCTCCACCTTCGGTTCTGCATATACCCACGACAAAATATAGTGTGCCAGAGTTTTTAACGAATATCTTTCGCATCGCGTAGAAATTGAAAATTCGCATTCGCATTCGGTTAAATTCGATTGCGAGATATGGCTGGTGCTTCATGAGATATTCAACTTTCAATCGAGCCACTCGCTTAAAGAGTGGAAAAGATTTTCGAAAGGAAATTCTATTTTGTTGTTGTTGTTTTTCTCCATCGGGGATAAAGTTCTCTTCGTCGTTTGTACGCGACTGCATTCTCATTGCTGAAAAGGTATCCTGTAAGAGTACCTATTTACGAGTACATATTGTACTGAATAGGTTGACTGTGTACCTATTTGCGTTATTTGTTCACGCTCCATATACGAAATGTGATGGGCTTATGAGCCTCTAATATGACCCGGCGAATGCAGGTATTCGCGTTTTATGTGCTCCTAGGGCGTCATTGCCAGTTTATGAGAGCTTTTCTGTGCAGATATTGTGAAGTATATTTGAAATCACTAAGAACGACTGAACAAGAATGAGACTGTTTTTTCAAAATCCAGATACATAAATAGATTATTATCAAATGATATTATCTTTTATCTCAGTTTATTTCACTTTATTTTACTTCATTTTCTTCTATTTTATTTTGTGTTATTTTTTTCATATTTTATCATATACTTTATTTTATTTTATTCGATTTTCGATTACGTCGTCATGTATAAGCTTGATGAGACTTTTAGTCGACTTTGTGCGTATCCTGGTGTGTCCAGTGTTATCATAATTATGATGTCTGTGTGGACGAAGCTTTTTTTTTCTTCCCATATTGAGCTTAGAATGTGAGCTACAAATCGTGCTCATAAAGTGAGCTACAAATTGAGCTCACAAAGTGAGCTACAGATTGAGCTACAAATTCAGCTTCCAAATTGAATTTAGTATTTTATGCAAAACATAAAAAGCTGTAGGTATGCTTCAAGTTTGATTTGAAAATGTTTTTTCTTGAAAGAAGTTAATGAAACGTTTCTATTGTGTACTTAGTTTTTCATTATTTTTCTGGTCGACGTTCTTTTTTCCCCTCTTATGGATAGACTGTAGACAGCGTAAAGATACACCGATAGTTTGATACACGTTTGTAACTTCCTCTTTTCTTCTAGGCACACTTCTTGTTAGTGAATTTCAAATGCTTAAGTTTATGGCAAGTTTATTAAATTCAACTTTTACCATTTTTAATAGGACTTTTAAAAAGTTTTGATTATTGTTATGAAATTTGCTTGCCTTGATTTCCCCCTCTCTGTTGTGTTTCATTTTGCTGTTTTCTTGTTTCTTCGTTCGTTGTAAATTTTCGTTTCAAGTAGGCAGAAAGCTGGAAAAAAGAATTAAATTTTCTTCTCCCATCATAATAATATGGGAAATTATTTAACCAGCAGCAGAATGCAGTCGAGTAAACAATAAGGGAAAAATGTATGCTTAGATGAAACTTCCAAGTTTTTTTTCTCTCTTGAAGGATGCTTGTAAAAATGTTAGCTTCATATTTTCAAGTGGTCGTTTTCGTGTTTTTTCATTTGCATAAAATAGAATAACTTACCAGCTTACGAGTGCAGTAAAAATTTTGGAATTCATTTTACGAGCTTTTTTTTTTTGGTGAACTGGGAACATTTTTCGTCCTTCTACTCGTATATTAACTGAGTCTAATCTTCGGCTGTGCTCTTTGAGATTTTTTGTTTTTTGTTTTAAACATCGTAAAATCTAGGCTTTTGTCAACTGAAAAGAAAAAAGTTTACTTATCGCGCTTATCTGAACGATTTTTCGGGGCTGGAAAATTTTGATTATTTTAAAATTGTCTCCCGATTCAAGACAGAGTTACGATAATAATAATTTTGTTTTTTTACTTCGGTTTAGGTTGATGTTTGAACTAAAACTCTTCATCTAGGGAATAACGCGTCACAAGAATGAAGGAGTTCAAGAAAATTCAAAATACTTTTAGTTTAGCTGCATCAATACATGCATAAAAGTGTTCAACAATATCTACAGCAGAGTTACGCACTAGGTGTTTGGTGCAAGTTAACCACATATTTCCAACAGTTTTCAAAAAGTATCAGCCTTATGTAGATTGATGGACTCATACTTTTTGCTGGGTTAGCCAATTTCACCCTTCTGAATTTTATATGATGGTGCTTACGGGCAGCCAAAGTTGGTCTCTATGAAACTTCAGATTTTAAATAGGTACTCGAATGATGCAGGCCCAGGGAACAGGTAAACTACACTTTTACGATGTTCCTACCAACTTCTTCATCGATGAGCTTGCGATAAAATAAAGCTCATTCATGGGCGAAAAAAAAAAGGTTTTTCTGCGGCAATATTTTTCTAAAATGCATAAAAAATGGTTCCATTATATCCTAATTAGGAGAAGAAGTGCATGTAACATTTTCTGCCCCCTAAGTACCCCTTTACCGTGTTTCGCATGGGGCAGCGATAGAGCACATACTGCACTTTACGTTGAGAAGCACTGCTCGAGACACATTTTGTAATTTTTATCTTTACTCGAGTACCTACTCTTGAAAAAAATATCGTCGCTATATTATACCGACCTTACGTACACAGAAAATATTGAATATGGTGGTTGGCTTGTGTACGTTTCCCTCGATAATTGTGATTCTTTGTTGGCTGTTCATTGCGGTAGAATTACCTCTCTTGTGTGAAGGGAAAAAAGGACTTGGAGAAAGAAAAAGGGTATAGCAGTAGAAAAAAGCAGAAAAGACGAGCGCATTTTATTCGAAAGATTTTTTCCTCATTAGCTTTTATATTTTTCTTTCACGAAAAGTAGGGAAAAAAATGAAAAGGAAGAAAGGAAAAAGTTATACTTGGATAGGAGCAAAATATTTAAAAAAAAAAATGAAAACTTTTTGAGAGTTATGTACACGTTCCTTCTGATGACGGGTTCATTAATGTATGTGTTTTTCTTTTTTCAAACTTTCTTCACATTTTTTTTCTGCTGCAATGTATTGCTTTTTTTTCCCCCATGTTTGTGAATTAAAAACATATGCGTCCAATAATGAGATCGGATGTCGTATAAAAAATGTAAGACTCCCCAAGTTGTCTGCTTTTTTTTTTCTTTTTTTTTTTTTTTTTGAAAGTGGGAGGGAAAAAATAAACTTTCGAAAGTTCGTTTACTCGTGTCTGATATTGAATTTTATGTGGAAAGGTGTTGCATAGCGTAAATGTCAAAATGGGCTGCGATAGCTAATTTTTCTCCTTAATTGCTGCGATAATGTGACGAAGAGTAAGGAAATGAAAAAAATTTTCTTTCTGCTGTCCAGATAAGTCGATTTTATTTTTGTTGAGGATATCTGCCTTGAAAACTAGCTACCTACATGACCCTTGAGTGGCACTTCTGTAGCATATAATATGATGCTAATTTTGGGAACCTATCGTTTCAAATGTATTTTGGGGTGACTGAAATGGAATTTAATGAAGCACCTTGAATTCTGAAGCAGTATTTTTGAACATTAATGATCGACACAAATTTGCTTTCAGGCGGATTGATCTTTTACCATTTTGCTGACTGATGGCTATATGTTTTGGAACTATCCTACTTCTTACTATTTCATTATCAATCACTGATTCGTTTCCTGAGTTTTCTTTCAGTTGCGACTTAAGTTAACCCATTTGTTATTTAGAATAATGGTATGAGATGTGATCCATTTTAAAAATTCCCAACTCAACATAGAATTAGGGAATTGATATTAACATTTGAATGAAGGCCATGTACATATTAAGCCACGTTAAGTGCTTCATTTTCAGAAGAAAAAAGATTTGGGGGAAAATACACTTACAAAAACGCATTGTTAGTCGCTCAGTTATGCTCCTGGTTGATCTGTAAGTTTTCACCAACCTGTTCCCAAAGTATAGAAAATAGATTGATGTTTTTGACTAATATCTGAATCAGCTCAGTTCCTTCGGCGAGCATGTTTCTTCGTACAAATACAATATTCTTTTACATCAGTGATTATAAAAATTAGTATACGTGTTGATTAGTAGAATATTTTTGTACGACTTCAACCAATAAGGCTCAGTTCATATCATGAGGAAATAAGAAATCTGTATGCTTCTTATGTTTGCATAGTTCGTGTGTGGTATACTATATCTGTGTGTTTCTGGCTTGTGAAAACTTGACGTGTGGTTATAATTTTAATTATTCGCGCGCTATTAGCATTTGCAAATCACGTGTGACATTCGTATGCTTGTACAACATTTTAGCAGCAATGAAGCATCGTCGCGTCGTATCGTTCATGTCGAAAGCGCGAATTTCGATGGTTGGTCGTTCATAAAAATTGTGTTTTCGTGTACATGTCTGCTCGAGACATTGTGAACATCGTGTCTCATTCGCTGAACTTCGGGTAATATATATTTTGTCGACACTGTGTTTTGGTCAAGTTCCCACTGGTGTTTTTTTCGTGGGAGGGAGGTGGTCAGAAGTCGTGGGGAAGGAATCTGCCTTATTTACGCCACTATGTGTGTCGAAAATTTCAGATATTTAAGAAAATTTAATCAAAAAAGTGGACAGAAAATATTAGCCTTAAAAAAACAAACTTCTTTAATGACGTCCCTTTCCATCTTTGTGGATGACAAATCAACTTATGCACTTAACGTTCCCATCTCTGGACGTAAAAAATTAATTTTTCCTATTTACTCGATTTTCCGTCATTTATGCTAAGAATGTGATATAATTCCAAAGTCAAAGCTCGAACTCGTATTTTTGATGCGTGTACCTACTCGAACACGATGAAATATGTATATGTATTTATTGCGTGGTTGAAAGTGATGATTGCAAGTTTGTAGAGTAGGTCACAGGCGACTGAAGCAAATTCATCAGTTATATGCAATAAATTTTCTTGTATAAGCAGTTTTTCATGATTCGTACCATATACTCGTATACTAGTTGTTTGAAATGCAAAGACTGAAGTGAACATGATTAGACCTGTATCATTTTGAAGTACGTAGTCTACGTAGGTACTTTGTATTATTCTTCTATCGCTTTCGACCACTGGTCACCAGATCGGGCATATTGTCCATCAAAAACTGGTCGCCTTCGCTTTTTTCAAATTAGTTTTCATGTGTTTGAAAGAATTTGTTTTTTGGTCCTCTATGGGAATAGAGAATTCGGTGGGCGGGGAAAGGCTATACTCCACATTCGCTTTTAAACTAATTGGTCCTCTAGCAATGTAACCTGGTTGTAAGTTAGTCTTCCTCGAGGATGTACCCCTGCGCACCCTTGAAAATCGATAATTTCGGACTCACGAATGAATGTCTCTGGAGGAGAACACTTTTCAGTTATACTCGTAGGTATACCCACAATGTTCGGTGTACTCTTCAGATGCCAAGGGTTACGTGTGCCAAGCAAAATGAGTTTTCGTACTACCCATCAGCGAGCCACTTGCGGAAAAAGTTATTTGTGTTCGATTTTCGCTCGGGGGTCGAAAAGAAAGACGACAGAAAGGGTTATACTATAGGGTTGTTGCGGAGTGTCTGTTTTCGCCCACTTTTCTAGTTAATTCTATTAACGACCTCGCAGCAGTCATTTGTAATTGCTGTGTATATATTTTCAACAGGCAGCCTTTGTGCGGAATGAGTTATATAATGTACAACGAATTTCTTCAGCCCTACACCGTTCAGCTTCCAGCCAAACTCTTCCGTCGTAGAGGAGCTTTACTTGCGATTGGAAAGCATTTTGCTGGGGATTCGTATAGTTTGTGAAAGATATGAATAACGGGATGGGGGTGTAGACATCGGCGGTGGAGGGGAGGTGTTCGTGTACGTGCGCTCATATTTACGTATAATAGCGTTATGGTATATAATAGCCCAATATCAAATCGAGTATATAATATCGAAATCGTTATTTGCCTACATTTTTCTTCGAGAGCGAGTGCTTGCGAGTTCGGTGTGGAGGTGGTCGTAAATTTTGCATCCCGTATAAACGCTGCAAGGAATATAATATGCTAATGAATGTGCGCTTTACGAGCGAAAATATCGACGACTGAAATTTAATATAGTGTATAATATAAGGTGCTTTTTCTTTTTCTTGTTTTTTTTTTACGATCAAATTGGAATATAGGAGACCGTTGAGAAAGAGAGAGAGAGAGAGCGATGAAATGAGCCAATAGATAGAAGAAGGCTGAAACAGAAGCAAACTTTGTAAAGACAGAAGATTGTGTGTGGATTTCGTTCGACTAAAATGGTATTTATGGCGCGTTAACTGGTACTTTGGCTTATCTGAAAGTTTTCGTATATTATGTGTAAAGAAAAAACAAAATCTATGTAGGTCAGATTCGCTTCGTTTTCGAAGAATTGATCTCTCTTTTTTCTTGGTTTTTGCTTTATTGCTTACCCCAGGAAAACGATTCCCAGACGATTTTATGGTTGTTGTTGGAATTGTGTTACGAGTGCTTGGAACTCGATTGTAGTTTACACGAAAAGTTTGAAGTTGAGCTTTATTTTTGTAAGTATGTAATAATCTGCTGCTTGGTTCAGTTTTTCATTTTTTCATTTTCTCAACCAGTACTCCGTAGTCCACAATGCGTTCCGATCACTAGGGGAGATTATCAGTAAAATAAATTTTTTAGAATTGAAAAGGTAAACCCCTTATCATCTGTTTCGTGCGCATGAAATTTGGAAAATATTCGCCAGCCCTGCTCTAGAGTTTCCCCGAAGTAAACTTTTCGGGTAAAAGCTGCATTCCATTCATAGTGGAAAAACTTAGATACTCGAATCCTTACTTGGCCACTTCACGAGAGCAACAGGTGGAATTTTTTTGTTGAAGCTGATCTTCGTATAACTGATGCCAGAACTCACGGTTCATTTTCCATTACAATATAATTTAGATTTTATTCCAAATTTTGGCTTTCAAAGCTGGTAAGCTTCGAGTTGCTATCGGAGCTGAATTCCGCTAGACTCAGCGTCGTCCATTATAACATCAACACTTTCAAATAGTTACCATTCGAAACAAAAAATTATCGTAAAAAATCCGGAAAAAAGACTATTTTCGGTGCCGAAAGAATGAAGTGTTCCAAAATATTTTTATGAAGCATTTTGTTGCGTTATGGTGGCTATAGAGTGCCCCCTTAATACCGAATAATTTCTCTGATACGAATCGGCGGCTGCTGTTGCTACTTCCGCCGCCATCACCTTCACTCGGGTTAGTGCATTTTATTTTTGGGAATTATTCATCTTCTGTTTGGTGCGGTTCGCGCTATAAAGTATGTGCTCCACGCGGGAATCTTGATTTAGGTCTACTAAAGCCTTCGCAGGCGTTCCTCTCGAATCTACCTTATCTGTGTTTACAATCCGGCATCCAGCGATAAAAATTACAAATAATGCCTTCTGGTTACCAATTTTATTTCTCATTCTTTCCCCTTTATTTCCACTATCAACGTTATGATCATTTTTTTCAAATTTATCGCCTCGTTTGCTGGAGCGTTATGAATGTGAAGGCTTATACCGTAAGTCAGCTTTTCAACTTTTTGAAAGTATCTCGCAAAAATTCTTTCTAAAATGATGCCGAATTTCAGTGTTGAAGAACTTCGAAATTTTTGTTTGAAGGGTAAGTTGATTCCAGGTGGAACTCCCAAGCTAACTCCTCGTTTGAAGTGGGGAGGGGCTTTCCAAATTATTTCTTCGCACTTCCTATGAGCGTTTACCTTTGCGAGTCGAAGAGCTGAAATTGATTTTCAGTTGAACTACGTGGCTTTTCATGTCATTTCTGTGCTTAGAAAAACACATATTATCGAATATATCCGTTGCTTTTTTTCTCAAAACTGATTGTTGAAAGATGAAACGTTCTTGATGAGAAGGACTTTCTTAGTTTGAGCGCACTATTTATACCAAATTTGTAAAACGGTGACTGTTAACTCTTCCCCCTTACCGGACCCACTTCGCCTGTCCCCACACCTTTTGTTCGCAATTAGGCCATCTCGTCTTATTTTGACACCAGGACGTCATCGAATTTATATGTCTGTCAACTTGATGATTTGAAAACGAGCCAAAGTTTCGGCTGTTCAAAATTATGTGACGAGTTAGGAGGGAAGGGGATGACGGTAGTGTGAACGAAATCTTAACGAGAGCCACAGTAGTGGAGGAGGGCGCAGGGAAAGTATTGTCGAAAGTTTGTACGAAAATTTATTTGTCATTTTACCAGTATATTTTATACTCGTACTTTGAACGAAGGAGAGAAAAAAGTTCAACTCAACAATGGACTTGTGTCATTCGATGTTGAAAATATTTACATGTTTCTTGGACCTTATTTGTCAAAATATACATAATATGTTGTGCGATTCACATGAAATCACAAATTTTTTGTGAAGTGATTGATGGTGAAAGAGGAGAACTGCTAGTTGTTTGAAAATTTTTCAAAACTGGGATAGTGTTTCTCCATCTTGAATTGAGTTACCTTCTTTCTTCGTACCCCTACGTAAGTATTACCCAATTCATTTACTGTCTTCATGGTGGTAAGAACAGCGCCACAGCCTTTTGAACAAATTCAGAATATGGTGGTTGGTAGATCGTTATGTACTCGGAAAGTCTCGAAATTTACAAGCTATTCTTACTCGTAGTTTTAGAAAAATGGTAATACTAGAAAGAACAGTGTCAGATAATATCTGAATTGAAATTGAATGATACAATCACGAGGCTCTCATTTCTTGAAAAAGTAGAATGATTGAGAATGAAATAACTGACAATTTTTTCAGTATGAAAATAGGGAATTTCTTACGGAACGTAGCTGAAATTTCAAGCTTTTGTGTTTTGAATTCTACCAAAAAAGAAAAAAAAAGCGAGTCTGCAAACATTTTTCCAAAATAATAATTCGATTGGATCAAAACTCATGACGTGATTTGAAATCCTGCAAACTGCGTTTTGTTGCGGCTTGTGGAGCCCACATACCTTTAAGAAATTTTCTTATTCGTGAATTTGTTTGTCGAGCAGCAGGATTTCGCTGGAATCCGTCCGTGCGGGAAGTGAATTTGAAAAATTGACTGCGATAATGATATTCTACTTATACTGAACAGTTTCTGAAATTAATGAGTTTAGAAGCTGTTCTTGTTATTAGCTATCGATCCGCGCGATTTCTTTTTGAAGCACGTGAACCAATATTTGAGAAATATCAAAATTCACGGGTCGTGTAGTGGGTAAGGAATGTGTGCAGTAAAAGACGCATACAAATAAGGCGAGGAAAATTTAGTTTTCTTGTTTATTCCAAAGCGTGACAGGAATAATCGTCGTGATGTGTCGGTTCTGCTGGTAATGACATACGTGGCACTGTACTTTGGAGCGAGGTAATACCGCAAAGCTAGTACTTTTTTCTTGTATGTATGAGAAAGTAGCGGTGCAAAGGTGGCCGGTGGGGCGAGAGGCTGTGCGGCGAGGGGGCAGGCGAAAAGCCGCCGTTGCTTTTATTTTTTTTTACAACTTCTCTAACAAGATTAATGATGTCGGCTTTTCTCGTAGTAAATCAACGAAGAAGACGACGACGACGACGATGAGGATAGATCCGCTTGCAGGTTTTAACACCGAGCTGAGAATATAGTTCTCCAAAATCTTGATTGTGCCGAGGCTGAGAGGAAGGCAGCAGACGTTTTAGGTAGGCAGGCATTCTGGCGAAGATGGCAGCGGTGTACACAAAACACGTTGTCCAAGTACATCCACGTTTTGTACCCACTCTCGAAGGGTTCTTTTTCTCGATTCAGTGATAATACGAGTGTTGGAAGACGCGACGACAATGGGTGGACAGAACGTGGAACGATGAACTTTGCCGGATTAAGCGCTGCCATTTTTCATTCGCATCCTGCGAGAGCGCCGTGTGTGACAAGTGACGATTAGAAGGCCGAGGCGAGTGTGATTTGACGCAGTGAGAATTTTAAGCGAGGTGATGTGTGAAATCATTATCGTCTTATCCTTCTTGACAAAATCATTTTCCATCAAAAAAAGTTAAGTTGGAGTTTTTCTGTGATACGCGCATTTTCCAGGATGAGCAATAAAGTCTGCAAAAGAAAACTTTTAGGATGTCCTCTTCTTGAACAAAATTTTCGTGTATTCGGCTTATATACGTAAGATACGTACCGTCTGTTTTCATCAGCTTTGAGGTGACAAAAATTATTTCGTGAACATTGCAAGTATTCTGAGGATAGAGATTAATTAAGAGTTTATAAATACTGAGAATCGATTTTTTTCAACACCTTTTTTTGTCATCCATAAAATTTGCTTTTTGTATTCTCGAGGTTTTGATACCACAACGGCGATATATTCTCTCGTTACTTGACCGAAAAAGCTTGAATTTCCACCCTTATCTCATTTTTCCCCTCTTTTTCTTGTTATTATTATCAGCTGTCAACATATTTTTGTGCTATTCGTTGACTTGGAACGGGAAAAAAATAAAAGAAGAAAAAAAAGGAAACAAGTTTTAGCAAAACTGTCGAAAAAACTGGAAAGTATTAGTAACAGTTTACTATACCTACGTGAATTCATAGCGAGTGAAAATCCGATTTTCATTTCATAAAAATTTTTCTGCGCAATTTTTGATCTGCGAAAGTCTTCGTTGAAATGTGTGCCGTAAAGCATTTCCAGTTCCGTAATTACGCCACTCATTCGTGTATTCGCGTGTTTTTTCAAATTTGATTTCCTTTTCCTCTCGTTCCCCGCGAACTCCTCTCTTACTACCCTGTTTTTTCGTTACTTTTTTTCTCTCAATTTTTAATGCTCTTTTCCGTTTTAGCAAAATTGTTCGCATGTTCCTTCGTTTCGACTCTCCCGTCTAACAAATTCTCGTCGATTTGTCTGAAAATTTCGTTACGTAAAAGCGAAACGGAAATTGAATGGAGATATACGTCGAACTACCGAACCCTCCTCCCTCCACCCATTCTATCGTCATTACATTACAACCCCTTATGCTAACGATCGATTGCAATTATTTGAACACCCTCTCTTTTCGGTTTTATTTTTTTCCCAAAGGTTGGGAAAAGTCCCAAAAAACTTCCATACTGTATACACTTTATACTCGTACATTTGTCGTGCTTGCTGTTGCTCCTCTATTGCTTCGGCCTTTATACTCGTATAACATTTACATATTAATTGGCATTCTGTTTGAACATCTGCGTCTGATCGCCTAGAAAAGGAAATTCGTCTCATCGGCGAATGCACGACTGAAAAGAAAGCCATCCTTTCATTCATGGTACGGATACAAATTGCGAGAAATTCTCGAGGATTGGGTATGGAAGAAATTATAAACAGCTTGAATTGAGAAATATCTTTCCAAACTTGAAAATTGATCGATTTGCAGCTTTTTAAAGTTGGAAAGTGAATGAAAAAAGTGAATTTTAAGGGGAGAGTACCTGATTTTGTAACACCTTTCAAGAGAAAGGCAAAAAAAGCAGAAAAGAGGTAGGAAGAGGAAAATTTGTGGGAATGATTCGAAGTTTGGGGCAGTTTTAGCTCCAATACTCATCTTTGAGAATTCACTAGAAACTGATAGCACTGATTTGCTCTGAAGAAATTGTTTACAAATAGCACAGTTTTGAATCTGTCTTCCCAAATATGTGCGGCTTCGAAGAGTTCTCCAGTTGAAACTCGTGAAAATTTCTATTGATTTCTCTCAGTGTGATTCACTTAGCTTATTTCAATGTACCAAGACTATAATGAAATGACTATCTAGGGTCACTGCCGCCTGGGTGTCTTGCCTTAACGTCATCACAGATATATTCATGTCGAGGTCAGGATATGTCATCTCTTCCACCAATGTGTCTGCACATGACTCGAGGACCTGGGGGTAACCGAAAAGACCATAAACAAGCGTCATTGAACGACCTCTCGGCTCTCGCTGCAATTGCCAAAATAATACCAATCTCCCTGAAGTAACCGCAGGTCTTACTTTAAGTAATCGATAAATCAGATTTCTAAGCAAAAATTATTCTCTTTCACGTGGGTGCGCCACTGTTGCATGCGTACGCCGAAATCGCTCGGTTTGATTGCGATTTGAAAAACGTAGAAAATGAATATCAACTCCCAAGTGTATACTCATGAAAAATATTCTTCTGTTCCTTCTGGTTGCAGGTAATTAATGAACACGGGTTGCCGGCTTCCAAACGGATGACCTCGTCGAGCAGCGAGTCGCATCACTATGCACCCGGACCGAGCAACACTCGCAAACCGTTCCTGCGTTTCCCGCCGCCGCCGCCCTACCCTCCGGGGCCCAGTTCCTCGTCCGAGTACGCGTACGCGTACTACGAGCCGGGCATGCCGGGCCCCGGCTCGGGCCGCAATTCGCGCAAGCACAGCTACATCACCAGGTACGGCACCGAGGAGAACATCTACGAGGAGATAAGCCCGACCCGGCTGGAGGAGGAGGTGCGCTATGTGCACTCGCGCCATCTGCAGGTGCTGGACGAGCTGAACCTGACCGTGGAGGCCATGTTGATGCCGCAGCCATCGGCGGTCGCCGCCCTCAACCAGGAGGCGGCGCCCGCCGAGGACCTCTCTCCGGCCAGCTGCAGCTTGGACAGTGGTTTCAGCGGCAGCAGCAGTGGCACCAACAGCCTCGGCCGCTCGTACACGCCCAAGAAGAAGCAGCCGCAACGCTTCTGGAAGAAACTGCCGGGACTGGGTTCCACCACCAACTGCAGCAAACTACCAGCTGCAGGTAAGAATTTCGCTTTTCATTTTTATGTACACTATAAGTGTAGTCGAAATTAAAGGAGTCGAGAATGTATGAATATTGAAATCACAAATCTGCTGTGAAGTTTATGATAGTAAAACCTTTCCCGGATGACTGGAGACAATTGCGGTAGTACTCTCATGTGATAAATGGGCTCTCATAAAAGAGAGAGCAGTATAAAATTCATCTAACTTCTAAAATAATACTTACATGTCACTGAATGCTTCCTACAGAAGATAGAACTTCTCAAAATTCATCGCTTTCTTAATGCATTTTGATGACTCGTTTATGTCGTGTTCGTTTTCTCAACTTCTGATGTGGCAAGAGCAAAATTAACTAAACTTAGCTTTTTTAAAAACTTTATTTGATTTCTGCCTTTAATCGCATAGCTTCTGTATGAATAATATGCCTGTCAAGAAAAAGGACTTCGTTGTTTTCACTCGCACAATTTATTTATGTGTACTTATACTATCTAGTTCCGTTAGTATTGAACCAGTTGCATAAGATGATCCTCAACTACTCTTGTCCGTCCCTTTATTTTTTAGATCAGGAAATGCAAATGTAGCATGTTAGATAATTTTTTGTACTTGAAAAATATCAATTTATGGATTTCAGCTATTGTATGATTTTGAATACATTCCCAATCGTATATTTACTACAATACAGAAAAATTTTTTTTTGAACTTTTTAAATAGCCTTTTTAGTAGAAGATAAATTTTTACTTTTACTGTTCCTCGTTCTGACACGCCAGAAATATTATATGTACACATTTACCATATTTTAGTAAAATTCTCTGAAATTTCCATTATTTTGAGAGGAAGACAGGAGAACTGAAGTGGTCAATTTCAACTTTTACCCAATAGCTGGCATCTGAAGTCGAACAATGTCTGTCTAAATGACACCTCCAAGTCCTTCTGCTGCCTTTAAATCTGTTTCAATAGCAATGAAAGGAGAAAATCAAGTCGATGTATGTTTGATCGTCTGTTTTAAGTTGATGATGAGAATAAAACATCAGGTTTATCTTCGTCCCTTATCTCCGGAGGGTTGATTCGGGACAGGAGTAAAGGATGAAAATTTCAACGACTGCTTTCGGCAGCGAGTCAAATTCGATTTTAATAATAATTTGCGCACCACCGGAGGCGTTTGCTCGAATGCTATTTAAATTATCGTTTAACTTGACTTGAAATACGAAGTTGATTTCTACCCTCGATCCCTCTGTGAAATGCGAATCGAAAAGTACGTGTAAAAGGGTTACCAGCCGTGGTGGTAGCGTAGATTTTAATTAATTACAAAGAGTAGACGTATTTGCACTCTCTGTTTACATTTTCATGCTAACTGGTTCCAATTTTCAAGACAGCACTTCCGAAAGCTACTTATTTTACATCCTTGGTAACGAATTCTCTCCACTCCAAACAGATATAAATTTTATGGAAATTTAGGTTACGCACTGATAAGCGTAGAAATTTAAGATTTGAAATCCAATTATTATATTATTTATCAAACCAATGAAACGTAAACTGTTTCCATCGGAGGTGTAGAAATCGACAGATTCGGACGAAACGAAACATTATTTTTTCCTTGTAAAATTTCTTGTATTCTGGGAGTGACCGGAGGGGAGGGGGGAGTCACGAAGATCAGACTTTCCAGAAAATTTATTGAATACAGGCGCCAAAGATTTTATCCGTTACTTTAATTTAATCGAAATATTATTGAATAAGTTATGGATTCTTGGCAGCAGTACTCGATAATTTGAAAAACAGAAATTTTTGAGATGCGAGGTGTTCATTCTAAGCTGATGTTCGGGTTTATTTTTATTTTGCAGTGAAAAGGAAACCGTTTTTTAGACTGTGCTTTGATAATACATGCGCCAATACATTAGACATGCATTTCTAGTTTCTACCATTTGGCCTTTAAAATGAGAATTCATGAATTGTCCTCGTACTGAAAATTCTATTGAAAGTTTATTAATAAAATTGAAAACTTTCGTATTTTTTGACCGCATATAATGAGGTTAATTTTAAATTCTTGCATGTTTCACTTTGATTTCTGTAAAATATACTTCAAATGCAAATTTTCACTGTCAAAA
This sequence comes from Parthenolecanium corni, assembly GCA_038050395.1. Taxonomy (NCBI): domain Eukaryota; kingdom Metazoa; phylum Arthropoda; class Insecta; order Hemiptera; family Coccidae; genus Parthenolecanium; species Parthenolecanium corni. Next base: position 805,418 of record JBBCAQ010000016.1, read on the forward strand.
GTGTGGGTCTTATTTGTACGTGTATTTCTTTACCGTTGGGCAATTTCATAATTATGCTTGAATGTTTATTGTTTAATGTAAAACTGTTACATGTGATAGTGAGCTTCATAAACAGGGATTAGATTCCGAGATGAAAAATATTATTTTAAAAATGAATTTTTTAAAAGTACCTCTTTGGAACAAGTCGTTAGTTCTACTTTCTTCTGCCAGCAACAACAATAACAACAAAAATGTCTCAAGTTATGAAAAATGATTTTTATCATTACGCTAAGTTATCATTTTTTCCCTCCACGTATCTCCACCTCGGCATGTTCTTTTTTTACACTAAATATAAACTTAGAAGTGTTGAAGGATTATGAAATTCTTGCACGATTTTTTTTTTTTTTATGATTCTCAGTTTCCGTCGTGGAAACGAGTTCAGAGGTGAAGATGCGCACGTCAGTTGTATACGAAATAAAATAATGGTTGGATATGAGTGGAATTTGCTGGAAATTGTTGAAAAATTAAAACCCTAGTCGTCATGCCAATTGTATAGTACTTTCTGTGGGACAGAAAAAAATTCAGTTTTCGACTACCTTCCACTCGCTATACGTATTGAATTTTTTACAAGCACTTTACTACTTTCTCGTTTGTCTGTTTCTTTCAACTCGAAATACTCGCTTTCGGAAACTGTGTGGTACACTCTTTCTTGGCTTCGAATGAGAAGATTACAATACAGACGTCAAATTGACTGAAAATTTTATCATCGCCAAGTTATTTTCAAAATTTTTTGATTCAAGCTCTAAGCTTGTAAGTTGTATCTTCGAATATTTTAAGCGATAGAATTTTCGCACTGCAATTTTCAAGACCAGAAATCTTATATTTACAGTCTAGATGTTAACATCTTTGCAGGTCTAAAAAAATTTCCAGCTGCTTTTCTTGTAGCTTACTACAGCATTTACAACAATCTCAAATTGGTCTGGAGTGGCGGTGCGGTGGTGTGGTATAGAGTCTTTGACAAAAGAGAGAATAGGACCAAATTAATGCATTCAAGAAGAATATATAGTCTCTCGTCTTTTAATTTGTCTTGAACTTTATTTTGCTGGCCATTTCAGTGGAGCTAATCTGAACGAAGCTTTCAGTAGCTGTATTAATAGCATCTCTGAGGAAAAGCACTGAAATGGAAGAGAAAAAGACGTGAACCCGAATTAGACCGTTATACGGCAAATTTTTTAGCCTTTTCCAGCGCGATCCCATCAATTTTCAGTTCTTAATTTCCTTCTAATGCCAGAGAAGGTCTCCAAAATTTTCGCTACCGCCCTTTCGCTCCTCTTCATCCTCACTTATCGGTGATAATGGACTCCAGCAAAGAAGCTCTCGTCTGCTCATAAAAAACGTTTAGAAGTCGATTTAGCTCTCCAATTTTCTCGTACCTAGCGATTATTGAAATTTTTCGTTGGTCGTAAAATGAGTTTGGAAAATTTCGACCTTCGGCCCTTGCAAAATGGAGGTCCACTTTTTTTTTTTTTTTTTTTAAATAGAGTGAGACGACCCGTAGAGGATAATAGAGACTTTTTCCTTTTTATGTGTCTCATCCTTTTCTGTGTCGTACTATATTTAATTTTGTTCTGACAATTCGTCGCAAAAATGAAACGGTAGAAAAAACTTTTCGGCTAACTCGTCGAACTTGCGAGAGTTTTCATTATAAAATCCCGTACTTTCGATGATATTTACTCGTTTCTTCGCTACGAAATTTTAATTAAAATTTATCCGATGCATCGAAAAATAATTACAAATAGTGTAGGCAGAAGGTTATGAAAATATTTTTTACATCCCAGTTTTCTGATTATTTTTCTCCCCCTTGAGTTTCAGAAGCAGCCTACGTACTATATATACGTTCAGTTCGAGGTAACCTTTCAATGCGTCAAAGGCGTCTGTCGAAAGAGACTTTTTATGGAGGAGGGGAGTTGTCTCTGGCTGACAAATCAAATAATGGCGGTTCCATGTCTGCCCCTCTCATGTACCTTGGTGAACCGAGATTTGAGAGTAGAACAACATTTTATTGTCTAAATATTTTCACTCGGCATCGTCGGAGTTTTCAGTATTTTCCTCTTTTTTTTTTTTTCTCTCCTACGCGTCCTTTCGCTATCGTTACTTTTTAATACATATATTCGAAAGGCAAGAGAATTTTTCAAGTAAAATCCGTAGCCATTGTTCGCAATACTCGGTCTCTGTTTTCTGTCTGCCTTTTCCCTTGCCCCTCTCCTATATGTTCTGGAATGAAAATATCGTCCGACAAATTAGCGTGCTGAAAAGTTTGTCGAAAGTTGAGAAACTTTGCTGAAGAGCAGTCATAAAAGTACGTGGGCTTGTGTATGCTTTCGAGATTTTGCGGAGAGCATTTTTTGTGGACTCAAATGTCTGAAGCTGAAGATTGTATTAATTTGTTTCGTACTTTGCTGAAATGCTCGTACCTCTGTGAAAAAATTGTGAAGACTCAGATCTCGTTGGACTTGAATTAGTTCAAGTATGTATCTTGGGGGTGAAAAAAAAAGTTGATTGAGTTACAAGTTTTGAGCATAATCCCTGTAGAAGTGGATTTTATAATCGCTCTCCTTGGTTCTGTTATCAGAATTCGATGTTGTTGAAAACTGAAGACGACTCGTTTGGATATTCGCCATAAAGCAAAAACGAATAGTATTCTCCAAATTGCTTTTTAAAATAAATCTTTCACACTTCAATTAGCTATTTTATTTTCTCCTTCGGCATTACAAACAGTTGTGCAATTCTTATTAAATTTTGAATTTTTTGTGCCTATTTTATATAGGTACTCTGATTTAAAATTTTAATGTAGAAATGAAATACTTATACAGTTGAGAATTTATTTGTAAAATGCTATTGAATAAGTTTGGTCGTATAATCTCACCCGAATTTGTGTAGGCACACGATTTTTCGATAAAAAACACTATTACCCCCTTGCCTTGTCTTTCGAATAATGCTCTGGATTGCACGCTTCACTTCGCAAAATGATCGAAAATTAGGAAAATTTCGAGGTTTACTTTTCTTTGAGAACATTTTTATCTAATCTGCTTCTTTTCTGAACGATGCTCATTGAGATTTTTCTTTTCACGAGGGAAACTATGACGTATAAGTTGTTCTCTCAAAGTGAACCTTATTCGTCGATGAAACAAAAATAGCCCCTATTTTCGTAACTACGAAGACGTACGTCTATAAGAAACGGCGAACAAAAAAACAAATTTGATTCCTACCCCCACCGGCGAAATATTGTGTTTTCTAGTTACAAAATTTTATTTTCCTTTCACGTTTTGCGCCACAGATGTCTCGAATGTTTCATTAAAAGTCAGCCGATTCGGTAAAATTCAATATAGATGAAAAGGAGGGAGGGGTTGTAGGGCAAATAGGCACTTATGAGTGTTGATTTTCAACTTTTTTTTTTGCTTTCATCGAATTAATTCGTTTTAGTCTGCAATTTGCATGTGAATTTTTTTTTGTTTCACGAACTTGGGTAGGCTGGGATAATATTTTCACGTGCTCATACGCGTGTTGAGGTCCGATTCAATTTTCAATGCCTGATAAGAATTTTTTTGCGTTTTTTACTAATATATACCGGCTTTGATGATTCGTATTTTTGTTTTTTTCTCGCATTTTAATCTCGCAAGGTTTCCTGGATTTTATTTTTGCGTATTAAATAGCATTAACGTGGCACATGCCTAATTAATTTCGACCCTTTTTAGCTTTTTTTTTTTTTTTTCGCTCCCACTGTCTCTCGAGCAATGCTGCACCTTTTTATGCTCTTTGGTGTTCCCCGTAGGTCTACTAGCAGAGTATGACCAAGTGAGTCACGTAATCAGGATTATGAAAGCACACAACACGTGTGTGCGTGTCAGATACCTATAGTATATTTTTGCACCCTACACCCCTGTCTCCTTCATCCTAAAAACGAGTAGATTACCTACTCTTCGTCATACTTTGCACTTGGGGTCTTGTGGGTTGTCTACTGTGTGGGGTACGGTGATCCATCTGCTACGAAAGTACAAAGTTTGTTTGGTTTTCTCCAGGGATGCCAACTGCAAAGATTAATCCCCGAAACCGTGGGATTTCTTACTGTCTTGGAAAATGTCAGCGATAAAATCAAGGATTTTTTGGGATCTCAAAGACTTATCTCATTTTTCAAATTATTATTCAACTTTGTTCAAATAAGGAGTATTATTATTACAAGTATATTTTATTCTTGTAGTTCCAAATTTTCAAATTTTTCCTATTGAAATTTCGGTGGCTCTAAGCTTTTTTTTATTGTAGTGAAAAAAATTCAAATTTTCAGAAAAATACAACTGTTTCAGGGATTTCTTTTATGCTCGAAGCAGGGATTTTCAACATTATGGGTTGGCAACGCTGGTTTTCTCATATTTTGGTAGCCATTGGGGCATTTACCGTCTGCGAAAACATTTATGAAGTCGAGACTCGAGGCCTGCTGTATACCCTGTAGTGTAGTCAGCTCATCTTAAAAAAGCTTGTGTACCTCGAAGTATTCGATCGAGCAAGCAGTCATTGACTTGGGAAAATTTATTATTCACTTCCAAAATATTTAATAACTGATTAGGTACACGTACCCAGATTCAGGTCTTTTGGCTGTTTTATTTTTCAAGTCAAAAATATGTATTCTGACTGAGCTATAATTGTGTTGGATTTTGTATGTGTCAAATGTAAACTAGTGCTGCTTGTGTGTATTACTCTCGGTAGAACTATTAATTTTGCTCCCATTTCTCGCATACATAATATGATACGGCAACCTATTCCAGCATTTTACTTGCAGTCAGAGTTATTTGTCATTGTGCATTGATTTCGTTCCACTAGCTTCGGGTGAATTCCGTGCTGCAAATAAAAAATGAAATTAAATCTGTTAATAGTGAAACCTGACACGAGTCTCGACTGCCACATGCTTCTCATAAGCTTTTTGTCTTCCTTTTTTTCTCTCTACTCTCTTACTCTCTGCCGTGCTTTTCTTTCTCCAGGAGTATTTCTTTTTTCTTTTTTGAAAATCACCTTGAAAAAAAGGAATGTGATTCATTCAGTCGGTCGGCGATAGTACATTTTATAAACAAGAAGAGTGAGAAGGGCGAGTCAAATCGGGTATAGGGTAGCAGCTGGTGTGCTGTATCTCTCTGGTCTGTATCTGTACGCATATAAATGCCACGGTCGGTTACCTGTTGCTGTTTTTAAAGTAGCATTTTTAGTCGTCATAAAGCAAACCAGCCAACAAGAACCATTATTGCATGAGTGAGCGTGTGCCGACAGCGTAGTTTCCGCTTCGGATAAGTATTTTCCTATTCTCGTGCGCGTCTCCCTTTTTTGCGGTGGTTCCCTTCTTCTTATTTTCTCCAATTTTTTTTCCTCGCTTGTTTGAACAAGGCTCTCAGCCAGCTGAAATAAGTATCTACTACTACGTAATTATTGTACTTCGTTAATGGTCAATTGGTTTGGAGTTCCTCTAAAGGCTAGTGCTGTAGCAGGTGCTTGACGGCTGGCCTCTTTCTTCTTCATTTATTCATTCATTTTTGGCAGATTTTTTCTATACGTTCAGCGAAATATAGCTGAGATGTGGTCAGAGAGGGAGTCTAAAATCACTCAAATCTCCAACCCTTCATTCTTTAGGAATTGCCATTTTCTATAGATGAATCCAGAATTTGAAGATACTTTAATTTTAACCTTTAGATACCTTGAGTACGTTTCAGGTTTTTAGCTTAAAATTCAAAGCTGTAAGTTGCGTTATCTTTGCGATTTTAACATGTTGGCTTTACTCGTACTGTCTCATTTTCCTATTTAAATATGGAAGGGGGTGGAAGGGGAAATTTCTACGAATTCAATACATCCTATAACCCGTAGAACAATTCGAATGCAAAATAGAAGGATAAAAAACCGTAAATCTAGAAATTTCTTTGAAGTATACGGTATTCTCAACGTCTGCGTGCTCGAAATCGATGAAATGAAATTGCTGAATCGTCCAAACCAAGTCTGAAGATTTATGGTGGGAGGATATGTGTTTTCCTTACCCCCGCTTCCGATTACATTGTGAAAACCACAAAGAAAAAACGTTTAGAAAAATCTCATTAGTCGATGAAAAAAAGTTATACATTTCGGGTGAATAGTAGTGTGTTCCAAATGTGTACATAGTTTACACAGCTCAGCAGCAGCAGCAGCAACAACAACAACAACAACGACAACAATAGCAACAGCAAAAAAAAAAAGTAATCGTTTGTGTGCGCTGATGTTGGTGGCTTGCAGAAAAAAAAAGAAAAGGTGGAAATGGATAAAGAACCTTTCAACGGAATTAATTTTCTACCCTTCGATGGGTCCGTGTGTGCTGGTGTTTGGCCAACAAATGTGAGGCACGCGATGTCTAGAATGGAAATCCAACAGGATTTTCGCCGACATATTGTTGAATATCGCAACTTTTTATGGTTGATACGAAACACTGAAAGATCTTGGCAGAAATTGACAGAAAGCACTTTTTGATTGATCATCATCCACGCGTGTACCGATCAGTACAGCCCGTTCGTGCTTTTATTGTGAGAGGTTGGAAAATGTGAGGAAAAATATTTGTACCTAGTACCTATATTGTATTAAAATATACGAGTCCTGTTTTCATTGAAGATAGAAGGAGCTGAAGAAGCTACTTTCATTTTAGCCTTACGAGTAAGATTAGGATTTTGGGTAAAATGATAATTATACATACACATATGTGTATATTGCATTATTTCCTTAAAATGATGGAAAATACTCTATTCCGAGAATTCTATACATTTTTGAAAATGAAGCCCCAAAGTGTTTTTGTATAATTTCTATTCAAGTATTATTGTTTGCGTTTTCATTTTCCACAGTTGTTGAGATTGGAATTTTTATAACTACACCTTTAAGTTAGAGATTCTAGCCGATTTACTGCACCTTGGTGGTTGTCAGCAAATTTTGGATCAGGTGTTACTAGAAAATAACCAGTTTGTGTATTGTAAAATTTTAGCTAAAAAGAAAAGACAAGTTCAAAGCTAACTGATGAAGAGACGCTGACTTTGTTTTACCATTTTTTTTACATTTACAGTTCTCACTTGAATATCAAAACTACTCTAAATATTCAAATGTAACTGTAAATACCAAAGAGGTTAGTTCATAACCAATTTGGATCTTATAGTTAAAACAGTCATGGATTTCAAGCATGCAGAAATTGAAATTAAATTTTCAACAATTTCGCCTTGAATTTTAATATCAATATCGTACGTGCATTATGTTAATCTGGGTTTGACTGAAACCTGTCGTCAAAGAAAATTTTCTTATCTTTTTCTGCGGACTGGTATGGGCGTCTCGTCGAAATGAATGAGGCAATAATCGACCCTAAATTTAGAAAAACGCTTGCAAAACGATTACTAGCTAATTATCTCTTGCGAAATAATCCTGGAAAAATAATAGAAGCCATGACAACAACAGGAAAGTCAGATAATTACTGCCATATTTTATTCTCAATTTTTATGTAATCCCATTATAAGGACGCCATAAAAACTCATTTTCAATAACGAACAACGGAGCCTTTCTATTACGGTACCATTTTTTCCCCCGCAAACTCCTTTCCAGTCTCGAAAATTATCATCAATTCATTGCCACTGCGACGCTTTTTCATTTTTTACCCTCGTTATTACATTAACAATTTTTTTTTACCGCCATTTTTCTCTATGGTTGGGAAGATAATTTGTTACTATCGTGGGGTCTGAAAGAAAAAGGAAAAAAAAAAAAGTTCGAATGTAAAAGCTCGAATTTCGCAGTCCACGTGGTTACATTTGGTGAACGATTTATGGAAATTAAGTGGCTAAATAAATCTTATGTCTGCCTATTGAAGGAAGTATACGAGTAATGTCGGATGAGATTCTGTAAAAATAATTATTTCGAAGAACTATTAATTCTTTTCTTTCTTCGTTTTTGTATATAAATATTGTATGGTATGTACCGATTGCTTTTATTCAAATTGCATCCGTAGGCTGATCGTATTTATATGTTTGAAATTTCGATGTAGACAGTGTAAAAAGACGAATTTATTCCAAATACCACTCACACTGTAGGTCTAGGGTCTCTGTCGCTAGTGGGTCTTGCACTTAAGTTATCACAAGTGTGATCTTGTCCGCTCAGCGATTGAGGTCTCTGCCACCAATATATTGTTTCAATAAGACTACAGTGAAAACCGCTTATAATGAAAATGAAGGGACTGAAGGTTATTTTCGTTATAAGCGGTTGTTTGTTTTATCCGATGTATCGGATAAAACGAACTTCTCGTAATAACCGATTATAACAAACTTCTTGTAATAACCGATTACAACAAACTTCTAGTAATAACAGATTATAACAAACTATTCGTTCTAAGCAGTTATTACGAGAAGTTCTTGTTTACCTACAAAAATGAAGACACACCTATGTAGAGTATTTGGACCAAAAGACAGATTTTATTCACCGAGTGTTCAAAATTTTGTCTCTATTTTTCCAAATTGTGGAAATCGTTGAGGCCAAAGTCTTCCACTCTTTGGATAACTCACCATTTTTTACACCCGATTGAATTTTAGAAATAATTTGACGTTTTTCTTCAGTAGAAAAAGCACGGCGCAACATTTTTATCTCGATGCAGGCAAAAATATAATTTAATTCGTTAAAACAAGGGGAAAAGTGTTCGTAATATCAGGTATTTCGCTATAAAAGGATTCGTTATATCCAGTTTTTTTCAACATAGGGTTAATGGGAATTCAGCCGGGACTTTTGATTTTATTCGTTATAACAGATATTTCGTTTTATCCGGTTTCATTATACGTGATTTCCACTGTAATTGTAAATAAGAGAAAGGAGGTGTAGGAAATTTGAATCAGTCGAATGCTTAGCAATAATTGCGGTTTGCGTTGATATCAAGTGAGTAGCTGCAGTTTTGTTCACTTTATTCAAGCTAAGCAGTCATATTATGAGGCTCACTTGGATGGGTGACCGTTTCTATTTCTCTAAACGAGATGATGGTTTACGAACCGAAGAGCCCCATTTCAAAGTGCGCCAAGTGCATGAATGAAAATTTTTTTAAAAATGAAAAAAATGTACATCTTCCAACTTGTTAGTTCTAAAAGGTTGGTTACAGTGCAGTTTTTTTAATTCATCCGGTTCCCCACAGCCAGCATTCGCTTGAAAGGGCATCTGTTCACCACGAAAAAATGATATTTTTCGTTATGTGGATTTCATATTTTAACGTACGATCTGGTGGATAAAATTTCTATCGTAATAATTTACCCTCTCGTTGAAGAGGTATCACTTCGAACGCCAATAAAATGCCCCATAAGTGGCAGTCTATTTGTCGGCTTTTGTGGGTCTGCCGTTTGTAATCAAACAGCTAGTGTTTACGATTCCTCGTTGAATACCAGCGTATTATAATATTTTATCGGCGTGGTGGGCTCGAGCATCGGAGATTGTGGCGTAATTAACCTCAAATTAATTTGATTCCAGCTGAGTCGAAAAATATATAAAAAGTTGCAGGTGCCTCGTCGGTTAGAACCGTAATTTTATTATCCACGCTCTTCTCGATTTCCTCGCCATCAAATAGACACCTTATGTCCAAAAAGAGAGAAAGAAAAAAAAAAAACCAAAGGATTTTTTTCTCTCGACGCAGCAGCTGCTGGTGGAAATTGTTGACTAGACGATGCGCCATCTCTTTTCAATGCTCGTTGCTCCTTGTGGATATCCTTTTAAATATATTTTCTTGCTTGTTATGTGAAAGTGTGTACGTTTTCGGAGTAAGTTATTTTAGACCCAAATATGTGAACTAGTGTAGGAATGTGGTAAATCTGAGAAAAAATACCTTGGCTGAAGAAAAATTTTCAAAAATAACTTGTAAGTTATCAAGGTAAAGGTACTCTTTAATAATGTACGAGTATGTAGGGAGACTTGAGAAATAAAAAAAGTTCTCCAAGACGCTGGGTAAATAACCCAAAAAATGTTATAATAATTGAGCAGGCTAAAACTTTTTTTCTAATATTTAGAATTGCGGATTATTTTGAAATTCTTTCAAACGTCCAGCAAAGGCTAAATTTTTTTATGCGAAGACGGGTGAAATTATAAACCGACGACGATAAATACAGAAAAAGAAGGGTGAAAAATGAAATTGATCCGAATGTGATTCGAAATATTACGAGTATGTTCATTTTTATAAGTCCAGCGGTATCAGCTGCAAAAGAAAGGTTGAAAAAAATTTTTTTTCGATGGAAAAATGAGAGAAATCGCTGAGAAGCTTGTTTGTCTCCGCCAGTCCTTTCACAGGGACTATTTTTCTTTTGTTCCCTCTATATGATGACAAAAAACTTGTTTATTTTACTTCAATTTTTTCCTTTCTTTAGGCGCATACGTTTGCGAAAAGAATACATTTTTCGTTTTGATTCTTTTCTTTTTTTTTTCAGGCTTAGCTACACGACTTTATTCCTGTGTGAGTTTTCTTAGTTCACTTTCCTTTTTTTTGTGCGTGTGTTCTGCGAGTATGTGTGTGTAAAGCTATGTTATAAAATTGAGAATTCGATGGAAAAAAAATCGACTTCACGAGAAAATGACATTATTTATTTTATGTGACATGCAGTCTTATATCTTGTTAACTTCTTTCTTTTTTATAAGAACATCTTGTGGTTTAATCAGATTGATCCGTCTGTTATACATCCTTCCTTCGATTATTCTTCAATGCAATTTATATGCGAAATACTAATGGATTTTTGTGGGAAAATTATTTCACCAAAAGTGGGTCGATTCAAGACGAACGTAATATTGAGCTCAGCTCATTGTGAGCAGCTAAATTTTAAACACGCTGGCAGGATTAAGGATTTATAAGATAAACGAGTAAAAACAACTAACATCGTTCTTACTGAAAAGTACAAAATGAAAAATTTTCTATTGACTTTTATAGACTATTCATCTCAGTTTTTTCTCAGTATCATTATTAAAATATCATTCTCGAATCGAAAAATCCAATTTGCCATTACTACTCGTATTTTATGTTTTTAAATGCTGATCGTATATTCTTGAAAAGAGTTGAAGGTTCCACCCTATTTTGCGTTTCTTGGAATCGTTCAGCACGTAGGTATATGGAAATTATTTCAAAATTTCATTTCCATTTAGGTTTTATTGTATAGGTGCCTACCTTATTTTATTGTAGACACTGAATTTTTCGAACCGTGAACCAGCACATTCTATTTGGAATTATGGTGCCTGCTGGAAATATCACAACACATTACTGGTAATTTATAAAAATATTTTCTCCACGGGTTCGCCAACAAGTAAAATACCGATTTCATTATACATACAGCAGAAACCGGTTCAGCGGTTCAACTTTTTTTCAACTTTTGTTCTTGACTGATCAAATTCACCACAACTTTTTATGGTTCTTGAAAATACGAAATTTATGGACCCTTTTTTTGGACTCATATTGTGTTTCGAAGTTAACAGGGGTCTTACATTGAATTTTAGTTGATTTGATTCGTGTTTAGAACATTTATTAATAGTGTATCTTCTTCATTAGTTTATCAATTTGCCTTGTATCTACTTTTGCTCTCTCCTTTAAAATGTATTCGTGAATTGCAAATAGAAAACCGATGTTGTGATTCAGTGCCGAAGTTGTGACGAACAATTGAACTTCATTTTGGTGGCATAGAAATGCTATTTTTACGACCAAATCAATCGAAATGCAACGTTGGAAAATTGCAAATAATGTACGTATCCCACCAAAATGCTTCATCAGCTGTTATCAATAGTGCTGCTCTCTTGTTCACTTAATTTAAACGCCAATATAGGTGACGGTTTTCATGCCAATTATATTCTTGCTTAGTTGACGAATGTTCAATGACTCATTCTTTAGTACGTGATTATTAACGAACAGATTTTTTTCTTCAAATTTTTTTTTTTCTTCGTCAATATTAGACTACGACTGGCGTATCGGATTTTCTTTTCTTTTTCGCGCATTCAAAAAATTTAGCGCTAGCGACGCGTAGACGTCGTTATATTCGAGAGCCGCTTTTGCGGATTTGCGTGTACGTGGTGCATTTGTAAAAAACAGTAGACCCGGTGTGCTGTGTTACTCGGTTTTAATTTTCGCGAAATTGCCTATTGTTTTCCAGTTTGAATGAATACCCTCGAAAGAGCTGAGTACGAATTCGTTTTAATTAACGGGGATCCTGCCTGGCCGATGAATTATACTCATTCTCATTCGGATATATCTATTCATTGTCGCCGGCTCGCATTACGTTGAATGGTGATCTGTAATTTGTTCGTTATAAATACTCGCTTTTTTAGAAGCCCGCCGGTTTCGGATTTATATAGCCGAAAAACAAATTCAAATAGCATCTGTACGTAAAATGTGGTGATCTTGAACTGGCTTACATTGATGCACACTTGGGTCGTTAATTAGCTTATTCTAAAATAGCCTTCGCACCTACAGGAGTGAGTAATTATTATCTTGATCAATTTTGTTTGATTGAATGTGTGGTTCTTTTCAGCGTTATAAGCCTGGTTCATGATACGAAACATTGATTTCACATGACTGAGGATATTTTTCCCCCAACTTTAAATACTTGAAACTGTGATGTAGAAAAATCATCTGTTTCTTGGTTTTCAATATTCTAAATTCAAGACCTAAAATTAATTTCTTCGACGATTTAACTCGTATCTAAACTGTATAATTATAGGACAGGTACGATTCGCATCGTGAATTCGTAGTAGTGTTTATTTGTATGACTCATCTGTCATTAAAATATCAACAAGGAGTTGGTATAATATACATTTACCATTCAGAACCAAGAGTGGTGACGTAATGCCTCGGTTTCAGGTACGATCCGGAGTCGAGATAATATTCGAACAAAAATGAATTGGTTTGTTTAGTATAGGCAAAGTTGAAAGAAGCTACTCATCTTTCAGGCATTAGTAATTCTCTAAAGTGGCTATCGGTAATTTTCATCGATGCTATTATTCGCGAATTGTGTGATATGAATCTCATAAAAAGTGATGATTCACACGGTATTCCTAGGTGGAACTTGTAGACTGTATCAGTCTGCGCGGCACACACTCGAGTATATAGTTGCTTGTTGGTGATTTGTTAGTCAATTAGTCGATATTTATGTATTCTGCACCTGTAACCGCACGATACAGAACGCTATATTTATGAAGTAGTTGCCAATTCTGATGACTGTTAAAAACAATATGTGCCAAAGTGAGAGATTCAGATAGTCGTGTGGTCAACAATCGGATCGACAGGTTTCTAGTTCGACAAAAAAAAAAAATGTTTTCAGCCTGCGCGATGAGTCACTTGTAACAATTTTCACATCCGTCTGCATTAATGTGAAAGTCCTTGACTTTGAAGGTACTTTGTTTCTGGACAGTAATCCTGAATGGCTTCCTTATCTGTGTATAAAGATTAATGTGGAACCAAACCCCATTAGTTAATTTCGATTAGATCATGAACTCATCAGTCGACTTGTGAAAAGAAAAAATCGAAAAATGTCGAGCTTTAACGCTAGAAAATCCAGGTTTTACTCCATTACTCGAAGGACCAGGTGGCGTCATATACGACGCCACACGGATAACCTCTGAAGACTAGGTGGCGTCGTATGACGCAAGTCGGGGTTTCTCTAAATATTGTTCCTTTGAGTAGTCCATCTCAAAATTTTTAATGGCGTCGTATATGACGCCACCTAATACTTCTCGTGTTAAAGTTTTCTCTCGGTAAAGTGTGTCCCTGTTTTTTTTTCCATTTTATTTTGGCCTTTTAGGTTTTTGTAAGAAAACAGTTGAGTAGAATCGTTATATGTGTGTATTATATATTGTGGAGCTCGTAACCTACCACACATTTTTATTTTTATTTCGCCCGAATAATAAATCTGATAGTCTTCTGTTATTCTATTTTCACCTGAATTCATTTCGAACTGTTTTCATCTGAAATATTTTGCAAATTATTCTTTTTCTTTTTGCATTTTCGTAATATTATTTCCAGATTAACACTTCTAATTTTTATTATTTCGAAATAATTTGGTCTTCAACCTCTTTCATGCTCTTTCCTGTTCTTTTTTTTATTCACTATACTTCTTTTCTTTCTTTTTCTTTTTTGATTTTTCTGTTCATTCCTTTTCCATATCAATTTTATTCAGTAAATTCTTTTTCTTTTCATTAAAGTAAAATCCAGAGAGATATGGAATGTTGTTCATTGTTTCAGTTAAATTGAAAAGAAGTTTTAGTTTATCAGTTGTTTCTTACCTTTTGTGTTTTAGTCCGATTAAAGTAGAACCTTTTGTGGTTTCTTTATCTTTTCTTTTTCCTAAGTTTAGATAAAGTTATTTCTTTTGTTCTTCACATTCCTGTTTTACTTTTCCTTTATTCTTGATTTTTATCATTTTCAGTTAGTTACTTCTTTTGTCATTTCAGTTAATCAAATTGGTGATCCTAGCCTTTGTTTAATTTTTCTTTTGAAATTTAACTCCAACCTTTTCCTTTGTCATTTTCGACCAATAGGATCACTCGGATGGCATCACACCACTTCGATTTTCGTGTATATAAGCAGCTTTTTGAGAAGGATAAAATCACTCTTTACTTGACTACTGGACTAACAACTTCTCTTGAGGTTAGAACCTACTGAAGCTTCTTTTTGGAAATTCTTTCTAAGTTTTCCTGTTCGCAGTAGTGTATCGTCGTGTCTCAGTGTAGTATTATCCGTGTCGTAGTAATAGTCAATTTTGTCGAGTAGTAACCGCTCGTTAAATTCGTTTAGTCAGCATTATCGTGTGTTTTATTCTGCTATCCTTCTCGAATTGCTGTTACCAGTGGAGATGCCATCCAAGAAGTGTCAACTGTGATTGTCAACGCTATCCAGGAGTCTTCAAGTTTTGTATTCGCCATCGTTTCCAGTAATAAAAGTCGTGAGTTGTAATAACCTGTTTTAATTATTTCAGTGTTAAGGTAACCGTATAGCAGTTAGGACTTGTAAACTTTTCGAATTTACTACACTCTATTCTATTTAGTTTCGTAACCTGTTTTACTCTCGAATATTTCTTTCTTTTTAGTTTCACCCCCTTCTTATCGTTTAACCTAGTTCTTCCTTTTCGAATTAGTTACCCCTGTCGGTTATCGTAGTTTTTGAGTTAAGTTCGTTATCCTCATTCGTGGTACAACTTATTCAGAAGTTGCTGTGCTTGCGATCTAGTGTTCTACCTTGTTTGAAGTAGTATCCCTCTTTTGGCTATCTTCATATCTGTTTTCTAAAACCCCCGTTAACACTCGCATACTAGTTAGGATTGCCTCACTCTTTAACTTCACTACATTCGATCTGTGAATTTGTACGAATTTCGGTTCGGGCACCACATTTTTTTTTACCTTTTTTTTCACCTGTTCCGATTGGTTAACTGATATACCCTGCGGTATATGCTTGGATGTGATTCTTGACGACCTGTTAGGATTTTCCTTCTTATGTTAGTTAGGTAATTCTTTTTTCGCAGAGTTTCTCCAATCTTTTTATATCGTTGTTAGAGAGGTACTGTGTTCACCTCATCTTTTCTTTGTAACACTCCTGTGTATGCAAAGTGGCGACTGTCGACTTGACCACGCTGTGTTTGCAGTGTGATCCGGCTTCTTCTTTTTGACCCGAAATAGCGGTAGACGATCTGCCATACTGGAGTGGTTTTTTCTTCCTTGTCTGTTAACTACACCTCGTTACACTCGGGTTGTGCTAGTGTGTTAACTTTCTGAGTAAGTAAGACTACTAATTTGGCGACCGTGACAGGATCATCTTCTCTTGTTTTGTTTAGATTATGATGGTTCTGCGACCTTTCTTGTGTCTTCTGTACTAAGTCCAGCCCGATATCTCGTCAGTTTGTAAATTCATCTAATTATTTTTCCTTTGTTTTTCTCGTCTATTTTTGTTTCTCGTTAATCTTTTTGTTGTGGTTTTTACTGACACCCCCGGGATATCCCAGTCTTTATCCAAACACGTCTTTTTGTCATTTTTATTTTCTTTTCGATTTTCTAGGACTTTTTCTTTCCCCTTTTCGTTAGATCGAGTACTGGAACTTGTGTTTGTTCTTTCTTTTGAATTTTTGTACACTGCAGAGTAGCTCTCAAGGCATTTTTGTTAGCGTTTTCTGTATTTTCCTGTTTTTCTTTCTGTAAGAACCTGCAGTTAGGGAAATAGTTTTCGCTTGTTCGAATTTTTAGAGTCTCTTCTGATTTTTCTTACTAGCATTTTTCATCGTATTTTCCGCTGTTGGAGAATTCCTTTTTCTTAGTTTTCGATTTTGATGAATTGAGGTGCTGTGTGTGACCGATATTATTTGGATCTTTCGAGTCTTCGATTTAGATTGTCCGACTTCGTTTAAATTCGATTTTGTCCACCGAGACTTTTTCTTCTTAATACCCTGTAGGAACTATTAAAGTAGATTTTTCGAGGTGAACAGACTTACTTTTCTAATGGTTAGAGTGTAGACCAAATTATATACTGTTTCAGTATATCATTCCTTTTTTTTACCCTGTGTCTTGTTATTTTTGCCCGAGGCGTTTCGCTTCCATTTTTAAGATTTTTTGAAATCTTGTTTCTTTTAATTTATGTAAAGTTTATTTTTGAGTAACGTAATTTCGTAATTCAGATTAAACTTCCCTTGTTCTTTTTTTTAACCCCTTTTACTATTTTTTCTTCTTCTTTTTTATTACCCTTATATTTTTCTTGTAATTATATTTCTGTAATATCTATCTTTTGTCTGTCGACTGGATTTTTTTTACTAGGGATATAATTTTTCTTCTTTTCACTATCTAGTTGCCCTTTTTGAGTAACTTTCTTCTTTTCTTTTGCCACTGAATCTTTGTTCGAAATCCCTCTTTTTGAAACAAGATTTTTCCCTAATTTAGATTTTTCCCCTTTTTCGGAGTTTTATCTAAATCCTGTCAACAATATCTCGCTTGATCCCGGATATTGGTGACAACCCAAAATTTTAGAGTGTTACATTTTCCCTCGATTTTCGAATCTTTTTACTCTTTAGAGTAACACTCACAAACACTGTTTACTGCGGATTACCATAAGTTTTAAGAGCCACACTCGTTTGTAAATCTTAATCTGTAGTTCGTCTGTTAAACATCGTCCAAATTACCGTTCCAGAATCATCAAGAAAGAAGAAATTGTTGTGAGAAAGAGAATCATTTTTCCTATTGTATCGAATTTCCGTCGAATCACGAGAATTGTTTCACTCTTGTGATCACGAAGTTAGTAACGCTTTGTTAAACTAGAAGAGAGTAGTAGGGACAGTTAGTTATTTTCCTTTCCTTTTCCTTAGGAGAATACATCTTGTGTGCTCAATAGTTATCGAGTTCATCAGAACACCCAATTTGACTAATATCAGTTGAAGTCTCAAACCATGTCTGGTGACGAGAACGAGACTGGAGTAGGCAACGGAGCGTTAAATTCTGAAGATCCGTTAATAGATCTTCAATCGACGATTCCACCACCACCGCCTACGACTCCCACCATAACGTTTGCGGATGGAAATACTTTAGAGTTTCCAGCTCAGCAGCAGCAAGGTATCGGAGTAGCCGGAACTAGTGCTAAAGACCGTGTAGAAGATCCACTACATAGCCAAAACACCAGTAATTCCGACATTAGTCAGAATGGTCAGACCAGCGGAGGACTTGAGAAAACGAGTATTTCTCATACCAAAACCCAAGCGCAGTTAGACGAGGAGCTCGAGAACCAAAAAGCAGTCACAGAATACCTGATTTTAGAACAAACTAAAAGAATCAAAGAGATCACCGAAAATCTTCAGAAACACGCAGACTTAGCAGCGACTATGGAAGTCTCGTTGGAGAATTTGAAGAAGATTGCTGTTCGTCATGGATTAGATCCAGACGATTTGCCAGGCAGTCTTGCCAGGCAAGTCGGGAAAGTCGCTTCCTTCGACAATCCACCTAATCCAGAAGTTACTGCAGCATCCGCCGCAGCAACCCAGACCTCGACACCAATTACGATTCGTAATCCCAGTGTCGAACCCGAACGTCGTCCAGCAGTGAGGTTTTCTGAAAACTTCACCACTATTCATCAACCTCCACCAGCGTCCAATACTAGCTCTGATGTCAGCAGCTCATCATCTCAAAACACAGGAAGTCCTATTATTGCCGGAAATCAAGCTACGCCGAGAACTTCTCAGCAGCCGATTACCAGCAACCCGATGTCAATTCCAACGTCGCAGCCCGTACCATCTACCAGTATGCCGAGACCAGTGGTTACGTCAGTACCAGTGACCTCTCAGCACCAGCCGAATCTATACTCTATACCACCACCCATTGTGCCATCGGTTATTCCAACACCGATGATGAATGCTACGCAGCTACCTGATGTAGGTCAGCCAGCGCCGTACCAACCTTATGGTACAAATCGAGTTCAGAATGCTTCGTTTCATCCTGTCTTCGAACCAGATCCAAACCAACTTTCAGGACAAGACCCGAGTCGAGGAATTGCCATGAAAATCAATATGCAATGGAAACCCGATGTTACAGCCGCACCTGTAATGGCACCATTGGAGTATGGTAAAACTACACCAGTTCCATCAGGAAACGGAGGTAACGGAGGACAACATCCTTCCAATGTTCCAGCTAGCATCTTTATACCGCCCAGTTCAGTCCAAGGAACAGGACAGCCGATTCATCTATATCTGCACCAGCCATCGTCAAACTACACCTCGAAGTATTTCGACCCGACGAAGCTTCAGCCGTATAGAGGAAGAGCTGATACCCGTAGCCCTATCTCATTCATTCGTGAATTTGAACACTGTACCAGTGGTATATCCGACAACATCGTTCGAGGCAAGCTTTTCATCCGTGCATTTGATCGTGATCACTTTCAAACTGCGAAGAGTTATCGCTTCGATGCTGGATTCGTGCATCTTAAAGATCAGTTCCTTAAGACGGAGTGGAATGATAACTGCAAGCAGCAGATACTTCTAGAAATCGAAAACGCTGTGTACGACCATCGTAGGTACGATAGTATTGCGGATTTCATTATCGACATTTACTCTAAAATGTTCGATTGCCAACTTCCGATCTTGTCTATCCATAGCAAGATTATGAGGAAAGCACCAGTTTACTATAGCGGTCAACTGAAGCCTAAACACTGTGCTACTTTCGAGACCTTTTCAGAGAAAGTACGCTCTTTGCATGCTACTTATGGCGCTTTCGACGCGACCATGCAGTTACCACCAGTAAATCCGTATGCTATCAAACCACCAGTTCATCGTGCAGCCGCAAACACCTCATCACGTAACCAGGAAGCCATCTTCTATGTGGATCAAGTCAATCCAGATCCTGATTCAGAATCTGATGCTGAAGTCCCCAGACATGAAGAGTTTCCGGGAAACGACTTTTGATGGTGGAAAATGGTCGTTCCCATCATCAAAACAGCCCGTTAAATCGACCACCTGCTCAGCAACGCTCTATGTTACCGAGAAGTGCAAAACGAGGAGTGAACTATTCTGAGAAGAGGAAGAATGATGATCCGGAATCATCAAACTCTCAACCTTTGCAGAGACAAGTTTCATTCTCTCAACCTGTGCAGACTCAGATTCCCATCAAAGGAGCGATCCCAAAGGAGTCTAACAGTCAGCCACCACTACCACCAGAAAGAACATCACCACCTACCAAGACTCAGATCAAAACGCCAGCGAAAGTTAGTTCACCTGTGAAGAAAATATCTGTCATCAACGAAACCAATTCAACGGAGAAGATTCGCATCGCAAAGAACGATAAGTTCGTTCCAAGCTGGAAGGACTTCAAGATCTTCGGCGACGCATCCATATTCTCCTGGTTGGAGAAGTCAGTATTTTCTGACGTGTCATCCCTTGGACCAGAAAAAGTATCCAGTTTTCTAGAACCAACAACAGTAACGGAGTTCGTCAACTTTGTGACACCTCTCATTAAGAAGGATGATTCAGTTATTGTTGGATTCGGTGAAGAATTGGTACTTCATGCTGATTTCGATATTGATATGTTCGCAGTAGAGATCAGAAAGTTTGTCAATGACTTGTTCCTGAAAAACTATGTCAAAGTAGTGATCTTTTGCACTATACCTCCTGACAAGGAGAGAATGACAAACTCTCATTACCGCTCAGCACTGAGAAACATCAATCGGAAGATCTGGAACATGAAGAGCGAATTCAAAAGTCTATACATCTTGGACTTCCATTCATTCTTTTCCAAGAGATACGAGGCGGAGCTCACGCTTGAAGGTAAAGATCCAGTCAAGAAGCAGAATGAACCCAAGGAGAGGAGAGTCATAGCACCGATTCGCAAACATTTTACCCGCGAAGAAGTGAGAGCTATCGACAATCATCTCACTGTGCTTATTCGCGAGTACATCGAAAAGGAAGAAGAAGACGAAAATGAAGCCGATGTTTCATCAGCTGCCGTACACCTTATTACCGCTGACGAGGACAGCGAGGAGGAAGTTCAGAAATATCCTGAGTCCTGCTTCTCAATCGTCGGTGATGAAATCGATTCGGATCCAGAAGGAGCCACTGAATATGTCGATCAAAGACTATTCTTTCCCGGCATGTATTTTCCCTGTTATATCGGAGAAAAAGAAAGTCAGTATCCCGTCTTCATCGATCCAGGATCACCATACTCATATGTTCGAGAGGACTTCGTCCGTCGTCTTCAATTCGAGAATCCCGATCTCCAGCTTTTGAAGCTGAAGAAGCCTTTCCAGGATGTGGGATACGCTGAGGGCCGCCCAAAAATTAAAGTTGGAGGGACCATCTGCCTCGACTTTAAGATGAAGGACATCCGCGGACATTACTACAAATTTACCGCTTATATTCGAATTTGTAAAGATTTGAATACAAGGCTGTTGCTTGGTAGACAGTGTCTCTGGGATTACGATGCAATCCTACGCGTCAAGCAGAGAACATTGGACGTCGAGCATCCAGATTCACCAAATCGCTTAGAGATTCCAGGAGTTCAATTCAACACCATGGAGAGTGTCTTAGCAGTAGAGCCACCTGTGATCCCGAAAGCTGATAAAATCCGTATCTGTAACATCGCTATGAAAGCTGAGATATCAGATGATGAGAAGCTCACCTTCCAAGAAATGTTACTTTTCAACCACAAAGTCTTTGAAGATCGTATTGGCCGGTGTAATACCTACACTCATACACTTCAAATGAAACATCCTGTGCCTGAGATGAACCCTAAGGATCGTCCGATAGCACAAGCCCGATTGCCTTTTGTGCAATCGATTCTCGATTTATGGCTGAGAGATAATATCGTGACTCCAAGAGGAAGCATCTATATTACTCCTATCCACATTATCCTCAAAGAGAATGGATCGCTGCGGTTGTGTATGGACTCGAGAGAAATCAATAATTATATGGGCAATAGTGGTGACATGTACCGCCCATTGATCAAATCAAGACGATGTTTTTGAACGCGACTGTCTTCAGTAAACTTGACTTCCGCGACGGTTTCCTTCAAATACCGTTAGCAGAGGAAAGCCAGAAATACATAGCATTCAGATTCAAAGGTCAACCATACGTGTTTAATAGGCTTGCCTATGGACTCAAAGATTCCATGCCCGGATTCATAGCTGCGCTGCGCACCGTTCTTCAAGGATTGGACCATTGCTGTACCGTCTACGTCGATGACTTGCTCATCTTCTCGGACAACATCGAGAATCACCTTTACCATCTCAACCTGGTAATTCACAAGATCCAGAGTGCCGGTATGACTCTCAACGTAGAAAAATGCAAATTTTTCCAACAGTCTGTCAAATACCTGGGATTCATTGTCAGTGATCAAGGAATTTCACCAGACCCAAAACGCGTGGAAGCGATTTATGAGTATCGCACCCCGAAGACAAAGAAGGAAGTACAGAGTTTTCTGGGAGTGATAAACTACTATCGCGGACACATTCCTAAGTGTGGGGAACTTGCTGCTCCCTTACACGAACTTACCAAATCGAACGTCCAGTTTCATTGGGGACCTGATGAGGAAACCAGCTTCAACGAGTTGAAGAAAGCTGTTGCTGAGTCCATCCTTCAAAACTTCCCTGATTGGAGCAGGAAGTTCTATGTAATAACAGACGCCAGTAACGTAGCTATCAGCGGCATAGTCGTCCAGTTCGACGATGAGAACCAGCCAAAAGTACTCGGAATGGTCAGCAGATTGCTGAAAACCGCCGAGAAAAATTATGATACCTACGAGAAGGAGCTGTTAGCCATCATCTATACCATCAAAAAACATATCTACTTGCTAGTAGACCACCCTATTATTCTACGAACCGATAATCGAGCGTTAAAATACCTTAACAGCGCGTTCGAGAACGTGTCTGAAAGGGTAGCCCGGTGGAGAGCCTACCTCCAGCAGTTCGACATAGAATTAATAGAACACGTTCCCGGAAGTGAAAATAAAGCTGCCGACGCACTTAGTCGTTTCCGGAGGGACATTTCCCAGAATGTCGATCATTTTGCCCCGATTCCTGCGGTCATGGCATTGACTGCACCTGGAGGTCAACTTCGCATCGAGAATATCCTCGATAACTTGGCAGATCTTCAGAACAGAGACCCAGAAATCCAGGACATGATCAAGAAGAGATCCAGTAGAATTTCATTCAACAATCGGATTGTGTATCTCAAGAACCGAGATGGAGAATGTAGAATGTATGCCCCCAAAAGCATTCGAAACCTCCTGATCGAAGCTTACCATCAAGAATATACACATCCAGGCTACAAAAAAGTATTAGATGTCATACGCCGATACTTTGATTGGCCAGGTTGTAAGTTCGATGTAGTCAATTATTCTATTAGCTGCGCCGAATGTAAAACAGCCAAATACCCGAACGAGACTCTTCATGGACCCTTCCAATCCGTGATTTCCACGAAACCTTTGGAATTACTTTCGATTGACACTTATGGACCCCTACCTACCGCGAGAGGTGGAGCTCGTAAGATAGTTGTCATAATGGATGTATTTTCAAAATTCACTCGTCTGTATCCGACCAAAAAGACTAGTAGTCTGCAATGCATCAAGTTTACCGAGCAGTTCCTGAAGCTGTACGATCATCTTGGGACATGTCTTGCAGTTCTCACTGACAATGGAAGTCAATTTCGATCATCAGTATGGACTGATCACTGGGAATCCAGAAACATCGAGACCCGTTTCACTTCCGTTTACCATCCTCAAGCAAATCCAGTTGAAACTCGCATGAAGATCATCGGCGACTGTCTTCGCTTGCTGTGCCCTACACAACATCGGAGATGGATCCAATTCATATCCACTATAGAGCAGCGGATGAACGATACTTTTCATCGAACCACTGGACATCCCCCAACCACCATCTTTTTGCAGCTCAAGTTCACTCTTGACGGCAAAAGAATTCGCATGTCGGAAGCGGAGTATAGAGCAGTTTTGAAAGATGCTGCTAGAACCACAAAAACCCAATTAGAGCAGAGAAGAAATAAGAACCAGAGAAGTCATCTTACTACCTTCGAGCCTGGAGATTTGGTTTATACCAAAAACTTCACTATGTCCAGAGAAGCCACCGGTGTAGCCAGAAAACTCAACCCGTTATACGTTGGTCCATGCCAAATCGTAGAAGCGAGAGGAACAAATGCCTACCTTATTCGCCCACCTATGGGTGAATTAGTACAGCATCACGTTTCCAATCTACGACACTAACAACCAAAAAAAAAAAACCTGAAAATGATGGAGTTCATCGTCACTCTTCAGAATTTCATCAATTTCACCAATTCAAGTTCCTGTTATTTTTCCTGTCATCATTCAGTATCCAGATAAAATACCAGAAGTCGGAAAATTAAATTTATGAACTCTAAAATAAATTTAATTAACGAGCTGTTAAAACGACACTAGCGCCTCTACCGTCGAAACTAGGCGAGCGTCCGAACTCATACTTTTCATCTGTGAAGTACACTCACAACGAAAAACTACGACCTTGCTAGAGGACAACCGGCCAAATGTGTGACGCACTTCATGAGAAATGAAAACCACGCGATGCGTCTTTCTTCTAATGTCGTTCCGAATTCGTTTTAACATAAATCCTGTGAAATCGATCGTTTTTCATCAGTAATTCGTAAAATCAGTGTACGAAGTCGTCATTTATTCGTTCCAAATACTAGAAGTTGTCGAGTTGGTTCGAAAATGTCGAAAACACCGGAGAAGCCAATCTGTACTTTCAAGTTCAACCCGGTACTCTCTAGAAATATCCGTAAGTTTACTCAAATTAGTATCTCCTGTTGATATTTTGAACGCTTCTAATATGAGAAAACTTAACAGCGCTCGAAGACACGATCTTAAACTTGATCAGTGAACTCGAAACGGCCGTTAAGGATAACGTCAACGCGGTTCGCGAAGTCGGCGGCGGTATTCCTGAGATCGTCACTAGAATGCGAAGCTGTACGTCTAAATACTCCTGTTTAGTCGACCTGATAAATGCTGTTCTTCCTTTACTCGTCGAAAGACCAGAGCTGGCTCTGACCAGACGCCAACTCAATATCGTTCGTGAGTACTCTGGAGCCGTTCGAGAAGTATTTTCTTCAGCTGAACGTAGCCTCCATCGGTATGAAAGATCAACGACCAGTAATCTTCGTCAGTTAACCGATCTCTTCTCGAAATTTACATCGATGATGGAGAAATTCGAAGAGTTACGTAAGGTAATCATCTTTTCGTTCTCATCTTTATCATCACGTTTATGTGATATATCCTGTCATCTTTCTGTATATCGTTCTGTGTTTCGTTTCGAACAGTCTGATAGCGCAGAAATGAAGTCGAAGGATTCGCAAATCAAATCGTTGAAAAACGAAGTCAAGCAAAAGCAAGATCTCATCAACGATTTATTGATGATGTGTCAAGTAATTTCATTGAAATTAATTCTGTATATTTCGTCGTTGTCGTTCGATTGTCTTATATCTCGTGTTTTATTTAGAAAGAAGATGTCGTTTCGAAACCTGTGGAACGCTCTGAAAATCTAAAGTCGAGACCGAACGCAACCGAGACTATTACTCGCCCTGTTGAATCTCCTGTTAAGTCAGTTGAGAAACCGTCAGTCTCATCTGAGGTATAATTTCGTCTCTGTTATACATATCTCTTATATGTCCTGTCGAGTTATTTACACTTTTGTGTTAAATCTGTAGAAAGCGTACGGTATTCGTTCTGAAACGCCGTCTGTTCGTAAATCCGTTAAATCGTCGACCAGTAAGTCCGATAAAACTTCGTCGAAGCAATTTGAAAAGAAGTTAATTCGAAATCTTTTCTCCGAATCAGACTCTGAACCAGAAGAACCGAAGCTTGTCTGCAAACCCGTTAATGTCGTTGTCAAACGACTCAAAGAATCCGAAATAGAAAAGGTATCTTTGTTTTTCTTAATATCAGTATTCGTTTTCGTTACTGTTATTTACAAGTTCGTCCTGTCGTTTTAAAGCGTTCACCCGAGTACGTTGCGAAACAACAAGCTTTGGAAAAGCTAGTCGAAGGTCGTCTTGCTATCGCTGCCCGTAAAGTCGAGTCTGCTAAAGCTCCTGCGGTTGACACTGCTGTCATGTCAGATAAGTCTGTATCATCTGAATCGAGTCGTCCGTCTGTGGCTAAGCGTATTCGTCAAACGCTGATTTCGTCCAAAAAATCGAAATCATCCAGTGAGTCGTCTGAGAAGCGTGAGCACGATGATTCTACCGTTGCTGCTGCGAAGAAGCGTAAAACTTCTTCATCGAGCGCTTCTAGCGCATCTCATTCGAGATCCCGTAGTTCGCCCGTAGCCGATAAAGTCAAAGCGGAGGAAACGCTGAACGAAATCCTCGAAAACGCACCGCTCAAATACCTGGGTGAGGCTTACATTCCTCTCGATCCGATAGCAAATGTAAGAACTTAGTCAATCTTTATTGAGCACACACTCTTCTTTTTTGCGTAGTCTTTCTTAAGCTAAATCTTTATTTCTTCGCAAACCTGTTATTCTTCAAACTGTCTGTCGCTTGTCTTTCTCGATTTAAGTTTAAAGTTCATAAAACTTAAAAGCGCTCTCTTCTAGGAAAACTGTAAGAACTCCGTAAACGTTAAGCCAGATAATCGTCAGCAACCAGAAGTCAAACCCGAATTCAAAGATGAAGTCCTGTCCATCAAGTCTCATACCAGTACTCCAACCGATGAATTCAACGTCAACATCGATTTGTGTCTATCCACGTCGGAATCTGGAGACGACCAGTCGAGAAAAGAAACTGTAGTATCGCCCAGTAAATTAGGTGGTAAACACTACATTTTCGAAAAGATCGCCTATCGTGAATATCTCGTCACGATGAAGAACGAGATAGGCGAAACCATCCGTTTTCATTGCCCTGAATTTCGAACTTTCGGTCTTCCACTTCTCGGACCTGAGAAGACTCTTCTGTTAATTCCGAAACACATCATTCTGAAATTCAAACTTGGCGTAGAAACTTCAGCAGCAGGAGTGTTCCTCACTACATATGTGGACCTCTCGCTCTCAACCTCGATCGTCGCCCAGAGCTTCGTCGATCCGATCCATCTTGGAAATATCCAGAAAACCGAGGAGACTGTTTTTCCACTCTCCTGGGGTGCACGTCCGCAGTCACATTTCAGCAGAACGGATGGAGCTGTAACATCAAACCAGTTGATCGATCTGTCAGTCCATGGTCGAAACATGGATTCTCGTTTCCCGTTCTTCGCTCACGTCGTGGATGACATGAAGTACCCGACAATGCTCAACAACCGTCTGATCATCGGAAGAGATTTCTTCTTGAAGTATCTCAAATCAACCAATGGCATGAGAAATGTTGGACACCTGTACCTTCTAGATCCACACAACAAAGCCTACAAAGTCCAGTTCCGTGAGAAGCGGATTCACTAAATCGTTTTTCGTGAGTATCTGTATCGTTTCGTTTTTTTTATCCAGGCAAAATCCTGTAGTCATTTCTAAAAAGTCCTGAAGTCAAAATCTATTAACCTGTATTCTCGTTATTTCCGTTTATGCTTCTGTCTGTATTTTGACTGCTATCTGGGTTAACGTAACGTCTTTCTTTATTTTTCTTTTTTTTTCTCTTTCCCAATCCTGTCTTTTTTGGAAATCTTTAACTCGAAATTAAAATTTTTTTTATTAATCTTGTCGTATCCTTGAATCTTGTATTCAGGATTTCGATCTTATAGTTTGTGAGTACTTTAACTCTCAATCCTTTTTTTCTCACTTAGAGGTTTATTTCTTTTATTTTTTTATCAAGTCCTGTTTTTGAATCTTCTATTCAAAATCAGTTACACTTTCGTTTTATCCTGTCGCATCTTATAAGACTTATTTTTCATTTTTCGTTAGACTGTACTTAGCAACAGGATCTCTCGTTAACGTAAAGACTTAAACTTTTCTTTTTTCTTTTTAAGTCCTGTCAGGTATTCTGAATCTTGTTTCTTTAACCTGTACTTTCGAGACTGTGTTTTCTTTTCATATTATTAACGAGATCTCTATATTTTCTTTTATTATTAGTTCTGTTCCTTCGTAAACAAGATCTCATAAGTTAATGATTAGTTTATTCCTTACTTAACGGATCGTTATTTGTTTCTTGAACGTCCTGTCACGTGTTAAATCATCCGTTAAGATCTTCAGTTTAAACCATTGTTAACCTTCCGTTAACTTTTTCTTTCGTTAGCTAGAAGAAATCTTTCTTTATCAGGATTAATTCATCTGATTAGTCATCCCGTAAATCAAAATAAAACCAGTTAGTCAAACTTAAAAATAAACTTAGAGATTAAACTTAAATATAATTTTAGGGAATTTCATTCCTATATCATCGTTTCGTCGAAATCATAAAACTTAAAGATAATACTTACCTGTTTTTCTTTTTATGTCAGTGTAGTTGACAAAGTCCTGTAATACTTAATTTCGTTTGAACTTAATCTTTTTACCCTTTCTTTTTACTTATTAATAAGAAAAGTTATGTTTTGTTTGACTCCTTAAGTTTAAGTCAGTTGATTTTTGTACTTTCAAAGTTTCTTTTGTTTGTTTGTTCTTTTAATCGTATTTCAGCGGTTTGCTGAATATGATAAAATATATTTCGTTTATTTGCAATTCTTTTCTTTTTCTTTTGTTTAATAAACTTATACTTGTTACCGCGCATTGTCTCGTCAGGGATCTTGTCGCCTGCCAAACGACATTTTTCCTTGGTGGCTCTGGAAAAATGGAGTTTGGGGGGGGGCGTGTGGAGCTCGTAACCTACCACACATTTTTATTTTTATTTCGCCCGAATAATAAATCTGATAGTCTTCTGTTATTCTATTTTCACCTGAATTCATTTCGAACTGTTTTCATCTGAAATATTTTGCAAATTATTCTTTTTCTTTTTGCATTTTCGTAATATTATTTCCAGATTAACACTTCTAATTTTTATTATTTCGAAATAATTTGGTCTTCAACCTCTTTCATGCTCTTTCCTGTTCTTTTTTTTATTCACTATACTTCTTTTCTTTCTTTTTCTTTTTTGATTTTTCTGTTCATTCCTTTTCCATATCAATTTTATTCAGTAAATTCTTTTTCTTTTCATTAAAGTAAAATCCAGAGAGATATGGAATGTTGTTCATTGTTTCAGTTAAATTGAAAAGAAGTTTTAGTTTATCAGTTGTTTCTTACCTTTTGTGTTTTAGTCCGATTAAAGTAGAACCTTTTGTGGTTTCTTTATCTTTTCTTTTTCGTAAGTTTAGATAAAGTTATTTCTTTTGTTCTTCACATTCCTGTTTTACTTTTCCTTTATTCTTGATTTTTATCATTTTCAGTTAGTTACTTCTTTTGTCATTTCAGTTAATCAAATTGGTGATCCTAGCCTTTGTTTAATTTTTCTTTTGAAATTTAACTCCAACCTTTTCCTTTGTCATTTTCGACCAATAGGATCACTCGGATGGCATCACACCACTTCGATTTTCGTGTATATAAGCAGCTTTTTGAGAAGGATAAAATCACTCTTTACTTGACTACTGGACTAACAACTTCTCTTGAGGTTAGAACCTACTGAAGCTTCTTTTTGGAAATTCTTTCTAAGTTTTCCTGTTCGCAGTAGTGTATCGTCGTGTCTCAGTGTAGTATTATCCGTGTCGTAGTAATAGTCAATTTTGTCGAGTAGTAACCGCTCGTTAAATTCGTTTAGTCAGCATTATCGTGTGTTTTATTCTGCTATCCTTCTCGAATTGCTGTTACCAGTGGAGATGCCATCCAAGAAGTGTCAACTGTGATTGTCAACGCTATCCAGGAGTCTTCAAGTTTTGTATTCGCCATCGTTTCCAGTAATAAAAGTCGTGAGTTGTAATAACCTGTTTTAATTATTTCAGTGTTAAGGTAACCGTATAGCAGTTAGGACTTGTAAACTTTTCGAATTTACTACACTCTATTCTATTTAGTTTCGTAACCTGTTTTACTCTCGAATATTTCTTTCTTTTTAGTTTCACCCCCTTCTTATCGTTTAACCTAGTTCTTCCTTTTCGAATTAGTTACCCCTGTCGGTTATCGTAGTTTTTGAGTTAAGTTCGTTATCCTCATTCGTGGTACAACTTATTCAGAAGTTGCTGTGCTTGCGATCTAGTGTTCTACCTTGTTTGAAGTAGTATCCCTCTTTTGGCTATCTTCATATCTGTTTTCTAAAACCCCCGTTAACACTCGCATACTAGTTAGGATTGCCTCACTCTTTAACTTCACTACATTCGATCTGTGAATTTGTACGAATTTCGGTTCGGGCACCACAATATATATGTAGTAAGTTTAATTTTCGAGGAAATTCATATTATTATTTTTATAATCGATTTTATTCCCCCAAGCAAGTTTCTTTTTCCTTTAATTCCTTTCTTTTCGATTTAGCCAGCCACTGCGTTGTTTACTTTTCAAAGTCAAATATGGAGGGGAAAAAAAGTTATGAGCGACGCAACGAAAACAACTCCCGAGCGAATTTGTTCTCGTTTTTTCGATTTACGTGTGCAAATTTTTTGAATTACAAATTTCTCGTCGTAATAATATTATGAAATTTCTTTTGTTATCGAAAAGTTTGAACGTGCACAGTGGAATAAAAGCGAGCATAATTGCTGGGTAGATCGATTTTGTTAAAGCTGTCTATTTACCCGCGTTTTCATCGGTAAAAGGTTCAAAAAAATGTTCAAAATTGGTTTTATGAAATGAATTTCTATTATTTTCGGTTTGAAGAATAAAATGGGTACCTAGGTAATTTTTTAGAATGTTTGAAAACAAGTGCATTTGTCGTATACCTACGTATAATTGGAGAGTGGATTATACGAAGAGAGTACAATTTTTTCTTGTACCTCGCATACGAAGAAGTTTGGTCTTCATCCGCCTTTTTTTCTCTCTGGCTACGCGTGTAACAAGTTGGGAAACGAAAAAATGTATTATTATCAAATAATAATTAGGTATAGGCACCTATGCTGAACAATTCGATTGACAGAGCACCATATCGTGTTCGTTTTACCAATAAGATTTTTGTAAAGGTGCCTGCGTATACTGTACTTTTCGTGAAAAAAAAAAAATTAATTTTGAATGGTGTAAAATTAGATTCAGATAGCCGGAAGATATATTAGACAGTTATTTCGTATAATTTGACTATTATAAGCTTATTCGATCCTTTTTCTCTCATTTTATTGGAATTTCTTGCTAACTACATCTTTTTTCCACTCCCCCCTCCTATAAGATTGGTATTCACGAACCAGCACACACCACTCGTTTCCACAACTCATAAATTTTCAAACCGCCTAAAAAGCAGTAACCAGCATCCGTTTCTCTATAATATAATACAACGAAAAATCTTTTACACGAAGTTTAATTAGTAAATTTTATTATTTGAATAAACGTCGTCGTATTTCCAGTTTCTTCTCCCTTTCGATTGTAAATGCTGAGGCATACGAGGTGTGTAATAATAGCTCTCTTCACATATTATCCACATTGTATATTATACTTTTTTTTTTCCTTTTCACATCTTCTGCTCGACCATTTATGATAACTATCGATAAACACACGAAAAGAATTTAAATTATACCTCATTAGTAATTTTAACAAGTAGGAACGTGTTTTTTTCTACTTACTCGTTTATTTATTATTAACTTTTTTTCATTTTTTTTTTCATTTTTTTTTCATTTTTTTTTTTCATTATATACTTTCTCTCAGGTAAAAGACGTATGTATTAACGAGGATGACATATGTGTCAGTTTTTTAAGCTGTGAATCGAATAATCTTTTTTTTGGCTGTTCTTTTTTTCAATTCATTTTTATTTTATTTTTTTATTTTTTTGAGTGAAAAAGAATCGATTGCTGCGATATTTTATTCGAATGTCGGCCATTTTACGTTGGAACCTAGTGAATGTTTTTTTCTTCCTCTCGCCGTTTCAATATGTTAACCGAATATTGGAAGCGTTTGTTGATAGGGCGACAAATTTTAATTTGAATTTCCACTCAAGTTGCGTAACACATATTATCAGTCAGTGTGACTTCTTGTCGTTAGGATGAATCAAAAGAATCGTTTCAACATCCGAAAGAAATCGTCGTACCAGCTTCCGTAATTACAAGACACCATCTTGGCTACTACATATAAATTCTGCTATCCACTATTATCATATTTTCTCGATAATTTTCCAAATTATTTTGATTCGTAACCGAATGACAATTAGTCTTTTTTCATATCAATTGAGTAGTTTAAGAGCATCGATTCTTTTGAACTCTCACTAATTTCGTACTGCAACTGTGTAGCGAAACAGGCTCGTAGTCGGAGTAGAGGATGGCTTCGTGTGCTGAGCTCCCCTCTGATCAAGTCAAATCCCTCCTTCAGGTATGGAAATACCAAAATAAGGGGGAAGAAGGAGAAAGAGTAACCTCTGGTGTGTCTCAAGTATGCTAACCCTTGCAAAATATCCTGGTTACGAGCCTGCAACGAATATTGTTTTTGCAAATGGAAATAAATTTATGCAGCCAACTACTAAAAGCTCTATCAATCTTATCTCATACTGGATTTTGAGATGGAAAATGTATTGAAAATCTAAAAAAATATTGAAATTGAGGGAAACTTTTACCTCTGGATTTTCTTTTTTAAATACTTTCATTTAACTCAATCTGGGAGCAGAGATTAGAGTTGGTATAACGAACTGGAGTGCGCGGGAGCGAGAAAGAAGTTGGATTCTTAAACTTGGAAAAAATTTGACTGGAGTGCGCGTGAAGATAAAAACATTTTACTTATCAAAAACATTTTTTTTAATTATATTTTATTTCTTTCCCTTATAGCTTTTAGTTTTCATGTTTTAACGTACCTACCGAAAATTAATAACTTCTTGTTAATTTTCAGTTTCTTAATTTCGGTGATTGATATAAGTTTAAAATTAAATTTTCCTAAACGTTGAAGAACTGACGTTTACTTACCTAATCTTCTATCATTGACTTCAAGTACATTGACATGCCAAATGTGAAGAAAGTTAAGTGAAAAAAAAAAGAAGGAACATGGTTTTTTATATGGGTAAAGTACATTGGCATTTTTCGGTTTGCTGAAGAAAATGAAACGCTACCCGTATAATATTATGAAAATATTTTCAATGATGTGGGCGTATAAGTGCCTACTGTACCTAAAGTCGTTTTATAACGGTCGTAATATCATGGAAGAATATCGAGTATTCTACGAATATCGGAACATGCAATCTTCCTCTAGTTCTCAGGTGTCAGAGAGGGAATCATAGGTTCATGCAATGATTCACATTCGTTGGAACTGTACTTTCGATATTGTTGTGATCACTAGTTTTGATGTTGTGTGGAATTTGAAGATGGACGTATCAGCATCATCTCCCTGTAAAGAAAATTCAAAGGTTTTGTTTTTGCCAAACAGTGACTACGATGTATGTTCTTGACTTAGCAGAGTGAGAGTGGCATTGATGAAATTTAAAATTTAAAATACACAATGTTGTATTCTCACTATAGAAGAGTAGAAAAGAGCGATAATCCCGATTTTCTTGGATTTTTGACGTTTTCCTTGGTAAATTATGTGTCATCTTTGAATGTTTTTCGCTGAGAATAGAAATCTGGCCGTGGCCAATATGTATCTTTTGGTTGAAGGCCATAAATTGTAAAACGGTATCCCTGCGCATTTGCTCAATTTAGCTGCATGTTCTCGTAATATATATTTTATTTCGCGAATCATTACACTTGGATTCTAAACACGTCATTCACGCTGACGAGCACTCCCGACTCTTTAGTCGCAAATGAAATCGACGGTTGTTTTTATGAGTCCGCCGGTATGCGCCTTCGTGTAGTCGAAAAGTATGCGGCCAAACCGGTTCACCGTTGCTGTGAACCCGAACACATGGATCTGCCATTAGTTCGTTTAGGTGCACGTTGCTGGCAGCCATGAACACAAAAACAAAAGAAAATAAAAAAATATAAAAAAAGGCAGCAGTAATAACGTTTTTACCGTGCGTCCGAAATATTTCAGGTGCACTCGAATTTACATTCGAGTCGCTGAACCAAAAACCAATTCAGTGGGCAGATTTATTTTAGGAAATGCCAAACCCCTATTTGACTAACTTTTCTTTGCAATAAGCCTTCACAGGACAGTCGGTGGAGTGTGAGGATCAATTATTTTTGCATGAGATGTTGAATGTTATTCATAAAATATGGTACATTCAAGTCAGAAAATGTTATTTTATAAATTTTGTAATCGATTGTCAAGTGGTCGCAAAAAATTGCAGATATTTGCAGGTTTGTTTTGTTTACTCAATATGATTGGATTAGGTGACACACATTTAGAATCAGCTTCGTGTAGTCAGATAAAACCTTATCAGCTGATTAGTTATATGATCAGTATTTTGTGCCCCGACGTCACTGTGTCTTAGCCCTCTATGTATTTGATAAAACGGTGAAAATCATTGTTATGCTCGTACAAGACTTTGATTATTCTCGTATCATAGCTATGTACGAGTATAAATATCTTTATTATCTGTACTTCGTGTTTTTATAAATTTCTAATGTTTTTTTTTTTTGTTCCAGGTTAGTGTCACATAAAATTGGTATAAATATGAGTGCAGAGAATTATTGTAAGTACAGCTTTTTTGATTTTAGTCATTCATTTTTTTTTTCGAGTTTTAAATAGGTTTCAAGTGATTCTAAAGGTCTAACGAAGCCACAAATATCGCAAATCTTTTGGCAAACGATGAATTCATGATTTTTGGGTGTCTGATTAGTAATGCGTAATTTCGGATGTAAAGTTAAGGAAAATTAATTGTTTTTTGTTGATTCATTATTTTGTTGCTCATTTTGCTCTCATCAATGATGTACCTAGTCCATACAAAGAGAAGTAATCATACTTCACCCAGTGACCAAATGTATCGGAAAATTGATTGAGTTACTCGTTTATCATATAAATGTGCTTGGTTCTGCTAATACAGAGGTACTCAAGTGACCTGGAGTCGTTAGGCTCTCGACAAAAATACCTTTCAATTAGGTGATTATTGAATAATGAACGTGTGAGCTACATTCCAGGCGCTCCTAGTATCGCACCTTTCTCAAACGAATGGTACTAAATGCGGACACCTTTTTGCATTCGTGCGAGTAAAAAGGCCATCCTCATTGCTCGAATTTCCATTCTCGAATCCTGCATTATGAATGATGAGAAAGAAATTCGATATTCAGTTGAAAAAAACAAAAATTGTAACTCGGAGTAAAATTGCCTCATCGCATAATTCTCTGTGCCTACGAGTATATATGTGTAGGTATAAGATAACCATATTTTATTGTCGGTATCTAATTTCAATCAGCGTACCTGTTATAATACTCAATTTAACCGTTATGGGTGCTCATTTTAAATTTATCATCGACTTTTTTTCTTTTTTTCTTCCTTAAGCATTTTTTTCCTCTCGCCTACCCTCACGGCCCAACCCCCAATTCTTTTAACCTGTAAAAGTTATAAATTTGTCGGATTTAATGTACGTATGATCGATGAATTTGACAGCGTTTATCAGATATCCGAAATTGAGTAGGTCCCGGCTAAGTTGTGCGAATAATCGAATTTTCGTGCCCTTCTGCGTTGACTTTTCGTTTCCTTCGAGAGTAATTTCTTTTCGCGTCCGAGCTCTATAAAAGCGAATCAAATTTATTAGTCGAAAAACGAAAATATTACGAGTACTTTTGTGTTTCACCTCCTTTTCCACTTCGTCCCAAGTCATTTTATCTGAAAATCTCTTTTCCAAAGTTTATTCTTTCGCAATGGTTTGTGCATCTCGACAGGAATTTGATTAACAATGGTAGCGATTTCAATAACGACGGACGAATAAACCAGTAGAAGAAGGAGACCAAAAAAATATAGAGAATGAAGTAGTGAAAATTGCCGGGGGTAGGGAGTGCTTCAGGGGGACAGGTCTTCTTCGATGATGGACGTTATTGGAATGGCGCGGTGGCGAAGATAGATGAGTCTGCTTCTGGCGGTGAATTTTTTTTCTTTTACTTTTTTTTTTTTGTGTAAAGAAAAGTAGCTCATTAAAATTTGATGTATCGTTTTCATTTGGACAAATGGCCAACAGAAGGGGTCAAACGCGTAATATAATTCACCTGTGCACCGAAGAATAGGATTTTACATGGATTTAAAAGGTCATTAGACACGAGAATAATAAAATATGGAGAATTCGAACGCGTAGATGGAAGAATGTCGGTCTAGATTTTGGAGAAAATAAACTTGCGTTTTTTAATTTTGGTTCTCTTTTAGGTAGGTAGGTGTATTTTATTCTACTTTTAGCTCGGAAGCTCGAGTTTCTGAATTAATGACGTGGCTTTCGAATTTTTAATTGAAATTCACACCCTCTCGTGCACGTAATTTGGGTCGTTTTCTCTGCCCTAATAAATGGGGTTCATTCAATCGTGGTGGAATTTGATGACTCATTTCGGTTGATAAATGTTGGGATTTTTCATCGATACGACTGGATTGGAAATAAGAATCCATTAGCCGGTCAAAGAGGCAGCGTGGGCATTTGTGCGCCTATTGGCGGAGTTTGACATTTTGGTTTTCTACAGAATAGCAAAGGAGCTACCCTGTAGGGATTGCGGCTAAACTGAGTCACGTTTTCATGTTTTTTCAATTTGCACAATCTCGAGATCATGAATATTGAAATGTAGGTACGTATCTTGGGGTATGTGTGGTGTAACTTGTTAAAACTAGGATTTTTATATTTTTAGAAGTCTGAAGTTTTACTTTGAAAGATTTAAAATATTCCTATTGCCCTTTCAGTGAATGATTTTTATCATTATTTTCTGTACCATTGGTTGATTCATATTTAAGAACAGTGTTTTGATTTTATGCCCTGAAAAAAATTCCAGTTGTAATTTTTACAATTTGAATATAAAAATGGACAATTCAAAATTTGTAGCAGAGATTACTATAAAAATGGTAATATATTCGTATATTATCCAATGTATGTAGTAAAAAGTTCCTACTTTTAGAATGTCTACAATTAATAGTGATTTTCAAAACTGTGATGAAAGACGTTGTTATTCTGCCAAAAAACAGTTATTGATAGGAAGTTGGTCCCAAAAATTTTTTTCGCTACTTTTTCATCTCTTCAGTTTTTGGTAATAGGTTATATCCTTGACTATTTCTTTAGTGACTCAAATTTTAGCATTATTCCTTTAAATTTAGATATCTACTGAAACTTAGTAAAAAAATTGAATCCTAATTCTTGAAATAAAAAATAAGATTCCCTATAGAATTCGCATGAGTGGGAGTGAGACGGCAATTTTTGGATCACTATAGTTCTAAATTCATTTTGGTCCTTTTCTTTCTCCTGTGGAACTTCTTTCTTTACTTACCATGAAATTTGGAATTCATCGAGAAGGTTTAGTGCTTAGAAATTTGTAAACATTTAGCGATCAAAAATGAATCCAAAAATTCAATTAACCTAAATTTTCCCGAATTTTCATTCATTATAAGTTGAGGTTTACACTTGGCGTTTTTAATTCTTTCTTACACGTTTCATGTTCATTTTTACTATGCTTTAACCGCACCAAATTGTGCAAAAATCTCACGACTATATGAAATCTGTAGTGTATTTTGCTGCTGTTAGGGCTGTATTTTGTTCTCTCTTTTATTATTTGTGCAGATGTCAGAAGGGTACGAACAGTGAGAAACGTTGAAATTCGATTATTTTTCCCGGCGTCTGTAGTGTTGGTTTCTCACAAATTACTCGTGTACATATATGTGTTTCGAATTTTTGGTATACGTGGGCATTTTGTCGCCTTCTGCTTGTTTATGGCTTCGCTGACCTCCATTTCAGTCGATGTCAGAAAGTTTCAGCCTTTTTACTTTTTCAAAACCATATGCCCTAATGTAATTTTGTGTAATTTTCTCGAATTTGAACTTTTTTTCATTTATTTCTTCTTTTTTTTGTTGGTCGGAGTGAGGTTTTTCTTTCCATGCTGGCTGTGATACATATATATTCTAAATCCCAAACTGTATCTTTCGTGGAGTGGAAAATTATCTCATGTAATGAGTGCATAAAGAAACACTCTAATTTGGAAAATACTTGAAATTTCGGATTGAATTGGTTTGGAAAATGTTGAACTTTAAATGGTTTTTCATTCTTGTCGCCTTAAAAGTAATGAAACATGTTATCTTTTAAGAATTAATGAAGTCATAAAAAGATCAGCGTGTATCTAAACACGTTTTTGTGGAAGGTGTCAATTTGTGATGTGGCTTTTATTGCATTCCTTTAAATTAATAGAAGTTCGTCCAGATATGGCACAGACGCGACGTATCTTGAGCAAACTAAGTTTTTGTATCAACTTTTCAAAAAAGAATAAGTTATATTAACGAAAGCGGAAAAGAAGTCACTTAGAAGGACGTGAACAAAAAAAAAAAAAAAAAAAAAAGGAAATGAAAAATACGTCCCTATCGCACGACAATCAGTAAGAAAAAACTATCTTCGATTCGAAAAACAGAAGTCACTGAAATGAAAAGTAATTTTGCAAAAAAAAAAAAGAAAAAAAAGATTCATATTTTAAAGCTTGCCATTACCCTCTACCCTTTTTACTTACATTTTTCCCCTCGTTTTCCTTCGACTTTGATGATGACATTAATTTCTTTTCGAGAATCTCTGGAAAAGAGGTTTTCGTTCTTTACCCTCTTCCCCGCCGCTTCGACACAATCCCATTTTTCTTCATGCTTTATACTTTTTTTCCTCGTCCTTTTCTTCCTCGCCGTACCTCGAGATACGATCCGATTTGAAATTACGTCTTATCATCATATTTTTGGCCCCGAATTCTTTTTGACGGTTTTTTCATTATCGTGAGTCCGCGTGATTACGGGTGAAAAAATGTGAAAACGAGCTGACAACTGAAGAGGCGAGGAGGTGGCGAACCGTCAACCTGGAATGAGAGGCAGAGAGATGTTGCAATGGGGGTTGGACGGTGGTTCGGTATTCTCTTCTGACTGTTGTTGATACACTTATGCATGGACGAAGGGAGGCGATGAAAATTCGTATTAAATTTCAGCGAAAAATCTTTATAAACGGAGAATTTTCGGTGAGAAGCGAATGAAACTGCGAATTGAATTCCATTTCATTGTTCTGTCTGACCCTTCACCCCATTCCTTTGTGAAGTCAGTAGTGTGAATTTCATTTCATTATCCTGTCTGACCCTTCATCCTCGTTCCTTCGTGGGTAACCAAGTAGCGCAGAACAGTTAAATAGACTGTTTTTGGGGTGAAAGATGAAACTTGAGTTAGTCATATCTCAAGAGAGACTTACGAGAATGTATATATTTCCAAAATTTACACTCGCAGATTTTGAAAAAATTAAAATTCAATTAAGGGAACTTGAGGCCTATACGTGCATAATATTTGAGTTAATGATACAAAAAGACATTGTATTTTAAATTGAGGAAGTTATTGGCACTTTTCATACTTGATGATCTCTACTCATTTTTATTAGCTTTTATATTTGGCTTATTACTGGGCGATTGTAACTGCAGTTGATTTTCAATCGCTAAAAAACTTATGACGAACGTGAACGAGTTGAGTTGAAATAAAGCTTCGCAGGCGTCATTCTAGGGTAGTCGAAGATATTTTCTTAGTCAGCATAACCGAACTTTATTCTTTGTTTTACCATATAATTCGTTTTTTTTTTTTTTGTTGGAAAGGTAAAATTGAACCTATGGTCTTTCTCAAAACCCACCCTTCATTTCTTATCAGTGAATTTAATTTGTAGTTATTCCCTTGAGAAAATGCATCAGCTTCTTGTCTGACTTAGGTATTCAAATCCGAATTCGCGTGGAGAAAATATGTTTTAAAAATTTTTCTTATCAAATCCGCAGCTCTGTAGACTCATCCGGTGATAACTTGACCACACTTTGGGTACGCCTGAGCCGCAAAATTATATATTCACGTTTGTGCATCGTATTGGTACCTATGATATTATGTATTTGTGTGTATGATATTAGTTACGCATTATGCATTGAAACCGAATACGATGGCAACCCTTTTGTTTTGTAGAATTAGAGCTGCTGTTGCTGTGGTTGCTGCCTCTAGACGCATACCACGAGAAAGTAATAATGCAAGTAATTACGAAGTGCGTGCGTTATTGAAATCGTAAAAATGCACAATGCGCGTAATTTATAGTATACAATTATCGCATACAGATGCAGCGTCTTTCTATTTATTTTCAATTTTTCTTTCTACTTTGATTTTTATTGTTTGGAATACGAAATTCGAGGAACTATGTGTATATATATTACTTCATGTCACGCGTATTAGACATTAAAAAAAACAATTTATACCCATTAAACCTGCAGTACTTGCGCTCATCTTCCTGTGGGTATGCCGCGGACGAAGTCAGTTAGAATTTTCTCTCCTCCAGTCATCCACTATGCGCAACTGGTTACTTTTTGGTACTGGTTTTTCAAACTCCAAACCTTTCTGCACTTTCTAAACACTCACGGCAGCGAGGCATAAGTACTTTTCGCTCGAGTTTTCTGCATTTTCAAGACGATTAATACGTAAATTACTCGGAGGAAAAAAAAAACTTCCAGTACATTAACTTGAGAATGCAGGGTGAAAGTAATTTTACTATTGGTTTTAACGATATCGAGAAACGGAATTGCAGTAAAAAGAAAAAATGACTGGAGTATACGACGCGCAGCTCCGTATTGATGTGTTCTCGTATTCCAGTGAATCGATGTACGAGTACAAATTTGATGAGTAATTAAATGGTTACTTTCTAGTTTCTACACTACTGCAGCAGATTGCTTAGAATCAGAATGGATTTGTTGTAGAGGCGAATCATTGAGGTTAAGAAGCCAGAGTATATTTGACTGCTGATCCTTTTTATTCGGTGATCTCTGTTCTGCTGCATAGTTTCGCCAATTTCATTTTAGTGCTTTCAAATTATTTTGAATGAGTATTTCATTATTATTAAGGTTGGGTGAACAAAATGTGTTCGAAGACTCAGTGTCACAATTTTTTAGTTGCTCTGTGCGTGTAATTCGAGTGTAGGATGTAAATGCAAACTATGTTATCACTTTTCATTAGCCTTTCAAAAAGCCAATAGCATCGCTTTTCTCAACATTTATGACGGTCTACGTAGAAAACTTTCGTCTTTTCTTTCATCATTTTCAACCCCCTGCGGGAACCGATGCGACCTTTGATTTGCTAAGCGGAGTGTAA
This sequence comes from Parthenolecanium corni, assembly GCA_038050395.1. NCBI lineage: Eukaryota > Metazoa > Arthropoda > Insecta > Hemiptera > Coccidae > Parthenolecanium > Parthenolecanium corni. The sequence continues at coordinate 846,147 of JBBCAQ010000016.1, forward strand.
ATACGGCTTGCTTATTTATTTTGAAAATTTATTGTTAAAGTTTCCACAAAGACAACTACGCGCTTCTTTTATCAAGTAACTTGACTATGCTGGAGTTAAAATAAGAGACTTCTAATTAACAATCATTTTGTAATTATAACGTAGAAATTCATTATTCGCGGTGGAGGTTGTTAATATCTATTTTTTTTTTTTGGCCTCCTTTTTCCATTCTTTTAATCCGCTTTCATTACAAAAGTTTCGAGCCGAAGACATAACTTTTGCCCTTTGACAAAAAGAAGCCAAAAAGAGAAATTACACGCACCATTGTTGTTCGTCATTATTCAGTTTTTTCTTCATTTTTATTGCATTAAAAACTTTTCACATTATGTAATAATGCTGGAAAAAATTTATGTTTTATTTTTTTATTTTCTTTCTATCTTCACAGTTGTCTCTTCATTCAACCTAAATCAAAGTAGCGTCAATTAATTTTCCAAAAAAATTAATGGCTTTAGAAAATTGAAATGTTGATTGAAAAATTTTTTACTCGTGAAATGAAAATATTTTCTGGGAGAATTGATAAGAATACGTTATTCGCGTTTGATTAACTTTCCTCTATTCGCTAACCAAACAGAAAGGAACCTGATTCGAAGGTTTTGAGTTTTGAGGTAAATCTTAGTTGCTGAGAAGTGAGAGTAAAAAATGATAAGCTATTTTTGAAATGTACATAACATATGTATATTATACTCACTCCCAAATTTGTGGGCTAAATTGAATAATCAGCTAAAACGCTTTATACTTCGTTGAGAGTGAAAGTAAAACAGTCATCCATCCAACTGGAACTGAGCTGCTTGCTTTAAGTGAATTGAACAAAACTGTGATTTTATATCTGGTATCAACACTGACCGTTTATTGCTAAACATTCGATTAATATTTCCTAAATCACGCTCCCCTATCACCATTTACCGCAGAATATACTGATGAGATAAAATCAGATTCATGTACTGGATGCTTGCATGAGGATCTATGAGTTCCATTTTGACTTGATTGCAATACTACGTTTGTCAGAATAACCTCAAAATTGATAAATTATTTGTATAATATCGCTATCTTCCGAAGTTCTGAACTCGAAAAAAGCTTTATAGGGGTCTGCGTGATGTCGTATGGTCCTATAGAGACAGAATTAAAATGATACGAATTGGTCCAGTAAAAGCAAACTTTATTAGTTGCTATTATTATTAAATATTTCGTTGCTGTTTTCGTAGAAGTTCTAATATTTGATTGTGGTCGTTCTTGAAACAAATCCTTTAATTTTGTGTTTTTTACCATCTAATTTGGCAATGATTACGTTATCTTGTCTTGGGAAATTTTCCTAATGTACTTTCCAAAGTCGAGAAGTCAGTGCGATAGGAAAGTTCAAGATAAACGAGACGCGAGAAATCTTTGAATTCTGCGAAAGAAGCATACTTCTTCTTGTCCAAGCACAAAAGGTTGACAAATTGCGGTATACCTAAATACTTGACTTTTTGTTGACCCGGTAATATAGTTAGCTGGCGGTTTTCAGTCTCAGTGGCTCCTCAGAACGCAATTCCATAAAACATAAAATTCGCAGCAAACTCGTTTTATACTAGTGTGCATTTTTCTCGATTTCAAAATTGAATTAACCAGCACGGTTATCGAATTAGAGTTTGCTCTCCGCTGGCATAACCGCACGCCAGAAGACGCCATAATGACTCCTTCGATTCGATTTAATCAAATTGCATTTCGTTTTCGTACCCCGTGCGCCGTCGCTGCTCCGAAGAATATTACGGACGTAGTCGAGTATATAACGCCGGTTGCATACCAGCTTCATATGTACGGCGCTTTTTCTCCTTTCGCAGCTGATTGCAGTGCTATTTTTGTATTGTTGGGAAAAGTTGGGAATGTGTGTAATTTTGTAATTCATTTATTTGAGGTTGGAGAAAAGAAAACGTACTCCGCAGTGAATGAGGTAACAAAGCCATAGCTCGGTTTGAAATGTTCAACCATCAGTAGCGTGTAGGGGGAATGAAGAAAATATGAGATAAGGTATGCGTTTGTGTATAAGAGGGGGTTCAAATTTTCAAGCCGGTCATTATGACTCCGTTGGCGTATAGAATGAAGTTTGATTTTCTTGTATAGTGAGAATTTAGTTGAATTTGTAGCTGAAACTTCCACCTTCCTGGAAAAGTGATAGTTTTTGACAAATGAGCTGAAAGAAATCATTTTAGTTGGTGGTTAGTTACGCATTAAAAGAAATCCATAGTACTAAATTTTGGATTCGTGTTCCATGTTTATGAACAGGACCCTTTATTGGAATATCATAATACACCAGTGGGCTCTTAATACATACTATTTGTAATATCGAAGTTGTGATTTTTTTTTTTAATGTCGACTTCACAAATATTTTCCAAATTTGAATGTCTTAGTTGAAAAATTAAAAAAAAAAAAAAATGCATCTCAGGTTGGTTCAGAAAATACTCGTAATTTAAAAAGTTTGAATTTAAATTGCTGATGAGACCAAAACTGAAGGTTTAATTTGAAATCTTATTCAACATTATTTAACTGTGATGTGCAAGTTGAATTCTTCTTCGGGGTGTAAGAAATGAGGAAGGTGGAAAAATGGAGGGAGCAGATTATAAGAGGAGCATTAATGCGAACATTATTAATCTCTCTCAAAGAAATTAGTGGTCCTCGAACTTCGAAGACATCGCATACATTTTCGATCCTAATTTTATAACCCTCGAACGATGATGCTTATTATTCGTTAAAACTTATTATCGCTTTCATGAGATGGGCATAAAAAACCGTTGCGAGGAAAGTGGGAAAGTCAAAAAATTGGCCAATATAGGACGCAAAATGTCGTGTGTTTGTGTTTACTTTTGTCGTCCATAATTCTGAAAGCGTAAAATGCCATCTACGTTCATTAACAGTCATCTTTCAAAATGATATTATCGGGCAAAAGTGCGAGAAGGGGGCAAAACCTTCATTAAAATTAGATTATTTCGGAACAATGATGAAATTGAATGCGAGAAGTCGGTGTTATCTCGGTCACTCGTGACGGTTCACCAACACGGTAAACTGTTCTTCGTCTGTACATTTGTGCTCGAGACACCCATTTCATACATACTTTCTTTGTTGATGTTGGTCAGAATAACGTTGCGAGGATCATTTTTCATAGTTACCGAGGAATGGCAGGTTTGAAAGCACACATATATATATACGAGTAGAAGAATTCTAAAAGCCATTTTTCCCTAAATGTAGGGGGATTCATTTACGACTGAGCTGTGTTGATGAATTGTCATTCTTTATGAATGTACCAGTGTTGACAACCATCCACCGAAAAAATTCGATCTTGTATCATCTTGCGATAATCTATTATAATCAAATTCCATATCGATACTCACGAAATTGATTAAAATGTTGGAAAAATCAATTGAAATTTAAAATACACAAAAGATCTCTAAAATTTCCGAAAGTGCTAAAAAAATCAACTAAAATCTCTAAAAATCCTCAAAGTATCAACATTTTGGTGAATTCGAGAATGTTGAAAGATTGTTGATCAATGTGTTGGGAATTTTAGGAGATTTTATCTCGTATTTTAGTATCATCTTTTAAAAGATTATATGTATTTGATTTTTCAAAAAATTTTAGAGATTTTCGTCATTATTAGTGAATTTTTGGTTTTAGTGGAATTTATATTATGTGTTTCTTCATTGGCGTATTTTCAGGATTTTCAGTGAACTTGGCGAGTATTTTTAGAAATATACCCATTATTGAAGTCTTTAGTTTTTTTCGAGATTTTTGTGAAGTTTTTAAAGTACTTTTATGGATTTTAGTAAAACTAGCGAGTAATTTTAGAAAACCAAGTAAATTTTTAATGACATCTTGCTGTGAAATGTGCGAATTGCAGCATTTTTAAGAGCAACAATGGTTGTATGGTATTCATAATATCCTGGTTTTAGCAAAGTCTCGTTAGTTTTTCTTATTTGTCTCCGCGGGCCTTAGATAATGAGAATTTTGAAAAATTTTTCGTATATCTAAAATTTGAGGATTTACGGCAGTATTAATAGTTTTGAATGAAAGTATGTACTTTTACACCTTAATTTCTTTCCAACTAACAAGTTAAATCCTATAGTCCTTGTCCGCGATGATTCACTAATTTTGAATTTCGAAGCCGACTTTAATTCCCGCAGGTAAACATAGTATTCCATCTTCAAACTTGAATTAATTTTTTTTTTCCCCTTTCATTTCTTTAATGCATAGATTTTGTTCATGTACCTGCACTATCTTTTGTGTTTCGTTCGATGTTGCCTGTTCGGAATGTTAATAATTTTTATCAATCTTCGTAGGTTCTTCTTGCTTTACCATACGTTCCTTCATCTTCATACAATTTAATTGTTTACTTTACGAGTACAGAATTTCATTTAACTATTTTCTTTGTTGCGTTTACGTGATTTGAGTCGAATATTGTGCCTTAATAGATGGGTACCAATTTTTAATAGCGAGAAAGTGACAGGATGTAGTATACAGACTTTTGGCGAATTTCTTGAGTTTTAAATTTAAAAAAATCGTTTAGTTGCTCCGAAAATACTCACTGAAAATGTGGCTTGAATGAAAATTCTTCGTTGAAATTCTCATGCAAGAATTCTTTATTAAAAATGTAGTACTGAAAATCCATAGCAGGAATTCTCTATAAAAAATTTATGTAAGAAATTCCTATGCGAAAATTCCGTATTGAAAATTCTGTACAGAAAATTCCATAGTTGAGATTTACATAATATGAAATTCTCATGCAAAAATCCTCTGTTTAAAATTCTGTATAGAAAGCTGGTGTTTTTGTTTTGTTTTTTGTTTAATGCGGAAGAGGAACTCGTCAGCGAGTGAAGGGGTCCAGAGCACCCCTTTCAATACTATTCTCCCAAATATTTCTTCCCAAACTTCTTCATTCTTGTAAATTACCAATTAAAACTGTTTTTAAAAAATACATAATTATATTCTTTCAGTTCTCTAGTATATTCAACTTTTGGGATTAATTTTCTACGGAGAAGGGAAGCTCGGGTGACAAATGATATTCAGTCATCCGTATGTCTTCGTATTTCTCATTTAGATACCAATAACGCGGTCGTTAATTGTGTTGTATTTCGACAAATACATGCATACATGCGTTTGCTTAAGTTGTCAGAAATTATGCATTGTCATCGTGTATATAAATGTAGATGAATGTTAATCAATTAACGAGAATGAAGTTATATTACAGAGAACCTTTTTTATTATTTTAGCACCACATTATTAGTTGGTGTGAATCATGGTTGGTAATCACTTGGCCTTTGTAAAAACCAATAGTATGTGTACAATATATTATTTGGTCGAGCATTTGTGGTTTGTCGAGAGATATTATTGAGTCATTAAGCTGAAAAGAATCTTGAGAATTGGTTTTATGGGTACTTGTGAATGGCAGACGTTAGTCACGAATTTTTATGGTACAATTTGTTGGTTTACCGCGGAATTCACTTGATGTAACATTTCCGTCCCTCTCTTTTGAAGAGGTATATATATTTCTGGCCTGATTTTAAATATTTTATTTGCTTTGTTTTTTTTGATATCTAGTGAGACTTGAAGCTTTTTTCTACTCGTATAATATATATCTCCTGAATCATTCGTGAAATCTCTTTTCCTCAACCTAGCTTTCCCGAGAATGGGACAAATGCTAGTAATTTAATTTAAAAATGGTGAGGTGTTGAAATATCTTGCCGATGTATGTGAAAGCCTTCGATGTTTACTTTCCTTGTCTGCTTTTGTTTTGTTTACCCTTGCGGTCATCGCACATCAAGATCGTATACGAATCTCACTCATTGGCACGTGTAATTTACGATCGACTACCTTGTATGTGCCTGAGCCTGACTGCCTGGCTGTATAGTTCCATGTCTGCCTTGTCTGCTGCTGGAGAAGGAAAACCGGAAATCGCATCTTATGACGAAGAAGGCAAAAAAGGTGTGGAGGTGGTTGGTGTCCAATTTTAGGAACACCTGATTTATAAACGTGTGTACGCTGTTCTGTGTGTGATAAATCGCATATACGTACGTATCTTTTTTTTTTTTTTATAGATACGGTGTATAGGTAGAGCACACGAAGGTGGCGCAGTAGAAACATTTATTATAATTGGCGGGGAGTAGGGGACGCGTACAAACCGGTGTAAAGGGTGAAGAGGTTGTAAACAGTAGAGGATGTATGGTCGTTCTTTCGAGGGCCATGCGCCACCCGCCTCCACCAATTTTTTTTAGTGGTCTGGAGAGCGTTGATACCGTTTTGCAGCACATGAGCACCTTCCACTCCCCTCCATTGTCTCTTTCTGTTGCTCGCTTTCTTCGGTACCTGCCTCTTCGCTCGCATTCGGATATGCGACCTTTTGGTTTGTACGGCCTGCTGTATATTTAAAGGCGAAGGCACGCAGTTCTCTTTATGTGATGTCAGCAGCCCCCTTGGCTGTGTTTCTGTCTGCGACTGCCTTCTCCGTCTTCCTGCGGCTGTGCACCATCGGAAGCTCGATCTTCGTCTCCACAATTGTCTGCGTACCAGCGACCGTTCGGTATTTCAATGCGGCTCTCCGTTGTTTCAGACAGGTTTTTCAATTTTTTTTTTGTTGTTGTTGATTGGAAGAGTGTAGGTACTGCTTTTTCCATCGTTTTTCTCTTTCATTTTCTCTCATCGGTACGCTGTTTTTCTATCTTTCGGTTCATCTCCTCCAGTCATACCCTTTTGTCCGTCTCTTTTCCACCTTCCACGTTTATTTGACCGTATTATATGCATACAGACCGCTTTGGTAGTGCTGCTTATTGCTCTCCTGATCTTTCAAGAACGGGTATGTGTGCAATTCCTCTTGTTTGTTTTATTGGTGGTGTGTTGTATGTACCTCTCCGTGCCTGCAGTATGCGCGAAACTCCTCTCGTTTAGTGGTGGTGTGCCTGAGAGCTGCTCCAAAACTGGTATGTGCTCTAGTCACTGTGCGAGCGTGCGCTTGTATCTGTGTGCACATACACGCGCGAAGTCATCCGGCTAAAGAAATTGTCTCCGAAAATATTCGATCGAGTTGCAGTCAGTCAGCTAGTCAGTCTGTCTGTGGTGGTTGTTCGCGCAGAGAATGTAAAAGTTTCTACGTCAAGTGGCTGTTTTTTTGGTTTGTTGTGCTATCGTTTTTTTGTTTTATTTTTGGTGTGAATTCTTCTCGAGTTGGTGAAGAGGGCTTTGTGGTTCGTTACCCTGTCGGCGATTGACACTTTGACCGGCTAAATGGCGGCGCTTGGAGGAATTCGTGGGCGATCAACGACTAGAACGTGACAATGTGAGTCATGTGAGTACCATAGTGGGGGATCAGGTGGGTGGTTTTGAGGTGTGAGTCGGGGGAGGAAGTAAGCTTGGTTCGTTTGAATGTTAATATATCGATTAATTTCGATGTTCTCCCAAAAATTATAATATGGCTGGAATTATTAGTTAAATCTCAGTTCGTTTGACGTTAAGAAGTGTGTACCTTTTTTTACACCGATCTACTAAACAAATCGAGCTAAACGAAATTCAACTGATAATACCTGGCAAACTGCTCTACGCTCAAAAAGGTATTTTGTCTGAAAAATCAACTCTCGAGTCGGTCCATACGTAGTGATATTAAACGAGTATGATCAAAGACACCAGAGAAAACCTTTGCAGCAGTGTGGAGGTTTCCTCTAAAACGCATCACCTGGTGGCGTTTACTCGAATAAATCCTCATGAAAGTTTCCTCTATGACGCTCCATCAGATGGTGTATGGGATTCGTGCGAGCGATGGTATGTTAATCACTTCCCACCCTTGTCTTGATACATTGCTTACTGAGCAAACCACTAGAAGCATACTTCGGGTAATCCTGATAAAAGGACATCGACTTTGCAAGCAATTGTAATCTAGTTAAAGCATTTTGAAGGTCCAGGGGTTGAAAGTTGAGGCCCCAAGAATTTTTCCTAGATACGGAGGTGGAGCAAAAGTTTTTCGCTCTGCAGTCTGTGACCAAATTATTCTTCCCAAGAGCTTACTTGCGTAATTTTTTAGGGCAAAATAAGTTCAACATTTCCTAAGTGGGGTAAAATACCCTGAGTATAAGTAGTTTACTTATATTTAAGCTCTCCTATAAAATTGTGAAAACCTCTCTAATCTTTTGTTGGTTTTTGCTGCCTTTTAAATTTGGTTCAATTATTTTCAGCCCATTCTGCCGAAATTAAAATACGTATTAAAAACTGCATCAGAAATTCCTTCTTATGTTATGTAAAATTATTGACCTTTAATCAGTATTCGAATTCTTTTCGTCTTCTAAACTTATTCCAGCTTCAGCATATTATGGCGATGGTACGAACGAATATCTGTGTGTATTTTATACGTTTATGGAATAATTAAATGGTGCGTTGTGTTCGTGGTCATAAGCCTTGACGTTTGTTAGCACGAACACACTTCGTGTGATTGTTTTTCTCATTTTGTTCTCTGACCATTTTGTTTTTATTCAATTTTTTTCCTCCAGTCTATTATTTTTTTTTGTGGTCTAGTCTGTTGTTAGTTTCTTTTATGTATTTTTTTGTGTAGGTAAGTCTTTTTTTTCTCTTGCTATTGTCTTTACCTTACAGTTAATATCATGAAATTAGAATGCAAGCAGCCAAGCTGGGGTTTCCATGCAGTGACAGTTTGTGGTAACCTAGTTCATTCGTCTATTGTTCGAGTTTTTTTTTTTTTATTGTTTCATGTATAATTGTATTTTGGGATCATTGCTTTTTGATTTTAGTTGTAGACGTCCGTTCGTTTCTCCCCTTCTTTTTGTCTTTGATGTTCTTATATTCGAGTAATACAAATACCAAATTGTATTTCACTTTCCTCAAGATCTGTTCAGATTTTGTGACATGCATTTAAAGCTATTATGACTGAATATAACGACAATTGATTCTTGACTCGGTAAATGAAAAATAATATGGGAGACCTCCCTACTGATGAATGTTACTGCAACATTTAATTTCTGGTGAAAGCTGGGTTTCTGAACGCTGAGTTATTCATGGAGACTGTTGAATTATAGGCATACTTTCAATAAAATCTTGAAAAAACTATTATCGTCCTGAACAGAGGTATTATTGCATGTCGAATTCCAGAATAATGAATATGCAGTTGAAGAAGTTTTGAGTTACGTAATATTTGAATTGAGGTCATGCCGTAATGTAATTTCAATCTTATATATGTATATTTTTTTGATCAATTAGCAGTGAAATAACCGAGCATTTTTCAATTTTTCCTCAAAATGGACCCTCATCAGGTTTTCAAATCATGCTATGAATTTCCAATTTTAGATTTGCGAGTAAAATCTTCAAGATATTATTGTGGAAGAAGAATATCTTGACATCCGCTATTTTAAGATTTTCAATGTCTAGCCTCTTTCAATATTTATCGAAGAACGAACATAAGTTTTAAAAAATATAGCCGAAAAATCTGTAATTTTTTCGGAATTCTGAAAAATATTGGTCGCTGACATCATCTTTCCTCTATAATATTCTGAAGAGTTTGACCTGATGAGGTTGAAAATTCGAAGCGTGACTCGGAAATCCACGAAACTCTATTTTTAAGTGTATGAAACTGCACCCTTGAAAAAATTTCAAGAAATGTAGTAACATTCTACGCCTCTCTCAACTCTTTCTTGCTGACTTATTTAGCGTTTCTCTGATTGTTATTTTTCATTGGCTGATTTGTGCGATTGAAAGTATATTTTTCTCAGGTTTGTGTATCCTGTAAATAGTTATAACCATTCCATTTTATGATTATTATTTTATAGGAGGGCTCGCTTTATTCTTACTTTTTGAATGCGAAAGAAAGAAAAATAGGCTGTTTCCGCCTCCAACTTTTTATTATTATTATTCGTGTACGATTTTTTAAAAAATGAAGCGAAAAAGACATCTTTTGACGACAACGTGTCGGAGGAGAAGCTAAAAAAGCGAGAGGTGGGGAACAGGAATCTTTTTTGCCGATTTATGGACCCGGAACTTTTTGGAGAAACTATGTCACCTTATTGTTGTCGAAAATTTTCGCATCCTTTGTAGTGCCAGGCTACGGGCGATCAATCTTCATTTTCTTGACGACACTTTAAAGCTTTTTAATATTCGGACGGGAAGCGCAAAGAAATGCGGAACGAGGGGGAGGAGACGGGCCCTGAAAAAAAAGTTGAACGGTAGCATTTTAATAAGCGTTGCGTGGAGGGATGGTGGCTGGAGCGAGGAAAAAAATGAACCGTGCTCGGACTGTGTAACGAGAATGGGAATTAGCGATTTCTATAAGTAGTCATGAAATTCCTTTAGGCATCGTAATTAACGGAATGCGTGGAAGGGGATGGTCAAAAAAATGAAATTATTCTAAACAGAAGCTCGCTGGCACTTCGTTGGCTACGCGGTTCTTGTACCTGTTTTTTGTGTGGGGCTATGTTTGTTAACTTGAGAAAAAAAAAGTATTGAAAAAAATAGAAAAAAATTCGTAGGACTATTTGCCCGCTGTTCGAACATCGAAACTGTTTTCTTTTTTTTATTCGACTCGCATCAGTTGCTTTGAGGAATTCGTCGAGTTCGTATGTACTCGTAGTATTATAATGTGAATAATTATAATTATCTTTGTTGGTTTTTCGGTATCTTTAAAAGCACACGAGGAAAGTAGTGGAATATTCGGGTTCGTGTCATTTGGTCCGCGATTATTTGTTTTTTAATTGGCATTTCCCGCAGTTTTTGAATACATTATCGTTGCTTTAAACCCAAATTGATTCCCCGTAGGTGAGCATTTGATGTCGTGCTGCTGTGTAGCTCGCTAATGCTGTTTTCTTGGATTGAAACTATAGTTTATTATTAGACCATTGGGTAATTAATTTTTATGGACTGCGAACGCCAGTTCCAAAGCGATGTATTTTTCTTCGGTACCTTTTGGCATGGCTCTGCCGTAAAACCTTTATCAAAGTGGAGTCCAATTGATTGATAACGAGGGAAGTTGAATTCTAATCGAATGCGTCATGTATAGAATGGTTAAACTGATGAGATTGCTATCCTATAGATATCGTAAGACAGATTTTGTAAACAATGGTGGGAGCAGGCTGGACATAGAAGAGAAAAAAGCAGAGTACGAGTAAAAAAAAAAAAAAAAGTTTGTCTACATTTTCTGTCTTATAAATGTTTACAATAGCCGATTTTTCTCATTTTCAATGTTATTCTTATTATTTGAATCGTTCTGTAGTACTTATTCAAAGATGGTCACTTTGGTAGGGGGAGGTGGGAAGTTTAAGAAATTAGTGTGCTGCGCACTTAAACTACTTTAAGGGTGTAGTTTTCGAACATTAAAAAAGCTTTTACAAGAATTTTTTTTCACCCTACTTTCCACCAATTGCTCCGAAATATTCGCAATCCGTTGTCAGAGGATGTCTCCAGGTTGATATGGTTGCGGCATTTTGAAATTTTGCTTCAAATTAATTTTAGGGGGCAAAAAAATTGATATGAAAAATGAATTTTTTTTACTAGACAATGAGTCAAAATTTTGTGTCCGTGTGTGTCGAATGTTATCGTTAATGACGCCATCAAACATATTTAAGTTTTATGATGTCATCATTCATAAGCTTAATGAGTCTTTTAGTCGACTTTGTGCGCGTTCTTGTGGGTCCTGCAATGTAATCATAGGACGACGTCTGTCCAGACAAAGCTTTTTTTGCTCCCAAAACGAGCTTAAAAATTGAGCTACAAATTAAGTTTACGAAATGAGCTGGCGTGGTATTATAGATTATCAATTGATTGCCGGGAACATATGCTTCAAGTTTGATTTACAAATGTTTTTTCTCAAGAAAAGAAGTTAACGAACTTTTTTTTAAATAATAATATACAATTAATGTACGAGTAAAAGAGAATTTAATATCTTCGCCTTCACGAATTGCTGTTTTTCGGTATGATGTATCTTGTGAACAAAATTGAAAATCAAATTTCCGCCAGCAGATCCTTCTGAAGACATTCTTTGACAATAGCTTAACTGGTCATATCTTGAGAACGAGAGCAGATATTGAGATTCGGTAAAAGTCGTCGTCTTTTGGATTATTCGTTGAACTAAAATCTGTGAACCCCTTCTTGCTTTTTACTACTTGATTCTTTTTATAATTTATAGGTCAGGCTCGCCCCACCTACTTGAGTTTAAAAACAAGTTTTTTCCTGAGTAAATGAGTTTTCAGGACCTGCTTCGATACTATTCTATTGTGAAGTGACAACCTTTGAAAATGAGCGATGGAATTGTCGTTGAACTCCCAAGGATGTAGGATACACCGCTGCTCTCTTGACATCATGAATGAAACAACTGCACTCCCTCGCAGTACGCCTTAAATACGTATTCAGTAAACTCTATCAAACGCATTACCACACGACAGAAGAACGGGCCTTAATTGCTAATGACAATGTTGTTAGCGTTTGTCGAATCAATTTCGATAATGCATCCGGGAGATAATTTCGGAGAGGAATGCATCGATTAAGATGCATTTATTATGCATGAGCTACCACCACGTACCGAACACGTAAACCCGGTCTCATGTACATTTATTATATTTTATACGTGTAGGTTAGTAGCATGGCAATGAAGCATATGCTGCTTTGGCGCTGATTAACGACAAATTATCGAGGAGAGAGAATGGGGAGGAGGTGCGCACAGGGCTGGGCTGGTTGAAATTATGGGCAATTAAGGGGGAAACGCTTCTATTCTCACGTAAATGTCGGATAATGGGCATGTAAATTATTTTACCACCGGACGAACCATGTTCGAATTTGAAGTCACAAACTGGTTCGTGATAGTCGACGTAACGAGCTTCTTATTACTTTTGTCCAAGTTTGGCGTCATCCAGAATAGAATATAATGGGTAGGCCTATACAAAATGAAAATTTACCAACAAGAGTCGGTTGAAAGAAACGTAATTTTCACTATTTGAAAATCAAATTTAAAAAAAAATTTTTTTTCCAATAAGTAATAATAATGGACCTGTTATAATCTGTGGCCTTTTTTCTCACTACAGCGCCATCGTGATTCGAGCTAACCCTAGTCCAGGCAGTCTACATCTTTTGACATTTTTTTGTACCAAATAATTTTCTGTGCTACGTCATTTTTAATTTCGCCCAGAAACTGTTTACTATCTGAAAAATTCATCATAGGTGGGCTCTATGATTATATTTTATCGGAATTCGCACGAATTGAGTCTCACACAATGTGCGCGCCACTTGGTCATGTCCGTATCATTGTGGATGTAGACAGGCATACGAAGGCGTTATGTTTTTCATCGCAGAGTATTGCTCATCGTCTCATTGAAAACAATGCTAGATTCGAACTCGTTGACCTGCTCTATCAAAAATAGTTGACACTTTAATTGAGTCTCTGGGTCGAAAAGACGGTGTTTAGATGTATGGTGTTCAGTGCAGCGGACGACTCTTCATATTTATGTGTAGAGTGGAGATAGAAAAACTTTTTCCCCCTTCTTTGACGCGATTCTCTACCAATAAATTAATTTATGATTTCTTCGAATGACTTTTTTTTTATATTCCTTTTCGTTTTCTCGTCTCTTAGGCAAAAAGAGAAGAAAGCCGGTGGGGAGGAGTTTAATAAAAATCGTATTAAAGCTTTCTTTTGAGTGAGAAAAAGCGTGGAATGAGACAGAAAAGACGTTTTAAATGCATCACGGCTGGAGAAGGGGATGCGGTAGAGGCTGGAAAACGTTCCCAAAACAATTCGTCTCAATTTAGAATGTCGATCGACTGCCATTAAATGAGCTTTATTGGACGTGAACGGCGATAAAATGGCGTGCTTCGAGTGTTTACCGTTGAGTGGCAGTCTCTGGGAGTCGCGTTCTGGGGGCAGAAGTCGAGTGAGTTTTCCCCTCTCAACCGCTCCTCCGCCAATGCTGAAAAAAAAAGGTGTTTATTGGTTTCAATCTGTATTTAGGTTCGATGTATTTTTTCGCCTTTGCTGGGAAAGCGGGCAGGAGGGAGGAATAAAGCATCGTCATTTTCCTATGGCAAACGGTACGAAATTTTCAATTAATTTGGTACTCTTTTGGGAGTTGACAAAGTAGATTAATGATTTTCGCTGCGAATTTTGGTTTCAAATACCTTGGTCATCCAGTTCATAGCACTCCGATTTTACCAGCTCATACTTGCATAGTAAGCCTGACTGCCTGAGAGACTGAGATATTCCTTTGTGCATCCAAATTTTTCTGGATCGTGATTTTATTGTACACCCAAAAGCTTTAATATTGCCTCAGTAAGCCAATAAAGTCTATATTTTATTTAAAAATATTTAAAACCTAATGAAAATGTCATGCGCACTTACTGTCATTGTGTCGTAGAAATTTTTAGCTCTATGATAAACCTCGGAAAATGCAAATATTAATGAATTTTTCGTTTGATCTTCTGTACAGATGAACCAGTTCGATGTAATTCCAGCCTTTGGGAAGAAAATGCGGTCGATCCGTCCAGTTCGCAGCAAAGTTCAGCCGGATCGGAGCACGATACCTCGTCTGGCGACGAAAGCAATAAGTAAGTTATCGAATTTTTTTGTTGCTACCTTTGAGCCTTATCAGTGGAATAAATTCGACAATTTCGTGCCTTTTTCGTACTGAACAATATTTCACATTGAGTGACTTTTGCTCGCTCTTATGAGTAAGGTATTTGTGCCAGCGATTGAGTTTGAAGTTATGGAGATTTCTGCCAGAAGGCATGTTATTTTGTCGCTGAAAAATGACTGATATTTATACTCGTAATTCATGGCAAATATTGTTACCATCGTCGCTTGTATGCTGTTCCAGGTGTTCATCCGAAGTGACGTGCAATATAAATAAAGGGCACGCGAAGTGGAGAAGAAACACACCATCGCCAGAGCCACCACCACCTTCTCGAGGACTTTCTAGATGGTTCTCAATTCGTCGAGGTTCTCAGTTCGATCTAGATCAAAAACCAAATAAGATGCCTCTTGTTCCAGAGGTAGGTTTTGAATTTTAGCGCTTACCATTGTTGTATGACTCGCTACTTTGTCGAAGTCAATATCGTTAGTATTTTTCATTTGAAAGGAACATGGTTACTGTATTCCGCAGCAATTGTGGGGGGTGGAAAACAGAGTTTGTCTCAAGTATATTAATTTTATTAAATCCCATCAAGTGTAGAATATTCACACTTATCTTTCAATAATGTTGTTGAGCCTCTGTTAATACAAGAAATCCTCCAGTAAATCAATAGTCGCGTTTTACTGGGAGCAAAGGGAATTTTAACAATTTGTCAAGAGATGCGAAAGTTGAGAAAAATTGTATGGGTACATATTTCATCTGTAAAGAATAAGAAAACCTTTTCATAATTTTCTAACTTCCTTTTAAGCGAGTTTTCACGCTTGAAAACGCTCTTTTTTTTCCTTTTTACTGTCTTTCTCCTGTCAAGGTCTCTCAAATTGGTTTTTCTCGTACCTTCGTCTTTGGTTGGAGAGAAAATTATTTGCTTTAGCTGAAATTTGAGTCCTCCGTCCTCGCGTGCTTAAACTATGGTTTCTTCATCACGAATTAATAAGGGGAATAAAATTTTTTTTTTCACTGTGCACTTTCAAACTTACAATTAGTCCTCGAAATGAGTTTCTACGCAGATACGGAGCTATAAATTCGAAGTATTTGATACTATCTGACGAATTCGAACAAAGACAAAACAGCGAATAGATGAGAGGTTATGAAATCTTTATCGATTAAATGTTTTCGAGGTTTAATTTGGGAGGCGTGCTGTAAATGAAGCGAAATCTGGGCAACTTTCGCGTAGCAGAAAGTAACTGCGGGGAATGTGTTTGAAGACTTTGAAAAAATGTTGAAAAAAACTAGATAACACTTCCTCCCTTTTCTACGCTCCTTCTCAATCTTCTTGTTTGATGGTATATTTTTTCAAAAACTAATTTTCTGTTTGGTTTATTTTACGCAGGTAGAAGAAGAGTCCTGTGGAAGAAGAACGATTCCTACGTTACCACCGCCTCCGCCTCATTTGAGTCCTCAAGAACTGAAACGAAGGCACATCGTAGCAGCGATCATCGAAAGCGAAAACAGTTACGTTGATTCTCTGCTGAGGCTCGTGCACGTAAGTTATCTATATGTATCTACAGTACATACTTCTATTCTCGCACAAAAGTGAAACTTTGCAAAAGTTTTTCTTTCAGCACCTCCACCCCACCCCCTCCGATTCGCTCGTATATCTTATAATAATAAATTCCCAACGGCAGCAGTTACACGCCGCCCCGATACGAATGTATTTTGTGTGCACGCTCTGTACACGTCATATCGTTAATGAGCGTTCGTTTTTGGGAATCATTGTGTTTGCCTGGAAAATTAATTTGATTTAGATTTATACACCGCGATGTGTATCCATCGCAGCTGAGAAGTTGCTCAGCAGCGCCGCTCATGAATATTTAACGATTGCGCGAAGGAGTTTCGGTATTTCGACTAATTTATCTTTCATCAGATGTGTGAATATCAGCCAGAGATTACTTTATAAATCATATTAAAGTTTTGAAGATTCGCGCGGCTCGAGGACGTGGAACTCGAGTTTCTGGAGGGAAAGAAAAAGAAGGGGTCGAGACGGTGGTGGAGGTAAAGTGGTCACGGTGCTTCGAGAATGAAAGCGAGGGAAGTCGGCAAAAGTGTGAACGAAGTTTGTTCGCACTTTTTTGGGAAATCGCCGTACCTTGTGGAACCGCTAAGTTCTTGCCAGGGATATGCGTGCTGAAATGGTGGTGAATTGGGGTGAATAGCATCGGTGAGTGGAATTTTGAAAACATTTTTCAAGCCGCGTATAATATGCATCAGCAGGCGATCCTCAAAGAAGAGCTTTTGACGTGGATTAGAAAGAAATAACGGCTGAAGGTGATGCCTGCAGCTTTTTCTTCTTAGGCGAAGTGAGTTCGTTGCTTCGCATATAATAGAAAATATTTTCATTTCAGTAATCCTAATATCACGTATAAACTTTCTGCATTGTCGGTAGCAGATTTATTATAATTATTTGGAAAGAAAAGTAAAAATTCGTTTTACTCGAGCTGCAGGTTGATTGTTGTAATCATTCGAAGAAAAAAAAGGATACACCAAGATCAAACCAGTAGGTAGGCTCTCAATTGGAGAAAAAAGAAGAATGTATCTGGCTACGCGCCTTCTTGTACCTGGAAGAGTGCACACTGTGTACGGGTGTGGTGCTGGAGAAAACAAAAATTTCAAGTCATGTTTTCAATCTGTTCAAACACAGTAAGAACTCGAAAAAAAAAAAAGAAAACAGTGTTTATGTGAATGTAAGTTTGTCTTGGAGGCGAGAAATCGTCAACCACTGCATAGTATTATGAAGGTTTTGTCTGTAAGCCGATCGGTCGATTTTGATTTATTATCTGTTCTAAAAACAAATGGAACCGTAGAACTGGAGTTGGTCTGTATCAGTTGTGTGGTGTTTGAAGAAATGTAGTTAATGAATGAATATAATGCTTACCTCTGGTACTACCTATAGTAGATACTTCGAAAATTATGGTATTTTGATTTTTTATTCTATATTTATAGTTTTGACCAATGCTAGAAGGACCCTGAAAGAGAGAAAATGTACTACTGACTTGATTTTAGCATTTGTAAGTGCTGGACCTTATACCTCCTTTGCCTCTTGGTCGCATTCTCAGAAGTCGAAAAATGTTGAACCATAATTTTTTTTTCATTGATCTGGAAGTCTGAGACTTCACTTTGAATTTGAGGAGTAATAAGGACTGATTTTCGCCGAAATATGATTTGTTGATCTCGTACTTCTCAGATTTTTTTAAGACTTTTGTTTTGAATTTCTTAATACTTAGAATGATATTTTTCATTGGAAAAACATTTTTTTTTGAACCAGTTAAAGAAGGTTGTAAAAAATGAAGAAAAGCTTTTGCAGAGCTTTAAAGGAAATCATTTCATCTTCTCGTGAAATACTGTGACCTTTTCTGTCGACTGACGAAAACCACAACCAACAGGAATATATTCAAGTTGGTATCTTGACTCTATAACTATTATAAGGTTCAAACTTGAATGGATATTTTCAGTGCAGTACATCTGATCTAATAGACTTGTAGTTTTAAGAATCTCCCATTCCTCAGTTCAGTATTGAGTTGACAAGTTTTTCTCGAATGAAGTACATAGATGTCTGAAAGTTGCGTTGAATCTCGTTTTGATTCTACCAATTTTTGTATGAATATAATCGGATAAATAACCCGCAGAAAGAAGTAGGGGAGTGAGAACATGCAAAAATTTTGCTGAGAAGTTTATGAAATACATTTTAGGGTCAATAAACAGGTACTAAAAAGTGTACATATAATTTCAGTGATTAATAGGTACCGCGATTTTTCCATTATGGTATGTGCAGTGGGAGTTATGCAAATATTTTATTATTATAGCTTTTAAAGAAGTATAAGTAAGAAGACATTGTCGGTCGTATTATATTATTCCACTGAGAATTTTTATGTCGAGGTTTTATTGAAATTGATTTTCGTGTTTGATTTTATATTGACAAGGTAGCAGTATCCACGAATGCGCTGGTGTCATATTATTTAATGTGGTGTGGTTACTTTCTTGTGAGTGAGTGTAGGTGGCTTCGCTTGTCGACGTAATCTACGACCTAAATCACATATTGTTTGATTTTTATTAGCTGAAGTTGAAATAACCCACCTAATGTTATGCTGTAGCGCATTAAATAAAAAATAATAATATTAAATAAAAAAATAAAAAAACTGGTCACAGTAAAATTTAATTGAACTAACACTATGCGTACAGCTATTATTACGAACCTTGAATAAATTCTTTCGTTTACTTTCTTATGTAAAGTGGTTGTAAAATTGATATTCCATTCCAACGTGTCATAATCATATTTTTCTTGTATATTAGGTTTAGTAGATTATTCTATTATAAATTATGCTTTTCGTCGTAGTTTTTGCTGTCTCGCAATATTTTCAGTGGGAGTGGGGCTTTTGAAAATATGAATTTCATATGATTTCACTTTCGTTGTGTTCGAGTTATTATTCATTCTCAAGTATAGGATACATTGAAAAACAAAATTGTTACTTTCTCATAAATGACAGGTAATTTGTACTTAGTCGAAATGTGAGGTGTAGGAGAATGCACCTGAGCAATATTTTTAAAATATTTTTTTCCAAATTCCATATCGCAAATGAAATTCTAGCAGAATCAGAAGCACTTCAGTATGGTGGTGCTTTGAGGGGAAGGGGTCTGAATTCACCTACATATAGCGGCATTTTGAATCTGATGGATATTTAAGATTTTTTGTTGAAGCCGTCATTTATAGAAGAGTGATATCGCGACTTTCTCGTTTTTATATTTTGTAATTTCTTACATTCTGTATATCTGTGGTTCTAAAATTTAATCTGAATTCACTCTTCCTCAATAATGCCTTGTCAGTTTTGAGATGAACGGAATACGTGTGCTAGTATTAATATTTTTTCATTCGTTTGAGGATGATGAGTACTATTCTTTCATATGATATGCTAACCAAAATTCATAATCCATTTAAATTGAAATTTTGTCCGAAGAAATTTTGCAAAAAGTATTTTTTCTTGTTAGGAGACAAGTCATAGTCAATAATTCTTCTCAGACGAACTAAAGGTCGATATAATTGATAAAATCAGCCTTTTGCAGTGTGTTAAGACTATTTACGCGTTACGAACTAAAATTCAGTTTCTAAATAAACGTTATCAACATTAAATATTGTATTATCAATGTTATATACTCGTAGCTAGTACCAATTATTAAAAATCAGGTATTTATTATTTTATTGGTTATTTGAGACTAAATATGAACAAATAGTGGATAGCATCAGTGTAACACACTCAGCTACGTCTAAGAGCTTCTAATTGTGGACAGAGTATTGGGGAGATTTATGAAACAAAGAAATCGTTTGATGTTTTGTAGTTTTTAATAAATTGGCTGGTCTTTTAATACAACCTCAATACTCGCTCGTACATTCTGTCAAGGTTTCTGCTAATGTGCTGAATGCCCTCATGGATGTCTGTGTGTAAAATTACAGTTTTTACTCCTCTATCTAATCTTGAAAGCATAAAATGTTGATAGAAAAAAGTGTATTTCAGATAAGTTGAGTGCAGAAAATGTGAACAATAATTTTGTCAATAGGATTAATAACCTTCTGTTGCTTGGTCACATCTAAACCGTCTCCGTTAAAGGTCTATAAAAGTCACAGCAACACTCGAGGAATCCTCATTCTGTCCCTTCCTCAGCGCAACAATCGAATCTTCATTAAAAATTGTTCATCTTCAATTAATAGCTATTAAAATGGGTTACTCACGTTGTCATTCGGTCGATCAACTAAACGATGACAAACGTTTCGATATATGGCTGCCCATTTATCGAGCACACTAATCGACATAAAAAGCAGACAATTGCATCAATCGAGCTGCTCGCAGACGTACAATCGTCCATTAGCCGAACGCATTAACCTTTTATCAATGCTGTCGCATCTGAAGCCTCCTCTGAAAGATTATTATTGGAATTAACGACGGCGGCCAACTGGTTCGACCGTACAGAAGGCATACGGTACCACCGGCTCAATAATCGCAATTTCAATCGCGAAGCCATAAATTTTAACGACCGTAAAGAGAGTCCCAACAGACGAGCGCTTCTGCGTCTGCCTCAATGCCTACTCCACTCCCCGATGTACAGTTTATGTACTCTAAAGGATACGAGACATTCTGTCGGTACTTACAATATTTTTATTACTATTACCCCGATAGTGAACGGGTATAACTCCCAAGACTTGGATTGATTATAGTCGAAGCCGACTAGTCGCCCCTGCCCCCAGCGCACCTTCAGTTTTTCCACAGTTCCAGGCTCCAACGTACCTCTCTGTGCACAGAGAAGTAGTAGTGAGCGAGTTACGAGTGCAAATTCGACCGAGTCTCTCTGACACCCTTCTCCCGGCTCCACCCTTTGAAAAATGGAACGAAACGAAGGAAAATTTAGCAGCCAACGCGCGCGATGTAAAGTTGAACGCCGAAATACACGTGCATTATGACGACGACGTAATGTCGAAACTAAACGGAGCGAAACCACATTCTGCTGAAGGGGGTTTGAACACTTTTTACACCCGATTAAGAGCGTACTCGGTACTTACGATGCGCAAAACCGAGACTGTCGCCGAAGGTGCCATTAAATTTCACCGCCGAACCGTTGGTCCAGATGGGCGATGAAAACGAGCGCCGAATTTTTTCGTCATCACGGTAACCGTGAAGTCCATTAGATATCGTTGTGCTCAACAAATTTCATCACCAAGTGTCCCGTCTCAACCTTTAGTGTGGGTATAAAATTTTGTAAAACGAAAACTATCGTTAAAATAATGAAAGTTAGCTTTCCAAGGTGCTTGGAGGGCGTAGTTCTAAAAATTTCAAACTTGATATTTGTGGAAAATAAAAGTGCAATTTGGGAATTTGAAATTAAATAATATTTGAATAGAGATAATCGAATATTTTTGAATTTAGTCCATTTATAGCTATATAGATATAATATTTTAGACCTAAGAAAGGGGTTGCAAGCATTGATTTCAAATTATCAGAATGAAGAAAACACTGCTATTGCAACCCCTTTCAACCTGGGCAGGAAAATCTACTCATAACATGGAGTAAAAGCTTATCAATATTTTGGTTTTTTCATGGTTATGAAGAAAATTGTCACGTGTCATGGGAACAGAGAAAGTTAACCTGAGAATGAAAATCCTAATTTTTTTGGGAGAGTCATTCGAGAAGATTTATTTATTCCAATATTTTATTATTTTGCTGTAAAAGCTGCCTAGTCGACTCGTTTTTTATCAATCATCAGTATGAAATTTTATGCGAAAATTATTAAAGAATAACTGAAATAATGAAATAAAATTATGAGCGGACAGACCTCTACCTTAGTAAAACACGATCATGTCATCTTCTGGTTTGAGAAACTTACATTTTCAATCGCATTTCTAGTTCTAGCTGGGTTTTCCCGTTTGTGGCTTTGCGATTCTCTACAGGTCATCGTGAATAGAGTTCAGCCGTCTGCTTGGAGAGTGCATTTGATTTCACCTTTGCTTTGCACGATCAAGCCAAGTGCACGCGAATTCAAGCGGAATGCTCGATCGCTTTTGTGCATAATGCGGGCTTATAAGCCGAGCACTGCTTCCTCTCCAGTTTAGACTGTATAATCGTGAAATGGTTTTATTGGCTTCTCAAAAGTGTGACAATTCGCCATTTACTACTGCGTCTTTAAAAACGTTATCCTTTTATGAATCATTTACCTATAATATCACTTTTCCACCGTGAAGCGTATATTAAGCCCTTCTACTTATGCGTTTGTGTTAATTGATTCTCTTTGGTATATAAATACCTACTGCTAAATGGAGAAAGACGAAAAGAGAAGGAGAAAGTGAGTACTACGTGAGAAGTGTCGGAGGGAAAAATGGGGAGAAAATAAATTCCTAATTCCACTACTTTTTTTTTCTTTTTTTTTTCAACCTTGACTTGTGTGTATTTTGTGGTTAAGTAAAGAAGATTAAAAAGCTATGTGGCTGTAATATGATAGGCGATGTGCTCGAGAGAAGCATGCGTGCCAGTTGAGAAAATTATGATTTAGTAAGGCGAACATAATTTTTATATTCATATATTCCATTGGCTTCTATAATCGTTTTCACTACCTAGGCTCTATGTTGTGGGTCCTGTGAGGTAGCTCATTATGTGAGACTTCTTGTCGGATTAATTAGTGGACAATTTTTACGCTCGTGTAATATTGTGCGGTATTCCGCATTTCTGCGTCAGATTATAAAAATTATGTTTGGTGCATCGTCGTGATTGGATTAGCGATTAATAGCTACTTTCGAGACTATCTTGAACTCGCCTGAGATTCTTCGTTTGAGTTCTCCTTGAAACGGGAAAATATTCAATTGATTTCTTAAACAGACTTTTTTTTTTTTCTTTTTTTTTTACATTGGTACCAATTATGTGTATGTACTCGTATTTGTTTATGTAAACGATTTCGACTAGTTGCAAACTCGTTTAAAAACCTAATTTACTTTTTCGACTATGTTCGCAGGACTACAAGAAACCGTTAGAAGAAAGTTCACCACCTATCTTAAGTCAGTCAAAGATCTCAAAAATATTTTGCAAGGTACCAGAAATCTTGCAGTGTCATAAGTTATTTCGCATCGCCCTGTCGGAGGCGGTCAGCAACTGGGACCGCGAGCACCGGATCGGCGACGTGTTCGTGGCCTCGTTCAGCAAGGCCATCGTCTTGGACATTTACAGCGAATTTATCAATAATTTCTCCGTAGCCATGGATCTCGCACGCAGCGAATCGAAGAAGAAAGCGGCTTTGGCCGAATTTTTCAAAGTGAGTAATCAAAACAAAAAAAACTTAGAATTAAGTACATATTTCTATTGAAAAGATGAGTTTTCTTCGAGCAATGAGCCGCAAGGTTTTCGATGCTGAAGACGAACCCGTCGGCATTTGCCCATTTTTAGAAATGTCAATCATTCCCGAACCGATTTTCCCATGGTGGTAATTGAATTTTCTATCAGTTACTAAACTGATCTTATTGCGCATGTGCTTCCATGTACCAGGAAAATCAAAGAAGTGAAGGTATAGGTACTTTATTGATTATTTCAATATTTTTTGTGAGTAAGAACGTCCTTTGTCCACTTCCTGATTGGCCATATTATATCCGTTGCTCATCACTATAGGTACTTGTTTTTGTGATATTCCACATTTTCAATTTGAAACTATAATATTGAAATAATTGAAATGAGTGTTTAACGTTACTTCCTTTGGCTATTCTATGAAAACAAGATATGAGGAAATGTCACGTGTGTAAAATATTACACACTAACAAACAACTAAGCATTGATATCCCTTTTTATAAAGAGATATTAATTTTGGGAAAATATTGATTTATGTGTAATATTTTGCACATGTTACTCTTTGCGGGTTAAAATTAGATTTTATGTGAAATTTTCAAGATTAAAATAATTAAATCTTTCATTACGTTTTCATGTAGAACAAGCTTTTGAAAAAATTACCAATTTTCTTACAATATGAATGCCAAGGAAATATGATATTCGTTCTTCACTGAGCTCCGAGCAACCTTCAATTTGAGGACACTTCGAGTATATTATATTTGTAGTACGGTGCGTATCGCTCGACTAATGAATGGTAATTTGTTGAGCTGATTGCCAGTGAAAGTTTTTTTCTCCCGTCTTTTGGTTGGTGAGGGTGAGGTTGTTGATGCGATATTTGTTTTTGTTCTCTCGACGACTCCGTATTCGTTTAGAGCTTAGTTAGAAAGCTTCTTGTTTGGTAGACTTGGTTGCCCTCTGCTTTCCCAGTTTTTAAGCACCGTCTTTAGCACGAGTACGTTAACTGGCGGCTAAATGAGGAACGCGGAAAAATGTATTATTTATATTTACACGGAAGGATAGGCTTTTTTCTTTCATTTTTTTTTCTCTCCCGAAGGGGTAGACCACGGGCACGTAGTATAATGTGAGACTCTGGTATGTTTCCGGTGTATGGTTTCTGCTTTGGCGGCATATATCAAGGGATTCGACGTGTGCGTGCGTTGTAACACATTTTCTCTCGTTTAGGATTCGGATGAAATGGCGTGTTCTTTTTTTATTCGGTACGTTTTTACTTTTTGGCCGAAATGAGATTTAATGAGAAAGTGTCTGCGAAGGGAGAAAGGGCGCTGGAGCTGTGTTAAAATGCGGTATGAGACATTTACGCGTTTAATGAAGAGGGAAACGGGACCGGAGAAGCTTCGATATGGAGACTGGTTCGGTGTTGTTTTCTTCTGTCTCCCTCATCTCGCCTTCGCATGAGTGTGCGACGAAGCTTTTAGAGTGACGATTACAAGGGATTATCAGCCCTTCGAATCTCGATATTGATAATCCCTAGATTGCTCGCGTACCAGATGAATCCTGCATTAAGGAAACCTCAATGATGCGTCACCATCCCATAAGCGAATGATGGTGGGTAAAGATTACGTATCTGGGTATCTTCATCCTTATCCATTGGTATTTGGCCTTCAAAACTGGGTGGGAATTTGTGCTCGAGAAAATCAAATATTATTGTTCTAAAATCTAAATCCATTGGGACTGAGAAAGATTTAATTATATTTTTTCTGCCGGACGAAATTAAAATTTTTGGGAAAATTACTTTTTAAAAGTTCTTCGAATTAGACAGGCGGTGTGTAGCTCTATCTGTCAATATTCAATTTTATTGAATTTATATTTTGCAAAAGTATATTCTTCATCGTATTTCCCCGAGCTCCTTCGAATTTTTCATTTCCCTCTCCTCCTCACTGAGCCTCATAAGAAAATTCTTGAAAAAGAGAGAACCTTATTAGCCGTGTCTGTAGAGCTACCTTTGTGAAAGTGTAAAAAAGATCGTCGATGGCACGTTTCAAAACCTAGTTTGTTATTTTGAAAACCAAAAAACGTGACTTTTTGTGTATTTTTTTTTCGCTCTGTATCAACTAACTTTTGACTTCACACAGAAGTTTTTTTTTAATTTTTTCCGAAAGAGTATTATCATTTATCGGTTTCAGTTTTGGATGTTGACAAGAAAGAAGAAAGAGTAAAAAATGGAGAGACTTATTTTTAGCTTTGTTGTTCGAAGGTATTTTATTGAAGATTTGTTTTTCGTCTCCTTTTAATATCTTCGTGGTACTTTGAAGTTTTTCTCTCTTTTTATCCTGCTGCCATATTCGGTTCAAGTAGTATAGCATGACCATAATTTGATGGTTGTTTTTTTTCCTTTTTTCGTTTATAGTAATTTCATGTCAAAGTAAGATGTTTTCGGTTTCCAAAAAACGTGCCTCTTCATAGCATCGTCGTGTAATTGGTTTAAGAAAGAAAATTTCGAAAATCGTTTTCCCAGCTTCGGGTCATTAACGTTTCCGAAAACTGTTTACTTTTTCTTTATTTTCATCGCGTTATCGGTACTTGGTTTTTGGTTATGTTTCTGTATTACGACATTCACTCGATTTTGGTAGGTACGTATGCGTATAATTCTTACGAAAATGTTTTCCATTGTATCGCCTCTATGGTACCTATGGTAATTGAAGTGAAAAAGACTCTCCTGTTTGGTGGATATGCTTTGGACTCTTGAAAATGACTTTTATTACCTTGATATTTGCTTCATTTAAAAATAAACGAATTACTCGGTGAGTTTCAAAATGTTGAAATTCAGAAAGTGCTTCGAGCTGCCTTTGAGTTTGGTTTGACATAATGTAACCTTGACCTACCAAATATAAGATTGCTTCATTATTTTTCTGTGTCATGGAGCAGGTCATATTTTGATTTTACAAAAGTACAACTGTGAGAAATATTCTTTCAACAGTTGATTGAAGATGTGAGAAAAGCATCGACAGTCCCAAAAATCGAAGAAAAAAATGCTTTCTGTTCTTTTTTTGGTTTTTTGTTTTTGCCTCAAAAGTGTGTGTTTTTTCTAGGTTTTAAAATTGAGAAAGAAAATAATGAAAAAAATGTTGGCCAATTTTTTGTGCGAGTAAAATGTTTGTACACTGCCCCAGATTTGCTAGCTATCGAATATTAAATGGTTTTTTCCTCTAATGTAATTTAAAAAGACTGAATCAAATTGAAGGCATAGTCTGTTAAACTTCAGTTGGCGCTTCGAACTTTGTTGTATTAGACACTTCTTATGCTATGGGCTAAATTTCGATTTACTTGCCGAAATGTCATTGGTACGTCTTAGTTGCTCAGGTCTTCAGTTTTTATTGGGGCATCACTGAGGTTTTCAGCTCTTAACACAATAATATCTGTTCTTAAAACTTTTACCTTAAGACCGACTTTGAAAATATTTTTCTTGCGCTTAACATCGAACTGCGAGTTCTCGGTATCAACTCTGGTAACAATCACCGGTGTAGAAATAATCGATTCAGAAAAACTTTTGCACCCCCAATAATCTGTAACATGACATCTCTATTGTTCGGAGCGGACGCTCCGCAAAGTTTTGGTGCGCTGCTGCCGTGCTTTCCTTTTATATTATTTTTAGCAAGAGTATATTTCCCTTCTTAAGTTTTTTTCTCGTCCCTTCCACAGGAGTTAAATGATAACAAGTTGTTATTTTCCTTTCATCGTAATTTTGTCGCTTCCACGTTTTCAGCGAGATTTCGCTTTAAAATTGTTGGCATGTGTATGTGGAGGTGCGCGAGACAGAGGGAGACAAGGCGTGCACGTAGACATGACAAGGAAAGAGCTTTCGCTACCTCCGTATATAATTAAGGATTTCTGCCATAGCTCTCGGATGTAGGAAGTTACGTTGAAGAATGCAAATGCCTTTCAAAAAGTTTAAATCGCATCAAATTAGTCGGCACGCGGTTGATGATTTGTGCTTTCAGCTCGCCCCCTTTTTTGCTCAAATCTTCTGTGACCGAGTCCCGAATGTGTGTGATGGAAATGCGTTTTTGACATTTTTATTCCAGTACAGTCTTTCACTTTGAGCCAGATTTATGTGGGCTGATGTGCTTTGTGGGAGTGTAGCTAAATTTCTTGTTGCGATAAAGAATTGTAAAAATACTACTTGTAGCTGGTTTTGGATGCCAGTGAAGTTAAATTTTAAATTTTGGGTAAAGTGCTCTTATTACAGTTATTAGTTCGTTTCGAGGAGTAATAGGAGAATGAGGCCAGAGGCTGAACACTAACTGATAAGACCATTTCAGTTTCAGTTTGTAGTTGTGTTCACAGCTGCCCTTACAGGTGAAATGACTACTTGCTGGAGATAGCATATTTTTAGGTTACCCGGGCTCACTGCTATAAAAATTCGACGAATCATTTTCCCCATTTTCATTTTTCATTCAATCGAGTTTTTTTCAACATTTAAAAAAATCTAAAATTTGATTAGACAAAATATTTACAATTTATAAATCAGTATTAATTGCAATTTATAAATTTCAACTCTTTACTTCATTCAATAATTGAAAAGTACCTTGTTTTATCAATACCTCATCCCCCAAAAAATATGTTTTAGTTACTCCTCTAAGTCTAATACTATAAAGCACATCCATATTTGCAAGCCCTCGAACCATTTATAAAGTAAAACCAATTTTCTTCAGAGCTAATTCTTCGGTTGAAGTGAACCAAAAAAAAGTACTATTCCTTCTTTTTGGAGAATTTTATAACTGATATTTGTTGTAATTTTCAATTGCTGAATTCTGTGTTTGTCTCGAAGTATTTAATGAGATCAGTTATTAAGACTTAAGAGGCCCATAAAATTTTGAAAACTGAATAAGTGAACGGAGAGGAAAGTTTCATGTTAGTAAAGAGATCGTTTTCGTATTTATAAAGATAACATTAGACAGTGTAGGAGAATATGTTCGATAGAAAAAAATTTTCTCACTCATAACTCTTCTGCATAGTCGTTGTTTTTCTACCAATAAAACGTTTTCACCCCAATAAAACGTTTTCACCCCAAGCTGTTTTTCTTTATGACGTGTCACATGGGGATTTTTATTGTGACGCCTTAAGTACATCGATTAATGAAAATTTTTTAGAAATTAAAAAATATGATTTCCAAAATGCTTTACTGTATAGTAGAATAATTTTATTTTCCCTAACTGGCAACACTGCCAAGATAAAGGAAGGTAAATCTTGTTATCTTTTTCTCTCATACGTCCTTTCATTCTTTTTTGTTTCTTTTGACATCATCATTCTTTGGAGAACAATAGTGTTTACGTGTACCACTCCGTGACTGGTATACGGCTCTTATCTTTTTCTGAGTTTCTGTTCTTCCTCTGTTCATTCGCTCAGTCAGTTCTCTTCCAACCGCGGATGGAGTAACATCTAAAGTTTTTGCTTTTCAACTTTTGCTTTTTTGTTTAAGTATTCTATTATTGCCTTTTATTAGATTTTTGCACTTTTCAATTAAAATGGTGTTCCTTTTTCTTTTTTATTTTCTAAATTCAAATTTTATAATTAATTCTTAAATGAAATTTCTTTTTAAAATTTTTCAATGTGTGAAACTGTGAATCTTGATTGATTGTTTACGCACAAAATGCATTCGGCTCGTAAGGGATGAGTACTTCGATTGATAAGAAAGAACAATAGAATGACGTCACAATAAAAAACCTACGTATTTATTATTGATAATCAGGTCCGTTTAAAATTGAATTTTTTAATACCTTTCCATGAATAATTCCTCATATATTTATATGTACATTTTATTGATTATACTTTCAGTTTAAATTAATTTTCATTCAATTTTTATTACAGTCGAGACTAGCTTCATCCTCTGACAGACTGTCAATTTTCGGACTGATGGTAAAGCCAGTGCAACGATTTCCTCAGTTTATTTTGTTTTTGCAAGTATGTATCGTTGTATGTTTTTTCTTTATTTTTAGTTGTTGTTTTGTCTGATAAATTTCTATTTTTTTTTTCAACCAAATTCCGATTAGTTACTACAAGATGAGAATTTACTAAATTTTGAATAGTGTGGCTGAGTTTCTTGGATTATAATCTCTAATTACAGGAATTATCAGAATCCTGAGTGTTACTTTCTATTCTCAGATTATTTTCTATGGCGCATTCTAAAATTTGTCCGAAGGTTCCAAATTTTCAGATAAACAAAAAAGTCCATATTTGTGAAAATTAATTACCTACTTTAATTCATAATATTATGAACAGGAAAGTCTGATCTGAATGTGGAATTTTTTAATTTTTTAAAAGACAGTTGGGAGGTCAAAGAGGTCGTTTGGTCAATTTTCCCCATATTATCAGTTCTCTAATGTCTTTTAGTCACTCAATTATATGAGTATCGCTTGTATGAATTGACTACCTTAAGTTTCATTTTACTTATTGACAGTTGTAGATCTCTACTACCTCAGTATTTTATACAGTAAGTTTCCCTCAGTTTGGGCGCAAATAATAAATTCCTAAATAATCGCGTTCAAATTTTACTTGCAGGATTTGCTTCATCATACGGGGCAGGGGCACGAAGATCGAATGTCGCTGCAGTTGGCGCTTACGCAGTTGGAGTCTCTGGCCGAGCTTTTGAACGAACGCAAACGAGAAGCAGAACAAACTCAAGCTTTCAAAGAAATCGTGCGAGCCATATCAGTGAAATTACCTAAAGGGGACAATAATCGCTGCTTAATACGACAGGATGACGTTATACAGCTAGTGAGTATCATATTGGACTGTTATACTGTACAAGTGTGTGAAAAAAATTGATCGAATCACTGACACCCGAAGGTAGCAAACTATTCGCGGACAGATACCCCAAAGATTTTTAATTGAAAATATGTACCTATGTACTTATTACAATGTTTTATTCAGTTTGAGCAAAAGTCGTAGGAACTCCAGTACACAACATTTACATATTCTTAAAAGTGATCCAAAGAGAATATCCTCGTTATCGCCACTCTTATCGTCTACCTCCATGTGTCTACCAGTTCTACCACATCAATTTCTCAGTTTAAGTTTCCACTTATATTGAGTTATTGTTGGTATTTCAGGTGTTAAAACTACTTTGCCAGTAGCTTTTTTCGATTGTGGATACCCTGAAAGTATCACACATTCGTTTCAAGTACAACCTTTTTTGTGTTATCGGTTCTTTTTTTTTCTTTTTTTTTTTTGACAAGAGTTTTTTCTCGTTTATTCCTCATTAATTTACTTGTTCGTATTCGATTTTGCCTAAATAAATCAAATAAACGTATCGTCAAGATACAAGAAGAGGGCATAATTTATTGGCATCTAACTGGTTTTCTCGTCGCTGGGCTTTATAATATGTTAATTCTTTTTTTTTTTCTCTTACGTTATTTCCCACAGGAAATTAATCAAAACGGTTTAATTAGTAAACATAAATCTAGAAGACTGCTGTTACTCAACGATTTATTGGTGTGCGTCGCCGTCAGCCACAAAGACGATTCTGCGAATTCGCCAAATTCGCAGAGGCTCGCCATGAAGTGGAACTGCCCGATCATTGATGTGCAGGTAAGCGAGAGTTCATTTTAGTCGGAATGTTATTTCAACTGCGTGAGTATGGTAATCGATGAGACAAGTATTTCCTTGCATTCAGATTTCAGACTTTTCCACCTCCCTCAATGGCTAGTCGGTCAGTCGAAGCCTTTTTTTTTAATGAGAAAAATATATAAGTAACTTATTAGTGGCCCGTTATTTATTTCTTGAATTTCTTGCCATTGCAAACTTTCAGAATCTGAAAGCGAGAAGACGCTTCTATATTTCCTTTTTGTTTGTGATGGAAAAAGTCATTATTAGACATTTTAACTTAGGCGTACTCTAGTTTTGAGTACATAGTAATCGTTGCCGTGAAATCTGACTTGGAGAATTCCACTCTGTAGAGATCGTTATTGCCTTATAAATTAATCAAAACTTTGCATGTTTCAGGTGATCGAACCAATCACTTCGCCAACTTTCAATCGTCTGCTCACCCCAAATGGAAGTCTTTCATCGAATAGCAGTAACGGCGATAACCTCTGTCTGGAGATGAACAATTTAATGCACGATTACGAAATCATCAGTCGAATTTCCGAATTGGCGTCATCGTTACGAGGCAACTATCCAGTAAGTATTCCTTTTGCAAATCTGCTGAATATTGTTGGACGTGCTGGATGAAAATCTCTTCTCGATATGCTGCTTATTGCCTTTTCACAAATCTAAATACATACTTAGTTGTAGATTTTGGACGATTAAAAAGTTGTGCATTCGAAAAATAACGCGTGAGAAAAGACGAGGGCGAGAGAGATTTGGATGTTGAGAAAAACTTGAAAAAATGCTAGTTTTTAACCCAACTAGATTTTCGTACTTGGAATTTTACCTTTTGTCGAATTCGATTTAGTTTGAGGAAACCAAAGCATCCAAATTTTGTGATGTTACAAGCTTATTTTACATCTCTTTATGAAATTGCTGACCTCTAATTAAAATTTCAAGTACTAACTATCCCTAATAATTTGATTTAAGATAGCCCTCTGAGAATTTTTATTCTGTTAAAAATATTAGTTTTATGGAAATGAAAATTACGTAATTCGTTGTCCTATTTTTTTATTCGATTAAACCGTGCGAGGAAGAAATTTTAATGCATTATTTTTAATTAATTTTCATTCTTATGTCAATGAAGTAATCAATTTCTTAAAATACTCTTTCACAGTTTGATGAGGAGTTAATCTATTCTGAAATTAAGAATAATTTTTTCCTGCATACCTTTTATGAAACGTTCTTTATTTATTTTTTTGGTTTTGATCGTTTATTTAGAATTATGTTATGGCAGTATAATTTCTCTTTAGTAAAATTTTTTTCCAAAAATTAATTTTGTCAAGAAGAAAATTTTTAATATAGCTAGTCTCCGTCATTTAGTCGCATTTTTAATTTTCTGGTTCCCGCTTCCCTTACATTTTCATAAATTATATAGGCTGTAAAAGATATTCAAAATATTCACGTTAAATTAAATCCTTAAAATGGCAGCGAGTACAAAGAAATTTTTTTTTGGAAGAATTTCGTTTTAGAATTTCTTGTAGTTGAACAATTTGTGAGCCTTTTACGAGCTAAATAGGAATCTTCTTTGCTATAATGCGTTA
This sequence comes from Parthenolecanium corni, assembly GCA_038050395.1. Classification (NCBI taxonomy): domain Eukaryota; kingdom Metazoa; phylum Arthropoda; class Insecta; order Hemiptera; family Coccidae; genus Parthenolecanium; species Parthenolecanium corni. Next base: position 878,805 of record JBBCAQ010000016.1, read on the forward strand.
CTTTTATTTTAGTCGTATATTATACTATTGTGGGTGGGGGGAGGGGGAATTAGCAACTGCTAAAATTACTTTCCTGTTCCGTTAATATTTTTTTTTTTTTCTTTTTTAAAACTTTCGTTTTTACATACTTAGTTTTTATTTTATTGCATGGTTTGACATTGTTATTCTGTAGTTACCTTGTGCTTTTTTTTTTCTTTTACTTCTTAGCTACCTCAAATTTCATAGAGTAACGATCGAATAAATTTATATTAGATATAGGTACGGTAGTTCACTTGAATAAAATGTGTGTGAGAGAAAATGAAATTCGTCATGTTCCTACGTTCGGGACTGAAAATCGTCTCGATGCAACAATCGTTTCCCATACATTCGATTTTCCATCAGCATGATAATTATTTTTTATGGCTTATAATTATTCTTTTCCGCGCGGTTTGTGCCTGCATTTTCTGTAGCGTTGTGTTGTACGTAGGAATTAAACATGGAGAATACTAGAACATTGTTGAATTCTATACAGTGCGAAATGCAAAGAAAAGGAGATCAAATGGCGTGGGTGGACGCCTGCTGTCTGCAGATATCCGTCAGTCGACAGCTGTACACTTTCCAAATGGATTCGCCGCAAATTCGAAACGACTGGGCCACTGGTGAGTTCTAAAGTTGCATTTTCATAAATCAAGAACGTTGCCTGTAGATTTAAATTGAAAAAACTTTTTTTGCGGCTTTGTAAAAGCGGTGAAAAATATAATTTTGAACAAAGAGAAACGTGAGAGGCTCAAATTCGGGGTAAAATATCCGAATTTGAGTTGAATCGATTCAGAATTCAATTAGTAAAATATGATATTGTGAATATCCAAATGAGCTGGAAAATCTCGACGTAAACATGTTTAAACCTGAAAAAAACTATTTTTCCTACAGAGGCTACAGGTTCCAACGAACCGGCTGTTCCTTTTTAAAATGTAGCTCGCAGTCGAGATTCTCTTGCAGTTTTTTTGACATTTTTGTCTAGTTCCAATTCAACGTACCTATTCTGTTCACCCGTTACGCAAGGTTTCCATATTTTTACTCAGCTATGAATTTTTTCTTCCCACAGAGCTTCGATTAGCCAGATTGGCTCTGGATCCAAATAATACGCCCGCCTGGGAAGTTCCTGAAATGGATTTGAAACCGGCTACCAAAATGCCATTGTTTGTCGGCGATCACTGTATTTCCTCGACGTATCCGAAAACTGATGTAAGTATGGTCGATGGTGTATCTTTGAATTTTGGAAGACAGATTAATCCGTCTTTTTCAAACTTTTCTGAAAAATTATAAGAAATACTTCTCGGACATGTTTTTTATTACCATTTTTTCTTGATAATTGATGTTTTTCATTTGTTGTTAGAACTCACCCTAGAATTCACTTCTAATTCGTTTACAATGTTTTCATTGCAGGTGCTATGTGGTTGTTTCTATTCGTCGTCGTGTGGTAAAACATCGTATCTGTGGATCTGCACCACGGACAACTACGCGGGTAGCCACATTTCTGTACTATCCATTACTGGTGCTACCTACATGAAGCAAGTTACTACCTTAGATTTACCCGATATCAGAGTTACCGCCTTAGAAGTTGTACGTGCCTCGGATACCGTATGGATGGGTACGAATTCGCAAAAGTAAGTCCTGAATTTGTGTCTCGTTGTCAGAAAACCCAACTTCTCCCGATTATATCGAAATATATAGAGCAAACAAAACAATATGAAGCAAAAAATATCGAAGATCAGCTTTTTTGAATCTTCATTTCCAAATAATTTTTACCTCAAATGAAAAATAAGAATGGCAAGCTTTTTAATGTTGCAAATGCCTTTTAATGAATGATATTGGTGTGCCTTGCACTTTTTTTTTGTTTCGAAGATTATTCTCGTTGAGGATATGCTCCACTAAAAGCCCCAACTCCGCTATTCAGCAACACTTAATATTTTAATGGAGGTACTGCTGACAATATAAAATATGGAAAAGGACGAATCTGACTTTCTAATAATCCCAACCATCCAAAATTCAGGATTTTTTTAAATCAAAGTGTCTGATGATTTGAATTCTTACAAGTTATAAAAAAGTATGTATTTGGCTAATTATCCCTGGGAGGTCATCACAACCAATCAGTTCTTTTGTGTATAGGTGTATGTTGATTTTAGAAATTCCTCGATCTTTAAAGGCTTTGGAATTTTATATAAATACTTAATGTATTCGGATCGAATAAACAGGTTTTCTTATACCTCATTTCCTTATCTCTTGAGATCTCGTTAAATCAGGCAAACTGCGTACAACTTTTTCACGAATAAAGTCATAAATGTTATTTGAAATTCGTTTCAGATTACTGATATATAGCGTACTAGACATGTCAGAGGTGGCCACCATCAATCTGCCCTCTGATGGCAGTGTCGTCCAAATAAAGCAACACTGTGATAGCGTTTTCGTCGCCTTGACCAATGGCACTTTGCTCCTGTATCGACGCGGTAACCAGTCGAACGAGCCGGACAAAATCGTCCTCGGCCCTCCTGAACCAGTTTCCTGTATCCTGCCAATTAATTTGTCGCTTTACGTGTCCTGCGGCAAGAATGTGCACCGTTTGAACGCTATCAAAGGCGAAATCCAGGTATAATTCGCGATCAGTTTTTTTTTTTCGTTAAATTAAAATTTTTATTATACTATTACGTCGACTAATTTTCATTTATCGGATTTTGCAGAAAACGTATACGATACAGCACGACCACATCGGTGGCAGTGTCAGTTTGATGGCGCACTCTGGCGTTGGACTGTGGTTGTCGCTCACGAATTCGACGACAATTTGTTTGTACCATACCGAGACGTTCACTCATCTGCAGGTAAAGTACCGTTTTTATGGTGGTGTACTGATGGAATTTGGTAAAATAATGTGATCATAGGAGGAAAAAAAGTTCTTATTACAAGTGACAAGTTGATTTAGTGCTCCCCAGTTGGAATTTATTTTCAATAATTTAGCGAGGTGAAATTTTCAACACCATCAGTTTTTGATATAATGGAACTCTTTCGAGGCGGAATCTGTCTTTATGGAACAATTAGTTTGATTCAAAATTAATTTTAAAAAATGTTTCGCGTTTCATATGAGCCAAAAGACCCCGTTGACCATATTAGCACGCTTAGTATTTTGAAAATATGCGATTAAAATATCAAGAAGTTATAAAAAAAAATTTGGAATAAGTACTTTCAGAAGATGGTCAAAATATCTTGGCAAAATATTCTGAATAATATAATAAATTTTGTATTAATCCTGTTATAATTATGAAAATATCTCTATCGCAATACATGTACTTTAAAGTTGATATTTGGCAATATTGCGTCCCTGGTTATGTTGGTAATATTTTGGTCGAGAATTTTTCTGTGAGATGTGAAAATATTACAGACAAATTATAATATGTACTTACAAATTACTGTTGCTGTGTTTAAAGATAGACTTTCTAGATGGTAATAAGATCCTAGTTGGATATCACTACGATACATCCTCTATAATATCTTGGCAGTATTATTATTTATTGTTATATCGACAAGACTTTCAAATGATATCTTCAAAATATTTTAAAATATTAATAATAATTATGTACAAAATATTTTGCGACATTTTGAAAATATTGTCATGGTGGTTGAGTAGCTGTTCAACTCTTACGAATGCTTATTTTATTCTATTAATTATTAGAAAGCGGATTTTTATGAGTCTAAAAATGAAAACTAAGCCTTGTAATTATGTTTCAAAATCTTGGAAGTGTGAATTTTGTTTTTCTAAGTATGAAAAAATATGTTTCTGTGCCCTAAGTATAGTACGTCTACGCCAAAAATATACCCGTACACCTGAGATACACGAAATATGTGAAAACAATTTCAGGAAAAACTAACTTACATCCATTTTTTCAATATCATTTTATATTATGTGAAAATATGCAGTTTCGTAAAAATTCGCCCCGGACATATTATGTTCTCGTGTAACTACGAACATTTTTTTATCAATTTGAGATTTTCAATACGTGAATTATTGCATAAACCTGGTGAGCATAACACTCAAGCGATCTCAAAGTACCAACGGCTGGTATTTTAAGCGAACTTGTGGAGATGCTTTACCAGGCGCGCGCGCGCGCGCGCGTGTGTGTGTGTGTGTGTGTGTGTGTGTGTGTGTACACATAATACGTATACTGTCAGTTTTATCATTTTCTCATGTGTGATTTTTTCTTGCAGGACATCAACGTCGCGTCGAACGTGTTGCGGCTGACCGGCTCGCCGGGACCGGTGTGCGTGACGGCGCTTATGGCGTGCAAGGGCCTGCTGTGGGTGGGCACAGACGCGGGCATCAGCCTCACCGTGCCGCTGCCACGACTCGAAGGCGTGCCCATCATCAGCGGTCGCGTCAACGTTTCATACCACGCACACATGGGTCCGGTGCGGCTGCTGCTGCCGCTGCAGGACCCGCCGACAGTGCTGAAGCGGCCGCCCTCCAAGACGCTGGCCTGTGACATTTACGGCCTGTACGGGCAGCTCATGTACGTGAAGAACTACGACGACGTGGTCGTCGACAACAACAACAGCAGCAGCAGCAGTAACAACGATGGCGGCGCAGGCAAGCCGGTCAATGCCAGCCACTGGTCGCTGTCCACCTGCAGCGAGGAGACGAGCTCGCCGTCGTCGGCGGCGGCCGCTGCGCCCAACAACATCAGTCGGGCGATCGCCGCCGAGATGGGGAAACGCGAGCGCGAGCAGACGCTGGTGACGATCACGTGTGGCCGCGGCTACATCAACTACCACGAGCCCTGCTGCAACAAGAACGAGAACAACGCGCACGTCGTCATCTGGGAGCTGAAGTTATGATGCGGTCGCCTCTGGCTGCTCGCTCGATGCACTCCTGCTGTACGTTTGCTCCGTAAGCTCTAATTATTCCGTTCGTCGCTCTCTTAGTTTCGTTGGATATCGTGGCACCTCTCTGCGCTGGAGGTAGCCCGCTATCGAAAATCGTGGCGATTTGGCAATTGTCGTTGGTTGACTAGGTGAACGTTTGCCACCGCTTCTATATGCGAATGCACTGTTCGGTAGTGCAGCTGACAAAGGGTTTTGTAGAATTATTAAAGTCGCACCATTAATGAACTGGCTTATAGTATATCTCAAGTAATCGAAATAGCTCTGCAATATGAATAACCTTATTATAGAATTATAATCTATTCTTTTTTTTTCAATATTTTCGTGAGTAAAAATACCAAATAAAATATACTTAAAACAAAAAAATTCAATAAAAAAATAAAGTTTGAATACGCTTAACTTATCTTGAAAGTGCCGAATAAAGTGGGTACAATTTAGCCGAGATGAATCAAAATAATTTTACTTAGGTAGGTACTTGGGTATATTTTTAAACTTTTTTTCGTACGTGCTTACAGCAGCGCAGGCTGGCAGCACGACGTTAGAATAATGATTTTAATAAATTTACAAAATTTGTTTGGATGTCGTAATTCGGAGTGGATTCTAAAGTTTTGGATCCAGCAAACCTGAAAAGGACGTTATTTGAATACAAAAAATTGGGAATTCAAAACAATTGCTTTTTTAAACAATCGCAGCTGTTATTCGTTTATTGTTCACATCTTTGTTATACGACATGACTTGAAATCCGATTCACCAAAATATTAACCTCCAACAGTTGCCATTTCGTATATTTCGCTTTTTTTTTTTTAATACATTTGAAGAGCCCATTTTTGAAAGTAATATATTTTTACTTACAATTTTCAGCTTCAAAAGTTAATTTATGGTAATTTGAAAAATCTGTTTCGTATTCATTCAAATATGTAGTACATAGTATCCTTACAGATGCGTGTAGATGGTTAAAGATTAATACGAGCCTTTGTTATATTTCTTAGTTGAGGTGGCTTCTGTACCTGCATTTGATTATTCTTTATCTTAGAAAATTGAGCAAAACTGATTTTTTTAATATTATTTTCGTATCCGCTTACAATAACAAGCTTTTTTAGAAAAGCTACTAGACAATAATACAGATCGTCATTAATATTACTCGATGAAGTAATTATTTTATGACTTATTTTTGAGCTATTGTCTATTTGTGTACATTGAATATTACTGAATTAACCATCAATTCAATCCCAGAGTAAAATTATTAGACGGTGTTGAAATAATATTAATAATTAAAACTCAATTGTTGACTCAGTAGTTCTTAGAAATGGACTCTTCATTCTTTTATATTTACTCGTGTATTTTTTGTTTGAAAAAAAAAATTTCAATTTTCCTCTGCAATTCCAAATTTGAGAGATCTGCGTTGTAGAAAAAATGTTGATTGGAAATTATGAGCTTCCTACATTTGTTTTTGTAATAAGTAGCCCATTTAAAGATTCAATTTTTATAGTAAGTATCGAGAATGATGTCCTTTCAGCGATTGATTTCATTGGTACCTCAATAAAATTGATGCAGCTTCTGTATTTCACGTTCATATGAGATACGAGTACGTACCTATGCATGTAATTATTGATGATCTTGAAAATGTTGTCAATTTACATTTTTTGTGAACCTCCTTATTTCGGTAAATCGTTACAATTCGCGAGTACGTTAATTTCCAACAATAAGTTCCGAAATATTTTTGTGAACTCGATTACCTATTAAAAATGTAATTTGTATCCGTACTTAATTTTCGAAGAAATTTTTCATTTACTTTCGTAATTAATACTGATTATTGTATGCAGGAATATATTTAAGGAGTACGAATTATTTTCGATTCGAGTAATATATTTTCATTTGGTCGGTGTAATGTATAATTATGTAATTTATGTAACATACTAGAAAATTGATAATAAATAAGAGAAAATCGTTTACCGGCATTTAAGTATACTATTTAGCTATGATTATCTATCTATTACTTTTCTCTAGTCTACTGATTACATGAAATTCTATTTTCTTTTGTTTTATATTTTTATTTTATTTAAAAGATACAATTTTACACGTTCATTTATCTAGTTTTAAGTAACAATGTTTTTTTTTATCATGGTTCTTTCTTTCATTTATTATTTGGAATGCGCTGAATATGTAGACTCGAACGAAACAAAGTTTTATGTATGTTCTTGTTATTTGAAGTTTCTCTATTACACGTTTACCGATGTATTAGTGTACCATTATTTCATGCAACCCTCATGAAGAATTTTTTTTTGAAAAATAAAAATAACTGTGAATGTTGGCTGGATGTCCTTGCATAAATTTTCGATGTTGCGAAAGACATTCTGCAAATCATTTTTGAATCTTGAAGAGGCCTTTTTTTTTGATTAATTTATTTATTTATTTATTCATTCGAGTTCTCATTCTTAGTTGTCTCATTTTTCGTCCAGCTGTCTCAGAATTTACAATTAGTTCACGTACCCCCCACATATTCCATTTTCCAATATTTTTGAATTTAAACCAAAAATATTTAAAAAGGGAACACGTGGGGGAGTACGTGTTACTAAATTTAAAGGGATTACGTGGGGGGGGGGGGGTACGTGTGACTAAATTAAAAAATATCTGAAAAGGGAATACGTGGGGGGGTACGTGTTACTAAATTTGAAGGGAATACGTGGGGGGGTACGTGTTACTAAATTCAATTCTTGAAAAGGGAATACGTGGGGGGGTACGTGTTACTAAATTCAATGCTTGAAAAGGGAATACGTGGGGGGGTACGTGTTACTAAATTCAATTCTTGAAAAGGGAATACGTGGGGGGGGATGTGTTACTAAATTCAATGCTTGAAAAGGGAATACGTGGGGGGGTACGTGTTACTAAATTCAATGCTTGAAAAGGGAATACGTGGGGGGGTACGTGTTACTAAATTCAATTCTTGAAAAGGGAATACGTGGGGGGGTACGTGTTACTAAATTCAATTCTTGAAAAGGGAATACGTGGGGGGATACGTGTTACTAAATTCAATGCTTGAAAAGGGAATACGTGGGGGGGTACGTGTTACTAAATTCAATACTTGAAAAGGGAATACATGGGGGGGTACGTGTTACTAAATTCAAAAATATTTGAAAATGGAGCATGTGGGGGGGGTTAATGGAACTAAATTCGAAAATTGAGCATGTGGGGGAGTACTGTAACTAAATTCGAAAATCAAGCATGTGGGGGGGTACTGGAACTAAATTCGAAAATTGAACATGTGGGGGAGTACTGTAACTAAATTCGAAAATCAAGCATGTGGGGGGGTACTAGAACTAAATTCGACAATTGAACATGTGGGGGGGTACTGGAACTAAATTCGAAAATTGAACATGTGGGGGGGTACTGTAACTAAATTCGAAAATCAAGCATGTGGGGGGGTACTGGAACTAAATTCGAAAATCAAGCATGTGGGGGGGTACTGGAACTAAATTCGAAAATCAAGCATGTAGAGGGGTACTGGAACTAAATTCGAAAATTGAACATGTGGGGGGGTACTGTAACTAAATTCGAAAATCAAGCATGTGGGGGGGTACTGGATCTAAATTCGAAAATCGAGCATGTGGGGGGGTACTGGAACTAAATTCGAAAATCAAGCATGTGGTGGGGTACTGGAACTAAATTCGAAAATCGAGCATGTGGGGTGCGTTACTGGAACTAAATTCGAAAATCGAGCATGTGGGGGGGTACTGTAACTAAATTCGAAAATCAAGCATGTGGGGGGGTACTGGAACTAAATTCGAAAATTGAACATGTGGGGGGGTACTGGAACTAAATTCGAAAATCAAGCATGTGGGGGGGTACTGGAACTAAATCCGAAAATGGAGCATGGGGGGGGGGGTGCTGGAACTAAATCCGAAAATGGAGCATGTGGGGAGGGTACTGGAACTAAATTCAAAAATATTTGAAAATGGAATACGTGGGAGGTACGTGAACTAAATGTAAATTCTGAGACAACTAGACGAAAATTGAGACAACTGGACATAAATTAAGACAGCTGAGTGAGAATTGTGACAGCAGCAATCCAGCCAACGACCTAAAATCTAATTAAAAATATTCAGGAAGTTGATATATTATGGCACCTGAAATCTGATAACTTTAATGGGAAATATCAGTCTCCAACTTTTCTCATAGATGAGTATTGAGGGCGCTGAGGACGATTTTCTTCCATATTCGCGAATATTTCTCTTATTTTTTGCACACAAAACATAAATTTTCATTTTTTTCATCCAATTTTTCAGTGAGTTACTATTGCTTGCTCGTAAATGAAAGAATTTTAGACATATTCACGAAAAGTTTTTATTAATTCATTTTCAAAGAAAAATACATATTTTATACAGATAGGTTTCACATGTATGGGGAAAAAATTGGCAAATACAAGTTTTGAAAGTATAATTATTACGATAAATCTTGACTGATACAAAATAATTTTTGAGAAAATGGTTATTAGACTGGATCTTGAACATTGGTACTCCATTCGTGTTGGGGCATAAGTGTGTTGTTATACGCGGAGTCAATCGTGCATATCAGGAGTGTCTTTTGACTGGACCAAAAACAGCTTCCCACGTTGCAGCTGAAACAAAATAGGACTAAATTTCAGTGGGTCACATAAAGATAAAAATAAGAGACCAAAACCTAAGTGAAGAACACCAAACTTTGAATGCACAGAATATAGTTCATTACGCTGAATCCGAATCTGCAGCCATTCTTACTCTAAGTCGCGATTTAGACCAATTCTCGACCATTTTTCATTTTCTATCGGCAATATCTCGCTTGGCGAGAGTCGGTGCCAAAATCGAAAGTCGAATTGGGGTTCAGCGACCTCGAAAACCCCCGTATCGACGCTAATCTCGAAAAAAAATTTTTGAAAAAAAAATCAAAAAAACACCAACTTCTCATTTTTACAAAAAATGACGATTCTTGAAATTTATCGGAAGACATGTGCACAGTATGTAGTTTTTCACGCCGAATCCGAATCTGCAGCCTATTTTACTCTACGTCGCCATTTAAGTCCATTTTCGACCATTTTTCATTTTTTTTCGGTCATATCTCGCTCGGCGAGAGCCGCCACCAAAAATGGACATCGGATTCGAGTTCAGCGACCTCGAAAACCCCCATATCGACGCTAATCTCGAAAAATAATTTTGGACAGAAAATTGAAAAAATGCAAAGGGGTTAACCTTCCCATTTTTACAAAAATTGACGATTTTCCAACTTTCCCAGGCGACATGTGCACAGTATGTAGCTTTTCACGCCGAATCCGAATCTGCAGCCTATTTTACTCTACGTCGCCATTTAAGTCCATTTTCGACCATTTTTCATTTTTTTTCGGCCATATCTCGCTCGGCGAGAGCCGCCACCAAAAATGGACATCGGATTCGAGTTCAGCGACCTCGAAAACCCCCATATCGACGCTAATCTCGAAAAATAATTTTGGACAGAAAATTGAAAAAATGCAAAGGGGTTAACCTTCCCATTTTTACAAAAATTGACGATTTTTCAACTTTCCCAGGCGACATGTGCACAGTATGTAGTTTTTCACGCCGAATCCGAATCTGCAGCCTATTTTACTCTACGTCGCCATTTAAGTCCATTTTCGACCATTTTTCATCTTTTTTCGGCCATATCTCGCTCGGCGAGAGCCGCCACCAAAAATGGACATCGGATTCGAGTTCAGCGACCTCGAAAACCCCCATATCGACGCTAATCTCGAAAAATAATTTTGGACAGAAAATTGAAAAAATGCAAAGGGGTTAACCTTCCCATTTTTACAAAAATTGACGATTTTCCAACTTTCCCAGGCGACATGTGCACAGTATGTAGTTTTTCACGCCGAATCCGAATCTGCAGCCTATTTTACTCTACGTCGCCATTTAAGTCCATTTTCGACCATTTTTCATTTTTTTTCGGCCATATCTCGCTCGGCGAGAGCCGCCACCAAAAATGGACATCGGATTCGAGTTCAGCGACCTCGAAAACCCCCATATCGACGCTAATCTCGAAAAATAATTTTGGACAGAAAATTGAAAAAATGCAAAGGGGTTAACCTTCCCATTTTTACAAAAATTGACGATTTTTCAACTTTCCCAGGAGACATGTGCACAGTATGTAGTTTTTCACGCCGAATCCGAATCTGCAGCCTATTTTACTCTACGTCGCCATTTAAGTCCATTTTCGACCATTTTTCATTTTTTTTCGGCTATATCTCGCTCGGCGAGAGCCGCCACCAAAAATGGACATCGGATTCGAGTTCAGCGACCTCGAAAACCCCCATATCGACGCTAATCTCGAAAAATAATTTTGGACAGAAAATTGAAAAAATGCAAAGGGGTTAACCTTCCCATTTTTACAAAAATTGACGATTTTTCAACTTTCCCAGGAGACATGTGCACAGTATGTAGTTTTTCACGCCGAATCCGAATCTGCAGCCTATTTTACTCTACGTCGCCATTTAAGTCCATTTTCGACCATTTTTCATTTTTTTTCGGCCATATCTCGCTCGGCGAGAGCCGCCACCAAAAATGGACATCGGATTCGAGTTCAGCGACCTCGAAAACCCCCATATCGACGCTAATCTCGAAAAATAATTTTGGACAGAAAATTGAAAAAATGCAAAGGGGTTAACCTTCCCATTTTTACAAAAATTGACGATTTTTCAACTTTCCCAGGAGACATGTGCACAGTATGTAGTTTTTCACGCCGAATCCGAATCTGCAGCCTATTTTACTCTACGTCGCCATTTAAGTCCATTTTCGACCATTTTTCATTTTTTTTCGGCCATATCTCGCTCGGCGAGAGCCGCCACCAAAAATGGACATCGGATTCGAGTTCAGCGACCTCGAAAACCCCCATATCGACGCTAATCTCGAAAAATAATTTTGGACAGAAAATTGAAAAAATGCAAAGGGGTTAACCTTCCCATTTTTACAAAAATTGACGATTTTTCAACTTTCCCAGGAGACATGTGCACAGTATGTAGTTTTTCACGCCGAATCCGAATCTGCAGCCCATTTTACTTTACGTCGCCATTTAAGTCCATTTTCGACCATTTTTCTTTTTTTTTCGGCCATATCTCGCTCGGCGAGAGCCGCCACCAAAAATGGACATCGGATTCGAGTTCAGCGACCTCGAAAACCCCCATATCGACGCTAATCTCGAAAAATAATTTTGGACAGAAAATTGAAAAAATGCAAAGGGGTTAACCTTCCCATTTTTACAAAAATTGACGATTTTCCAACTTTCCCAGGCGACATGTGCACAGTATGTAGTTTTTCACGCCGAATCCGAATCTGCAGCCTATTTTACTCTACGTCGCCATTTAAGTCCATTTTCGACCATTTTTCATTTTTTTTCGGCCATATCTCGCTCGGCGAGAGCCGCCACCAAAAATGGACATCGGATTCGAGTTCAGCGACCTCGAAAACCCCCATATCGACGCTAATCTCGAAAAATAATTTTGGACAGAAAATTGAAAAAATGCAAAGGGGTTAACCTTCCCATTTTTACAAAAATTGACGATTTTTCAACTTTCCCAGGAGACATGTGCACAGTATGTAGTTTTTCACGCCGAATCCGAATCTGCAGCCCATTTTACTTTACGTCGCCATTTAAGTCCATTTTCGACCATTTTTCTTTTTTTTTCGGCCATATCTCGCTCGGCGAGAGCCGCCACCAAAAATGGACATCGGATTCGAGTTCAGCGACCTCGAAAACCCCCATATCGACGCTAATCTCGAAAAATAATTTTGGACAGAAAATTGAAAAAATGCAAAGGGGTTAACCTTCCCATTTTTACAAAAATTGACGATTTTCCAACTTTCCCAGGCGACATGTGCACAGTATGTAGTTTTTCACGCCGAATCCGAATCTGCAGCCTATTTTACTCTACGTCGCCATTTAAGTCCATTTTCGACCATTTTTCATCTTTTTTCGGCCATATCTCGCTCGGCGAGAGCCGCCACCAAAAATGGACATCGGATTCGAGTTCAGCGACCTCGAAAACCCCCATATCGACGCTAATCTCGAAAAATAATTTTGGACAGAAAATTGAAAAAATGCAAAGGGGTTAACCTTCCCATTTTTACAAAAATTGACGATTTTCCAACTTTCCCAGGCGACATGTGCACAGTATGTAGTTTTTCACGCCGAATCCGAATCTGCAGCCTATTTTACTCTACGTCGCCATTTAAGTCCATTTTCGACCATTTTTCATTTTTTTTCGGCCATATCTCGCTCGGCGAGAGCCGCCACCAAAAATGGACATCGGATTCGAGTTCAGCGACCTCGAAAACCCCCATATCGACGCTAATCTCGAAAAATAATTTTGGACAGAAAATTGAAAAAATGCAAAGGGGTTAACCTTCCCATTTTTACAAAAATTGACGATTTTTCAACTTTCCCAGGAGACATGTGCACAGTATGTAGTTTTTCACGCCGAATCCGAATCTGCAGCCTATTTTACTCTACGTCGCCATTTAAGTCCATTTTCGACCATTTTTCATTTTTTTTCGGCTATATCTCGCTCGGCGAGAGCCGCCACCAAAAATGGACATCGGATTCGAGTTCAGCGACCTCGAAAACCCCCATATCGACGCTAATCTCGAAAAATAATTTTGGACAGAAAATTGAAAAAATGCAAAGGGGTTAACCTTCCCATTTTTACAAAAATTGACGATTTTTCAACTTTCCCAGGAGACATGTGCACAGTATGTAGTTTTTCACGCCGAATCCGAATCTGCAGCCTATTTTACTCTACGTCGCCATTTAAGTCCATTTTCGACCATTTTTCATTTTTTTTCGGCCATATCTCGCTCGGCGAGAGCCGCCACCAAAAATGGACATCGGATTCGAGTTCAGCGACCTCGAAAACCCCCATATCGACGCTAATCTCGAAAAATAATTTTGGACAGAAAATTGAAAAAATGCAAAGGGGTTAACCTTCCCATTTTTACAAAAATTGACGATTTTTCAACTTTCCCAGGAGACATGTGCACAGTATGTAGTTTTTCACGCCGAATCCGAATCTGCAGCCTATTTTACTCTACGTCGCCATTTAAGTCCATTTTCGACCATTTTTCATTTTTTTTCGGCCATATCTCGCTCGGCGAGAGCCGCCACCAAAAATGGACATCGGATTCGAGTTCAGCGACCTCGAAAACCCCCATATCGACGCTAATCTCGAAAAATAATTTTGGACAGAAAATTGAAAAAATGCAAAGGGGTTAACCTTCCCATTTTTACAAAAATTGACGATTTTCCAACTTTCCCAGGCGACATGTGCACAGTATGTAGTTTTTCACGCCGAATCCGAATCTGCAGCCTATTTTACTCTACGTCGCCATTTAAGTCCATTTTCGACCATTTTTCATTTTTTTTCGGCCATATCTCGCTCGGCGAGAGCCGCCACCAAAAATGGACATCGGATTCGAGTTCAGCGACCTCGAAAACCCCCATATCGACGCTAATCTCGAAAAATAATTTTGGACAGAAAATTGAAAAAATGCAAAGGGGTTAACCTTCCCATTTTTACAAAAATTGACGATTTTTCAACTTTCCCAGGAGACATGTGCACAGTATGTAGTTTTTCACGCCGAATCCGAATCTGCAGCCCATTTTACTTTACGTCGCCATTTAAGTCCATTTTCGACCATTTTTCTTTTTTTTTCGGCCATATCTCGCTCGGCGAGAGCCGCCACCAAAAATGGACATCGGATTCGAGTTCAGCGACCTCGAAAACCCCCATATCGACGCTAATCTCGAAAAATAATTTTGGACAGAAAATTGAAAAAATGCAAAGGGGTTAACCTTCCCATTTTTACAAAAATTGACGATTTTCCAACTTTCCCAGGCGACATGTGCACAGTATGTAGTTTTTCACGCCGAATCCGAATCTGCAGCCTATTTTACTCTACGTCGCCATTTAAGTCCATTTTCGACCATTTTTCATTTTTTTTCGGCCATATCTCGCTCGGCGAGAGCCGCCACCAAAAATGGACATCGGATTCGAGTTCAGCGACCTCGAAAACCCCCATATCGACGCTAATCTCGAAAAATAATTTTGGACAGAAAATTGAAAAAATGCAAAGGGGTTAACCTTCCCATTTTTACAAAAATTGACGATTTTCCAACTTTCCCAGGCGACATGTGCACAGTATGTAGTTTTTCACGCCGAATCCGAATCTGCAGCCTATTTTACTCTACGTCGCCATTTAAGTCCATTTTCGACCATTTTTCATCTTTTTTCGGCCATATCTCGCTCGGCGAGAGCCGCCACCAAAAATGGACATCGGATTCGAGTTCAGCGACCTCGAAAACCCCCATATCGACGCTAATCTCGAAAAATAATTTTGGACAGAAAATTGAAAAAATGCAAAGGGGTTAACCTTCCCATTTTTACAAAAATTGACGATTTTTCAACTTTCCCAGGAGACATGTGCACAGTATGTAGTTTTTCACGCCGAATCCGAATCTGCAGCCCATTTTACTCTACGTCACCATTTAAGTCCATTTTCGACCATTTTTCATCTTTTTTCGGCCATATCTCGCTCGGCGAGAGCCGCCACCAAAAATGGACATCGGATTCGAGTTCAGCGACCTCGAAAACCCCCATATCGACGCTAATCTCGAAAAATAATTTTGGACAGAAAATTGAAAAAATGCAAAGGGGTTAACCTTCCCATTTTTACAAAAATTGACGATTTTTCAACTTTCCCAGGAGACATGTGCACAGTATGTAGTTTTTCACGCCGAATCCGAATCTGCAGCCCATTTTACTCTACGTCGCCATTTAAGTCCATTTTCGACCATTTTTCATCTTTTTTCGGCCATATCTCGCTCGGCGAGAGCCGCCACCAAAAATGGACATCGGATTCGAGTTCAGCGACCTCGAAAACCCCCATATCGACGCTAATCTCGAAAAATAATTTTGGACAGAAAATTGAAAAAATGCAAAGGGGTTAACCTTCCCATTTTTACAAAAATTGACGATTTTTCAACTTTCCCAGGAGACATGTGGACAGTATGTAGTTTTTCACGCCGAATCCGAATCTGCAGCCTATTTTACTCTACGTCGCCATTTAAGTCCATTTTCGACCATTTTTCATCTTTTTTCGGCCATATCTCGCTCGGCGAGAGCCGCCACCAAAAATGGACATCGGATTCGAGTTCAGCGACCTCGAAAACCCCCATATCGACGCTAATCTCGAAAAATAATTTTGGACAGAAAATTGAAAAAATGCAAAGGGGTTAACCTTCCCATTTTTACAAAAATTGACGATTTTCCAACTTTCCCAGGCGACATGTGCACAGTATGTAGTTTTTCACGCCGAATCCGAATCTGCAGCCTATTTTACTCTACGTCGCCATTTAAGTCCATTTTCGACCATTTTTCATTTTTTTTCGGCCATATCTCGCTCGGCGAGAGCCGCCACCAAAAATGGACATCGGATTCGAGTTCAGCGACCTCGAAAACCCCCATATCGACGCTAATCTCGAAAAATAATTTTGGACAGAAAATTGAAAAAATGCAAAGGGGTTAACCTTCCCATTTTTACAAAAATTGACGATTTTCCAACTTTCCCAGGCGACATGTGCACAGTATGTAGTTTTTCACGCCGAATCCGAATCTGCAGCCTATTTTACTCTACGTCGCCATTTAAGTCCATTTTCGACCATTTTTCATTTTTTTTCGGCCATATCTCGCTCGGCGAGAGCCGCCACCAAAAATGGACATCGGATTCGAGTTCAGCGACCTCGAAAACCCCCATATCGACGCTAATCTCGAAAAATAATTTTGGACAGAAAATTGAAAAAATGCAAAGGGGTTAACCTTCCCATTTTTACAAAAATTGACGATTTTCCAACTTTCCCAGGCGACATGTGCACAGTATGTAGTTTTTCACGCCGAATCCGAATCTGCAGCCTATTTTACTCTACGTCGCCATTTAAGTCCATTTTCGACCATTTTTCATTTTTTTTCGGCCATATCTCGCTCGGCGAGAGCCGCCACCAAAAATGGACATCGGATTCGAGTTCAGCGACCTCGAAAACCCCCATATCGACGCTAATCTCGAAAAATAATTTTGGACAGAAAATTGAAAAAATGCAAAGGGGTTAACCTTCCCATTTTTACAAAAATTGACGATTTTCCAACTTTCCCAGGCGACATGTGCACAGTATGTAGTTTTTCACGCCGAATCCGAATCTGCAGCCTATTTTACTCTACGTCGCCATTTAAGTCCATTTTCGACCATTTTTCATTTTTTTTCGGCCATATCTCGCTCGGCGAGAGCCGCCACCAAAAATGGACATCGGATTCGAGTTCAGCGACCTCGAAAACCCCCATATCGACGCTAATCTCGAAAAATAATTTTGGACAGAAAATTGAAAAAATGCAAAGGGGTTAACCTTCCCATTTTTACAAAAATTGACGATTTTCCAACTTTCCCAGGCGACATGTGCACAGTATGTAGTTTTTCACGCCGAATCCGAATCTGCAGCCCATTTTACTTTACGTCGCCATTTAAGTCCATTTTCGACCATTTTTCTTTTTTTTTCGGCCATATCTCGCTCGGCGAGAGCCGCCACCAAAAATGGACATCGGATTCGAGTTCAGCGACCTCGAAAACCCCCATATCGACGCTAATCTCGAAAAATAATTTTGGACAGAAAATTGAAAAAATGCAAAGGGGTTAACCTTCCCATTTTTACAAAAATTGACGATTTTCCAACTTTCCCAGGCGACATGTGCACAGTATGTAGTTTTTCACGCCGAATCCGAATCTGCAGCCTATTTTACTCTACGTCGCCATTTAAGTCCATTTTCGACCATTTTTCATTTTTTTTCGGCCATATCTCGCTCGGCGAGAGCCGCCACCAAAAATGGACATCGGATTCGAGTTCAGCGACCTCGAAAACCCCCATATCGACGCTAATCTCGAAAAATAATTTTGGACAGAAAATTGAAAAAATGCAAAGGGGTTAACCTTCCCATTTTTACAAAAATTGACGATTTTCCAACTTTCCCAGGCGACATGTGCACAGTATGTAGTTTTTCACGCCGAATCCGAATCTGCAGCCTATTTTACTCTACGTCGCCATTTAAGTCCATTTTCGACCATTTTTCATTTTTTTTCGGCCATATCTCGCTCGGCGAGAGCCGCCACCAAAAATGGACATCGGATTCGAGTTCAGCGACCTCGAAAACCCCCATATCGACGCTAATCTCGAAAAATAATTTTGGACAGAAAATTGAAAAAATGCAAAGGGGTTAACCTTCCCATTTTTACAAAAATTGACGATTTTCCAACTTTCCCAGGCGACATGTGCACAGTATGTAGTTTTTCACGCCGAATCCGAATCTGCAGCCTATTTTACTCTACGTCGCCATTTAAGTCCATTTTCGACCATTTTTCATTTTTTTTCGGCCATATCTCGCTCGGCGAGAGCCGCCACCAAAAATGGACATCGGATTCGAGTTCAGCGACCTCGAAAACCCCCATATCGACGCTAATCTCGAAAAATAATTTTGGACAGAAAATTGAAAAAATGCAAAGGGGTTAACCTTCCCATTTTTACAAAAATTGACGATTTTTCAACTTTCCCAGGAGACATGTGCACAGTATGTAGTTTTTCACGCCGAATCCGAATCTGCAGCCTATTTTACTCTACGTCGCCATTTAAGTCCATTTTCGACCATTTTTCATCTTTTTTCGGCCATATCTCGCTCGGCGAGAGCCGCCACCAAAAATGGACATCGGATTCGAGTTCAGCGACCTCGAAAACCCCCATATCGACGCTAATCTCGAAAAATAATTTTGGACAGAAAATTGAAAAAATGCAAAGGGGTTAACCTTCCCATTTTTACAAAAATTGACGATTTTCCAACTTTCCCAGGCGACATGTGCACAGTATGTAGTTTTTCACGCCGAATCCGAATCTGCAGCCTATTTTACTCTACGTCGCCATTTAAGTCCATTTTCGACCATTTTTCATTTTTTTTCGGCCATATCTCGCTCGGCGAGAGCCGCCACCAAAAATGGACATCGGATTCGAGTTCAGCGACCTCGAAAACCCCCATATCGACGCTAATCTCGAAAAATAATTTTGGACAGAAAATTGAAAAAATGCAAAGGGGTTAACCTTCCCATTTTTACAAAAATTGACGATTTTCCAACTTTCCCAGGCGACATGTGCACAGTATGTAGTTTTTCACGCCGAATCCGAATCTGCAGCCTATTTTACTCTACGTCGCCATTTAAGTCCATTTTCGACCATTTTTCATTTTTTTTCGGCCATATCTCGCTCGGCGAGAGCCGCCACCAAAAATGGACATCGGATTCGAGTTCAGCGACCTCGAAAACCCCCATATCGACGCTAATCTCGAAAAATAATTTTGGACAGAAAATTGAAAAAATGCAAAGGGGTTAACCTTCCCATTTTTACAAAAATTGACGATTTTCCAACTTTCCCAGGCGACATGTGCACAGTATGTAGTTTTTCACGCCGAATCCGAATCTGCAGCCTATTTTACTCTACGTCGCCATTTAAGTCCATTTTCGACCATTTTTCATTTTTTTTCGGCCATATCTCGCTCGGCGAGAGCCGCCACCAAAAATGGACATCGGATTCGAGTTCAGCGACCTCGAAAACCCCCATATCGACGCTAATCTCGAAAAATAATTTTGGACAGAAAATTGAAAAAATGCAAAGGGGTTAACCTTCCCATTTTTACAAAAATTGACGATTTTCCAACTTTCCCAGGCGACATGTGCACAGTATGTAGTTTTTCACGCCGAATCCGAATCTGCAGCCTATTTTACTCTACGTCGCCATTTAAGTCCATTTTCGACCATTTTTCATTTTTTTTCGGCCATATCTCGCTCGGCGAGAGCCGCCACCAAAAATGGACATCGGATTCGAGTTCAGCGACCTCGAAAACCCCCATATCGACGCTAATCTCGAAAAATAATTTTGGACAGAAAATTGAAAAAATGCAAAGGGGTTAACCTTCCCATTTTTACAAAAATTGACGATTTTCCAACTTTCCCAGGCGACATGTGCACAGTATGTAGTTTTTCACGCCGAATCCGAATCTGCAGCCCATTTTACTTTACGTCGCCATTTAAGTCCATTTTCGACCATTTTTCTTTTTTTTTCGGCCATATCTCGCTCGGCGAGAGCCGCCACCAAAAATGGACATCGGATTCGAGTTCAGCGACCTCGAAAACCCCCATATCGACGCTAATCTCGAAAAATAATTTTGGACAGAAAATTGAAAAAATGCAAAGGGGTTAACCTTCCCATTTTTACAAAAATTGACGATTTTCCAACTTTCCCAGGCGACATGTGCACAGTATGTAGTTTTTCACGCCGAATCCGAATCTGCAGCCTATTTTACTCTACGTCGCCATTTAAGTCCATTTTCGACCATTTTTCATTTTTTTTCGGCCATATCTCGCTCGGCGAGAGCCGCCACCAAAAATGGACATCGGATTCGAGTTCAGCGACCTCGAAAACCCCCATATCGACGCTAATCTCGAAAAATAATTTTGGACAGAAAATTGAAAAAATGCAAAGGGGTTAACCTTCCCATTTTTACAAAAATTGACGATTTTCCAACTTTCCCAGGCGACATGTGCACAGTATGTAGTTTTTCACGCCGAATCCGAATCTGCAGCCTATTTTACTCTACGTCGCCATTTAAGTCCATTTTCGACCATTTTTCATTTTTTTTCGGCCATATCTCGCTCGGCGAGAGCCGCCACCAAAAATGGACATCGGATTCGAGTTCAGCGACCTCGAAAACCCCCATATCGACGCTAATCTCGAAAAATAATTTTGGACAGAAAATTGAAAAAATGCAAAGGGGTTAACCTTCCCATTTTTACAAAAATTGACGATTTTCCAACTTTCCCAGGCGACATGTGCACAGTATGTAGTTTTTCACGCCGAATCCGAATCTGCAGCCTATTTTACTCTACGTCGCCATTTAAGTCCATTTTCGACCATTTTTCATTTTTTTTCGGCCATATCTCGCTCGGCGAGAGCCGCCACCAAAAATGGACATCGGATTCGAGTTCAGCGACCTCGAAAACCCCCATATCGACGCTAATCTCGAAAAATAATTTTGGACAGAAAATTGAAAAAATGCAAAGGGGTTAACCTTCCCATTTTTACAAAAATTGACGATTTTCCAACTTTCCCAGGCGACATGTGCACAGTATGTAGTTTTTCACGCCGAATCCGAATCTGCAGCCTATTTTACTCTACGTCGCCATTTAAGTCCATTTTCGACCATTTTTCATTTTTTTTCGGCCATATCTCGCTCGGCGAGAGCCGCCACCAAAAATGGACATCGGATTCGAGTTCAGCGACCTCGAAAACCCCCATATCGACGCTAATCTCGAAAAATAATTTTGGACAGAAAATTGAAAAAATGCAAAGGGGTTAACCTTCCCATTTTTACAAAAATTGACGATTTTCCAACTTTCCCAGGCGACATGTGCACAGTATGTAGTTTTTCACGCCGAATCCGAATCTGCAGCCTATTTTACTCTACGTCGCCATTTAAGTCCATTTTCGACCATTTTTCATTTTTTTTCGGCCATATCTCGCTCGGCGAGAGCCGCCACCAAAAATGGACATCGGATTCGAGTTCAGCGACCTCGAAAACCCCCATATCGACGCTAATCTCGAAAAATAATTTTGGACAGAAAATTGAAAAAATGCAAAGGGGTTAACCTTCCCATTTTTACAAAAATTGACGATTTTCCAACTTTCCCAGGCGACATGTGCACAGTATGTAGTTTTTCACGCCGAATCCGAATCTGCAGCCTATTTTACTCTACGTCGCCATTTAAGTCCATTTTCGACCATTTTTCATTTTTTTTCGGCCATATCTCGCTCGGCGAGAGCCGCCACCAAAAATGGACATCGGATTCGAGTTCAGCGACCTCGAAAACCCCCATATCGACGCTAATCTCGAAAAATAATTTTGGACAGAAAATTGAAAAAATGCAAAGGGGTTAACCTTCCCATTTTTACAAAAATTGACGATTTTCCAACTTTCCCAGGCGACATGTGCACAGTATGTAGTTTTTCACGCCGAATCCGAATCTGCAGCCTATTTTACTCTACGTCGCCATTTAAGTCCATTTTCGACCATTTTTCATTTTTTTTCGGCCATATCTCGCTCGGCGAGAGCCGCCACCAAAAATGGACATCGGATTCGAGTTCAGCGACCTCGAAAACCCCCATATCGACGCTAATCTCGAAAAATAATTTTGGACAGAAAATTGAAAAAATGCAAAGGGGTTAACCTTCCCATTTTTACAAAAATTGACGATTTTCCAACTTTCCCAGGCGACATGTGCACAGTATGTAGTTTTTCACGCCGAATCCGAATCTGCAGCCTATTTTACTCTACGTCGCCATTTAAGTCCATTTTCGACCATTTTTCATTTTTTTTCGGCCATATCTCGCTCGGCGAGAGCCGCCACCAAAAATGGACATCGGATTCGAGTTCAGCGACCTCGAAAACCCCCATATCGACGCTAATCTCGAAAAATAATTTTGGACAGAAAATTGAAAAAATGCAAAGGGGTTAACCTTCCCATTTTTACAAAAATTGACGATTTTCCAACTTTCCCAGGCGACATGTGCACAGTATGTAGTTTTTCACGCCGAATCCGAATCTGCAGCCTATTTTACTCTACGTCGCCATTTAAGTCCATTTTCGACCATTTTTCATTTTTTTTCGGCCATATCTCGCTCGGCGAGAGCCGCCACCAAAAATGGACATCGGATTCGAGTTCAGCGACCTCGAAAACCCCCATATCGACGCTAATCTCGAAAAATAATTTTGGACAGAAAATTGAAAAAATGCAAAGGGGTTAACCTTCCCATTTTTACAAAAATTGACGATTTTCCAACTTTCCCAGGCGACATGTGCACAGTATGTAGTTTTTCACGCCGAATCCGAATCTGCAGCCCATTTTACTTTACGTCGCCATTTAAGTCCATTTTCGACCATTTTTCTTTTTTTTTCGGCCATATCTCGCTCGGCGAGAGCCGCCACCAAAAATGGACATCGGATTCGAGTTCAGCGACCTCGAAAACCCCCATATCGACGCTAATCTCGAAAAATAATTTTGGACAGAAAATTGAAAAAATGCAAAGGGGTTAACCTTCCCATTTTTACAAAAATTGACGATTTTCCAACTTTCCCAGGCGACATGTGCACAGTATGTAGTTTTTCACGCCGAATCCGAATCTGCAGCCTATTTTACTCTACGTCGCCATTTAAGTCCATTTTCGACCATTTTTCATTTTTTTTCGGCCATATCTCGCTCGGCGAGAGCCGCCACCAAAAATGGACATCGGATTCGAGTTCAGCGACCTCGAAAACCCCCATATCGACGCTAATCTCGAAAAATAATTTTGGACAGAAAATTGAAAAAATGCAAAGGGGTTAACCTTCCCATTTTTACAAAAATTGACGATTTTCCAACTTTCCCAGGCGACATGTGCACAGTATGTAGTTTTTCACGCCGAATCCGAATCTGCAGCCTATTTTACTCTACGTCGCCATTTAAGTCCATTTTCGACCATTTTTCATTTTTTTTCGGCCATATCTCGCTCGGCGAGAGCCGCCACCAAAAATGGACATCGGATTCGAGTTCAGCGACCTCGAAAACCCCCATATCGACGCTAATCTCGAAAAATAATTTTGGACAGAAAATTGAAAAAATGCAAAGGGGTTAACCTTCCCATTTTTACAAAAATTGACGATTTTCCAACTTTCCCAGGCGACATGTGCACAGTATGTAGTTTTTCACGCCGAATCCGAATCTGCAGCCTATTTTACTCTACGTCGCCATTTAAGTCCATTTTCGACCATTTTTCATTTTTTTTCGGCCATATCTCGCTCGGCGAGAGCCGCCACCAAAAATGGACATCGGATTCGAGTTCAGCGACCTCGAAAACCCCCATATCGACGCTAATCTCGAAAAATAATTTTGGACAGAAAATTGAAAAAATGCAAAGGGGTTAACCTTCCCATTTTTACAAAAATTGACGATTTTTCAACTTTCCCAGGAGACATGTGCACAGTATGTAGTTTTTCACGCCGAATCCGAATCTGCAGCCTATTTTACTCTACGTCGCCATTTAAGTCCATTTTCGACCATTTTTCATCTTTTTTCGGCCATATCTCGCTCGGCGAGAGCCGCCACCAAAAATGGACATCGGATTCGAGTTCAGCGACCTCGAAAACCCCCATATCGACGCTAATCTCGAAAAATAATTTTGGACAGAAAATTGAAAAAATGCAAAGGGGTTAACCTTCCCATTTTTACAAAAATTGACGATTTTCCAACTTTCCCAGGCGACATGTGCACAGTATGTAGTTTTTCACGCCGAATCCGAATCTGCAGCCTATTTTACTCTACGTCGCCATTTAAGTCCATTTTCGACCATTTTTCATTTTTTTTCGGCCATATCTCGCTCGGCGAGAGCCGCCACCAAAAATGGACATCGGATTCGAGTTCAGCGACCTCGAAAACCCCCATATCGACGCTAATCTCGAAAAATAATTTTGGACAGAAAATTGAAAAAATGCAAAGGGGTTAACCTTCCCATTTTTACAAAAATTGACGATTTTCCAACTTTCCCAGGCGACATGTGCACAGTATGTAGTTTTTCACGCCGAATCCGAATCTGCAGCCTATTTTACTCTACGTCGCCATTTAAGTCCATTTTCGACCATTTTTCATTTTTTTTCGGCCATATCTCGCTCGGCGAGAGCCGCCACCAAAAATGGACATCGGATTCGAGTTCAGCGACCTCGAAAACCCCCATATCGACGCTAATCTCGAAAAATAATTTTGGACAGAAAATTGAAAAAATGCAAAGGGGTTAACCTTCCCATTTTTACAAAAATTGACGATTTTCCAACTTTCCCAGGCGACATGTGCACAGTATGTAGTTTTTCACGCCGAATCCGAATCTGCAGCCTATTTTACTCTACGTCGCCATTTAAGTCCATTTTCGACCATTTTTCATTTTTTTTCGGCCATATCTCGCTCGGCGAGAGCCGCCACCAAAAATGGACATCGGATTCGAGTTCAGCGACCTCGAAAACCCCCATATCGACGCTAATCTCGAAAAATAATTTTGGACAGAAAATTGAAAAAATGCAAAGGGGTTAACCTTCCCATTTTTACAAAAATTGACGATTTTCCAACTTTCCCAGGCGACATGTGCACAGTATGTAGTTTTTCACGCCGAATCCGAATCTGCAGCCTATTTTACTCTACGTCGCCATTTAAGTCCATTTTCGACCATTTTTCATTTTTTTTCGGCCATATCTCGCTCGGCGAGAGCCGCCACCAAAAATGGACATCGGATTCGAGTTCAGCGACCTCGAAAACCCCCATATCGACGCTAATCTCGAAAAATAATTTTGGACAGAAAATTGAAAAAATGCAAAGGGGTTAACCTTCCCATTTTTACAAAAATTGACGATTTTCCAACTTTCCCAGGCGACATGTGCACAGTATGTAGTTTTTCACGCCGAATCCGAATCTGCAGCCTATTTTACTCTACGTCGCCATTTAAGTCCATTTTCGACCATTTTTCATTTTTTTTCGGCCATATCTCGCTCGGCGAGAGCCGCCACCAAAAATGGACATCGGATTCGAGTTCAGCGACCTCGAAAACCCCCATATCGACGCTAATCTCGAAAAATAATTTTGGACAGAAAATTGAAAAAATGCAAAGGGGTTAACCTTCCCATTTTTACAAAAATTGACGATTTTTCAACTTTCCCAGGAGACATGTGCACAGTATGTAGTTTTTCACGCCGAATCCGAATCTGCAGCCTATTTTACTCTACGTCGCCATTTAAGTCCATTTTCGACCATTTTTCATCTTTTTTCGGCCATATCTCGCTCGGCGAGAGCCGCCACCAAAAATGGACATCGGATTCGAGTTCAGCGACCTCGAAAACCCCCATATCGACGCTAATCTCGAAAAATAATTTTGGACAGAAAATTGAAAAAATGCAAAGGGGTTAACCTTCCCATTTTTACAAAAATTGACGATTTTCCAACTTTCCCAGGCGACATGTGCACAGTATGTAGTTTTTCACGCCGAATCCGAATCTGCAGCCTATTTTACTCTACGTCGCCATTTAAGTCCATTTTCGACCATTTTTCATTTTTTTTCGGCCATATCTCGCTCGGCGAGAGCCGCCACCAAAAATGGACATCGGATTCGAGTTCAGCGACCTCGAAAACCCCCATATCGACGCTAATCTCGAAAAATAATTTTGGACAGAAAATTGAAAAAATGCAAAGGGGTTAACCTTCCCATTTTTACAAAAATTGACGATTTTCCAACTTTCCCAGGCGACATGTGCACAGTATGTAGTTTTTCACGCCGAATCCGAATCTGCAGCCTATTTTACTCTACGTCGCCATTTAAGTCCATTTTCGACCATTTTTCATTTTTTTTCGGCCATATCTCGCTCGGCGAGAGCCGCCACCAAAAATGGACATCGGATTCGAGTTCAGCGACCTCGAAAACCCCCATATCGACGCTAATCTCGAAAAATAATTTTGGACAGAAAATTGAAAAAATGCAAAGGGGTTAACCTTCCCATTTTTACAAAAATTGACGATTTTCCAACTTTCCCAGGCGACATGTGCACAGTATGTAGTTTTTCACGCCGAATCCGAATCTGCAGCCTATTTTACTCTACGTCGCCATTTAAGTCCATTTTCGACCATTTTTCATTTTTTTTCGGCCATATCTCGCTCGGCGAGAGCCGCCACCAAAAATGGACATCGGATTCGAGTTCAGCGACCTCGAAAACCCCCATATCGACGCTAATCTCGAAAAATAATTTTGGACAGAAAATTGAAAAAATGCAAAGGGGTTAACCTTCCCATTTTTACAAAAATTGACGATTTTCCAACTTTCCCAGGCGACATGTGCACAGTATGTAGTTTTTCACGCCGAATCCGAATCTGCAGCCTATTTTACTCTACGTCGCCATTTAAGTCCATTTTCGACCATTTTTCATTTTTTTTCGGCCATATCTCGCTCGGCGAGAGCCGCCACCAAAAATGGACATCGGATTCGAGTTCAGCGACCTCGAAAACCCCCATATCGACGCTAATCTCGAAAAATAATTTTGGACAGAAAATTGAAAAAATGCAAAGGGGTTAACCTTCCCATTTTTACAAAAATTGACGATTTTCCAACTTTCCCAGGCGACATGTGCACAGTATGTAGTTTTTCACGCCGAATCCGAATCTGCAGCCTATTTTACTCTACGTCGCCATTTAAGTCCATTTTCGACCATTTTTCATTTTTTTTCGGCCATATCTCGCTCGGCGAGAGCCGCCACCAAAAATGGACATCGGATTCGAGTTCAGCGACCTCGAAAACCCCCATATCGACGCTAATCTCGAAAAATAATTTTGGACAGAAAATTGAAAAAATGCAAAGGGGTTAACCTTCCCATTTTTACAAAAATTGACGATTTTCCAACTTTCCCAGGCGACATGTGCACAGTATGTAGTTTTTCACGCCGAATCCGAATCTGCAGCCTATTTTACTCTACGTCGCCATTTAAGTCCATTTTCGACCATTTTTCATTTTTTTTCGGCCATATCTCGCTCGGCGAGAGCCGCCACCAAAAATGGACATCGGATTCGAGTTCAGCGACCTCGAAAACCCCCATATCGACGCTAATCTCGAAAAATAATTTTGGACAGAAAATTGAAAAAATGCAAAGGGGTTAACCTTCCCATTTTTACAAAAATTGACGATTTTCCAACTTTCCCAGGCGACATGTGCACAGTATGTAGTTTTTCACGCCGAATCCGAATCTGCAGCCTATTTTACTCTACGTCGCCATTTAAGTCCATTTTCGACCATTTTTCATTTTTTTTCGGCCATATCTCGCTCGGCGAGAGCCGCCACCAAAAATGGACATCGGATTCGAGTTCAGCGACCTCGAAAACCCCCATATCGACGCTAATCTCGAAAAATAATTTTGGACAGAAAATTGAAAAAATGCAAAGGGGTTAACCTTCCCATTTTTACAAAAATTGACGATTTTTCAACTTTCCCAGGAGACATGTGCACAGTATGTAGTTTTTCACGCCGAATCCGAATCTGCAGCCCATTTTACTCTACGTCACCATTTAAGTCCATTTTCGACCATTTTTCATCTTTTTTCGGCCATATCTCGCTCGGCGAGAGCCGCCACCAAAAATGGACATCGGATTCGAGTTCAGCGACCTCGAAAACCCCCATATCGACGCTAATCTCGAAAAATAATTTTGGACAGAAAATTGAAAAAATGCAAAGGGGTTAACCTTCCCATTTTTACAAAAATTGACGATTTTTCAACTTTCCCAGGAGACATGTGCACAGTATGTAGTTTTTCACGCCGAATCCGAATCTGCAGCCTATTTTACTCTACGTCGCCATTTAAGTCCATTTTCGACCATTTTTCATCTTTTTTCGGCCATATCTCGCTCGGCGAGAGCCGCCACCAAAAATGGACATCGGATTCGAGTTCAGCGACCTCGAAAACCCCCATATCGACGCTAATCTCGAAAAATAATTTTGGACAGAAAATTGAAAAAATGCAAAGGGGTTAACCTTCCTACCGCGGGGGGAGAGGGGAATAACATTTCCCCGCTCTCTCCTACCCGCAAGCTGTTGCGCACGTACAGCGCGCAACATGCAGTGTATACGAATCTCGTATACACAACTAACTTGGAATAACGTTTCCAAGTTAGTATTGAAACCAACTTCAATGATAATCGTCCGTGTGACGTTAAACTAACTTATTATTAAAATATAATTATAAGCTCTCCCCTACCACCACATGGTAGCAGTAGCGATAGATAAGATCTAGGAAAGATTTTAACTTCCTTTTAAATCTTTCTATCCGGGCCCGAATTTTTTCGTCTTGCAAAAAATTCAAAGAAAAATTTTATCTTTAAAACTTTTCAGAAAACGAATTTATCATTCGCTTTCCCCTTACTTCCACACAAAACTCTTTTCTATCTTTATAGAATCATCTATGACTCATAGGTATGTGACCAATTCGTTACAAAAGAATAAATTATCAAATAATTCATTCCCACACTTATCTTTAACACGACAATATAATTGCGGTAAAGGATGACTAAGTTAAAAATCTTAACGTAGCAAGCTTGCTTAAAATATTTAAGTTATAATCAAGATTATACTTGATAAATTAGGAATTATTAATATAATTTCACACGATCTTTAGCCTACGTTTACTAAAGATAAAACATCCGATCAACATTATATTATGTTCAAAGGATTAAAAAGAGTGCGACTCGAAAAGAATTTTAATCTAAAATTTTTTCAAGCCGCCCCCAGTTTACTAAAAACAGTACATTTAGCAAACTATCATAAGAGACTGTACAAAAAATCGTATATACAATTTTTTGCACAGCCCCCAGTAAGCATTGTATGCTTATTATCGGTAGATTATTTATTTGATAAGTAATTGAAACCACGAAATCAAAAAATACTTTGCATTTCACACGCTACATATAGAAATCATCAAAATTTGAAGAACTCTATCCATTGCAGCAACGACTGCCTATACCACTATAGACGCCGTCAGACCAACTACTCTTGGTTCAAGTATGTCCTATAGTTATCTCGGTAACTAAGGACCCTATCGAATTAGTTCAAATTCAATTAATTATTTTTCATCTAGAAAAATAATTACTTATGTTCAAAAAATCAAATTTGAGCCCCAAACACCCCCAAAACAGTACCATTTCGAGTACATAATGGGTTACGCCACCATGGCGCCGAAAAAACCAATACACACACAAGCTATGTGTTATTGCGTAACGGAATCTGATGTCATCACATCAGCAGGCTGCAGCTGCAGCCGGGTTTCGACCTTGCAACGACGGGAATCAAGGTTTCCCGCCAAAAGTTGCTCCGCCTCTCAACCAATGAGAAAACGTTAGTTAAGTGTATACGTGACACTTCCGCACTACCACACAGAACAAAGTTCAGTGACGTTACACACACAGACAGTACACAAACATAAAAACTCAGCTGAGATGACGTATTCATCTCACCCCCTTCGCACCTGTGTGCGCAATATTGAAAAACAAGTTTTTTCAAGGTCTCGGAGTAAGCTTCTACCCCGAGGCGACTACAACGATTTACTATCGTTATTTATGCGAAACGTAAAAGTCGAGTCCTGCTCAACCTTATACGCCGTGTCTTTTTTCAAAGTTTTATGTATTTTTGTTGTACTGTTCTAATGTGTTGTGTCCGTGGTAATGCCAGTGACTTCTTGTGCTATCAAGGAATGCATTGAGGAAATAAAAGACAGTTTTTGCTCACTTATTTTCTCTACACTTTCCCTGTTCGTACTTTGCGCGTTACACATTTTGTTCAAACTTTTTAATTTGGTCGCCGGACCTTATACTCACTACCAAGTAAGACGTGCCCTTGTTCGCGAAAACCGTGTTTCGTACGAAAACATTCAGCGGCCTTCCTCTTCTTTGGAGCAAGTACCGCATCGTGAACCGTCCGTTTCCGAGCAAGTGTATCGTAACGTTCCGTTACCACCGCGTGATTATCGAGATATCGAACTTACACCAAGTGAAGCTGATACCGAACTCGCGCCACTATTAGAGGAACCACCGAGGTACGAATCCATAGCTGACTGCCATACTGGTCATACCTATCGGGAATTGCCACCTCCAGTGCCACCCCCACGTCATCGATTCGTTTTTGGATCATTGCGCTCACTCAATCAACTTGACCAAGATGTAGAATAATCTCATCAAAGTGCATCCAGCCTTCATCGAGAATATCCGCAAAAGCTTCGAGGCCTCATTTCTCAAAACGTCGTCCCCAAGTACATTCGGGACTCGAAAAAGGCCAATTCGAGCAACTTTGAGTAAAAAACTCAATAAGCGCCGACAAAAATTAGCCATGACGGATCCAACAGATAATGATCGGCCGATCGAAGATAAAGAACTACCTCCGCCAACAGATCAAAATCCGCCGCCGCAAAACGACCAAGATCAACACGGTGAAAGATCGGAAGGTCCGATCATTGATTTGCGTGACAATGTCACGATTTTAAATCAAACACCGCTCGATCAAATACCGCTGCCGCCGATACTTCCAAGTATGTCCACCACAGAATTCGACAATCTTTTTGACGAACTTTCTGCTGGTGTACAACAGACGCCGAAAGGAAATAAAATTTCCACTTCAACACCATCTACAAGTACGGGCAAGACAGGATATGGTGAACTTGAACAAGTTTTCAAAATTACCATACCGGAAGGTCATCCACTCGATGGCAGGGACTTAAACGAATTTGTTTATGATGAAGCGCGAAAACTTTCACGCTCGCCCGGAGGCCGTTACTACGGCAGCGATGGAGTCATCGTAAACATTCACGCCAAAAAACAGAGAATGAATCCGCCCGGCTCATCTGACGAAGAGCAGTTATCAGACGAAGAAAACTTTTCTCGTCGAATGAATACCATTCATTCAGATGAAGAATCCATTATTATGGGCGAGAAGACAGAAAACGCGGTTTCGTCTCAATATAGGCAATATATTAAAGCTGCTCAACGAATGATTGTGCAGCTGAATGCTCAAGAGCCTCTTGAGCACAGCCGCCTATATCGCCCACTCATCCGTATGGTCAAAGAGCATATCACCGATCTCGACAATGTCAAGGACGGTGTTGCGCAATCATTGATTGTGCGCGGATGTACCATCAGAGGTGAATTGAAGAAACAACAAGTTCTTCTACACCAACTGATGGATAATCAGGTGGCTCAAGAAGCGGCGCAAAAGATTCAGGCGGACAAAATCCAACGTCATTTGGATGAAATAAGAGCACGTGAAGAAGAAGAAGCTCAAAAACTTCGAATTGCGGAAGCCCAAAAAAGAAAGCTCGAAGAAAAAATTGACCAATTTAAAACTCGTGCCCGCTTCATTTACGATAATATCGTAAGATTCACGAACATTCATTCAGATTTAAAAATTCAAATTACGAATTTCGAAACTGAATTGAAGCGTGAACTTGGCTTCATGACTCCCGGATTTTGTCGCAAATACACACCCGAAATAGAAGTCGACGTGTTTGAAAGAGTGAAGACGGCCTTCAGCTCCGAAAAACCAACAGTTAAGTCACGACTTCACTATGGACGTAACATCGACTCAGACCCGCCTCAACCACAAGCAACGTTGTGTCCCGGCGCTGACGATCCGTTTCCAGGTAAGCAAATCAAAATTTCTCATTTTGATAATCCGTCCTCGAATATTATTCCGGATAACGCTGATAAAGGAAATAGTAGTGCCTTAACTAATTCTAATTTGAAAAGACCCAACACTCAACCTTTAAAATCAGCCCCTAATCGTCTCGACATAATAGTCACAAAAATAGTTCCAAAAGCAAAAACTTTGCCACAAAATAATGACATTCATTCCTCTAATGAATCCATTATTCCACCAGCAACAAAAGTTGCTCGTGTAATTGAACCCGCAAGTTCAACCCCTTTCGTACGCAATTTGTTTGCACCATTAAACAATCCTAGAGATACGTCTCATCAAACATTAGCACCCTCACCTCGCGCTAATACTTCGTTAACCGATTTTTTGACCCGATCAAAAACAATTAATACGAATTTTATACCTGCCGAAGGTAACTTGAATAAATCTGTACAGCCTACAGACCAAAATCGAATCATCGTTTTCGATAAAAATAATAATGAATCAGTGAGTCATACAGATACTCATATGCAATTAACACAGTTTAATAACAATAATGATTATCCGACTACACCTGAACCCGGTTCACATTGCGCAAGTGAGGTCAATGCCCCGTCTACTTCGAACAGTGATAATACAGTCCATGCCCCAGAAAAAGAAAAAGCTATTTCGTCTACCATAATTGGTAACCTTCACGAAAATCCGCTGCAATTACCTCTTCCAGGTTTTGCCGAAAAAATGCCAAAATTATGGAAAGTCGATCCGAGTGCAAATTACGTACCGGACTCTGTAAAAGCTCCTCGCTATCAATTACCACTATTTTTTGGAAAATTGGTAGACTATCCCGGCTGGATAAAAGCATTCGGACAGTACATTCACTGCAGAACGAATCTAATGATTCCACAAAAAATTCAATTATTAATTGACCATTTAGATCCGAAAATAGGTCACCAGTTGAAACAATTTTCAACTGATGAACAAGGTTACGAAGAATGCTTACAATTCTTAGATAAACGTTATGACAACATAAGCAAATTGAAAATGGAACTTTTCAACCAAATAACGGACCTATACAACGCGGCAGCATCAGCAAATAGTGTTCGGAATACGGTAGATAGACTAGAGTCCCTTATCGTTAGATATAGGAAATATGCCGACACTGTTGACGAAGAAATGTTATTTACTATCGTCGTCCGCAAATTTCCACCGCGTTGTTATCAAACCACACTCACTTCTAAAGAAAGACACGTAAATAATTTATTTGCGGCTTTAAGAGAGTGGATTGAAATTCAAGAAATGGATTTTTCTAACGTACACGTACCACCACAGGCAAATAGGTACAGTCAAAACAATAAACGTTCGGGCAATCGGAACATGGTTTCTGAAACAGCTGAAGCCGTTTCAGTTTATGCTCAAACACATGTTTCCAATTCTAAAGACGGTAAACCGCCTAAGAAAGGGAAAAAGAAAGCAAATAATAAGCCTTATAATAAACCTCCAAGCAAACCTCAGTCTAAGTCGAATAATTTTCAACCTAAGACCGAAAATGCACCCAGGTTAAGACCTAATATGGAAAATCCTTTTCCAGATGGCGTTCCACTGGGGTTTTCACGAATGAACCTTGAGCCCAAGGTACCCTGTATGTTGTGTGAACAGCCTCACCACACGTTTTTGTGCACTACAATCAACAGTTTGGAAGCACGTCGTGTAGTACTCCGCAACAAACAAGTGTGTTTGTACTGCCTTCAGCCGCATCGTGACGAATGCCGTCAGCGACCGAAAATCAATTGTAAATGGTGGGAATGCCTCCAGAAAGGTATGCATAATCCAGCGTTATGCACCACCATTCAATGGCCCGTTACCGAACAAAAAGTTCGCGACTGGATTCGACTTTTCAATGAAAAAGTCGTCAACCGAAGAGGTACGCAACCCCTTCTTAATTTACCTAATCAAAGTAATTCAGGTAATAATGCTCAAATTGTTCATCCACAGATCAACAATAATTCAACGAGCACCGACAACGTAACCAAAGTTACCACAGTCACACCAGTATCGCTCGAAAAATTTTCCAGACAATACAATACACAAGAAATCGTACACACACAGAATCAGCAAGCAGCCTTGCCGAAATTGAGTAAGTACCCAATTTTTCATGTTAATAAAGAAACTAAACATTGCTTATTAACTTTTTCAACTGTTGTGCGCTCTCTTGATGATAAGTCAGAACAAGTTAAAGTAAATGGATTTTTAGATAGCGGTAGTGCTGCTACATTTATACTAGAAAAAACAGCTAAAAAATTAGGACTATCTGGCGACGTGAATCTCACTCAGCTTAATGGTATCTCAAATAATATTTTAGAACCATTCTTATCCGAAAAAGTCTCTTTCGAATTCACGTCACCAAAAAGAACACCTGTTCTTATGCAAGCCCGCACTATTCCTGAAATAGCGTGGAACCTTCCACAAGTGAATGAAAAACTTTTTCACTATCACTTTCCACAACATAAGGACAAACATTTTTCTCGTTTACCCGATAAACACGATATTCACATTTTAGTAGGCAATGATCAAATGTGGTCATTCGTAAACTATACGATCCACTTAAATCATCCTACTAATTTAATAAACACAAGCTTCGGTTGGATGCTTGCCGGTACTCAATATGCCGATTTTGAAGATACAGTTTTTACTCCTGTATTTTTCAACACCCCTAATACAATCGAAAATTTGTGGAAATTAGAAATATTAGGGATAGAACCTCATAATGAATCTATTTCAAAAGACGAAATGCAAGCATTAGCCCGTTTTTACAAAAATGTTGTAAAAATAAATAATCGTTATCAAATTAGATGGTTGTATAAATACGACCCACCTAATTTAGCAGATAATTTTAAAGTTGCACTCAAACGACTTGAGAATATGATTCACAAGCTCAGAGCCAACAATGCGCTATATCAAAGATATAACGAATATTTTATCAATCTTTTAGGCCTAGAAATGATTGAAGAATCTACTCTAGCCAAAGGTGATTCACCCGTCTATTATTTACCTCATAGAGGTATCCTCGATCTAACCAAATCTACTCCCTTACGAGTTGTATTTGACGGATCGTCTCATGCAAAAGGATGCTTAAGTCTTAACGAATGTATGTACAAAGGGTCGAATTTTCTGTCGAATATTCTTTTAATATTCTTCAACTTTCAAAAATCCGATATAGCCATTATATCAGATATTAGAAAAGCCTTTCATCAGATAGGATTACACCCCGATGATAGGGATTCGTGCAGATTTCTATGGATCAAAGATCTATCGAAACCAGCCACTACAGATAATCTCATTGTTTATCGATTTACTCGATGTCCGTTTGGCGTCATCACGTCACCTTTCATGTTAGCCGCAACATTATTGCACCATTTTCTACAAGTAGACCCTGATTTTCACAACAAATTCGCAAAACATTTTTACGTCGACAATTTAGTAACATCAGTTGCCACAGTCGCCGAAGCTAAAGATTTATACGATCGTTCGAATCGAATATTTACCCAAATTTCTATGGAGTTAGCACAATGGGGCACGAATAATACTATTATTCGAGAAATTTTTGATAAAAATTCTATGCTTCATGAATCGACAGTCACTACATTAGGACTTAGATGGGATATGGATAAAGACCTTCTTTTCGTAAAACCCAAAACTGTCAAAAAACCAGTTAATACTAAACGAAACATGTTGAAATTTATTTCATCAGTTTATGACCCTATTGGCTGGTTCACTCCAGCTATGCTGCCCTCACGAACATTCATAAAGTACTTGTGGGACTTAGGTTTAAAATGGGACGAAGAATTTGACCCAGATTTATATAAAATAGCTCAACAACTTGTTGAACATATAAATCAAACGTTCGAATATGTATTCGACCGAAAACTCTTTAGTCTACCTTTTAACCCTGAATTTGTACAAATTCATTGTTTCGTAGACGCCTCACAAATAGCGTACGCATTCGGCTTATATTTAAGACTGACCTCGTCAGATCTTAAACAAGTAGAAGTCCGATTGCGATTTGGTAAAAGCCGGATATCGCCATCCAAGGAAATGACGATACCAAAACTCGAACTTATGGCAGCGCTCATAGGATCGAGAGCAATTACCACGGTTAGAGAAATTCTCAACCTAAATGACAACCCAGCTTACTTGTGGTCAGATTCTAAGTGCGTACTACAGTGGCTATTAGAACGAAAAGTTCTAACCCCTTTCGTTACTAACAGAACGAAAGAAATCAACCAAGTTAAAAATTTAACTTGTCGATACGTCCCATCAGCAGACAATCCTGCAGATGTAGCATCTCGAGGGGCTACAGCCCATGAGCTGGCTCGATCATTGTGGTGGTCGGGTCCGAGCTGGCTGTACCTATCGGAGGATCAGTGGCCGATCACCGATCTGCACATCCTAGACGAAAAACTGGAAACCAGTTTTCCTGACATTACATTCGTAGGTGCCACTCTTAGAATCAGCCTTTACGCCTGCCCACAAATAAGAAATTCAATGCCGATAGATAAATCGACATTCTGGGACTCGTCACCTACTGCAAAAATGCGACGCTATACTCGATCTCGTAGTCACAAAATACCACATTTTGCACTACTACCTAACTCACAAGACTATTCACTCTCGTTACCTGATAATGACGATTATCAGAGTCAACAAGACATACCTATTTCCCAAAGCAGCCAAAGTATGTCTTTAACTCTATCACCCACACATTCAACATTATCAGTGCCCGTTGATAATACAATCAACACTCCAGAAAAAACTAGTTGTGAAAATAAAATACAGTCACCAAAATACGATTTCGGATCATTTTCGAACTTCAAAAATCAAACACCATTTGATATAAAAATAGAAGAGTTCAATGAACTTAAACCTTTAATTTCAAAATTTTTGAATTATCTTGGTGCTTTAAGAATAATGTACTTTCGGAATACTCGTAAACATTTTACACTTCCCTCGACACAACTTTCTTGGGCCACAATGCCACTTTCAAAAAATTACGCTTTATTAACGTATATTTGGGCAGACCAAAGAAAGCATTTTTCTGAAATAATAAGTACATTAACAAAGGTCAACGCACCCGAATACATTATATATTCAAAATTTCACATCATGATAGACGCAAACGGCATCCTTCGACTAAAAAACTACCTTCCATATTCCACATTCACCGGAGACATACTCTCTCCAGTTTTACTTCATCCACAGTCGTACCTTCTACGACTCATAGTCTTAGACCTACATACATCAAGATGTCATGCTGGCACTAAGTTTACACTCGCATTATTTAGACGACACTACTTCGTCCCAAAGTGCGTCAAACAAATCGCACATATTTTGCAAAAATTTTGCACCAAATGTGCAGTCTTAAGTAAAAAACCTTTTTACTAACCGACACATGCTCAAGTCCCTGACTTTCGCTTGTTACCCTTTACAGCTCCTTTTACATACGTAGGTGTCGATATTTTCGGACCATTCGTTACATTCGATCAGTATTTACCAAGACGCAAAACTGATATCTACGCACCCACTTCACCTCATCGAAAATATTGGGGCCTAATATTTACCTGCCTAAGTACTAGAGCAGTACATATTATGGCTCTCAAAAGCTTAGATTCACAAGAATTATGGCTACAGTTCGAAACTTTTTTCGCAGATAGAACTACCCCTCTCATGATTTTATCAGATAATGCCTTACAATTTAAGTTATTAGCTCTGTATATCCCTCAATTTTGGGAAACGTTCCAATCTCTACGATCTATTTCCACACAACTTTCGAACAAAAATATCCAATGGGTATTTACTCCAGCCAAAGCACCTTGGTACGGAGGGGTGTATGAAAGAATTATAGGCTTAATAAAAGAAGCTTATTTTAAAACTCTCACTCATCACCCAATTTTAACTTCATTACTGAAGTCCACATTTAAGAATATTCAGACAATGTTAAATGAGAGACCACTCTGCCCGTCAGCTGATGAAGCAGATCAAGTGGCTCTCACGCCAGCCCATTTCCTACATGGAAATCTCGGATCATACCGTCATGATCATACTTTGATCACGGATGAACAAACTCCGACGGCACGGCAACTTAATAGATTTGTTCGCCAAGACGAACAATATCAAAAACAATTATGGTCATGTTGGCGTCAATTATATTTGACCCACTTACGAGATAAAATTCCTAAAGCATTACCTAATGCTTTCCGAAATATCCCAAATTGGCCAAAAGTAGGTGAACTCGTTCACGTACTTGACTCTCAAACCAAACCCGGAGTATACAAACTAGCCAAAATATTAGAGTTAGTAAAATCTAGGGATGGACTTATACGTCATGCTAAAATACAATTTTCAAAAGGTTTCGTCTCAGAACGACCATTAAAATTTTTAGCACCCCTAGAATTAGCAGATACAAAATCAGCTAAACAATCAGAAAAAATTACTCAATTTTTTCTTACTCATGTACCGTCGTGTACAAAATTGTAAATGAAACTATGCTATTTTTCCTTTTGAAAAACCTGCTTCATTTACAAATTATTGAATTAAAAACTTTAATTCAATAAGTCAATTAGTCTAAATAGTCAGAAAAGAACAGTAAAATCTATTTGTGCCTCAGTGCCGATTTTACGGGTCACCCACTGCCCTTAGGGTTCAACTAGTCCCTTCTGTCGAATACTAGAAATCCCCTAGAAAAAGGTCAGAGACCTCTTGTACAACTAGGCAGGCAGTTAGGAAGCGCAGCGCACAGCAGTAGTCAAATTATCTTACGATATAAATTAGCTTCAACAAAAAATTTATTGATTTTTTCTGAACGTTTTACATCTTTTAATTTGAACTGCCTTCCTTTACTAATTCTTATGTATTTTTCCTTTACAGAATCCATGACTTACCCAGTTGATCAAGACAAGACTTAAACATTTTTATTTTTTTTTTCTTAAGTGCCTACTCGTTTTCGTTGGCCACCTAATATTAAGAAGTTTTTTATTTTTATATTTTTTACATTTTTTGACCT
Source organism: Parthenolecanium corni (assembly GCA_038050395.1). Classification (NCBI taxonomy): domain Eukaryota; kingdom Metazoa; phylum Arthropoda; class Insecta; order Hemiptera; family Coccidae; genus Parthenolecanium; species Parthenolecanium corni. The sequence continues at coordinate 918,130 of JBBCAQ010000016.1, forward strand.
TTTTGTGGTCCAATCCATTATTAATTTTTTTTTATAGTAAAGTTCGACTGTTTCTTTACCTTAATCCTTTTCGTAATAAAATTTATTTTGTTTCACAGAAACCAACGACTTTTCTTATGACTCAGACATTGACATCTCCCATGGGAAAAATATACAACATACTCGACGAAGTATCAATTTATTAAAAAACTCAAAGACTTCACTCACTCTGAGGAAGCCTTTATTTCAGAAGGGTTAGGATCTGTTCCAGCGAGATGCTGGAAAGTTTCTTCCGGCACCTCGAGGTGCCTGATCTGGCACCGCCACCAGTATCGCGGGGGGAGAGGGGAATAACATTTCCCCGCTCTCTCCTACCCGCAAGCTGTTGCGCACGTACAGCGCGCAACATGCAGTGTATACGAATCTCGTATACACAACTAACTTGGAATAACGTTTCCAAGTTAGTATTGAAACCAACTTCAATGATAATCGTCCGTGTGACGTTAAACTAACTTATTATTAAAATATAATTATAAGCTCTCCCCTACCACCACACTTCCCATTTTTACAAAAATTGACGATTTTCCAACTTTCCCAGGCGACATGTGCACAGTATGTAGTTTTTCACGCCGAATCCGAATCTGCAGCCTATTTTACTCTACGTCGCCATTTAAGTCCATTTTCGACCATTTTTCATTTTTTTTCGGCCATATCTCGCTCGGCGAGAGCCGCCACCAAAAATGGACATCGGATTCGAGTTCAGCGACCTCAAAAACCCCCATATCGACGCTAATCTCGAAAAATAATTTTGGACAGAAAATTGAAAAAATGCAAAGGGGTTAACCTTCCCATTTTTACAAAAATTGACGATTTTTCAACTTTCCCAGGCGACATGTGCACAGTATGTAGTTTTTCACGCCGAATCCGAATCTGCAGCCTATTTTACTCTACGTCGCCATTTAAGTCCATTTTCGACCATTTTTCATTTCTTTTCGGCCATATCTCGCTCGGCGAGAGCCGCCACCAAAAATGGACATCGGATTCGAGTTCAGCGACCTCGAAAACCCCCATATCGACGCTAATCTCGAAAAATAATTTTGGACAGAAAATTGAAAAAATGCAAAGGGGTTAACCTTCCCATTTTTACAAAAATTGACGATTTTTCAACTTTCCCAGGAGACATGTGCACAGTATGTAGTTTTTCACGCCGAATCCGAATCTGCAGCCCATTTTACTCTACGTCGCCATTTAAGTCCATTTTCGACCATTTTTCATCTTTTTTCGGCCATATCTCGCTCGGCGAGAGCCGCCACCAAAAATGGACATCGGATTCGAGTTCAGCGACCTCGAAAACCCCCATATCGACGCTAATCTCGAAAAATAATTTTGGACAGAAAATTGAAAAAATGCAAAGGGGTTAACCTTCCCATTTTTACAAAAATTGACGATTTTCCAACTTTCCCAGGCGACATGTGCACAGTATGTAGTTTTTCACGCCGAATCCGAATCTGCAGCCTATTTTACTCTACGTCGCCATTTAAGTCCATTTTCGACCATTTTTCATTTTTTTTCGGCCATATCTCGCTCGGCGAGAGCCGCCACCAAAAATGGACATCGGATTCGAGTTCAGCGACCTCGAAAACCCCCATATCGACGCTAATCTCGAAAAATAATTTTGGACAGAAAATTGAAAAAATGCAAAGGGGTTAACCTTCCCATTTTTACAAAAATTGACGATTTTCCAACTTTCCCAGGCGACATGTGCACAGTATGTAGTTTTTCACGCCGAATCCGAATCTGCAGCCTATTTTACTCTACGTCGCCATTTAAGTCCATTTTCGACCATTTTTCATCTTTTTTCGGCCATATCTCGCTCGGCGAGAGCCGCCACCAAAAATGGACATCGGATTCGAGTTCAGCGACCTCGAAAACCCCCATATCGACGCTAATCTCGAAAAATAATTTTGGACAGAAAATTGAAAAAATGCAAAGGGGTTAACCTTCCCATTTTTACAAAAATTGACGATTTTTCAACTTTCCCAGGAGACATGTGCACAGTATGTAGTTTTTCACGCCGAATCCGAATCTGCAGCCCATTTTACTCTACGTCGCCATTTAAGTCCATTTTCGACCATTTTTCATCTTTTTTCGGCCATATCTCGCTCGGCGAGAGCCGCCACCAAAAATGGACATCGGATTCGAGTTCAGCGACCTCGAAAACCCCCATATCGACGCTAATCTCGAAAAATAATTTTGGACAGAAAATTGAAAAAATGCAAAGGGGTTAACCTTCCCATTTTTACAAAAATTGACGATTTTCCAACTTTCCCAGGCGACATGTGCACAGTATGTAGTTTTTCACGCCGAATCCGAATCTGCAGCCTATTTTACTCTACGTCGCCATTTAAGTCCATTTTCGACCATTTTTCATTTTTTTTCGGCCATATCTCGCTCGGCGAGAGCCGCCACCAAAAATGGACATCGGATTCGAGTTCAGCGACCTCGAAAACCCCCATATCGACGCTAATCTCGAAAAATAATTTTGGACAGAAAATTGAAAAAATGCAAAGGGGTTAACCTTCCCATTTTTACAAAAATTGACGATTTTCCAACTTTCCCAGGCGACATGTGCACAGTATGTAGTTTTTCACGCCGAATCCGAATCTGCAGCCTATTTTACTCTACGTCGCCATTTAAGTCCATTTTCGACCATTTTTCATTTTTTTTCGGCCATATCTCGCTCGGCGAGAGCCGCCACCAAAAATGGACATCGGATTCGAGTTCAGCGACCTCGAAAACCCCCATATCGACGCTAATCTCGAAAAATAATTTTGGACAGAAAATTGAAAAAATGCAAAGGGGTTAACCTTCCCATTTTTACAAAAATTGACGATTTTCCAACTTTCCCAGGCGACATGTGCACAGTATGTAGTTTTTCACGCCGAATCCGAATCTGCAGCCTATTTTACTCTACGTCGCCATTTAAGTCCATTTTCGACCATTTTTCATTTTTTTTCGGCCATATCTCGCTCGGCGAGAGCCGCCACCAAAAATGGACATCGGATTCGAGTTCAGCGACCTGGAAAACCCCCATATCGACGCTAATCTCGAAAAATAATTTTGGACAGAAAATTGAAAAAATGCAAAGGGGTTAACCTTCCCATTTTTACAAAAATTGACGATTTTCCAACTTTCCCAGGCGACATGTGCACAGTATGTAGTTTTTCACGCCGAATCCGAATCTGCAGCCTATTTTACTCTACGTCGCCATTTAAGTCCATTTTCGACCATTTTTCATTTTTTTTCGGCCATATCTCGCTCGGCGAGAGCCGCCACCAAAAATGGACATCGGATTCGAGTTCAGCGACCTCGAAAACCCCCATATCGACGCTAATCTCGAAAAATAATTTTGGACAGAAAATTGAAAAAATGCAAAGGGGTTAACCTTCCCATTTTTACAAAAATTGACGATTTTCCAACTTTCCCAGGCGACATGTGCACAGTATGTAGTTTTTCACGCCGAATCCGAATCTGCAGCCTATTTTACTCTACGTCGCCATTTAAGTCCATTTTCGACCATTTTTCATCTTTTTTCGGCCATATCTCGCTCGGCGAGAGCCGCCACCAAAAATGGACATCGGATTCGAGTTCAGCGACCTCGAAAACCCCCATATCGACGCTAATCTCGAAAAATAATTTTGGACAGAAAATTGAAAAAATGCAAAGGGGTTAACCTTCCCATTTTTACAAAAATTGACGATTTTTCAACTTTCCCAGGAGACATGTGCACAGTATGTAGTTTTTCACGCCGAATCCGAATCTGCAGCCCATTTTACTCTACGTCGCCATTTAAGTCCATTTTCGACCATTTTTCATCTTTTTTCGGCCATATCTCGCTCGGCGAGAGCCGCCACCAAAAATGGACATCGGATTCGAGTTCAGCGACCTCGAAAACCCCCATATCGACGCTAATCTCGAAAAATAATTTTGGACAGAAAATTGAAAAAATGCAAAGGGGTTAACCTTCCCATTTTTACAAAAATTGACGATTTTCCAACTTTCCCAGGCGACATGTGCACAGTATGTAGTTTTTCACGCCGAATCCGAATCTGCAGCCTATTTTACTCTACGTCGCCATTTAAGTCCATTTTCGACCATTTTTCATTTTTTTTCGGCCATATCTCGCTCGGCGAGAGCCGCCACCAAAAATGGACATCGGATTCGAGTTCAGCGACCTCGAAAACCCCCATATCGACGCTAATCTCGAAAAATAATTTTGGACAGAAAATTGAAAAAATGCAAAGGGGTTAACCTTCCCATTTTTACAAAAATTGACGATTTTCCAACTTTCCCAGGCGACATGTGCACAGTATGTAGTTTTTCACGCCGAATCCGAATCTGCAGCCTATTTTACTCTACGTCGCCATTTAAGTCCATTTTCGACCATTTTTCATTTTTTTTCGGCCATATCTCGCTCGGCGAGAGCCGCCACCAAAAATGGACATCGGATTCGAGTTCAGCGACCTCGAAAACCCCCATATCGACGCTAATCTCGAAAAATAATTTTGGACAGAAAATTGAAAAAATGCAAAGGGGTTAACCTTCCCATTTTTACAAAAATTGACGATTTTCCAACTTTCCCAGGCGACATGTGCACAGTATGTAGTTTTTCACGCCGAATCCGAATCTGCAGCCTATTTTACTCTACGTCGCCATTTAAGTCCATTTTCGACCATTTTTCATTTTTTTTCGGCCATATCTCGCTCGGCGAGAGCCGCCACCAAAAATGGACATCGGATTCGAGTTCAGCGACCTGGAAAACCCCCATATCGACGCTAATCTCGAAAAATAATTTTGGACAGAAAATTGAAAAAATGCAAAGGGGTTAACCTTCCCATTTTTACAAAAATTGACGATTTTCCAACTTTCCCAGGCGACATGTGCACAGTATGTAGTTTTTCACGCCGAATCCGAATCTGCAGCCTATTTTACTCTACGTCGCCATTTAAGTCCATTTTCGACCATTTTTCATTTTTTTTCGGCCATATCTCGCTCGGCGAGAGCCGCCACCAAAAATGGACATCGGATTCGAGTTCAGCGACCTCGAAAACCCCCATATCGACGCTAATCTCGAAAAATAATTTTGGACAGAAAATTGAAAAAATGCAAAGGGGTTAACCTTCCCATTTTTACAAAAATTGACGATTTTCCAACTTTCCCAGGCGACATGTGCACAGTATGTAGTTTTTCACGCCGAATCCGAATCTGCAGCCTATTTTACTCTACGTCGCCATTTAAGTCCATTTTCGACCATTTTTCATTTTTTTTCGGCCATATCTCGCTCGGCGAGAGCCGCCACCAAAAATGGACATCGGATTCGAGTTCAGCGACCTCGAAAACCCCCATATCGACGCTAATCTCGAAAAATAATTTTGGACAGAAAATTGAAAAAATGCAAAGGGGTTAACCTTCCCATTTTTACAAAAATTGACGATTTTTCAACTTTCCCAGGAGACATGTGCACAGTATGTAGTTTTTCACGCCGAATCCGAATCTGCAGCCTATTTTACTCTACGTCGCCATTTAAGTCCATTTTCGACCATTTTTCATCTTTTTTCGGCCATATCTCGCTCGGCGAGAGCCGCCACCAAAAATGGACATCGGATTCGAGTTCAGCGACCTCGAAAACCCCCATATCGACGCTAATCTCGAAAAATAATTTTGGACAGAAAATTGAAAAAATGCAAAGGGGTTAACCTTCCCATTTTTACAAAAATTGACGATTTTCCAACTTTCCCAGGCGACATGTGCACAGTATGTAGTTTTTCACGCCGAATCCGAATCTGCAGCCTATTTTACTCTACGTCGCCATTTAAGTCCATTTTCGACCATTTTTCATTTTTTTTCGGCCATATCTCGCTCGGCGAGAGCCGCCACCAAAAATGGACATCGGATTCGAGTTCAGCGACCTCGAAAACCCCCATATCGACGCTAATCTCGAAAAATAATTTTGGACAGAAAATTGAAAAAATGCAAAGGGGTTAACCTTCCCATTTTTACAAAAATTGACGATTTTCCAACTTTCCCAGGCGACATGTGCACAGTATGTAGTTTTTCACGCCGAATCCGAATCTGCAGCCTATTTTACTCTACGTCGCCATTTAAGTCCATTTTCGACCATTTTTCATCTTTTTTCGGCCATATCTCGCTCGGCGAGAGCCGCCACCAAAAATGGACATCGGATTCGAGTTCAGCGACCTCGAAAACCCCCATATCGACGCTAATCTCGAAAAATAATTTTGGACAGAAAATTGAAAAAATGCAAAGGGGTTAACCTTCCCATTTTTACAAAAATTGACGATTTTCCAACTTTCCCAGGCGACATGTGCACAGTATGTAGTTTTTCACGCCGAATCCGAATCTGCAGCCTATTTTACTCTACGTCGCCATTTAAGTCCATTTTCGACCATTTTTCATCTTTTTTCGGCCATATCTCGCTCGGCGAGAGCCGCCACCAAAAATGGACATCGGATTCGAGTTCAGCGACCTCGAAAACCCCCATATCGACGCTAATCTCGAAAAATAATTTTGGACAGAAAATTGAAAAAATGCAAAGGGGTTAACCTTCCCATTTTTACAAAAATTGACGATTTTCCAACTTTCCCAGGCGACATGTGCACAGTATGTAGTTTTTCACGCCGAATCCGAATCTGCAGCCTATTTTACTCTACGTCGCCATTTAAGTCCATTTTCGACCATTTTTCATTTTTTTTCGGCCATATCTCGCTCGGCGAGAGCCGCCACCAAAAATGGACATCGGATTCGAGTTCAGCGACCTGGAAAACCCCCATATCGACGCTAATCTCGAAAAATAATTTTGGACAGAAAATTGAAAAAATGCAAAGGGGTTAACCTTCCCATTTTTACAAAAATTGACGATTTTCCAACTTTCCCAGGCGACATGTGCACAGTATGTAGTTTTTCACGCCGAATCCGAATCTGCAGCCTATTTTACTCTACGTCGCCATTTAAGTCCATTTTCGACCATTTTTCATTTTTTTTCGGCCATATCTCGCTCGGCGAGAGCCGCCACCAAAAATGGACATCGGATTCGAGTTCAGCGACCTCGAAAACCCCCATATCGACGCTAATCTCGAAAAATAATTTTGGACAGAAAATTGAAAAAATGCAAAGGGGTTAACCTTCCCATTTTTACAAAAATTGACGATTTTCCAACTTTCCCAGGCGACATGTGCACAGTATGTAGTTTTTCACGCCGAATCCGAATCTGCAGCCTATTTTACTCTACGTCGCCATTTAAGTCCATTTTCGACCATTTTTCATTTTTTTTCGGCCATATCTCGCTCGGCGAGAGCCGCCACCAAAAATGGACATCGGATTCGAGTTCAGCGACCTCGAAAACCCCCATATCGACGCTAATCTCGAAAAATAATTTTGGACAGAAAATTGAAAAAATGCAAAGGGGTTAACCTTCCCATTTTTACAAAAATTGACGATTTTTCAACTTTCCCAGGCGACATGTGCACAGTATGTAGTTTTTCACGCCGAATCCGAATCTGCAGCCTATTTTACTCTACGTCGCCATTTAAGTCCATTTTCGACCATTTTTCATTTTTTTTCGGCCATATCTCGCTCGGCGAGAGCCGCCACCAAAAATGGACATCGGATTCGAGTTCAGCGACCTCGAAAACCCCCATATCGACGCTAATCTCGAAAAATAATTTGGGACAGAAAATTGAAAAAATGCAAAGGGGTTAACCTTCCCATTTTTACAAAAATTGACGATTTTCCAACTTTCCCGGGCGACATGTGCACAGTATGTAGTTTTTCACGCCGAATCCGAATCTGCAGCCTATTTTACTCTACGTCGCCATTTAAGTCCATTTTCGACCATTTTTCATTTTTTTTCGGCCATATCTCGCTCGGCGAGAGCCGCCACCAAAAATGGACATCGGATTCGAGTTCAGCGACCTCGAAAACCCCCATATCGACGCTAATCTCGAAAAATAATTTTGGACAGAAAATTGAAAAAATGCAAAGGGGTTAACCTTCCCATTTTTACAAAAATTGACGATTTTTCAACTTTCCCAGGCGACATGTGCACAGTATGTAGTTTTTCACGCCGAATCCGAATCTGCAGCCCATTTTACTCTACGTCGCCATTTAAGTCCATTTTCGACCATTTTTCATTTTTTTTCGGCCATATCTCGCTCGGCGAGAGCCGCCACCAAAAATGGACATCGGATTCGAGTTCAGCGACCTCGAAAACCCCCATATCGACGCTAATCTCGAAAAATAATTTTGGACAGAAAATTGAAAAAATGCAAAGGGGTTAACCTTCCCATTTTTACAAAAATTGACGATTTTCAAACTTTCCCAGGCGACATGTGCACAGTATGTAGTTTTTCACGCCGAATCCGAATCTGCAGCCCATTTTACTCTACGTCGCCATTTAAGTCCATTTTCGACCATTTTTCATTTTTTTTCGGCCATATCTCGCTCGGCGAGAGCCGCCACCAAAAATGGACATCGGATTCGAGTTCAGCGACCTCGAAAACCCCCATATCGACGCTAATCTCGAAAAATAATTTTGGACAGAAAATTGAAAAAATGCAAAGGGGTTAACCTTCCCATTTTTACAAAAATTGACGATTTTCCAACTTTCCCAGGCGACATGTGCACAGTATGTAGTTTTTCACGCCGAATCCGAATCTGCAGCCTATTTTACTCTACGTCGCCATTTAAGTCCATTTTCGACCATTTTTCATTTTTTTTCGGCCATATCTCGCTCGGCGAGAGCCGCCACCAAAAATGGACATCGGATTCGAGTTCAGCGACCTCGAAAACCCCCATATCGACGCTAATCTCGAAAAATAATTTGGGACAGAAAATTGAAAAAATGCAAAGGGGTTAACCTTCCCATTTTTACAAAAATTGACGATTTTCCAACTTTCCCGGGCGACATGTGCACAGTATGTAGTTTTTCACGCCGAATCCGAATCTGCAGCCTATTTTACTCTACGTCGCCATTTAAGTCCATTTTCGACCATTTTTCATTTTTTTTCGGCCATATCTCGCTCGGCGAGAGCCGCCACCAAAAATGGACATCGGATTCGAGTTCAGCGACCTCGAAAACCCCCATATCGACGCTAATCTCGAAAAATAATTTTGGACAGAAAATTGAAAAAATGCAAAGGGGTTAACCTTCCCATTTTTACAAAAATTGACGATTTTCAAACTTTCCCAGGCGACATGTGCACAGTATGTAGTTTTTCACGCCGAATCCGAATCTGCAGCCTATTTTACTCTACGTCGCCATTTAAGTCCATTTTCGACCATTTTTCATTTTTTTTCGGCCATATCTCGCTCGGCGAGAGCCGCCACCAAAAATGGACATCGGATTCGAGTTCAGCGACCTCGAAAACCCCCATATCGACGCTAATCTCGAAAAATAATTTTGGACAGAAAATTGAAAAAATGCAAAGGGGTTAACCTTCCCATTTTTACAAAAATTGACGATTTTTCAACTTTCCCAGGCGACATGTGCACAGTATGTAGTTTTTCACGCCGAATCCGAATCTGCAGCCCATTTTACTCTACGTCGCCATTTAAGTCCATTTTCGACCATTTTTCATTTTTTTTCGGCCATATCTCGCTCGGCGAGAGCCGCCACCAAAAATGGACATCGGATTCGAGTTCAGCGACCTCGAAAACCCCCATATCGACGCTAATCTCGAAAAATAATTTTGGACAGAAAATTGAAAAAATGCAAAGGGGTTAACCTTCCCATTTTTACAAAAATTGACGATTTTCAAACTTTCCCAGGCGACATGTGCACAGTATGTAGTTTTTCACGCCGAATCCGAATCTGCAGCCTATTTTACTCTACGTCGCCATTTAAGTCCATTTTCGACCATTTTTCATTTTTTTTCGGCCATATCTCGCTCGGCGAGAGCCGCCACCAAAAATGGACATCGGATTCGAGTTCAGTGACCTCGAAAACCCCCATATCGACGCTAATCTCGAAAAATAATTTTGGACAGAAAATTGAAAAAATGCAAAGGGGTTAACCTTCCCATTTTTACAAAAATTGACGATTTTCCAACTTTCCCAGGCGACATGTGCACAGTATGTAGTTTTTCACGCCGAATCCGAATCTGCAGCCTATTTTACTCTACGTCGCCATTTAAGTCCATTTTCGACCATTTTTCATTTTTTTTCGGCCATATCTCGCTCGGCGAGAGCCGCCACCAAAAATGGACATCGGATTCGAGTTCAGCGACCTCGAAAACCCCCATATCGACGCTAATCTCGAAAAATAATTTTGGACAGAAAATTGAAAAAATGCAAAGGGGTTAACCTTCCCATTTTTACAAAAATTGACGATTTTCCAACTTTCCCAGGCGACATGTGCACAGTATGTAGTTTTTCACGCCGAATCCGAATCTGCAGCCTATTTTACTCTACGTCGCCATTTAAGTCCATTTTCGACCATTTTTCATTTTTTTTCGGCCATATCTCGCTCGGCGAGAGCCGCCACCAAAAATGGACATCGGATTCGAGTTCAGCGACCTCGAAAACCCCCATATCGACGCTAATCTCGAAAAATAATTTGGGACAGAAAATTGAAAAAATGCAAAGGGGTTAACCTTCCCATTTTTACAAAAATTGACGATTTTCCAACTTTCCCGGGCGACATGTGCACAGTATGTAGTTTTTCACGCCGAATCCGAATCTGCAGCCTATTTTACTCTACGTCGCCATTTAAGTCCATTTTCGACCATTTTTCATTTTTTTTCGGCCATATCTCGCTCGGCGAGAGCCGCCACCAAAAATGGACATCGGATTCGAGTTCAGCGACCTCGAAAACCCCCATATCGACGCTAATCTCGAAAAATAATTTTGGACAGAAAATTGAAAAAATGCAAAGGGGTTAACCTTCCCATTTTTACAAAAATTGACGATTTTCAAACTTTCCCAGGCGACATGTGCACAGTATGTAGTTTTTCACGCCGAATCCGAATCTGCAGCCTATTTTACTCTACGTCGCCATTTAAGTCCATTTTCGACCATTTTTCATTTTTTTTCGGCCATATCTCGCTCGGCGAGAGCCGCCACCAAAAATGGACATCGGATTCGAGTTCAGCGACCTCGAAAACCCCCATATCGACGCTAATCTCGAAAAATAATTTTGGACAGAAAATTGAAAAAATGCAAAGGGGTTAACCTTCCCATTTTTACAAAAATTGACGATTTTTCAACTTTCCCAGGCGACATGTGCACAGTATGTAGTTTTTCACGCCGAATCCGAATCTGCAGCCCATTTTACTCTACGTCGCCATTTAAGTCCATTTTCGACCATTTTTCATTTTTTTTCGGCCATATCTCGCTCGGCGAGAGCCGCCACCAAAAATGGACATCGGATTCGAGTTCAGCGACCTCGAAAACCCCCATATCGACGCTAATCTCGAAAAATAATTTTGGACAGAAAATTGAAAAAATGCAAAGGGGTTAACCTTCCCATTTTTACAAAAATTGACGATTTTTCAACTTTCCCAGGCAACATGTGCACAGTATGTAGTTTTTCACGCCGAATCCGAATCTGCAGCCCATTTTACTCTACGTCGCCATTTAAGTCCATTTTCGACCATTTTTCATTTTTTTTCGGCCATATCTCGCTCGGCGAGAGCCGCCACCAAAAATGGACATCGGATTCGAGTTCAGCGACCTCGAAAACCCCCATATCGACGCTAATCTCGAAAAATAATTTTGGACAGAAAATTGAAAAAATGCAAAGGGGTTAACCTTCCCATTTTTACAAAAATTGACGATTTTCCAACTTTCCCAGGCGACATGTGCACAGTATGTAGTTTTTCACGCCGAATCCGAATCTGCAGCCTATTTTACTCTACGTCGCCATTTAAGTCCATTTTCGACCATTTTTCATTTTTTTTCGGCCATATCTCGCTCGGCGAGAGCCGCCACCAAAAATGGACATCGGATTCGAGTTCAGTGACCTCGAAAACCCCCATATCGACGCTAATCTCGAAAAATAATTTTGGACAGAAAATTGAAAAAATGCAAAGGGGTTAACCTTCCCATTTTTACAAAAATTGACGATTTTCCAACTTTCCCAGGCGACATGTGCACAGTATGTAGTTTTTCACGCCGAATCCGAATCTGCAGCCTATTTTACTCTACGTCGCCATTTAAGTCCATTTTCGACCATTTTTCATTTTTTTTCGGCCATATCTCGCTCGGCGAGAGCCGCCACCAAAAATGGACATCGGATTCGAGTTCAGCGACCTCGAAAACCCCCATATCGACGCTAATCTCGAAAAATAATTTGGGACAGAAAATTGAAAAAATGCAAAGGGGTTAACCTTCCCATTTTTACAAAAATTGACGATTTTCCAACTTTCCCGGGCGACATGTGCACAGTATGTAGTTTTTCACGCCGAATCCGAATCTGCAGCCTATTTTACTCTACGTCGCCATTTAAGTCCATTTTCGACCATTTTTCATTTTTTTTCGGCCATATCTCGCTCGGCGAGAGCCGCCACCAAAAATGGACATCGGATTCGAGTTCAGCGACCTCGAAAACCCCCATATCGACGCTAATCTCGAAAAATAATTTTGGACAGAAAATTGAAAAAATGCAAAGGGGTTAACCTTCCCATTTTTACAAAAATTGACGATTTTCAAACTTTCCCAGGCGACATGTGCACAGTATGTAGTTTTTCACGCCGAATCCGAATCTGCAGCCTATTTTACTCTACGTCGCCATTTAAGTCCATTTTCGACCATTTTTCATTTTTTTTCGGCCATATCTCGCTCGGCGAGAGCCGCCACCAAAAATGGACATCGGATTCGAGTTCAGCGACCTCGAAAACCCCCATATCGACGCTAATCTCGAAAAATAATTTTGGACAGAAAATTGAAAAAATGCAAAGGGGTTAACCTTCCCATTTTTACAAAAATTGACGATTTTCAAACTTTCCCAGGCGACATGTGCACAGTATGTAGTTTTTCACGCCGAATCCGAATCTGCAGCCTATTTTACTCTACGTCGCCATTTAAGTCCATTTTCGACCATTTTTCATTTTTTTTCGGCCATATCTCGCTCGGCGAGAGCCGCCACCAAAAATGGACATCGGATTCGAGTTCAGCGACCTCGAAAACCCCCATATCGACGCTAATCTCGAAAAATAATTTTGGACAGAAAATTGAAAAAATGCAAAGGGGTTAACCTTCCCATTTTTACAAAAATTGACGATTTTTCAACTTTCCCAGGAGACATGTGCACAGTATGTAGTTTTTCACGCCGAATCCGAATCTGCAGCCTATTTTACTCTACGTCGCCATTTAAGTCCATTTTCGACCATTTTTCATTTTTTTTCGGCTATATCTCGCTCGGCGAGAGCCGCCACCAAAAATGGACATCGGATTCGAGTTCAGCGACCTCGAAAACCCCCATATCGACGCTAATCTCGAAAAATAATTTTGGACAGAAAATTGAAAAAATGCAAAGGGGTTAACCTTCCCATTTTTACAAAAATTGACGATTTTTCAACTTTCCCAGGCGACATGTGCACAGTATGTAGTTTTTCACGCCGAATCCGAATCTGCAGCCCATTTTACTCTACGTCGCCATTTAAGTCCATTTTCGACCATTTTTCATTTTTTTTCGGCCATATCTCGCTCGGCGAGAGCCGCCACCAAAAATGGACATCGGATTCGAGTTCAGCGACCTCGAAAACCCCCATATCGACGCTAATCTCGAAAAATAATTTTGGACAGAAAATTGAAAAAATGCAAAGGGGTTAACCTTCCCATTTTTACAAAAATTGACGATTTTTCAACTTTCCCAGGCGACATGTGCACAGTATGTAGTTTTTCACGCCGAATCCGAATCTGCAGCCCATTTTACTCTACGTCGCCATTTAAGTCCATTTTCGACCATTTTTCATTTTTTTTCGGCCATATCTCGCTCGGCGAGAGCCGCCACCAAAAATGGACATCGGATTCGAGTTCAGCGACCTCGAAAACCCCCATATCGACGCTAATCTCGAAAAATAATTTTGGACAGAAAATTGAAAAAATGCAAAGGGGTTAACCTTCCCATTTTTACAAAAATTGACGATTTTCAAACTTTCCCAGGCGACATGTGCACAGTATGTAGTTTTTCACGCCGAATCCGAATCTGCAGCCTATTTTACTCTACGTCGCCATTTAAGTCCATTTTCGACCATTTTTCATTTTTTTTCGGCCATATCTCGCTCGGCGAGAGCCGCCACCAAAAATGGACATCGGATTCGAGTTCAGCGACCTCGAAAACCCCCATATCGACGCTAATCTCGAAAAATAATTTTGGACAGAAAATTGAAAAAATGCAAAGGGGTTAACCTTCCCATTTTTACAAAAATTGACGATTTTCCAACTTTCCCAGGCGACATGTGCACAGTATGTAGTTTTTCACGCCGAATCCGAATCTGCAGCCTATTTTACTCTACGTCGCCATTTAAGTCCATTTTCGACCATTTTTCATTTTTTTTCGGCCATATCTCGCTCGGCGAGAGCCGCCACCAAAAATGGACATCGGATTCGAGTTCAGCGACCTCGAAAACCCCCATATCGACGCTAATCTCGAAAAATAATTTTGGACAGAAAATTGAAAAAATGCAAAGGGGTTAACCTTCCCATTTTTACAAAAATTGACGATTTTCCAACTTTCCCAGGCGACATGTGCACAGTATGTAGTTTTTCACGCCGAATCCGAATCTGCAGCCTATTTTACTCTACGTCGCCATTTAAGTCCATTTTCGACCATTTTTCATTTTTTTTCGGCCATATCTCGCTCGGCGAGAGCCGCCACCAAAAATGGACATCGGATTCGAGTTCAGCGACCTCGAAAACCCCCATATCGACGCTAATCTCGAAAAATAATTTTGGACAGAAAATTGAAAAAATGCAAAGGGGTTAACCTTCCCATTTTTACAAAAATTGACGATTTTCCAACTTTCCCAGGCGACATGTGCACAGTATGTAGTTTTTCACGCCGAATCCGAATCTGCAGCCTATTTTACTCTACGTCGCCATTTAAGTCCATTTTCGACCATTTTTCATTTTTTTTCGGCCATATCTCGCTCGGCGAGAGCCGCCACCAAAAATGGACATCGGATTCGAGTTCAGCGACCTCGAAAACCCCCATATCGACGCTAATCTCGAAAAATAATTTTGGACAGAAAATTGAAAAAATGCAAAGGGGTTAACCTTCCCATTTTTACAAAAATTGACGATTTTTCAACTTTCCCAGGCGACATGTGCACAGTATGTAGTTTTTCACGCCGAATCCGAATCTGCAGCCCATTTTACTCTACGTCGCCATTTAAGTCCATTTTCGACCATTTTTCATTTTTTCTCGGCCATATCTCGCTCGGCGAGAGCCGCCACCAAAAATGGACATCGGATTCGAGTTCAGCGACCTCGAAAACCCCCATATCGACGCTAATCTCGAAAAATAATTTTGGACAGAAAATTGAAAAAATGCAAAGGGGTTAACCTTCCCATTTTTACAAAAATTGACGATTTTCCAACTTTCCCAGGCGACATGTGCACAGTATGTAGTTTTTCACGCCGAATCCGAATCTGCAGCCTATTTTACTCTACGTCGCCATTTAAGTCCATTTTCGACCATTTTTCATTTTTTTTCGGCCATATCTCGCTCGGCGAGAGCCGCCACCAAAAATGGACATCGGATTCGAGTTCAGCGACCTCGAAAACCCCCATATCGACGCTAATCTCGAAAAATAATTTTGGACAGAAAATTGAAAAAATGCAAAGGGGTTAACCTTCCCATTTTTACAAAAATTGACGATTTTCCAACTTTCCCAGGCGACATGTGCACAGTATGTAGTTTTTCACGCCGAATCCGAATCTGCAGCCTATTTTACTCTACGTCGCCATTTAAGTCCATTTTCGACCATTTTTCATTTTTTTTCGGCCATATCTGGCTCGGCTATTTGAAAATGGTGCGTGTGGCGGGGTACTGGAACTAAATTCGAAAATCGAGCATGTGGGGGGGTACTGGAACTAAATTCGAAAATGGAGCATGTGGGAGGAATTGATACAGCTGGACGAAAAATGAGACATCCAGCCGAAAATTGAAACGGCTGGACGAATAATGAGACATCCAGCCGAAAAATGAGACATCGAGCCGAAAAATGAAACATCCAGCCGAAAAATGAGATATCCAGCCGAAAAATGAGACATCCAGCCGAAAAATGAGACATCCAGCCGAAAAATGAGACATCCAGCCGAAAATTGAAACGGCTGGACGAATAATGAGACATCCAGCCGAAAAATGAGACATCCAGCCGAAAAATGAGATATCCAGCCGAAAAATGAGACATCCAGCCGAAAAATGAGACATCCAGCCGAAAATTGAAACGGCTGGACGAATAATGAGACATCCAGCCGAAAAATGAGACATCCAGCCGAAAAATGAGATATCCAGCCGAAAAGTGAGACATCCAGCTGAAAAATGAGACATCCAGCCGAAAAATGAGACATCCAGCCGAAAAATGAGACATCCAGCCGAAAATTGAAACGGCTGGACGAATAATGAGACATCCAGCCGAAAAATGAGACATCCAGTCGAAAAATGAGACATCCAGCCGAAAAATGAGACATCCAGCTGAAAAATGAGATATCCAGCCGAAAAATGAGACATCCAGCCGAATAATGAGACATCCAGCCGAAAAATGAGACATCCAGCCGAAAAATGAGATATCCAGCCGAAAAATGAGACATCCAGCCGAATAATGAGACATCCAGCTGAAAAATGAGACATCCAGCCGAAAAATGAGACATCCAGCCGAAAAATGAGACATCGAGCCGAAAAATGAAACATCCCGCCGAAAAATGAGATATCCAGCCGAAAATTGAAACGGCTGGACGAATAATGAGACATCCAGCCGAAAAATGAGACATCCAGTCGAAAAATGAGACATCCAGCCGATAAATGAGACATCCAGCCGAAAAATGAGATATCCAGCCGAAAAATGAGACATCCAGCCGAAAATTGAAACGGCTGGACGAATAATGAGACATCCAGCCGAAAAATGAGACATCCAGCCGAAAAATGAGACATCCAGCCGAAAAATGAGACATCCAGCCGAAAAATGAGACATCCAGCCGAAAATTGAAACAGCTGGACGAATAATGAGACATCCAGCCGAAAAATGAGACATCCAGCCGAAAAATGAGACATCGAGCCGAAAAATGAAACATCCAGCCGAAAAATGAGATATCCAGCCGAAAAATGAGACATCCAGCCGAAAAATGAGACATCCAGCCGAAAAATGAGACATCCAGCCGAAAATTGAAACGGCTGGACGAATAATGAGACATCCAGCCGAAAAATGAGACATCCAGCTGAAAAATGAGACATCCAGCCGAAAAATGAGACATCCAGCCGAAAAATGAGACATCCAGCCGAAAAATGAGATATCCAGCCGAAAAATGAGACATCCAGCCGAATAATGAGACATCCAGCCGAAAAATGAGATATCCAGCCGAAAAATGAGACATCCAGCCGAAAAATGAGACATCCAGCCGAAAAATGAGACATCCAGCCGAAAATTGAAACGGCTGGACGAATAATGAGACATCCAGCCGAAAAATGAGACATCCAGTCGAAAAATGAGACATCCAGCCGAAAAATGAGACATCCAGCCGAAAAATGAGATATCCAGCCGAAAAATGAGACATCCAGCCGAATAATGAGACATCCAGCCGAAAAATGAGACATCCAGCCGAAAAATGAGACATCCAGCCGAAAAATGAGACATCCAGCCGAAAATTGAAACGGCTGGACGAATAATGAGACATCCAGCCGAAAAATGAGACATCCAGCCGAAAAATGAGACATCGAGCCGAAAAATGAAACATCCAGCCGAAAAATGAGATATCCAGCCGAAAAATGAGACATCCAGCCGAAAAATGAGACATCCAGCTGAAAAATGAGACATCCAGCCGAAAAATGAGACATCCAGCCGAAAAATGAGACATCCAGCCGAAAAATGAGATATCCAGCCGAAAAATGAGACATCCAGCCGAATAATGAGACATCCAGCCGAAAAATGAGATATCCAGCCGAAAAATGAGACATCCAGCCGAAAAATGAGACATCCAGCCGAAAAATGAGACATCCAGCCGAAAATTGAAACGGCTGGACGAATAATGAGACATCCAGCCGAAAAATGAGACATCCAGCCGAAAAATGAGATATCCAGCCGAAAAATGAGACATCCAGCCGAAAAATGAGACATCCAGCCGAAAATTGAAACGGCTGGACGAATAATGAGACATCCAGCCGAAAAATGAGACATCCAGCCGAAAAATGAGATATCCAGCCGAAAAGTGAGACATCCAGCTGAAAAATGAGACATCCAGCCGAAAAATGAGACATCCAGCCGAAAATTGAAACGGCTGGACGAATAATGAGACATCCAGCCGAAAAATGAGACATCCAGTCGAAAAATGAGACATCCAGCCGAAAAATGAGACATCCAGCTGAAAAATGAGACATCCAGCCGAAAAATGAGACATCCAGCCGAAAATTGAAACGGCTGGACGAATAATGAGACATCCAGCCGAAAAATGAGACATCCAGTCGAAAAATGAGACATCCAGCCGAAAAATGAGACATCCAGCCGAAAAATGAGATATCCAGCCGAAAAATGAGACATCCAGCCGAAAAATGAGACATCCAGCCGAAAATTGAAACGGCTGGACGAATAATGAGACATCCAGCCGAAAAATGAGACATCCAGCCGAAAAATGAGATATCCAGCCGAAAAGTGAGACATCCAGCTGAAAAATGAGACATCCAGCCGAAAAATGAGACATCCAGCCGAAAATTGAAACGGCTGGACGAATAATGAGACATCCAGCCGAAAAATGAGACATCCAGTCGAAAAATGAGACATCCAGCCGAAAAGTGAGACATCCAGCTGAAAAATGAGACATCCAGCCGAAAAATGAGACATCCAGCCGAAAATTGAAACGGCTGGACGAATAATGAGACATCCAGCCGAAAAATGAGACATCCAGTCGAAAAATGAGACATCCAGCCGAAAAATGAGACATCCAGCCGAAAAATGAGATATCCAGCCGAAAAATGAGACATCCAGCCGAATAATGAGACATCCAGCCGAAAAATGAGACACCCAGCCGAAAATTGAAACGGCTGGACGAATAATGAGACATCCAGCCGAAAAATGAGACATCCAGCCGAAAAATGAGATATCCAGCCGAAAAGTGAGACATCCAGCTGAAAAATGAGACATCCAGCCGAAAAATGAGATATCCAGCCGAAAAGTGAGACATCCAGCTGAAAAATGAGACATCCAGCCGAAAAATGAGACATCCAGCCGAAAATTGAAACGGCTGGACGAATAATGAGACATCCAGCCGAAAAATGAGACATCCAGTCGAAAAATGAGACATCCAGCCGAAAAATGAGACATCCAGCCGAAAAATGAGATATCCAGCCGAAAAATGAGACATCCAGCCGAATAATGAGACATCCAGCCGAAAAATGAGACATCCAGCCGAAAAATGAGACATCCAGCCGAAAATTGAAACCGCTGGACGAATAATGAGACATCCAGCCGAAAAATGAGACATCCAGCCGAAAAATGAGACATCCAGCCGAAAAATGAGATATCCAGCCGAAAAATGAGACATCCAGCCGAAAAATGAGACATCCAGCCGAAAATTGAAACGGCTGGACGAATAATGAGACATCCAGCCGAAAAATGAGACATCCAGCCGAAAAATGAGATATCCAGCCGAAAAGTGAGACATCCAGCTGAAAAATGAGACATCCAGCCGAAAAATGAGACATCCAGCCGAAAATTGAAACGGCTGGACGAATAATGAGACATCCAGCCGAAAAATGAGACATTCGAAAAATGAGACATCCAGCCGAAAAATGAGACATCCAGCCGAAAAATGAGATATCCAGCCGAAAAATGAGACATCCAGCCGAATAATGAGACATCCAGCCGAAAAATGAGACATCCAGCCGAAAAATGAGACATCCAGCCGAAAATTGAAACCGCTGGACGAATAATGAGACATCCAGCCGAAAAATGAGACATCCAGCCGAAAAATGAGACATCCAGCCGAAAAATGAGATATCCAGCCGAAAAATGAGACATCCAGCCGAATAATGAGACATCCAGCCGAAAAATGAGACATCCAGCCGAAAAATGAGACATCCAGCCGAAAATTGAAACCGCTGGACGAATAATGAGACATCCAGCCGAAAAATGAGACATCCAGCTGAAAAATGAGACATCCAGCCGAAAAATGAGACATCCAGCCGAAAAATGAGACAGCTGAGTGAGAATTGAGACAGTTGGAATCCAGCCAACGACCTAAATTTTATATATAAATCCAGCTAACAATTTAAAATTGAGCTGGAAATCTAGCTAACGAAAGATATACATTTACTGTACTGGAATTCCAGCCAACGGCTCAAAACACGTGCTCCATTTTTGAGAATTTTTTGATTTTAGTTACCGTGCAAGGTGTACTTGCACGTGCTACTTTTTCGAATATTTTTGAATTTCCTCCACATACAGCTATATGTGTTACATATTCAAAAATGAATCTACGAAATTCCGAAAGTTGATAAATTATGGCAGCGGAAATCTGAAAACTTTAATGCGAAATATCAGTCTCCAACTTTTCTCATAGATGAGTATAGAGGGCGCTGAGATCGACATTCTTCCATATTCACGAATATTCTTCGTATTTTTTCTACACAAAACATAAATTTTCATTTTTTTCATCCATTTTTTCAGGGAGTTACTATTGGTTGCTCGTAAATGAAATATATTTAGAGTCATATTCACGTAAATTTTTTATTTATTCATTTTCAAAGAAAAATCAATATTTTATACAGATAGGTTTCACATGAATGGGGAATAAAATTGGCAAATACCAGTTTTGAATGTACCTATAATTATTACAATAAATCTTGACTGATACGAAATATTTTTCGATAAAATGGTTTTTAGACTGGATCTTGAACATTGGTACTCCATTCGTGTAGGGGCAAACGTGTGTTGTTATACGCGGAGTCGATCTTGCATATCGAGCGTGTCTCTTTACTGGACCCAAAACAGCCTCCCACTTTTCAGCTGAAACAAATATGTACTAAATTTTAGTGGATCACATAAAGATACAAATAAGAGGCTAAAAACTAAGCGAAGAGCACCAAATTTGGAATGCTCAGTATGTATTCTTTCACGCTGAATCCGAATCTTCAGCCCTTTTTAGTCTACGTTGCAATTTAACTCCATTTTAAACCATTTTTCATTTTCTCATTGCCATATCTCGCTTGGCGAGAGCCGCCGCCAAAATCGAACTTCGGATTCGGGTTCAGCGACCTCGAAAACCCCAATATCGACGCCAATCTTGAAAAAAATTTTGGGAAAAAAACTGAAAAAGTGCAAAGGGGTTACCTTCCTATTTTTACAAAAATTGACGATTTTTGAAATTTTCCAGGAGATATGTGCACCGTATGTAGTTTTTCACGCCGAATCCGAATCTGCAGCCCATTTTACTCTACGTCGCACTTTAAGTCCATCTTCGACCATTTTTCATTTTTTTTCAATGCTAATCGCGAAAAATTTTTGTTGAAAAAACAAATTTGACCAAAAATAAGCAGCAGGATGAAAATCGAAAATTACAAACTGGCTTTACATATGGATTATGAAAGAATACGACAGTAATGAGATAAAAAAATATTCAATTATAAAGCTACACAAATAATTACCTATATTCCATCCGGCTATTATGCTCCCAACGGTAACTGGAATGTCAAAATTCAAACTGGAAAGAAACTGCAGCAAAACAGCTTCCCTCGTGTCATCTGAAACAAAAATTTATTAAATTTCACTGGATCACATGGAGATTCAAATATGAGACTAGAAACTAAGTGAATTACACCAAATTTGAAATGCACAGTATGAAATCCTGGCGTATTAATCAATTAAAAGAGTGCGCTGATTTGACGAAAACGAATTCACCTAAGCCCAATAGTTAATCGAATTAGTCAGCAGACAAGATTTTCGTTTAAAGCCTGATATCTCAAAAACTGCTCATTTTCAGCAAAAATAATTTAAATTTGGAACACATGCTCTTTCTTGAGGCACCTACCACTCAAATTTCAGCTCGATGAGTGTATTCTGAATTTTCTAATTTTTTTTTGTTGGCATTTTAGTAGGTTTTTGATTCGATGAAGCAATAGCCGACTGCAAAATGTGAGACCGAGACATCTAGCCAAATTCGTCTTCATTCAAAAGACTGAGACATCTAGCTGAATTCGACTACATGTAGGTACATGTATGAAAATTATAAGTTTTGTAAATATAAAACAAAACCCCCAAGTACGAGTAGGTACACTATCTGAAATTTTGAAATCTTTTATTTCAAAGACTAATTTTAATTAGGTGAAGCAAATAACTAAATAACATAGGTACCTCTATTTTTTAAGGGATTGAATATTTAAAGAAAAAACTATCAACAACTGAACTTTTTAGAACAAAAATCTTAAATATAGAAAAAGAACACGGGTTCCTACAAAAAATTATGAGTACAGTCTGAAATTGTTCATCTTTCAAATAAATATTTTGTTGCTTCACTTACGCTAAAAAATACCTATTTATCATCAAAATGACCATGCCGTATAAGTAATGAATGATTATAACATTATGTACCTTATACTATTTTTAATTGACTTACTTATACAAATTGGGAGAGAGGGCTGGTACTGGAAATAAAAAACTCATGAATATATATCGATGGCACAGTGCAAAAAAGTTTTATCTCCGTTTCATTAAATTCTTCAGCAGAGCAAAAATAAAGTTGACATTCACCAAGGTGTAATATGCAATCGAGTAAGAATTTTTAGGAAAAATTTTAAAATCGGGTTTTTCGTTAAAAATTTGGATTATACTAGTCACTATAAAAAAAAAAAAAAGGAAAAGAGAAAGAAAAATTGAAAAAAAAGGCCAAATAATCCAAATTTGATCCAAAACTCGGTGAAAAAATGGTAAAAAGTGAATGGATTTTTTTGAGTTAAAAACTCGCAAAAATTATTAGCGAAGCAGGAGACATATGAAATTTGGGAAATTTAGCCAGTGGATCGATTAAATTGGTAAAATGCTCAAGAATGATGTCATTCAAAGCTGACTTATGATTTATATGATTCATTTTGATTCTTTTCGTATTCCAAATTACGATTATAACTTCAAAACCTAAGAATTTACACGATTGGTCGATAAAATTCGAAAAATACTCCACATAGTGAATGCCATTCAATTAAGCCGACCAACAGTTGTTAATATGAACACCGAATTTTTTCATTCGCGTGTAACACTACTCCAAAGTAGAGGCTCCACTAATTTGTTTCGAAAAGAATATTATTATGTGTACAATACTAAGTGACAACCGGTAATGAGAGTACCTAGTACAGCAAAAGGCATAACCAGTAACATCCTATAATACGAATTAAGTAAATAAATGAAAAATTTATAAATCGATTAATAATATTTTGAGGATTCGACAATCAGGTTGGAGTTGGAGCAATAGTCTGCTTCTCATCGGCCATTTCTTTGTAATAACTGAACACAATTAACCATAAATAGCCTTTGAAGACTGAAACATTAAAATAATGAGTAAGATTAGCATTTTCAATTGAAAAAGTACACAATATTTTTGCCAAGAACTTCTTCCTTTTTTGTTTTTCTTTTTTTAATGCATGAGTGTACTCGAATGTTATAAACGTGAATTAATTCCAGTAAAAGTGTACAAGGTTAACCTTGCCATTTTGGCCAAAATTGACGATTTTAAAGATTTTCCAGGAGACATGTGCACAGTATGTAATTTTTCACGCTGAATCCGAATCTGCAGCCCGTTTTGCTCACGTCGCGAGACGCGATTTAGATCCATTTTGGAGCATTTTTCATTTTTTTTTGGCTATATCTCGCTTGGCGAGAGCGGCCACCGAAAACGGCTTCCGGATTCGTGTTCAGCGACCTTGAAAACCCCCATACCAGTGCTAAACTCGAAAGAAATTTTTGCAAAAAAAAATTGAAAAAAAAACAATTATTTTTTCAATAAACGTCCACTAAACCTTCGACTATTTTTCTGAGATTTATGAATAGACTATCTTCAGAAATATTCGATCAATTTTTCACTATTCGATAAATGATACTATAATTTTCTCAAGCTCACTTTTCTATCAATAAATGAAATTTTTCGATCGCAAGTACGTTTGGTAATTTTCATTTCTATTTTTACCTTAATGTGACCGTGCCCCAAGAAAGGGACCTTATGGCTAAAAAATAACGATTAAAGAAAAACGGCTTTGAACGGCCGAAAGCTCGCCCGCTTGGCCGCCACCAAAAATACCGACGATGCGAAAATTTAGCTATAAGGTCCCTTCTTTCGGGCACGGTCACTTATGTAATTTTTTCGTCTCATTTTTACTGTTCTGTTTGGTTGAATTTTTTGATACACTTCAGTACTTTTTTTTTCATTCTATTTGTTCAAAAGTGACTAGAGGCTTTGCCCTCCTAAGGCTCTCGCTTTGCTCAGCCTTCGAACCCTTTTCAGTGGAAAGGTACTTTAAGATGAAATGCCGATATTACGCTAAAAGTCCCAAAGTTTTTTTTGACCGATATAACCCAAAAAGTCCTTTTT
The DNA here is from genome assembly GCA_038050395.1 of Parthenolecanium corni. Lineage (NCBI taxonomy): Eukaryota > Metazoa > Arthropoda > Insecta > Hemiptera > Coccidae > Parthenolecanium > Parthenolecanium corni. Next base: position 942,913 of record JBBCAQ010000016.1, read on the forward strand.
TTTTTAAATCAAATAGGAGGATTTTATTAATGACAATCAAATGTGAAATTTTCATACTTTTGTTACTACATAAGTGATTGTATGAAAAAGGATACATATTATAATAATAAACTTACCAAAAATCAGCACCAGGAGAACATTGGCATTCACAAGCGCGATAAGAACTTCGACTGAGAGAATTATTCCTTTCCATATGAGAAATATTTTCACATAATTCTGTTCATTCTGCAACATTCGTTAATAATATTATATTTTTATTAATCTAAAACCATTTTCATGGACCTAATGGTATAGTACTGGACATCCAGATAGATCTATGTGCATTGTGTTCGTAATAATACATGCAAGTATTCTAAGGAAAAAATATAATTTATAGACCAAGATTACCAACTCGATACGTCTCATATGAATTTCATTAATTTATTTCATTATTCTCGTAAAATTAAAAATTAAAAATAATATGAAACCGAAACAATTTAGTCATTGGTTTCTCCCTCCTAATTCTAGGTGTATCTGTTGAAGATAAAAATATGAAATTAGAAAAAATTTACCCCTTTTCTAAAATTTTTATTTTAATAAAGCCTCGATAGAGAGTTTTGTAGCAAAAATTATGGCTAATCTTGTTATGTTACAGGTTTCTGCAGAATTTCATAAACCCAAGAACTTGCAGTTATCTCAAAATCTGCATTTCTCATGGAGCACAGCCCACGAAGTAGGGCTAAGGTAGCTGTCTCTTTTCTCAACATTTTTATATAATTATGTAATCTAGACATTCTGTATTCTGAATGCTGATCTAATTCCTGTTTCTCCAGCAATAATAAAATACAAATAAAAAATTTTTTTCAGATACTTAGTTGCTATTATCTTGATGCGCACTCCAGTTTACTGTTTTAAAAGTTTAAAATCCAACTTTTTAGTCCTGTGCACTCCAGTTTGTAATATAAAATCTACTTTCTGCTCCGTGATGTAGTTAAATAAAGGCATTTAGAAAATAAAAAAACAGCTTACCCGATTTATTCCAACAAGTCCAAGGATACCAACAATGACGGACACTAATCCGGTCAACATCACCAAGTACCAGAAAAAATCTGTACACGAAAATACAACAGAATAAAAATGTAAATAGTGATATTATTTTCTTCAAAAACGAGTTCTATTATGTTTTTGGAGGCGAAATGTTCGCTAGAGGCAAGAAAACTCGGAGACGAAAATCGCCCGAGGCGGGTTAACCTGTATCGAATCCTACCAAGACTTTTTAAATGTTCCTTCTGCATTAGTTCAAATAAATTTGTAAATTAATATTCAAAATACTTGGAAATGATAGAACGTACCTGAACCATCGTCTTCTGGCCTTCTATGAAGTTCTTTGGATTCTAATTCTCTATTACTGGAAACAGAAAAAAGTATGATCGCTGGGACGACGATGTGAAGACAGTCTGTGATCTGTTGGGAAAGAAGGAAAAAAGTAATCGGATTAGTAGGCAATTATACTCGTAAATCAAAAAACTAACTTCAGATGTCTAACTGCCTATAAATTGAAGAAAAAAAATTGTAGTTGGATGGTATAATAAAAATCTCATTACACTATATCTGACTGTACTTCATGAAGTACCTAATTATGGACTACAGTTGATGTTGACTTCGTAGCAAAGATAGAGTAGGAATTTTTTGTTAAAAACCTGCTAAATGGACAATTGATAAGACGATATGAGGAGTGATAGGAAAAAATTATCAAAACTTAGTCTGAGTACAAAAAAAAAATCAAAATTTCGTTCATTCTCATTATACTGAGGTGATACTGCGGGCTAACTTGATTTTCTACCCAGGGGGGGGGGTAATTTCAGCTCAGCGGGGGATAGCCGCTCCTGCCGCCTCTAGAGTCCGGCTATGGGTACAGCCTCAAATATTATTCAAGACTCTCGAATCTGAATAAATTTACTAAAAATAGGAAACACAAGATTATTTTAAACATGGGAACTGAAAACAATTTCAGTAATTTCACGCCACATGAAATCCAAACAAAGCTTACATTATGTTATTTTTGGTGTAAAGAATCGATCAGGAATCACACATAAAACATTAGGAAAATGAAAAATAAATAAGAAAATTTCAATTCATATAAGGAAGGAACACAATTCTAATACAAATGCACTAATCTAATAAAGCATGTTGAGAAATACTTGCAAAAGCACTAAAAGAATATTGAACAGCGATAATTGAAGATGTTACTCCATCCGCGAGTCGAAGAGAACTGACTGACTGATTGAGCAAAGAAGAACAGGAACTCGAAAATAGGTGAGAGTCGAGTACCAGGCACAGAGTGGTACACGTAAACACGATTGTTCTCCAAAAATGATGATGATGATGATGATAAAGAAATAATAAAGAATGAAACGTATGGGAAAGAAAGAAAATAACAACAAAAATTGATTAAGCTGAATCTGAATTCTTCCTTTATCTTGGCAGTGTTGCCAGTTTGGGAAAATGAATTATTGTACTATTCAGCAAAAACACGTTGGAAACATTTTTAATTTCCAACATTTGGGATAATCAAATTCAACACTAGAAAGACCAGGTTTTACTCGATTACTCAAACGACCAGGTGGCGTCATATACGACGCCACAAGAATAACCTCTGAAGATCAGGTGGCGTCGTATGACACAAGTCGGAGTTTCTCAAAATATTGGTCCTTTGAGTAGTCCATCTCAACATTTTGAGTGGCGTCGTATATGACGCCACCTGGACTTCTAGTCTTACATGAGAAAACACGGACAGTTCAAGATTGAGAAGTCCAAAAAGTTGCAACAAAAGAATTATGCACTACATGTAAGTAGTCATGTGTGACAATTATTTGAAAAAAGCGGCCCACAATCTAAGTTTCGAAAAGATATAAGTACTAAGCAGGATAGTAATAAGCGCAAGAAATGTTAAGAATCATCTGTTTTTTTACATAAAATATCTGAAAATTATAATCAAGTTCTCACAGTACCTACGCAGCAAATATTTTCGATAATTTGAGGGTGGTTGAAAATATTTGCAAATTTTAAGCGAAAAAGGAATATGAATGAAAATCAAAGGTGATACTGATATTTCGTTTGAATATTTTCTGTTCAAAGTTTTTTTGGGCGAGGGTGGAAAGGAGGATTACTCCCACTTTGCGGCGCATAAGCTTGCGACAAAATGAAGTTAAATCAAAATCCAATTGATTTCAAAATGAATTAGCGGGTCAACAATAATGGCAGTACAGGGAAATATAACGAAACGCTATAACTAAAAGACTTACCACAGCAAACCAAGATATAATTACGGTGGCTGTACGTAATGGCACATATATGCAACAAGATTTGAATCTTGGAATCCTATCAAAAACATCCATCGACGGGTATTTATCGACGCGCTGGATAACTACTAATAAATTAAAGAACAAATCGACTTTTGCAACTAAAGAAATACGTCTTAGTTAAGCTACGTATGCTCTCTCCGCATGAATTTCAGCTAAACCAACAGGAAATATGGAATGGCACAGCGCCTTCTAATGATTTTTCAAAAAAAAAAAAAAAAAAAAAAATGGGACCGACATGCGTTCACGCATTCCAGGAAGGGGTCGACAATTTCGAATATCAGCTTTTGGAATTCGCCATTTTGGCGCCAAAACCGCCAACACTAATATCGATTTTGGGAACTCGACCAAATTGAACGAGTTAATGATACGAATTATCGATTTCCTAGTAGACTTTCTTTTTTCAATTTTTTTCCCCCCTAGTTAAAAGCATATATGTACGTATTCGATTATTCGAACAAAAAATGAAAGAGTATCTGTAAACACGAGTTCATCAAATTGGTAGTTCACGAGCAACAACCGCGTAATGACTTTGACCTACAATTAGAGTTTTTTACATCAACGAACGCTTTTTTACCTTCAGCAAGTCGTGTATGCAAATCATTTTAACGTAATGATGTGAGGGTTGTCGATTCGAATATACGTAGTATAGGAAATTCGAGTTGAATTATTAATAAAGTTCTTCGCATTTCTGACAGGCTGTCGAAAAGAACCTATTGAATTGACTAAATGTGACGTTTCGCCCCCCCCCCCCTCTTCGCCTAAAAATGCCAAGGGTAAACGCACCAAAAAAAAACTGATTTTCGTTTTTCGGTTCAATATCAACTAATGAAGAATGTGTAATTCCACATACGTTAAGGGGGTGCAGTCTCTGAAATGGATTTTTATCGTCTTCATTTGTAAATTACGAGGGGCGGTCAAAAAGTAAGTTTCCCTATGCCTTCAAACCCCCCCAACGCAATCAAACTAACTCACACCGCCAACATGGTGTAGAGGGGGTTTGAAGGAAAGCGTGTACCAAGTTTCAAGTCAATTGGTTTAATTTTTGCTGCATAGCAATCAAAAAACGATGAAATTACCGTCCTGTAGGGCCGCCACATGGTAAGTGCGCGGGGGGATTAGTTATTCACATGTAATGGCGAGAGGGGAGGGGCAGATGAATAGCCAGCATCACCTGTGACATGGCTAAACGTTATGAGCCAAGTATGAACGTGTGGAAGTGTGTGTAAATGATTCAAGGGGGGAGAGGAGACTTCTAACAAATTCTGCTCCGATCGACATTGGATGGGGTAAATGTAGGCAGAATTGAAGTTATTCAAAAAATATTTTTTTTGGTTTGAAAAGTGACTTATGATACAAAGGGCAGTAGAAAAGCATTGTTCCTTATGCCTACGAATGCAACGGATGCACTTAAACTGCCCTGCATCACAAATATGTTGAAGTCATTTTTGTATTTGGCGGCCATACCAAGCAGTAATTTCATCATTTTTCCAATGCCAAACAATGAAAACGAGATAGATCGGCTTGAAACTTGGTATGTGCTTTCCTTCACACCCCTTCTTCACCATGTTGGCAATTTGAGTCAGTTCTATTGCGTTGGGTGGGTTTGACGAAATAGGGAAACTTACTTTTTGACCGCCCCTCGTATTTCCTTTTAAATTCCCAACTACGAGTATGTAATCCTATTTTCTCCAAATGAATAGCCTAACGCAACGACCAGGCAATTGACTTATTTTTATTGACTTTTTTTTATGGATTATTGTTCTCAATATGAAAACACATTATCCTTGTGCGAAAAAAATGTAATTCCTAAGCTTTCAAATCTTTTTTATTTGCGAAAGCAAAAAACTAAGTTGATACTCAAAATACAATTACTTGTCTGCAGCGGGTAACCAGTTTTGTTTCAAAGAGGAGGCCAAAATATCATACGTAAAATGAAAAAATTCAAGTTCTTTGCTTTTTTATATTTTTTTTACAAATTAGTTTGCCTCAAATACATGACCAAGATCTATAGTTTTCCCAAAAATATTTTTAGAACCCCTGTAAAAATCCCAATGAGAAAGTCCATAATATTTTCGGAGGGGTTAAAAGCCTCCCCAGAACCATCCTCAGTTATGGTTCTGAATTCTGATTAGATCATTGTTCATTTCTGACGAACCAACAGCCATACTTTCCTTGCAGTTTTCTCCACAAGTTCAAGATATTGAGAAAAAAAATTCTCATTAGCTAAAACCTTGAAACCGTACTTACAAAGTCAGTGAAGCTCATAAAATACATCATAACTGAAAATGTTCGTGACAATTTACGAACCAAATAAAACGTGTAATGTTTCTCGCAGTGAGACGAATTCAGGTAGGGTAATAAAAATAGAAAAAAAATAATAAATACTCGTAACCTGAGAGAATCGGGCAAGGTCATAACGGAAAGTGTTGGAAAACAAAAACTAATATAAAATTTAAATTACAAATAGAAAGAGAATAGCGAAACGGTAGGAAGAAGCAGACTGGTTAAACAGATTCGCAATACCTAGGTGTATGCGATTATAATCTAATAGGTGTTTAATTATTCATTCGATAAATACGCGGTAGAAAAGTATTTTCGCAAATCAGTATTGTGGACTTGGAAGAGAAACAGTAGATACTAGCTACACGACGAGGATTAAAATTAGATGTCGATGTTACCCCCGTCTGTATGTAGGTAGCCTTATGGAGCTACCTGAACTCTGATAAATGTACTCTTTATGATGTGACTTCGTTCAGTAACGTCATAAAATCTAATTTAAAGGTCTAGCCAGACACGTACAGCAAATTGGCCCCAACTCAGATTTTGGTTCCACCTCAAGGGATTGACAACAAGTACTTGCCTAAGTTTGCAACCCTTATAGGTGCAATCCTCCCAGAAACAACGGGCCAAAAAGCAAATATTTCATTTATTTTCAGGGGTTCAGAGTTCTTCACACCTACATACATGAGGTGCATATGTGATTTTCTTTTTTGAGCGAATATCCTCACTGGGACAGAAATTGCAGCGTTTCGAAGTTTTCACAAAAGATTATTTTTAGGAAAATGGAAAAATGCTATTCCACAAAAAATATATACTCGTATGTTATGTAAGAGAGCAAAATGCGTAACTATAATACAGAATTTCAATGCACGGACCAAATCTAACCATAATTAACTTTTTTTTTCTGTGGATCATTTTCTCCGACCAACTTTTTCGCAAATACTCGTAATTAACTTTACGGAAGTGTCGATTTTGAAAATTTTGGTTTCATCTTCTTGCTCGCGGGTGCGTGTAATTTGCTAATACATAGGAATTCTATCAGTTTTGGATATGAATCGAGATTTTCTTTTGGCTGATTTTTGGGAAGCAATTCTTCAAATAATATAAAATCGTAAACCAGACGTTACTACTATTTTTTCCACCACATACAGGTACTTACAATAAATATCACGTTCACGTACCTGCAAGATGCAGTGGAATGTACTATAACTAAGACTTGTGGCAATATGTTCATACACGTGGAAAACATCACAAAACTAATAAAAGTTGAGAAAGAATAACGTTGGAAATTATAATTGAGATTCAAGTAGGTATGCGCAAGATATCAGCGAAGTTCATTTATAATAGCCTCCTACATACCGTCAAATTGGTTGAATAGGATCAAAACTTCATTAAAACGCTTAAAAAAATTCAAAAATCATAAATCAGTTTTAGCCGATTATAAAAGATCCCAACCAACTGGAAATGATTGTTGACTTTATTTGATTCGGAGATATAGCCTGTCAACGTTGAAAAGTGATCATTACCTTAACCCTCAGATGAAATATTAATCAAGTTCTATAAAATTTAGTTACTTACTTAATTTTAATTAATTTGTTTTCAAAAGCTGTTCAGGTATTTCATTGAAAAAAATTTTGATCGTAATTCGCACTATTTCGGATAGGAATTTGAGAATTATTGAAAGAACTAGCAACAAAAATAGTAAAATATACCGAGTTTAAAAGTACAACAATTGAATAAAACGGAAATTAAATAATTGTTATTCAAGAGGTAAAAAACAAAAAACAAAAAAAAATTTTAAGTTTTCATTTTATTTACCAACTTTATCAAATAATTTTCTTCCCAATTTTAGTCGAATAGGTAACTCATCTAATTTTTATTTATTTTTTAATTAATTAAGTAATCAATTCAGTTGTTAATTGATCCTTAGTCAAAGATACGCAATAGACATTTCATCAATACGACTTTTTGGTACCTATTTCATTTTTTAAAAAAGGTTCTTATCAACTTCCTGGAAGTACAAATTTTATCTACTACGTATATGTTTTGAGCTATATGATACAGGGGCGGAAAATGTCGTTCGTGATTAAAATCATACTCAATTATTGATGCCTCATAGTTCACCTACTAGCTATATCAAAATACTGTACTATTTATAAAGATGGATAAAAAAATTTAACAGGAAATTATATCACTTCTTATTAATTTTTCGCGGAATTTTTACTTGTAATTTAATTAGATTATCATTCATGACTTTGATAAACAGACATTGACTGATATTTTTTTAAACATGGAAACACCACTGGGAAATACCAGCATCTATAACACAAATAGAACAGCAATAAAGGATACTGTATTGCAGTTTTTTCCTCTTATGTTCACACGTTCATCAGATGGCATTATTATAGTTGTTCGCACATTGTTTGGCAAAGAACAAAATATTTATGGGAAGCGACTAAAATTAGTTGAATTTTTTCGGGTAGGAATTTGAAGCGATCCTTTAATTTCAATGGGATTATTCACGAATATGAATGATGAATGACGTGAGGAACTGATAGCCTGATCGCGAAAGTGGCAAAAGGTTAGAACAATTATGAATTTCTGAAAAATAAAAATTTCGCATTCCTTTGATTTTTGTAAATATACCGCTATCATATCGCCCGAGCCACCTCGACACGAACCAATGAAAATACCAGGGCGGCCGGTGTTGATAAATATAATAAGATCAATTTAACAAATATTGTGGCATCGCATTAACAGTGGAAACCTTGATTTTTCCCAGAAGTATATCTATCGTATGGTCATAATTTTTTCAAATCTCATATTCGGTACAAAAACGTGAAATGTAAAACAGAGAATAAATTAAATTGAAAAAAAAAATACATTAATTTAGAGAAAGTTTAAAAATTCGATGTATTAAAAATATTAAAATAAAATATATTTTGCTATCTTATATATTTGATTTTAAATTAGACGAATCCAATTAAAACGCACATAAAAGATTATTTAAAATGTTATATAGTTTCCGGCGTTTTAATTGGATTATTGCTGTTTAGTATGAGGAATTGATTGAATGCGAAGAAGGATAGATAGACACGGGGCAAAGAATCTCCCAAAATAAATTGTTCCATAGGTCATTCTTATTACTGATAAAAATTCAATGTCATGTACGAAGTTCCAATTTAATCCACTCAGTTTGATGTCCAACATTGTTGATAAAAATTATGCTCGTAATAATTATTTACTCGAGACTAATAATTAAGTGAAAATATAGCTACAGAATTTTGTCTCAGTTTGAAAAAATAAACGAGTATGACGGAATAAAATATTTCAAAAAAAAAATCAAACAATATTTATCAATTTTTGAAACTGAAAGCCATCCGGATCGTTGCTTAAAAGTGAATTAATTTAAAACTGGAAATATGAATCGATTAAATTGAAAATTTATTTATAACAAATCAAACGAAAAGTTGAAATTGAAGCATTGAGAGTATAATGAACTATAATTATTAATCACCAACATTATAGCAACTTTTCTTATCACAATTATTACGAAAATTATTATTATTTATTGTTGGCATAGGTACTTAATTATGTTTCTGATATAAATCTTGATTTGTCCCAGTTGCCCTATTCATATTGTAAAAATTACTTTCTCAAAGTTTTTTCAGCGAGAGAAATTAGCTCAACCAATACGTAATTTAGGATTTTCGTTATCAAACTGTTCAATTAAACGATACTTAAAAAAATATTATCATGAAATGAGAGAATTTTCACGACTGTTTTTTGGCTGAGTTTTTATCTAAAAGATAAGATTTTTGAACATGTTATAATTACAATATGATGAACTTACGGATGTATAGTTATATTTTTATTTAAAATTAAACAACTGCTTCTACGGATGCACAAAGTTGATGCAACTCTGATAGCTAATTTGAAAATTTAACTCTACATACATCCGTAAGTGCATCATATAACAACATATTCAAAAATCGTATCTTCAAGATGGAAATTCAGGCAGAAATCAGTCGGGAAAATTTCTCTGTTTTTCTAAATTTCTTTCACGTGGTAAAGCATACCCTTTAGCAAAAATATCAGGCACAATCTGATCTCCTTCCCGCACTGATATGTAAATCCCTCGTAAATATTTAAAGACCCCCCAAATTGAAAAAAAGTTTTGGGATTGTGATTTGAACTAGTCTATTGTTTATTAGGATTTTACTTTCACCCAGTAGCGTCGCGTGATAATATTTTTTGGGTGTTCAACTCTAAGGCTCAACTGCAAAAATTAAACCCTTCTTTCTCCTCCTATTTCCCCCTCCCCTCCCATCTAAAAAATGATAGAAATTAAAAAAAAAGAGAGGAAAATATAAAACTGAGAAAAGAAGAGGAAACGCCAAGCTATGATAAAATGTGAAGAAAGTACTGCCGTTTAAATACCCACACATACTCACACTCCATCTTCAGCTGCTAACAAAAATTGAAGGAAGGAGAAAAATAAGAAATGTAAGAAGTTCATATACACTGACTGAACACCCTGCCGTAAACTATTAACAAGAACTCCTCTTTCCTCTTGATATAATTTCTGCTCATTGCAGTTATGTCAAAGTGTTCAACCGGATTTTGAGGAAAATTCTTCCTTATAATCCAATTATTGGATTATGTAAAAAATGCTTCCTCAATATCCCGATCCTTACCATAGTTTAATTTCACTGCGGATTTTGAGGAAAAAACTTCCTCGAAATTCAGGATTTTTCAGAAAAAATTCCTTGAAATCCCAATTGGTAAAAATCACAATAAATTAATTTTACCCAACATTTCTGGATTCAAAATATGAAAAAAAAAACACACATTGCACTGCAGAACAATTTGTGATAAGATATTATTACACTGCTTTTACTTGACAAAAGGATTAACTTATCTTATCATCCATTTTTTGTATGTACGTATTTTCTTCACTAATTAACTAAGAAGTCACCTTTGAACAGATTATTACATCAGTTGGTAAAAAAGTTACCTTACTGTAACTTTGAAAATTATTGCAATAATGCACTATTGCACTCATACATATATTTTCTCAGTAAAAAGATCATTATTTTAACCTTTTCAACTTCAAAAGAAGGAGAAATTTTGAAAAAAATACTACATCTGTCTTTGATAAATTTCATTTCAGTATATTTAATTTATTATGTTGAACTTTAAACTAAGGTTTTTCTGTGTCTTAAATAAAAATTTATTACGTTGAATTTTTTGTCACAACACCATCTAATATATGCCATATGCTTACAAAATACACATAATTTATTCATCACCATAATCACAGACAAAATTTCTTTTTGAATTTGATTGGGTGTGCAGTGAACACCTTGCACACCCAGAGCAGACGCCACTGCTTTCACCCTTTTTTCCTCCTTAGCCACTGAAATCACTACTGAAAAGTCACCTGACACAAACATGCTCAAGAATACCACTCAAAACCAGATACCGACAATTTTGATTTATCTTGAAGAATTCTTCTCGCGATTAAGAATTCGTGCATAACTTTTTGGATACATTTGAATTTTTTCAACGTTACAGCAATCTTGGCCCCATCAATGTTAAGTTTAGACAAAAAGATATGATAGAATACCTCAGAATCTCAATTTCGTTCCAACGAGTTCTATTCACTGGTGCTGGTTTACCAATCTACATTAGGACAGCTGGTAAAGAGCCACACCCGCCACACCAAAACGATTTCAAATCGAGAAAAAAACGTTGCCAAATTACACTTTAGCCAACGTCTTCACAGTTTTCTTTCCTCATTCTTTCTTATACTCGTTATTTATGCTCTTTTTGTTCCTTTATTATTTCATTTCACACTTTCAGTTTCAACTATGTACCAGCTTATCAGAAACCTTCAACCTTGACACATAACTGATTCCCCATTCGCACGCGCTCGATTCTCTTTCTACAAAGTTTGACATTCACTTGATATTTCGCTCGCCAGCAATTTCCGCCTAAAATTTAATTGATATTCGCGTAACGACATTTTTCATCATTCTGCCGGTCACTCTCCTCCTTCCCACCAGCCAAAAATAGCATCGACATTACCACTTTAAATACGTACTTTAACGTGTAAGTACCGCATTTTTCAACTATGGAGCTAGCTGAGCAAAACCCCTCTATCCCTCTAAACCAGCAAAAGCTGAAATGTACGAACGCCGAAATGCGGCGTCGTTCTTTCAGGCGCCAAATTTCCCGACCCCGGCCCCCCAACTAAGCCTATAACAAGATCCCTACGAACTCACGAAGACATGTCGGTTTCGGTAGAAAGAAAGAGAAAGTATATCACGGGTACAGCACATAAACCCTTCTGCGAGTAGAGAAGAAGTCAATTTTTCTGACATACAGTGTTGCCAGCTCGTTAACTGCTAATTCTCATTTAAATAGAGCAGTCATATTTTTTTTAATGGCGAAGAATGCGGGCGAAAACACGGGGGGAAAAATAGTAATCTAGAAGGCATTGACAGAGTTTGCCAACTTGAGCGTGACAACCGGCAAATAATGAATACATCGTATGAATACGACAGAATTATGTGATAAATTTCAAAATGCGGGTTTGAGGGTATGCTACGAACGAATTTCATGGTAGCAGACTCAGTGGCGGGGCGGGTGGTTCATGAAGTCAAAATATTTCATTACTTCCATTTTTTCCCTTGCCACTGGAGCAGGGTAACCACGTCAACACTAGAAAGACCATACGACGCCACCTGTTTGAATTTGGGTGTGCCATTCCTCAAAGAATCAGGTGGCGTCATACATGACATTTTCTGGTCCTTCGAGGTTCTTTTACTGTTGAGTCGAATACGACGCCACCTGGTCCTCGGAGTAATCGAGTAAAACCTGGTTTTTCTAGTGTCAAGAAGAAAAGAAGCACTAAACATTGGAAATTTTTCCAAAAAAAAAAGAACAACTACTCGTATTTGAACAGGTCAACCCGACAACCAGCCGAGTGCAATTTTCAAAATTCACGGAAAAACTCAGAAAACTGTACAACTTTTGATAAAATAATGATGTGAAAGCGTGGTTGTTAGTAACTTTGTTTACATTTATAGAAAATGTTGTAGACCATTACTGTCGTAGATGAGGCAGCCTTGATAAAAAGTAATGCTTCGAATAGATTCATTTTATCGTACAGTAATGGAGGTGCATAACTCAAATCTCTTCTCAAAAGATGTCTCCCATTTGACGGAATATTGATTTTCAATTACACAATGTAGGTACAGGAAGTACACCTTCAACCCCGAATGAATAAACATAATTTTCATGATAGGAAAATATAAAGGAAGAAAGTTGACTTACATCTTTGGAAGAATAAGAAAAATTTACTTCAACAAGTGCACTCCAAAATCGGGCTCAGTTATGGAAAAAACAAAAAAAAAACACTATCGCATCGATTCAACAGCTTGTTGCTTTCCTCTTTCTTTCTAGTTCCATTCAATATACGGTACATGCCATTTCCTGTTGATTTAGGCAGGTAACTATAGGTAGGTATACGTGCGAAGGTAATCGAAATAATTATTCGCTTTTTCTCGTTTTCTAACCGAATTTACTGAATACAGACGGTATTATTGCAAATTATTAGAATGCGAAATATGTCGAAAGCCTCGTTCTATTATTCAGAGCTCCAAACGCGGGTTGCTGGCAGGGTCTACCCGTATTCTAAATGGCTAGCCAAATATCAAAATTAATATATACTAGAATTGAACTGAAAATTTGGGCATAAAATATAAAATAAATTAATTTAAAAAACCCGAACTCCATACAAATGCCAAAATTGTTTACTATCCACACACAACCTACTCAACAGAATAAAAGAATTATTTCTTTATGAACGAAATAGATAGTACCCAGCTGAAAATGAGAATATGCAAAAATTTTCTTTTCCAATTCGAACTGAGTTGGTATCTCAGTGGAAATTCATCTACACCGTTAGACATTTTTATTTTTAGAAGAAAAAAAATTGAGAAAAAAGTAAGAAATGCATAAAATGAAAGAAAATGTTCTTGAATACCATTTTATAGTTAATTTTAAAACGGTAAAACCTGTTCAATACTCAGAACCACCCATTATAAGTACGAAGTTAATTGCATAAATTAAATACAGACTTTATTCGTTTATATATATGTTTCTCAATTCCATCCGCACGTTATAATTTTTATCTCACAATTAGCTAGTGCGCAGTAAATGGAAAATGGTGATTCTCGAAATTACTCGCCAAAAGCGGATGTTGCAAATAGCTAATAGATAATGAATACGTATATGAAAAAATGTAAACACACTAAGCGTGGGCATGAGCACCATGAGTTTTGCACGGTAGAAAAATCATCAAATTAGTAAATTTTCCACCACTTTTTAATTCACCATTTCAAGTTCGCAGTCAAATATTTCGCTTCGGATAGCTTGGCTATGCGGTTATCTAAGGGCAATAAAATATCTTTCGATCACCCAAGGGAAGTGCACTAGTGCAGGCATACTGGCTGCACGTATAGGCGATGTAGAGGAACAGTTTGTTTGGATTCTACATCAAGTAAAGTAGAAGGGTGGGGGAAATCGTCTGCTAAGTGTTAATCCTTTAAAATTGACATGTTTTATTAGTTTTGCGATGGTAAAAATGAAATCATTTCATTAAAAGTAATAAGTGTAAAGCATTTCACACCAGCCAAATTGTCACAAGTTCCGAAACAAAGCATTAACTCTAAAAATACGTACCAGGTTTTACTCGATTACTCAAAGGACCAGATGGTGTCGTATATGACACCACAAGAGTAACTTCGAAGGACCAGGTGGCGTCGTATGACACAAGTCAGGGGTTCTCAAAATATTGGTCCTTTGAGAAGTCCATCTCAAAATTTTGAGTGGTGTCGTATATGACACCACCTGGTACTTCTAGTGTTGAAAAAAAAATTGTTTCGTAAATTACTATGTCGAGGAGTGAACATGAGGTATAATACCTTTGTATTTTTCAATTTTTTTTTTTCTCGAGATTAGCACTGGTACGGCGGTTTTTGAGGTCGCTGAACCCGAATCTGGAAGCCGTTTCCAAGCAAGATATGGCCAAAAAAAAAGTGAAAAATGCTCCAAAATGGCACTAAATCGCGACGTAAAGCTCCAGAAAATTCACCGTCGAAAATAAGAACTATAACCTGGTGAAATAACCGGCGAGAACTAACATCTGTTTTCTCAAATCGCACAAAATTTATAGTAGGTAGTAAGTCAGTCGATACAAAGTATAATTGTATTGAAGAAGCTGATCTCATTCATGCTGAATTGCCACATCGTTGATATTATTTTTTTCATACTAGGTACGGCAAAGGGCAAACAAAGCAAAGGTTGAATTCGTGAGTATTTTCGTAGCCAACAGATAAGGGCCTTCCTATATGCTCGAAAAAGTACGCATTGCACTGCACCAACACAACATTGTCTCACCACTTTGATAAAATCAAATAATCAACTATTTACATCAAAAGAGATCTAGAATAACTTCATTTCTTCATGTGTATCTAATTCCTGTTCAAAAACAAGATGAAACGTGATAAATAACACAATCTCAACTCGGAAAAATTACGAAATCCTTGACGAAGGTGACCGTCAAGAACAGTTTAATTTACAAATAGCACCGTTATCAAACCACCATTGCTTCTTGATAGTTATTTATTTTGGCATATTCGAAACATTGGTACTTCATTCCGCGAGTGGTACTGATTTAATTCTCGCATTATAGAACAAAGTACGAAAACTTTGAATAAATATTGAAAGCAAATGGCGCTATGTCCATTCAAAGTACTCGTAATTTACAAGAGAGGAGAAAGGAAACGTACAAGAATACTTGCATTATTTTGGTGGTAATATATTGCTTTTGTAAACTTTAGATCTGTCGCGAGATCCAAATTGATTATAAAAGAATGAAAAGAGTTCGGCCTTCCATGTGTATGAATGAAATTGTGCTCATATTGACGCACAAAATATCAGTTTTCAGGCTCTTTCGAGACCAAAAATAAGAGAGTATTTCCATAGTTTCAACCATTTGAGTTTGATTCACTTTGTTTTTTTTTGCGCAACATAGTCGATAATAATGAGTTCCAACAGTTCTCAATGCGAGAAAAGCGAAAAATATCAACCACAAATCACGAGAAAAAAAAATTAAAATTATATTTCGTATAAAAATTTGAAAGTAAATGATTAAGTATAAACGCTTCAATTAAGTTAGAAGACTTTCATAAAATAGATTCGACTTAAACTTACGGACGTACTCGCTTCAACTCTTTTTCGTCTCCTCTCATTGTATGTACTTTATCTGAGAATGATTGAATATCAATAGTGTGAAATATTTGAAAATGAAAACATCTCAAGCGGGGACAGTGAAGGCATCCATTGAAAAGAAATAATAATAAAATATAATATGGGGTACGATGGGACTTAAAAATAGAAGAAAATAACAAAACAACGCACTCGTAAAAAAAATTAAAATAAATCTTATGTTAACAAAAGCTTTGAGTACGAACTTATTCTCAGTGATATTCTAGAAGACTTAATAAGTAAAATATTTGTTTCTTAGGCAGCGGAGGAGCTACCTTTTCCTTCTTGAATTTCGCGGTAGTGATTGTATATGACCAACCAGAAGTAGAAGGCTGGAACTGTAACAAATTTTCATCCGAATTATTTTGTTGGTTAAGCAATTGAGATCCTAGATATCTATTCCAAAAACCAAACCGGTTCTGGTATTCACGTAAGCACCCACGCACTCGCAAAATTTACTATCGGCAGACTTATGGCACTTATAGAAGAACAGGAGAACTGGACTATCATTCGAATGGAAAGGAACACAAAGCTGCTAGAAAAAGTGAGGTGTTCCAATTTCATTACCTCTGATAGGTCTGCCATTCTCCTACAGGTGTCTCTGTGAGAGTTTTATGCGGACGTATGAGGAAATAAGCCATATGAAGAGCTGAGTTGCTAACATATTTCACAAAGCTAATATTTTCACACTCTAGAACTGCCCCATAGAGAAACACATACGGACTTGAGACGACCAAAAATAAACCCACGCATCTAGTCCCTGAGAGGGAACCAGCACAATTATGAGTTTGGAGGAGTCTTTGCCTCAATATTCATCCTTCAGTCTTCTCACAGCAGGTAGCACAGTTTTTTGGTAAACCGTTCAAAATAACATAATTTTGAATCAGTTCTACTCAAAATGTGCTTCACAGAAAAGATCACAGCCCAATTCACAATGATGAAAAATACCGTGAAAATACTCATAAATGTAACTTATTCATCCATGTACTCCATTCAAGTTCGATGAGAAAAATGCCCCCCCCCCCCCCAAAAATGTGGAAAATTTCTTTATTAGCTCAAGGTGTATTTTGCATTCCACGCTTTCATTTATTCCAGACCAGTTCTTATCAGGAAATTAAAAGTACAAATGTGAAATAAAAATCAAAAGCATCACTTACTTGTGAGCAAGAAGTATACGATACCAACCAATACGTTAATAATCACTATAAGTATTCCGAAGATGATAAGGTAGATTATGCTCAGCGTTTCTAAAATCAAATAAGGAAGGAGAAATCCGTGTCTTTCCTGCAAGAAAAAAAAGCAGAACAAAACTAATCATAATAATAATTTACAATAATAGGTAAAAGGCATTCTACATCTAATCACATATCCAAGATACCCGTACGGAAATGTTTGAAGCCATTACCATAAAACTTGAAGGGCACATTTGTGAGTCTCATATCTACATACACTCCACAGCGTAAGGAGCCTTTTACACACTACACAGGGATCTTAAGAATGCATAAAAAAATGAGTATCACTGTTTGAAATTTTCTATTCATTGGTGAGCTTTCGAAGCATTCAATGAAATAGTTTTTTGATACCCTCCAGGGTCTCAAGAAATACCTGAAAATTTTGAAAATCAAAAAAAGGGCTTCGTCAGGACATAGAGAATAATCATGTTCAACAGTTACACATCCAAATTTTAGCCAGTTCGATGCAAAACTTGGCGAAACAAATGGGAAATCGTGAACCACTCGAAAAATACAAAGATGGACTACAGAATACGCAAAAATATTTTTTGCAGCCATTAAAAAAAAATGACAAAATACTAGACACCATAAATTATGAAACCTAAGGAAAGTATCTATTTCAACTAAGTACTAAATGATTTTGAATTGAAGTTTCCCATTACAATGAAAACGGTATCATCAAAACAAGTCAATTTCACAGAAAAAATTTCAAAGAATGGACAATGTCTTTTTCTTTTTCAAAAAGTGAGGCACTTAGAAGGCTTCCTTTCAGCAGCAATGCTGATACTGCAAGATAATTTTATGAAGAGTAATCATTATCAAGATGTTTCTAAAGCCTAGTGGTTCTTTCTGCCCTACCCTACCTGGAATTTCAACAGAGATATAAAACTTACCGCGTAGACGCCATATAATGCACAAACGCAGGCAATGATACCAACAACAGCACCTGATATTTTCACATACATTGGTTGTTCTGAAAAACCAAACAAAAAAGTGATTGTGAAAAGTGATTCACATTAAGAAAGCAAAAAAATGTAATATTTATAAGAAAATCAATCAAGCCAGTTAGCAAGTCCATCAGTTCTCATTGTCATAAACCTTCCTCCTCATAAGTTACTTCAGTTTAAATTAAGCCAAATTTTGTGGAAAAAACGGTTAGGAGACACGGTTGAAATGATTTCCAAAACATTGAGCCTCAATAGTGAGCTGGCACGTTGAAAAAATGGTCTACAATAGAGCATTCCTATCAGTTACAAATAAGTTTGTTTACATTCGAACGGGTGAAAAAGTACTATCAGTTTCTCATTTAAACATTAGAGCTGGTAAATAAATTCAAATTTATGAGTCACGAATGTCAAATCCGAGTAATACTTGCCACTGTCGTGAGAATACGCACAAGGCAAAAGCACAGATATAATATTCCATTCGGTACTCTTGAATTTGAATTATATGATACTAGGAAGACCAGGTGGTGTCGTATACGACACCATTTGAATTTGGAAGCGTTATTCCTCAAAGGATCAGGTGGCGTCATATATGGCATTCTCCGGTCATTTGAGGTTCTTTTACAGTTGAGTCGAATATGACGCCACCTGGTCCTTTGAGTGATTGAATAAAACCTGGTTTTTCAAGTGCTCATTTGCTAAAAACGCCAACTACAATGTATTTTATACAGGAATTGAAAGTAAATTTTGGTCAATTCTCACTGGATGAAATGTGAGCAAAGCTTTAATGACGTCATTTTCAGAATGCTCTGTAAAATCTTAATTATATTTTGATAACTAGCAAAAAGAGGGTTTGCAATCTTCGCATTTACGAGTACATATACGGCGAGTGACGACCTTGGTCCTCAAGTTCAAAGTACAAACGTATATCCAAACACTACTCGAAGCCGAAACACTTGTTCTTATTTTTCCAACAGAGACAAAAAGGTGGCTTCACGCTAAACTATACGGATGCATCCTACAACATTTTCAGGTATTTCAATTTCAGGTAGCTCCAAATTATTTTTACCACTCCATAGACGACAAAGTAACACGACTGCTCAAATTGAGTTCTTCGTTTCAATTAAAATATTATGTGATTCTGAATTGCGATTTGCGAATTACAAAAAATGGCATAAACAACTCGACTAAAAAATGAATTATTATAATAATTTTTCCCATTACAATTTTTCGCTTAAGGACATGCCGAAGATTTCACACTCATTTGTACCTGTCCACATTTCACTCTTGTGTTACCCGTACTATAATATTAATTCAAGGTGAGTAATAACAAAACTGAATTCTTACCTGCGGGTTTTGAATCTGAATCTTTACTAGTATTTTGGGGCGGACTGAATGGGGACAGCAATGCACCGATCTACAAACAGAAAAAATTCAGATATGCCGGACGTTATTCAATATCATTCAAGTAACTTATTTTAGAAAACTTTACCGATATAAATTATAGCCTGAAATAATTATTTCTGAAAAGGCTGCCCTGAAATGGCCGAGAAAGATGGTTATAGAAATGAATTACTGTATTAATTTTAGTTCCAGCCATGTAGAAACAACTACGTTTACATATTGAAATGAATTAACAAACAAGAAAAATTGACCAAAATGAAAATATCAATACCCTACCCAAAATATCGATCTTTATATGAGCTTATTGTTAGTCTTGCCCTCGGTTGGTAATAGAATAGACAAACATCGGACCGAAATCGTTTTCTGCATACAAGATACCATATGGTTGTAGTGAGGAAGGCGACTACAACCCCTCCCCTTCACGAGTCAAATCGTTTAACCTCTCACAAAAAAAATTTCCTCCGGGAAAGGCAAGAGAGGGGAGGTCCAACTCCAAACGGTGACACTTGAACGAGTCTATGAATTCGAGTAAAAAGAAACTAGCATTTAGCAAAATTTAGATAAGACTTGGGTTTGTAAAAATGTTTCGAAGTGGACAAGATAAGGTAAGGTGACGAACGATACTTTACCGAGAATGACTAAATTTAAAAAAACAAACTCAACAGAGTACTTCACATTTTTGGCACCGCCGCCCAGAGAAAGCAATATTTACAGAAATATTAGTCAACAAATACATTAGAAGGACCAACTGGGGTCATATACGACGCCATTTCGATGAGTTACTAAAATGAATAATTTTCAATTCGATAAAAGTTAACCCTTATATTCCGCATTCGAACAGCTGCACCACACAATCCTAAAAGGGATGGATTAGTGTTGCATTCTGACAATTTTTTTAGTCTCATTTGATTAAATACGTCGTAGAAAATTTAGCTATCTTAAATACTTGAAATTATTCTAATACATAGTTTGAGTAGCCCTAATTTGTATCTTATATGATACCATTTGGTCTTTTGAGGTATTTTGTAAGATGGCGTCACATATGACGCCGCCTGATCTCTTCAGAGGTCGAGTAAAACATGGTTTTTCTAGCGCCAACACAACACAGAAGTATTAGGTGTAAAGTACATAATTGAGATCGCTCATTCATACTTTCGTTTTTGTCCGAATCTACACACAGTTGCCAACTTATTCGACACGTGGGTGCACAAATCTGCATTAGCCGTTCGTCGATGGCTGATGGCGCAGAAAACACTCGATTTCGGTCCAAATTTTCGCATTCGACGATAATATTTTTGAACTTTGTGCGGGGACCTTTTTAGAAATCATATGCACGAAAATGGAAACGCATCCGAAACGAGCAATTTCAGGGTTAAATTTGACACTTCGAAGTATTTTATCTCGTTTGCGGGCCAATGAGAAAACTAATCCATTACCAAAATAAAACGCTCGCTACACCGAATTAATCGAATTGCTGAGGCGTCAGTCGCAGCTAAAAAACAACTGGGCTTGGCTTTCCACGACGTATTCAAAAAAAAAAGAAAAAAAAAAGAATTGGACGCTCTAATATACGAAAAACCGGCGAGCTTCGTGTTGAAAATACGTCATCCAGAAATTCTTGTAGCCCTCTTTTTTTCCCCCGAGAATTTTTGGGCGTTGGACTGATGGCACCACCAGCTGCAATGACGAGGAGAGGGTGGAAATGAGGAAACGAACGCATATTTCCCCCCTTATTTTTATAGAATGAACAACGTTTCAGAACGAGTCTAATATATTACCCTAGTCCTAACGATGCTATCGTTTTATGTGAGAAAATAAAAAGGCTCTGGGCGATAAAGGAAAAATAAACACGAAATTCGAAATGTGGCAACCCCGTATTTCCTCAATTTACGCGGAAATAAGGCGAACGGGACGGGGAGGCATAAAGGTCAGAACTGTAGCGTTTCGAAGATGATCAACCAGATGTGGAAAACTGGAAGACACCCTCGGATCGAGGGATTCTAATTCTCTCGACTCTGCGACAAAAGCGAAGAACTGGTTTTGGCGGTTCGAATGTTGACATGCGGGGAGTTCATCATGAATTCAAATCGAGTAAAATGTGATCACAGAATGAGACTAAAAGAAGAGAGTTTCAAAAATAAATAAATGAAACAGGGAACTAGCGTTGAAAACACACACACATTGGTAGCTCAACGTTTCTGTGCAACTGGAATGTGAGGGGTGGTGGGTTTTGTATCACAGAAATTTTACTTCGAGCAGTGTTGCCGAGTTCCCATATTTTTCTTGCGGTCAAGTGAAAAATGTGACGAAATATAATAATATGGCAACTACATACTTGAAAAGAAAAAAGAAAAAAAAAGACAGCGCAGCATTTTTACTTCGGTTATGTCAAAATCTGATGAAATTGAAATCAAATAAAGAACTCAGAGAGCCGAGTTTTATTCGTCATCAAAAAAACTGTTCTCAACAAAAAGAACAAAATAAAAGGATAGGTAAATATGAAAGGTGGAATAAACTAACAAAATAAAGACAGAGACCCGAGTTCGAAGAAAAGTGCAGAACCATTCCAGAATTCACGGCCCTTTCGAGTTTACAGAAGACAAATAAAACGCCTCCTATGAAAAAACTAGTTCAATTTTTTCAAATCGAAAAATTATGAATTTTTTTTAAAAAATAGTGCGGGGTCAACAACATACTATTTGAGGGATACTCGACTTAAACTGACAGCTTTTTCCAGATACCAACTTCGTCTGTCAATATTTTGACCTGCCGTTTGCAATATTCACTACTTATTGCGAAAAGATATGGAAGATCACTCACAACCAACTTCTCAACTCTTTCAAACTACGAGGACAATTTTTTTTATGAACCATCATAAATCCATTTTCCAAGCAAATTAAGGCAAACTGTTTTTGGGATCAACGGATAAGGTCATGATACCCTTATTTTAAGAAATAAAAAAGTTTCCGTCTGCCTGGCACTTGGCCCCGTGATACAATGCAGCAATATGTATTATAGCTCGAATAGTGTGGCATGTGGCCCGTGATACTATGTAGCAATCTGTACATAGAACAAAAAAAGGACCTGTCCGATGATAACCGGATTGCTGCACTGATATCCATAAAAACAGAACACTAGAAAAACCATGTTCGTGATATACTCAACTAAATGGTAACGTGACGTTAAAACTTTCAAAACTCGATACAGCTATCCATTATAAGTAGTAAGTACCCTGAATAGAAAATTACATATTATGAGCATAAGCTTATCGGTGGGCTCAATTTGTTACACATAATACCAGCCTTCGATGAAATAATTAAAACAAAAAATTTCGCGTATTGGAATCCCTGACAATTTTACTAGTGTTTTATTTTTTTTGTACACACACACACGTGACCTTCAACGAAATGATTCGTTTTTAGTTACCTCAAAAGTGACAAAATATGTCGGATTGTCGTCTTTCAAGGGTCAGCTAATGAAAATGATGATTTAAAAGACTCTTAAAAGGGAGTGGTAATGATTTAAATTGAACCGTCAAAGTAAATCATAGATGACCAAATTTCACGAGGTTACAACGACTCCAACAGATTTCGGTCACTCAAATGTCATTTTGAAGAGTAGATCGAACTTCTGGAAAGCCTTTTCTTATCGAAACGATTGATTCGAGTCTATTCTAGTCGACGGCCAAATTGGTACAAAATTTCATCTCAATTATTTCGCGACTTAGCAGATTTTGGACTCAAGCCAGCAACGTATCGTGCGTCCATGAAACTTGAAAACGTGATCAACCCCAATACTAATTACCAATAAATATTATACCGGCTTTCACGAGTAAGGCGTCGGAAAAAACCTACCTTTGCATGTTTTTTTGTTTTCGGCGACTGCCCCGATCAAATCAGATGCATGGCCATTGCCATTGCACGTAAAAAACCTTCCAAGCATTGATTTGATTTTGAGCGTTTACCCACAAAATTCGCACTGACATTATATCGAGAAATGTTTTAACGCGACTTAAAAATAATGAAAGTAATATTATAAAGCAAAATCGCTTACCAAACTGAGGTAAACCAAGATCAGCGTACCGGTTCTCAGCGTGCATCCGCAGCAACACGACTCTAATCTGGGAATAGACACCATTTTTTCGGATTTGAACTTTTATTGATATTAAAAAATTGATAAATAAACAACAATTTGTATTCGTAGAACGATAACTTTCTGAATCGAACAAAAATTCCACAATAAATATCACAATATGTTATGGAAACGCCAACACGACGGACACGGAACAGAACAGTTGAAATCCAACCACGCTAAATCACAATCACAACCACAATGGCGTTCGTTAGATTTGTTTGCATTTTGCTTTAGAGGCGTTTCACGTTTAACTTGGCTTGGCGACGCAACGACGCCGCACTCTTCGGCGGTCTCACACACACACACACACATATATATATATACGTATATATATACATACACACATGCACACACAAATCACACACAAATGCACTTAGCCCACTTGAACACACCGAACCTGTGGCTTCTTTTACAACCGTGAGGGAAGTCGAACAGCGGCTCCAAAAATGTGAATAAAGCTGGGTCCACACCAGTACGAGGCAACGCAACGCATGAGGCAATGGCAAGACAAGGCATTCGCAGTTTCGCCCTGGCCCTGGTAAGAAATGGTTTTCGACTCATTTCGAGGCAAGGCAAATCGGTTGGGCGAACAGCCGAACAGGCCTACGACGAACGAACCGGTTCCCAGAAGTCGGTACTGCAAGACAAAATCGCCACACGAGGATTTTGGTGAGGACGGGGCAACTGTTTGGCTACCTGGCGGCACTGCCTCATGCGTTGCCTCGTACTGGTGTGGACCCAGCTTTATTTCTTTTCTGTTGCTTCTCGATAGTGAGAAATAGAACAAAACAAAATCCTATCTAACAGCGTTCTCACTTCTTTGAACTGAAATGAAATATACCTATGTAATATATTTTAATTTTACGTAAATTATTTTTACAAAGCCACTCACATAGGTACGAGTACATGCGACAAAATTTTTGGTGTACAGAAATTAATTTCGAGAGAAGCAACAGAAAAGAATGAGAAAGGGAACAAATCACCTCAGAATGGGCCCGTTTGCGAAGTTAATGACTTTGAAGATTTGCAAGAGCCCCTATACTCTGTTCATTTTGACGCTAGAAACACCAGAGTTTACTCCATTATTCAAAGGACCAGGTGGTGTCATTTATGACACCACAAGAGTAACCTCAAAGGACCAGGTGGCGTCGAATGACACAAGTCAGGGGTTCTCAAAATATTAGTCCTTTGAAAGGTCCATCTAAAAATTTTGAGTGGTGTCGTATATGACACCACCTGGTACTACTATACTCTGTTCAACTTAAGAATGCCTAAAACGGAACGTCAAATTCACATTTATCAACAACATAAAAATCGGATGTGTGATAAGAAACAAGAAATTAAAATCGGAAGCGTAGCCACATATTGTTGCTGAATGTGAATGAGTACCTTTTCCTCTCCCCGGAGCCCTGCAAACTGCAATCCGTTATAGGCATTCTTAAGTTGAACAGAGAATAGTGTTAAGGATGCTACACTACACTCGACTACACAGCACACAAAAGCAATAAGCATCCATTTACGAACCGAACGTATATTTCGAGACATGCGGTGCGGAGTGTGGATGTATGGCCTTGACAATTAATTTCGTTTTCATTATTAGAGGGGCTAAGAGGGGAATACAATGTTGCCTCATTGTTGAACTTGTAATCATGTAATGAACATACTGGAGTCAACTGCTAAGGTGCCACCATGTAGTAGGTGAAAATATGATGAGCATGTGTGTGAGTGCGAAGTGGTGGCATCACTGCGCGAAGAAGATATGCTAATTTTAACTGATTTTAACAGTCGTATTTAAACGGTCGATGCAGTGAGCGTCCAAGGGGGAAATTTTGCAGCGATATTAAAGGAAATTATGGGGCAGTCGTTTTTTATGACGCTGGCCAAAAATTTTAATGACAAACGACGACCAAGAATGTAAAAAATTAACGAAAACACATAATGTAGTTTGAATATGTCGAGGTTAACTGGTTAGAGGCTCACCAAGAGGCTTCCATATCGTGCTGCATTGTTAGTTGAATTTTCATTGTAATAATTATCTAGCGGCTCCCCCCTCCCCTGGAAAAATGAAATGGAATTAACATTAGTAAAACCAATAAAAAATATTTAAAATACAAATTTATCGATATTGCCGGATTATCTCTTTTGCCGCCGACATATACCTAGTACAAACAAATATGATATGATAGATAAAGATTTATATTTACTCTTAACAGAACTGTGTAGGGGTAAAGAACAGTCCAATTGAAAGTCTTTTGGGCTTATAAGATTCCAACCGTTTGGCATAGGTTAAATTGGCATTCCCTTACACGGATCAAGATCTGACCGCTTTGGCTTGGGTTAGCTAGCACCCCAAAATTGATATAATCAAGGCAGTCCCGTCCAAGTGGGCCTTTTTAGAAACTACGTGAACATATCAAAGTTCGTGCAGTCCATGAACGGCTGGGTGACCGGAAAAAAAAAAGAGGTCGAAGTATCTAATATTATCGACAATAAGTTTCATTTATCGATAATATTGAAGTGTGAGAAAATCCCATCACTTAGTCATAGAATTTCGTACGTGGGAAGAAAATTGCTGATTCACAAGGTGAATTTACTTTGGCATAGGTCTAAGAAATGATTTAAAAAAATACTTATCTTTTTTATCGACGTTTCAAGACCGAAAAACTGGGAAAAATTTTTCGCCAATAAATAGTCTAAAAAAATCCATACAGCCACTTGATCCACATTCGGCAACTCGGCTACAGGGGTGGAATATGCAGATAAGAGCTGTGTGGGGTTTGGGTGTAAAAGGAAGAAAAAGGGCTAGAAATTCACCCCTTCGTGACTTTAAATTTCACAAATATAAAAAAGGCCAAATTAAAAGAACCTAGTTGAAAATTTTGAGTGGATGAATAATTACGACCATACCCACAGAGTAAAGGCGGGCAAAAATCTGCACCGAATTTTTGTAGCACAATTCTGTTATGAATGATGCTTGGTAATTGTTTATTTCTAACGACCATAATTGTGAGGCTCTCAGTAAACCCTTTTTTTTTTGAGACTTTGAAAAAAGGTTTAAAAAAATGAAAGTGAAAAAAAGGGCTTCGTCGGGGCATGAAATATGTTCAAGGATAATTTATGGATATCCAGGACAGAAAGAAAAAGGTAAATAATTGTAGGTGTACTTTTGAGCTAAAAAGTCGTAAAAATCTAAAAATATTAATTTTGGCGGCCGAAACGTAAATGCGCAACACATGTGTCAAAGAAATTGCCTATAATTTGCCTATAATGCACGTTTTCATGCCGTTTTCTAGACGTCGACATTCGTAGCAAAACTAGACTACCAAAAGCTCAATGGATATTCCCACCGAGGGTAAAAGCAAAGTAGAATTAGGGCATTTTTTAAAGCATTATTATAATAATAATAAATTATTATAATATTATGGTTTATGATTGAATCACCAAGACATATTGATGATTCAATGATATCTTCGGTCACCATGTCCACCTGAGTGGACGTAATTTCAACCAGCTATAGCATGACGTCAAATTAATACAGAGAATCGGGTTTGGGCTCATTGGAATACTAGATCGACATTGTTTTTTATCCATTCACTCGCACACTCTATGTAAAATCATACACAGGGAAATGATAAGAGAAATGAAGAAAAGAAGGAAGAAATAAAGAAAGAAAAAATACTCTCAAACACAATCAGCAACCACATAGAAAATCTGTTGGCAAGCTGCAAATAATTTTTTTGAATATGCTTCTTCATCTAGAATTTAAAACTGTCAACATTTTTTTGCACACTCTATTATGAATTTTTTTTCTAAGCTTTAAAGTGATGTCCACTTGTAGTGGACATTGTGACTATTGAAGAATAGTACAAATAGGGGCACTCAACTTTGAAAATTCCTGGTATGACAGTATAAAAATTTTTTAATGCTCATTTCCCTACCCTTTCTTCCCTTCTAAGCCCCCTTTTTAAATCCATTTACATTAATTATCGATCATTTAACATTATGATTTACATGTTCGGAATTTTTTTATAATTTAATAATAAGTCTCAGCTATGACTCAAATCGTGATTTATTTTTCTCTTGGCTCATCAAAAGTGTGATTTCTTATAAATGTGATTCATCAAGGAATACCGGGGTTTGGGGTTGAAACTTGAATTAAAAGAATGGGGAACCCTCCACCTTGCGTGAAATATTTTACTTTTACTCAGAATCACGGAAACTGACCTCGCAGGAAAATCCATTCGACTGAAGAAACATTTTCTCAAGTGCGTAGTATAGGTACTCTTCTTTATGCAAGTATTCGAATTTTCTGATTTCTGACTTTCAGTTATTTAAAAATGAAATGTCAGTCACTTAGAGGACTTAAAAACAATGCTACGTAGATCATGAATAAAAAATTCAATTCTATAGAAATCCAAGTTCAATATTTAGACATGAAGTACCAAAAAATCACAATTTTATATCCAGAACCCAAGCCAGAAACAGTTGGGGAAGAAGTCCTTCTATTATAAAAATAATAAAATGCTTACCGACTATTCTGGTCAAGTCAACTCACGACCTCACGTCAGTGAATCTTATATTCCTGCTATGTGTCTCGCATTTTCAATTGCAACCATAAAAAAAAACATACAATTAAAAAATTGCGAAACATGAAGCCATAAGTGAAAAAATTATCCTTTCTTCTGGTTATTAAGATTCTGCAAAATAACCAACCACATTTGATTCAAATTTAGATGCTATTGGGCTCATGATTTTAATGTTGGTTTTCCGAATTTGTCTAGAATAATTGCATCCGGTATTCTACAGTTCCACGCAATGAATAAAATAACTCTAATAATTCAATTTTTCAGAAGTACACAATATCTATTCAACCTTGAAAGGAACCTATCTGGATTCAGCTCATCATCCGTCTAATTTTTCTGATAAACTTTACAGTTGTATGGGCAGTTCGCTTGTTGCTAATATTATTCTTATCTACCATCGACTGAACGTTAAAACGAATGAACATTTGAAATTTTCATTTGCCTCGTCGTTCGCCGAAATGAAACAGCAATTAGCTGATTAATGGCAGCTTTTAATATTCTTGAGAGAATGCCGAGTTCAAGAAGAGAAGTAGGTATACGTCGAGCATACCGAGTACTATATTTTGTAAAGAAAATCATCAAGGGGGCAAAGATGCAATGGTTAAAGTTTACGGAAACCTGCGATTATTATGGCGGCATACCCACGTTAAGAAGACTTGCCTCGTCTTTTAATTGGGATTGTCACACCACACTACAGTCGCACTCTGGTGGTGGAGGTGTGAACTGCGCGATCATGTGATCCATCTTCATTAGTTTTCAATTTTTCGGTTGAATATCATTTTATAAAAATCAATAGTTTGTTCAATATAATATATTTTTGAACTGCCCCGTAAGTACAAAATAAAACAAGAATTTTGAAATTGATTTTCGTGCTACAGTACTACACTGTTTCACTGAAGAATGGTAATGTAAAGAGACCACCAGTGTTACAAACATCAACACTTCATTAACGAAATGTGCATCTTCCTATCAAATTTCCCATCATTATCAAATAATTGTACAGGATACCAGCACTCCTATAGTTGACTGTGACATTCCCAATACTGTACTACACATAAATACTGAGACCTCATTTAAATCTGAATTTCTCCGAGGTAACTCATATTCAAACATTTTGACCCATGTAAGGTTGTAAGCTATAAACTAGAAGAATAAACAAATTTTTCAAACCCTCAACTTTGAAAATAATCACTCTGAGCCGAGTGAGCAGTTTATCAGTTGAAATTTTCTTTAAATTCTTAGCAAAATCACGGATTATGACAGAGAAACCTCATGAACTGAATAAAGGGGCTGAATTTAAAGAGTATTACTGTGATTTTCACATGATTGTTTTCGTGAATAATTCTACGTTTGACGTGCTACATTGATGGGCAAAAATTTTGATTTTAACGTCACACGAAGTTGGTGTACCTACTCACTTTTTTGCCTCTTTCAACCTAATTTCCTACGCGTGGCACTATGTGCATAGCGCATTGAAACCGATTCACTCATCGAGTACTCACTTCACATGATCCGACGATGACTGAAGACACAGTACCTCCCCTCCTGTTTTTAGAACGCTGTTCTAGAGCTCGCTTGCTCGACAGAAATTAAGCTTACTTTGCAATATCTATAATTATGCCCTACGTTAGCCACACTCTACATGTATGTAAGTATATACCCACTCGAGCCGATTCAAAGCGAATAGTTTTTTTTTTTTCGCGGATTTGCTTAGCTATCGTGTACTTGAGGAGAGAGATAAACAAAGTCGTTCACAGATAAGCCGAGTAGCGAGGGAAAATTCAGTTAGGTGAAGGATGAGGGGATATTACCTGCACGTCTACCGATTCTAATACTGAGGCGACAACAAATAGGCTAACAGTTTTCAGGAAACGAGAATGACTCAGTGCACTTATACTAGTTATCGCTGAAATTTTCTCTTACGTTTAGCAATAACCAACGACTTTATATTCGAAAAATTGCGAGTATTTAATAACAAGCCGATCGAATCGTGTGATCGTTGGTTCGTATGGGTGTTCTCATTTCATTCATTACAATATTCATACGAACACAAGAGGTACCCGCAGTGCTCCAATTTCAATTTTCTAGTGAATTGTGGCTGAAAAACCAGTTGACATGCGAATCTCGACGTACACATTCACTGTGCCCTACTGGAGGTACCTCTCTCGTCTCGGTCATTCCATAATTCTGTGGCTATACTTGGTAAGAAAAATTGTTTCGCATTTTTCGCATTCGAACGTTTGATAAGAAAATCATGTGTCTTTTTGGTGAGTTGGTTTTTTTTTTTTTTTTCAATTTGAGAAAGAAGAGTGAGTGCAACAGCAATAGAGGGTTGCTCATCCAGCTGCTATGAGAAAACTACTTGCCATTTTTGAACTTGAGTCATTTCGAATAGATCAGTGCCAATATCCCCACTTTTCAACTCGTTTTGAGGAATCGAAGCCGAAGTAAAAAACGCTATTCTTCGAATACTTTGCTTGATTTGTTTGGGGTTAGGAAGTTGGAAAAATTTTGTTTGTCTCTAAAAAAAAAAAGTTATTTTTGTGCAGAAAACAGCAGCAATAACTTCGAATAAGATGATAAGATGAGTGAAAATTAAAAAAATGAAAAAATTATCAGAGTTTGGTAAGTATTAATAAATCGAAATTTTTTTCATTCTCTATGAATTGGGGAGGCTCATAGATCCATAATTCCAAACTCGACATGTGGAATATGAAGGTACAAATTAGGAAATTTTGAATGGAGGTAATTATGCATATGCTACATTATATTTAGCGTTTCATTTTCAAAAAAAAAAAAAAACTTGAATAAAATTTTTGGAACAGCTTATTTTTTGAAATTTTCAAGAAAAAAATGCACTTACGAGACTGCATTTTTGCTGCTCAATTATGCACCAATTGATCGGAAATTTTCACCAATCTGTACTCCAAATAATGTTCTCAGGGGGCTCGGTTGACATAATTTAGAAATTGTTCATGAGTTATATTATTCAGGTCGAAAAATGCCAATTTTTTCAAATTCAACTTAAGTCGACATGTTCATGGAAATACTTCACAGGCTTCATGGAGTAGTGATGGTATTACGATCGTAAAATAATTGAATTAAACTCCCTCCGTTAAGGGTATGCTTTACCACGCGAAAAAAATGTAAAAAACAGAGAAATTTTCCCGACTGATTTCTGTCGGAGTTTTCAATTTATAAATACGATTTTTGAATGTGTTATAGTTGTATGATGAACTTACGGATGTAATATATAGAGTTAAATTTTCAATTTACATTTTCTGTTAGCTAAAATTAGCCATCAAAGTTACATCAACTTTGCACATCCGTAGAAGCAGTTGTTTAATTTTAAATAAAAATCCAACTCTATACATTCTAAGTAAGTTCATTATAATATATGCCTAACTACAGTACGTATAATATATATTATTCAAAAATCGTATCTCCAAGTTAAAAACTCAGTCAGAAAACAGTCGGTAAAATTTCCTCGTTTTATGAAAATTGTTTCTTTAATAACATTTTATCGGACAGTTTAAAAATAGAAACCCTAAATTTCGCATTGGTTGAGCTCATTGATAAGTTTGATTCATATCTTTCCAAATTTCATCTTCAGAAGTTCCTCGCATGAGATATTCGTAAATTCGAATTGTGGAGTTCGGGCGTGTATAGTAAAGCTGCATATACCATTAATGCGAGAATACAGCCCAATTAAAATGAGAGATGGCTAATTCTGTGGTTCTCATGTCTTATAGTCTATGTACCCACATCGTTTCGAACCTTGAAATCGACATTTTCTTCCCGCTCAGCTGGTTACCACATATTTCTACAACTACTAATTGGGTTATTAATTTCAATAATTCTCGAATGAAATACACTTTTTTGTGTTTACAGATTAATGCCATTGTTTATACATTCTCCCCAGCGTTGGCTGTGAGTAAAAATCCAACAAATGCCACGGTTGTTGCAGCCGAAAGCACAAATGAAAATCTCAACTCAACACAGCTCAACAACCAAAGAATATTACAAGAATTTCAAGTCAAGTGTAAGTATAAAACCACAAGTTCGACAGTTCCAAGTTGGCCTCTTATTCACAATACGATGTATTCTTCGAATTGAATTCAATGTCAACGCAAGAAGACAGGTAGAAGAATTTTTGGGAGGCAGTGGTTGGCTTTTACTAAGGGTAAGATGTTCATGAGCTCATCAGAAGAAAACATTCACCAGTCAGCTTGCCCGTACTTGACCTAAAAAAAAGTGCATAGTTCATATGCGCTGAACGATAAGGGGGGTATTTTGGCCCGGATTTTATATTTTATTTTTAGGAGGGAGGACGCGACGTATCCTCGAAAAAAGCTTGAAAAAAATTAAAAACAGAAAATATTTGCGAGAAAAAAAATCCATAACTATTGCTGCTGATTTTATTTTCATCTGGCAAAATTGTACCTACCTATATAGCAGTTGAATTTTTTTAAACATTTTCTTCACTTCAAAAATGAGACTTGCCCCATCAAAAAAAAAAATAAATCGGTACCATATGCCAGTTGAAAATTGTTTTTTGAAGTAATTAAGTCGATATTCGATAAACTTCGTAGGTGTGTAGTGTGTACCAATATTGGTAGCAATAGTGGATTAGTACAGATTTTAAAAATAAAAATTTCAAAGTGAAAATAAAAATGAAATGATAATATGATATACGTAAGAAAATTTTTCAACACCTAGATCTATTTTCCTTTGACTACAGAGAGATTTTCCTGTGGCGTCAATTCCCGCGTTTTAAAATAACGAAGCGGAAGGGAGTAGAGGGCTGAAATCGCAAGTCTATTCAAAATAAGAAATACGCGTTTTCGAAAGCGTGTGGGAACGTAGAGTGCGCAGGGGATAATATGCTTTCACCTGGCTGTTTTTTAATTTTAAAAAGGTCAACCCATAGGAATTTTCAAT
This sequence comes from Parthenolecanium corni, assembly GCA_038050395.1. NCBI lineage: Eukaryota > Metazoa > Arthropoda > Insecta > Hemiptera > Coccidae > Parthenolecanium > Parthenolecanium corni. The sequence goes on from JBBCAQ010000016.1 coordinate 976,113, forward strand.
TATCATTCTCAAGACCTACCAATTGGCAAATTTAAAAAATACGGGATTTCACCTGCCAATGTTTGCTACCAATTTAAACACTTTACGTAGTTGAAATTCTTGCCAATATTTTCCAACTGAATCCACAAATTAAAAAATTCGACTAAATACTCCACCATTCCCCAGTACGTCTTTTCAAGTACGGCATAATTATGTATATACCTACTTGAACATGTATCGACTATATTTCCGAAAGGAAATGAGCAATCGGTTTGTTTAAACGTCCACATATAACCAGAAAATTACAACTCCGTTAGTGGTTTAACTAGAAAAAATATCACATCGAGCAAGTGGAAATGAATCAAAAACCAACCAAGCGAAATGAAAGTCTCATCAGGTACTCGTACCTACCTATATTAAATAGGGTTATCAAATATTGAAAATATTTTTCAGCGTAGAAATCTGTCATCCAGCATAACAATAATTATATTCAAGGAATTGAAGAGGAAAATAACATTCAGTATTTACATAGGTTGACGTAGGTACCTAACGCCCAAATATCACGCCACTTCTTCGACTGACAACTCAAAATAAATTCATTATTCGTCGCAACTGCACAAAGCCTGCATTGGATTTCCTCAATTGATACTCATAACACTACACGTATAGGTGCCTTGTTTATACGAAATAACATGGAATCAATATCTTTTGGCAGTCCGTGTCAAGTATAGGCACGAAAATGTATCAATAGATACAAAATTGTCCGAAAAAATGAACATTTCATGTAATCGGGCCTTGCCTTATTGCCCAGCTGGAATATGTTTTGGGAATTTTTTTTTAACGTTTAATCATTAAGTACCTTTATTACAGCTCATTTTTCCACGTACTCGTACATTATAAATGTATTGTAGCTTTCCACTTCTATAATAGTTGAAGTAGTTCCTACGCAGAAGCTTAAAGTTGTGTAACACACTTTTTGTTCTGTTCTGTAAGTCTATTTATATTTAGAAAATTTTTACAGGCTTTCTGAATTGTTATTTTCCAAAACTAAGTAACAACAATTTTTCAGTTAGGTATACAACAAGAACACCATACACCCTTGAAATATTCAATTAAAGTAAGCACATATGGTAGTTTGAGACCTCTCTGTTGAAATTAATTATGCATTTAAGGTTACGTTCTTTTCTTTTTTTTTTCTCTCTCCATCAGTCTACCATATCAGCTTCCCTTACTGGTACAACTTATTAAAAACGCATAATTACAGTTCCCGGGTGAAAACGACTTGAGCTGAATGGGTGGAAGGAATAAGTTCGGGTGGATGCGCAGAATAGTTTCCAAAAAAATATTTTTTGAAAAAATTCACTTTCATTAAAAAAAAAAAAGATAGTTGAAAATCAGTTTTTCCGAGAATCACCCCTATACGAAAGTTAAAAGCACAAATCTTCTTTTTTTTCACCTTCCTGTACACACAGATACGCGGTATGAATCCTACATCAACTATTGTCACCTTGCAAGTTGTCATAATAAATGGTTCCTAAAAGTGTTAATTAATATCTTTCATATACCTACTCTCTGAGAATTGCTTTTGATATGTTACATTACATACGCTCACAATATGACTCAAATGTTTTTTTTCGGTTACAAAATTTACACAGAAAAAATAACTCCAATCTAAGTTAATAATTTTTTTGTTGTTGTTTTTTTTTGTTTTCTATGATTGGATATTAAATGAAACAGCCGGCTATTTAAAAAAAAATTGAAAATAAACTAGACCGCAATAATTGCCAATCGTCAGCGTAATGGATGTGTCATTAGGATTATAGTCTGTTCATTATTTGAAAATTAAAAATAATGGAGCTTGACATATTCACACGCAAGAATAATTTTAAAAAATTCGTAAAACGGAATAAAAACGGAAGCATTTATAGCAATTACTATATTACTACAATAATTATGTTATTAGTGAATGAAAACTCTGACCCGACTTTCATAGGTGGACTTGGCTTGATATGCGTGTGAGGGTTGGGGGGCTAAAAATACTTTATCCACCACAAAAAAAAAAGTTTTCTATCCACAACCTGCAGCTAAGACAGCTCCATGTCGCTAGTTCCCCACCTATTGAATTTTGAAATTTTGACACATGTATTCGTTTGTGCTACGTTTGTGCTGGTTTGTGCTGGAATTTTTATCGTTTGTGCTGCTTTCCCTTCAGAGATATTTGAGAAAAACATTTTCAAGGTCAGTGGGGAACTAGCGACATGCTCTTCCCCACCAAAGAGATATTGGAAATCCGAATGAGCCATTTGTTTGTGCTACGTTTGTGCTGGTTTGTGCTGCTCCCTTCTCCCCTCCACAACCAAAACAAACGCTCATACCCTTGAATGTATGAAATTTTCAAACAGGCCAGAAAGGTTCAAAACTAGTACCATTTGTTTGTGCTGCGTTTGTGCTGCCAGAATATAAAAAAATCATGTGAACTCAGTTTTATGGGAGGTGTGAAAATAGGGAAGAATGTAGAGGTCAATAACCAGTCACCAAACTCTGAAATTTGGGTCATATTTTGGAAACTTGAAATTTCAAAAATTTGAATAAGCCATTTGTTTGTGCTACGTTTGTGCTGGTTTGTGCCGTTATTTTTTTCGTTTGTGCTGCCTCCTCTTCCCTGTCACAACCAAAACAACTTTTTATACGTCTATAAATAGAGAATTCTCAAACCACTCTGAAAAGTTTGAAATTAATGCCATTTGTTAGTGCTACGTTTGTGCTGGTTTGTGCTGCCATTTATTTAGTTTGTGCTGCTCCCTTCTCCCCTTCACAACCAAAACAAATGCTCATACCCTTGAATGTATGAAATTTTCAAACTGGTCAGAAAGGTTCAAAACTAGTACCATTTGTTTGTGCTACGTTTGTGCTGGATTGTGCTGACCTTTTTTTGGTTTGTGCTGTCACCCCCTCCCTTCTAGTGAGTGTATAAGTGTTTGAGAATTTTTCAAATTTTGCTTCTATATAAGCTAACCTCTTAGCACCTACACACTCTCTAGAGGGGAGGGGGTGACAGCACAAACCAAAAAAAGGTCAGCACAATCCAGCACAAACGTAGCACAAACAAATGGTACTAGTTTTGAACCTTTCTGACCAGTTTGAAAATTTCATACATTCAAGGGTATGAGCATTTGTTTTGGTTGTGGAGGAGAGAGGGGAGCAGCACAAACGAAATAAATGGCAGCACAAACCAGCACAAACGTAGCACTAACAAATGGCTCATTTGGATTTCCAATATCTCTGGTGGGGAAGAGCATGTCGCTAGTTCCCCACTGACCTTGAAAATGTTTTTCTCAAATATCTCTGAAGGGAAAGCAACACAAACGATGAAAATTCCAGCACAAACCAGCACAAACTTAGCACAAACGAATACATGTGTCAAAATTTCAAATTGCAGTAGGTGGAGAACCAGCGACATGGAGCTTAAAAAGCTACTTGATAAGACCATAAAATGAATGAAGAGAAAAAAAATCAAAAATCAACAAATTTTAGTAAATGTTTTCAATTTTTACCAAACTGAAACTAGGAGAGGTCCTAATTCGATTTTTCCCGTTGGGGGGGGGGATTAATTTCAGCTTAGGGCGCACAGTCCCCCTATCGCCTCCAAAGTCCGTAAATACCCATTCTTCCTAGCATTCCATGTTGTTCGCTCCAAAGTTCACTCGCTTTAACTTCCAACTAATGATGTAACTTTACTTAAAAGACCCAAACTTTGCGTCTTCAGCATTTTAAATGTTGAGACTGCATGCGGTTTAGAAACAAATGTGGCGAGAAATGTCAAAATTATCTGAAATTCTACAGATAAGTAAAGAGAATTCAATGTTTGCATTCCATAGTTGGCGAATTGTGCGTGGGGTAGATAATTCTCGAACGTTCAAGCTGTTCATTAAATTTTTCCTTTCCATTTCTGACGTCATGGACCGATTGAGCTCGTTTTTTCAAGTTATGTTTCTATAAAATAGAAAATTTTGGCCCTGGGCTCTGTTACTTCAACCCAAAGAATGTGATGCCTCAGCCTCATATGTTTCACAGAATACTCATGGCTATGTTTTGACAAACGGCGAACTCAACATTCTCTTTATAACACCAGACTCAAGAGTTTCTTGAGGCACAACATGAAATCTTGAGTTACTCGGCTGCCATACAGACTACTTCTGACGCAATCTCGAATAAAAATTACGAGCCATAATATCACATAATATGTATCTAAATAATATAGATTTTTATGTGCCTAAGACGGTATAGTCTGTCCCAAATAAGAAGCGCGTGACGTCACAAATATTTGAAGAAGGCGATTGGTCGAAATCAAAAATCTGTATCCTCATTTGTTGTGACCTAGTGACGTCACGCATTTATTATTTGGCACAAACTACAGTTTCGACATGTAGAAATAGGTATACTTTTTTAGATTCGAAAATAAATTTCTCAAATTCCTGTAACCATTTTTATTATTTTTTTAATTTTTTTAATTTCCATAAAATACGTGAACTATAATAATTCAGCAAATTGGTTCCATAAAATTAATGAGTGCTTTACTTACAGCTCCGGATTGGACTGATATACGACTGACTATTATTGAAGTTACCATTAGTATATTAGGTACGATTTAAATTGCATCAATTAATAAAATAAACTATATAGGTAATAAACCTATATCTACCTTTTAAGAATAACCCACGAAAAAAGGCAATGAACTCGATGTCTGTATTTACCAATCTTTTTTCAGGCTATTGTTGCGCACTGGATATTATTTTCAGTTGTAAATGAGGCTGTCGAAAATGGCGTCTTACAATCTATTATTGCAAGTCTAGTCGTTGGACCAACGATGGCTAGCAATGGTGGAGATAAAATTGGAATTTCAAACAGCGAGCAATTAAGACATTTCCAGATGATCAGAATTGAGAAATTCAAAATTTTTATAGTACCGTACCTATTTATATTGTATTATTATAATAACTTTTATACTCTTTTGTGTTCCAAACTGAGAAAAAAGAAACATTTTTTTCTACAAAATGAGTACTAACCTATTTCTTAAAGGACTACCTTGGCTATACTTATTTTTTGTTATCACCAAAATGTAATAAAATTAGGTGTTTCAATAGATAATGTTGTCGCAGAACACAACCGAGTTGAAGAGTTGAAACACAGTCTACGTAAATGCTCGGAAATAATTCGTGGCTGAAATACGAGTAGGTACATGAGACACTAACATCGTAAAATGAATACATTGTTGCTTTCGGCAAGATTGTTTCTACACGTGCCTCATAAAACCAAGCGTAGCCCACATAATAATATAATGTTTAACTTCACGTTGACGCTATCACATTTTTTTGAAAAACTAAAATCACAACTTATTTTCAGCTAAAAATTAAATCAGTTTAGTTTATATCGTAAGTAAATGAAGTTAGACATAAAGTTCTTAGCTGTTGGATGTACGATTTCTGCATTGTCAGTAAAGAAGCTAATTATTATGGTTCAAGGTTAACCAAATAGAGAATCGTAAGTAGCGTTAAATGAATAGAATATGAACTGGGTCGAGGAAGGGGGGGGAATAGGATCAAAACTTCATAAGAAGTTGAAAAAATAAAAATAGTAATAAAACTTGCTTATGGTTGGTTAGTAAAGGTGTCATCAAGTTGACACATAATGGGGTTGGCCTTCTCGTATTTTCATATTTTGTAAAAGCGGTAACCCTGCTAAATATGTGTATAACGGGATGAAGCCGATGCACGGAAATTTTAATTGTCAAAACATATGCGATACATGTGTAAAGGTATTGTGGGTGGAAGAGTGTGGAACCTGAGTTTTTTAATTGATACAAATTCGATGTGAAGATTCTAAATCGAGTCCACAAAAGTGAGCGCATAATAATTATTATTTTACCCATACTTTTCCCCAGAGTGGACTTGTTCGCATAATTTATCATTTATTTAAACTCGATCTAATGTTTTCCTATCTTGCCTGCTCTTTGCATCAACAATAATGTAGTACGTCCTTATCTGCTGATCTGATAGGACTGCTTTATTTATCTTTTAGAACAAATTTATTTTATTTTTGAACAGGTTCACACACATACTTGCTATTGCGGACTCTTCCAATTATTTTGTTTTGCATTTGGAAAAGTCTGAAGTGGACTGTTTCAAATATTTTAGTTACCTCATCTAATATCCAATCAATACACGACATTGCTCAAGATCACCTCTTGGTTCTAGTTTTTCATTTTGTTTCAAGTGATCTGAAGTAACTCTAGCAGTCTAATCAAATTTTATACCTTGTACACTGAAAAAAATTTCGATAGTAATTTTTAAGTCTTTGTACGAGAAAATTGGGATAATTCAAGATTTAGAGTAGAAATCACCATAAAAGTAGGTAAGATATACCATCTAAGAAGGTAAAATGTATTATTACAAACACTAAGAATATTTACAATAACTCGTGAATTGTCCCTGTTTTCCAATAAAAAAAATTGTAAAATTTATTATTCATTTTTTTCAGTGTATTTCTGACAAAAATCTTCAAGTGGGAGCGAACTATTGATCGGATCATCTAACTGAATAAGATCAACTATCTGTTCATGCAAAAATATGTTACATTTTTTAATACCATATTTTTGCTGTTTTTCTTGTGCAATAAAATCGAGTTAATTTTAATTCGCAGTAGCTATTTCCGAACTTCTGTTTAGTTATTCTCAACTTGAAAATACAGTCCACTTATTGCCCTCAGAAAATATATTTTGTTACATGCGAGATAATGATTTTGATTTGAAATTAATAAATTTGCTAAGAAAATGTGGGATGATGATGAATACTGAATAGAGTCACTTAGCTAGGTATAACATAAATGAAATTTCTGATGCATTCCCTTTTTTTTTTCCCACAATTAAGAGATGCCACTAAAACCTAATAATATTCAACATTTTCTTAGAATCGCGAGCATCAAAATTATAGTCTGAGAAAAATTTATGACCAGCAGAAAATTGGACGAAAAACATTTATTATTCTGAAACATGGTAATATCCTCTAATCTTTAACCTTAGGAATCAAAATTCTGCTTCAGCGTTGGTCTGGTTGAGATTGTAAATACAATATTATTTTGATTGAAGTGCAATACAGAACCCATAAACAATGGAAAAGCCAAGCTAGAAAGTCAAATATAAAACAATACGAATGCATTACTTCCAGGAAATCATTGCAATACCTTTGTTTTGTTTTTTTTTTCTATTAACCTAGCCAAACCTGAAAATCCTCAACTTGCGGTTTGGATTTCAAGTCCAGAATTTCCTAATTAAATTTTGATAAAAGCTCGCTAATCATTTTTTGAGCAATTCTCACTAAGTAAGTATACAGAAAGGAAGTTTCCAAAAAAAACTCAAATTTAAGTTTATCACAGTTGCATCTTGAACGTGTCAACAACTTTCTGATATTCAATTAAAAACAACTAAAATAATGAGAATTGTAAAATAAAATAAAAAAACCACCTCTGCCCATCGATGTAAAATTTTCGAATAAACCCCCTCAACGAAAACAAATGTCGATGTTTAACACATCAATAATTGTATAGAGAAGACACGTCTGTAAAATTTGAACAATATCCACGAAAGTAGCATACATAAGAAAAAAAATTCTTCAAGCAATGTCTCAAATAACCCCCAGGCAAAATCTAGTTTTTTGTGTAGGCATACGTCCTAAGCTAATTTAGAAAAATAAAAAAAAAACGAAAGAGAATACTTCAAATTAAAACCAGGTTCAACTTCAAATCGTCAGCGTCTATAATTTTCCTAACTTAAGTTTATTTTCAATCATTCCGAATTTTGTCTCAAAAATTACCATCAAATGGTTTAGAAATCCTAATGAAATTTTTACTGTACCAGTGATAACTACGAACACGCAGCAATAAACTAAACCCAAATGAAGTCTTGGTGGTTCTAAGGCGGCAATTAAATAATCAGTGATAGTTATTTTCACAGCCACAAACAGAAACAGCTGCGAAATCATAAGAGGCACCAGGAAATACGGTAAGTTCTGAAAAAGAAATTCTATAGAATGTGCGTTGAGGGGGGGGGGGTGGAGGGTACAGAGAAAAAGGTATATAGCAATTAAATAAGGTTCCCCCCCATTTTCCGCGAATAGTTTTCCCCTATAACTATTACTTTAGCTAATCGGATTTCCTCTAATGTCGCTCTTAACCTGGTATCCTTATAATTAATTTCAACTAAATACCAAATGGGATATTTCGTATTCCTCCTAATTGCGAGTTGTTCAATACTAGAATAACCAGGTTTTACTCGATTAATCAAAGGACCAGGAGGCGTCATATACGACGCCACAAGAATAACCTCAAAAGACCAGGTGGCGTCGTATGACACAAGTCAGGCGTTCTCAAAATATTGGTCCTTTGAAAAATCCATCTCAAAATTTCGAGTGGCGTCGTATATGACGCCATCTGGTACTTCTAGTGTCAATTGGGTGGTTGGTTTTGTTACAGTTTTATAGTTGATTGGCCATAAATATAACAGAATCTTATCACCCATCAGAGAAGTCCAATACCTGGCAAGTCACAAAAAAAAAAATTATCACCACCTATTTTTTACACTGAAACTAAGTTTTGGGATTTGGTAACGGCTAAATCAGACAAAAAACAAATCGATGATAATTTTGCAAAAAATTTTGCAAATTTAGGAACTGAGCGGGCAGTAAGTTACGTATCAACGATGCACTTCATTCAAATTATGAAAAAAATTTTGTAATAAATTGTTAGGAATATGATACGTCACATTAGGTACAGACTACAGACCCCATATTTGGACACTTTCATCTTCACTGTTTATCTGATTTAACTGTAAACTTCCTCAAAATAAAGGTCATCATTATTACATCTATTCGTGATTTCAGTCGAATGAAATATAAAATACGCAGCCTCTCTCGTTCAATTTAAGAATATTCAATTGTAAAACATTTTCAAAATATTAATTCGCATGCAGCTCATATATCTGTTCAGTAACTTCAAAATATTGAAATTCTCAAATATTTGACAAGCAGGAAGCCTGTGCCCAGTGCCTGCAGCCTATATTCAGCCAAGTACGAATTCGAAAATCACAAAGAAAATTTTCATAATCTTGTTACCAGACTTGTATAGTACTTTCAAGACTCCGATAAATGCGAGGATGCTGCTTACTACCAAACATAAGCTCAATATAAAAGCACCAGTGAGTATCCTTCTAGCACCGCTCCTGGTGAAAAATAATGTTAATTCGAATAAAAATTATCAACCAGTAGAATTGACAACATACAATTTATAACCGTTGCGCTTCTTGAAAAACCGCGAAAATTTCGCTGAGTCTACAAATTTAACTGCAAACATTTTTCATGTTTGCCATACGTACATAGGTACGAGTAAATGTATAAATCATCGACTATTTGGAACCTGGTGTTGATTTGCGAGTTTGAATAATAATCAAGCTTATAGATTACAACCGCACACGAAAGAATGTAAAGTGAAAAATTACTCACACAGTTTAACGAGAAACAGCAGAAGCTCGAAGTTGAAATGAATATTCAGACAAACCACGATTCCCAGGCACTGAAAAAAGAAAACAAAATTCGAGTTTTATTAATCGAGGGTTATTAAAAGTTATTGGTACAAGTCCAGTCCATAAAAATTACATTAAAAGTCAGCTACATCACAGCTACATGTGAAAGTTAATCCTGTATAAGAAACTCTAGTGTTGGGTGTAGGGATGTGCCTTCGTAATATTTTTTTTTTTAATCGACCTTTGCTACGCAGTCGATATCGACGTTTAAAAAATTGCATGAAATGTTAGATTTTGGCAAAATCTAGGCAACCTCTTTGACAAGTGTGTTTCGTATTTGCATTTTGGCAATCACAATGACAAATTTCACGAGTATTCAGCTGAAAAGTGCACTTCGCATTTACAATTTTTTCGCTGAATTTTGCACCGAATTTGCTCAAATTTGGATTTGTTATCTTTGATCATATTCTATGCTCGGATGAAGCCGTTTGTCTTTTTCAATTTCGTTTTTACAAAGCTTTTTGAATCATTTTTATACGTTATATCAGTCCGTTAAGAATAATGATACAAGTTATAAGCAGGTAGTATCCATTATTCTTATGCATTTTCGAATAATAAATCCATGTTGGAGCATATTCTGGGATTCGAAGCTTGCGTTTCATGATTTTTTTATTAGATCAACTGAAAATCAAGACTGCCTTTCAAAAAGAAAGAAACATTTTGTCGAGTTTTCTAAACGAACCTGCAGGGAGCTAATCAATAAACTCATTTTCGTGAGATGTTTTGCAAAATAGATAATATTAAGTTACGATCGGAAATGTCAAGGTTTATGAAAATGAATAGTTTTCGCCTTTCGTAAATGTCATCAGCCTTTAGTTCAGTTTCCCTTTCTCTGAGGCGATTATTTAAGAAATAACTTTCTAAAAATCAAAATTGATTTTTCCACAAAATTTCGTTGACTTATCGTTTGGATTGAAAAGAAAACCATTTTTTATCTTACCAAGTAGAATGCGCATATGAGTATTGTTTTTATACGAAAATTGCATTTGCAAAAACAAATATAGCTATCCACGCTTTCCATGAACAATAAATTTTAGTAATATCAACTTGAAAAGAACCATGAAGACACACATTCGTTATTAATTCATTCATTCAACCAATGTAAAAAAATTCAAAAACAAAATTCAAAAACAAGAACGTACGGGGATAACGAAAATAGATTGATAAGAATGAATAAAAAAGAAAACAGACTGAAAGTTTTTGGTAGCCATTAAATTTTGATGTAATATATTTCTGCTCAGGTGCCATAACTTCCAAGGTTCCAACTTCCAAGACGTGAACTTCTTGCAAATCAATATTCAAAAACAGATTCCCGGACACTTTCCCCCATCAGTTCTCTCTATAAGTTTCCCCAATGTACATTTTCTTCAATTTCTTTTTCGTTAATCCTTTTTCCCTAATACCGAAATGTTCAAAGAATTATTCCCCCCCCCAAAAAAAAAAAAAAATTCATTACTATTTTCAAACTAGACTATTTGATCAGGGAACCAGTGAAGAATTGTTTAAAAAATATTTTTTTAAATCAACCTTCACCCTACCTCTCTTAATAGAGCTTACAACTGCTTCCCACTCTTTATTATTTATTTCAGGGTAATGGAAAAGGTCCGATTTTCATTAAAAGACGATTAAAAAGGTACTTAAAAGTAAATTTATTTTTCACAGTCTGTTTTCGGTAGCTATTTACACGTAATTTACCGCATCTACTATTCTCGACGTTTTTTAAAGATTTATTGCTGAAGTGTCTCAATATTCCCTTTTCAAAAATAATAAGGTGCTAACCAATTAGTAGGGGCAACATATATGGAAAATATCCATTTTAATTGACTGACTATACATTTTATAATTTTTGTAGCAATATTTCTTCAATAAATCTTGGTTTGTCCTAGTCTTCCTACCCAAAAGAGGGAAAATTAATGCTGAAATTTCTCCTATCAGTGTAAGTAACAATCTTTTCAAGCTGAATAGTATACCTATTTTTAAAAATTATGTAGTTTCCCATCGTACTCTTTTTTTTTTCCCAAGAAGAACTTGGATTATTCATAATACAGTGATTCATAGAAGAGAGGCGAGGATCCAAAACACATCATCCAAAAACACATTGTGGTCTTGTGGGCAAATATTTCGTAAAGCCAAGATAACCAATCGAACAATAATATCTTTTTCGAGTTGAAAATTTGGTCACAAGTGGAGAAAAACACGCAACTTCATAATATCTTATTCGATTATCCGTAGCTAATACTTGAAAAAATGTTAATGGGGAGGAATGATGAGGGTGAATAATTTTAAAAAATTACTCTAATGAAGTGAAAAAGTCAAAATAACAGAACAGACGACTTGTAGTAAAATAAGACTAACTTAATTTAAAAATACAATCTACCCAAAAAATATGTTTAAATGCCTGCGAATTCTACCGAGAGCTAGAATAGTTGGGTCAATTAAGTAAGTTTGTGAATGTGTGCAGCAAGTCCGTCACACATTACGTTTATTTGCTGACACAGTATTGAACGAGTATAGATTTACGAAAAAACTGGTTTTATCGTAGATAATAAGACTTCGATGAAGCAATCTCTAGGTTTGTTTTTACAGGCTTTCCAAATGGTTGCGAGCTTATCAGTTAGTTTAGTACTGAATCAAAAAGTCCCAGTACGAGGAGAAAAAAAGTCAAATTAGGTTACTTCTACTTATCAAAGATTATGTTGTGTTATTTTTTTCGGCTCGAAAGTAGTAGCAAAATTAGCGATTGTAAATCGAGGAAAAATTCCATATTTTCTCTTCGAAAACAATTTATCGGTTTCTATAGTTGAAAAAATACCAAAATGTTTACCGTTCCCTCGAAAGTACGTCCGCCGGTACTTATTTGTATTTCTGATTCGAGGGCGTCTTATTGGATCGTTTCGACTCAACTGGTAGGTAAACTTCGCATAAGTTGGCCAAGTTTCTGTTTATTTTTACTAATTTTTTACTTCATTAACGCGTATGTGAGCCGTCTGTATTTACCCTACTCGAATTTGATGCTTCCGTTTCAATATATCAAAGCTCGCGTAAAGTCATTTTTCCTCATGCAGATATCACGCAGATGTTGAAACGCGTTTTGACTCATCAAGTCTTGATTTGATTCAAAATAAAACCAGCACCAGAATTTAAGAGTCATAAAAATGTATCTTATACTTTTTCAACTAGATACCCTGCCAATATAATATGCAAAAAGCGAAATGACTCAATAATCACAGAAATTCTTCATTTTGGAAAGGGCAAGTATAAGGGAGACCATAGGGCAAGAAAGATAGATTTTCTTTGTAAAGCTCTAATGGACTAACAAAGGACAGCGAAGCAGCCTGGAGGCGAAGCTTCAACGGGGTTACGAATAAGTTCAAAATATTCACCTGAAAATATAGCTGTGACTAAGGATATTGAAGGGTAGTTGTAGGTTCAAATACAAATAAAATAATTCAAGGTATGCTACACTAGAAAAATGAACTTCGTAACTCAGCGAGACCAATATCTTAAGGGTGTACCTTTACTAAGAAGTCAACATCGAATTCCAAAATACTGCATGAAAATGTTAGAAATAGGTAAAATAATTACAAGCCATTTCTTCGACACATTTGTGTTGTGGATTTGGGTCAAATTTGAGCCAATTCGGCGCAAAACTCAGTAAAATGGTAAATCGTGAACCACTCGAAAAAAAAAGAAGGTAGACTACACCCTTTGAGATGCTTCTGATGATGATGAAATGAAGAAAAGTATGCATCCAATTTCTTAATTAGCCAAAAACATTCGAAATGAAGGATTTTGGTTACCAAATTGCCCCACTAAAATGATACTGAAGAGACATTATCTTCATAAAATGAAAAGTTTTCCTGTCTGCTTCTGGCTATAGTTTGCAACAAACAAGGATTTGTTGTACACAAATGTTCAACTTGAAGGTCGAGGCTATTGAATTGATTCTTGATTTCAGATCTAGAACCGCTTTTCCAAATTTATGCAGCAGACCTAAATTTAACCTGCACAGAAATCGACATTTCAGTCTTAGGAGAGCAAAAACCAAACATATAATCTTCATGGGTGCGCTGAGATTTTTGACTATAGCGTGTCGTCAATGGCGATTTGTGGAAGAATAAAACTTTTTTTGAAAAGAAAAAATCTGAATAAAAAACAGGTTGATTTTCTTTTTTTTCTCGAGTTGGTGGTGGGGGTTTTTGAATATTGAGAGGGTGACTCGTCAGAGAGTGAAGGAGATGAAAGCAACTCTGTCTATTTTATAGGCCTTCAAGTTCAACGTTTGTAAATAACATGAAAATCTCGAAGCCACAAGCAGTTGAAAAAAATTATCCCTTGTACTCTGAAATGAGCCGTGTGAAGCATACCCTTTTAATATCAAAATTTTGATTCCGACAAGGACGGCAACATATACCTCAAATTCAAATTTTATTAGTCAGTATCTAGGAACTGAAATTAAGCTTGATCATTTTTTGACGTACTTAATATCTAAAGTGAGGGTTTCTAACCCTCCCCCAGGGTAAATTTTCACCCAATCTTTTGAGGCAAAATCGGCTCTTTTTTTCTCATTTTAATTCATCATAATTATATAATATAAAACTAAGTATATGGAATCACATAAAATTAATCAATTACAGTAGAAGATGATTCTATTCATTGATCTTTAAAAAAATTTGGCTGAGCCCAAAATTCTATAAAATAATATTATAGAACTACAAAAGTCAAGGACCTATTCAATGGCAATTTACTCTGTTTACCTCCTCATTTCATTTTCATCATAATTATGCGTCAATTTTATTATTCTTCCACGAGTAACAACAATTTTTTTATCATTTCAGATTACGGTAAATTTTGTATGCATATACCAGATGCTCGCAGCGCTTATAAATTTCAGAGGAAGTAATAATCATCAGCGCAGTAATACAGTAATAATGTGCGTTATCTTGGTTAGATAATGAACTGATATTCACTTTTTGTGTGTTTCAGTTGGACATTGGTGGGAAACAATGTTGTTTCTTATTGTAGTCCTCGATTACGCTTTTGCTATTGCAGCCCTTAGCGGACATGGAGAGGATGTAAGCTATTAAGCATCATCGACTTCTTCGAATGTATTTTCACTCCAAACTGTCAACTAATGACCGCAATTTTATTCATTTTAGCCAGTCGAAGCCACCATGTATCCGATATTCTTCATGAGGGCATTCAAATTTTGCTTATACTGCGCCGTTTTTTCCACAATTCTACTCGCGGATACCTACTCCAACAAGTCGGAATTCGTTTTGCAAGAAGTCTTGTCTAAATTCGAAATGCTCAACGATAAAGAAAATTCGTTACGACTTGGAGAGCATCTGCTAATGGTTTTCCTTGGGTCGCTGATGATCTATCCGATTGATCGTGCCATAAACGCTCCACTAGCGGTTCGAGCTATCATCTACATGATTTACATACCCCTTAGCATGGGTAAGCTTTCGGTTCATTAGAAACACTAGCCCTTCACTCCATTCAAATTCTAATAAATGTCGAGAAGAATGCCACCTCAAACCACCATATCTGGGTCTAGTTGAGAACCATGAGAATCTAAATTAAAATATACGAAAGAACATAAACTTTGTCCGCAAGTATCTCAAAACTAATAATTCTGACTTTTGGATCCTTCCGGCTTTCGGGTCCAGTATCGGACTATTAGCATGCTTAATTTTTATCTCAAATATCCTGAAACATTTTTATCAAACATTATCTCATCGAAGAAAATATATAATATCTTACTTCTTACTGTGGAGCGGGTCGGGGGAAGCTCATGAAATTTTGTTTTATTTTGATGGAATTCTACTTTCAAAATTGTCGCAATTATTGGGTACTTTCGCTTCCAAGAGCCAACCTCAACTTCATTGGGTGGCTCCTGCGTGACTTTTTTTTCGAAATTCTCATCGGTAAGATTTTATAAACACAGCTATCTATAGCGAATTATCGACGAAAGCTCAATACATATCATAATTAGAACATTATTCTATTTTTAACGAGCTGCGAATCCAACTTATGTAGGTATTTTAACCAAGCATACACTCAAGTCGCTACTCAAGGGAGAGGAAAAGTTTGTAGAACGTAATTTGTAGCAAATTTTTGAATTATAATTTTTTGTTTCAAACATATTGCTTTGAATTCACTATGGTTCACGAGTTACAGGCTAAAATTCATCAACTATACACTGAGAGTGCTGCTTAGCATAAAAAAATCAGCTAATTTTGAGAATATAGCTCAACAGTCAAGGTCCTTATCTCAGCCAGACATTTAATTCAACTATCCTTTGACACTAATATTGTATACACTCATTTTATGGATGTAATAGTATTTCAGGGATTATCAGCGGCTATATTTTGGGGTCAAATAGCAGAAATCCGGAAAATAGATTTCTATAAATCAGTGCATGATTGGATGTCACAACGATCTGTAGAGCATGCAGAAAGTTTAGAGAGGAGGTGCGACAGAGCAGAGAGTAGCAGAGCTCGTAAGTCAAAGTCGGCTTCACCTAAGAAAGGCAAACAAAAACGTTGCGCTTGCTGCCCAGAATTCGAATTTGGCTGCCTTCAAAAACTTCAAATAGTGGACGAAGACGATGAAGATGATTATACATGGCGTGAGTTATATTGTAAGCCCATGGAAGACCCCCGGAAACCATGGCACGGGAGAATAAACTGATAAGGCAATGGTCATAATGTTTGAAATTTAAACAGCATTTGTTTTCAGTTGTATTGCCGATTATATTAGTTACGCTTTAATGTCAAAGTGATTCAAATTTTACCTCATTTTTTCAATAACATTCTTTTCCAAAAAGCAGCAGTAGAATTTTTTCCTATTTTATCCCTAGTCAAAGTGTTTTTAGAGTTCAAGTATATTCTGAGGTTATAAGGGGAAAGGAATTTCATTAATTTTTAGTTTTTCCTTTGAGTTACTTATATGAAACTATGAAACGTGTTGAAAAACTCGAAGTTGCAAATTTCGCCAGACGTATGAAACGTGTTGAAAAACTCGAAGTTGCAAATTTCGCCAGACGTGCTTTCATCATGAAATTTTTCAGTGATTGATAATGAATCGGCATTTTGAAATGCGCGACTGCATTTCAAGGTGTGATATAATGGGTACGACCTATAGCACCTATATTAACTTTGTACATTGTATTGCAGGTTTTTCACAGGAAAACCATATACTGTACCTACATAATTTATTCTAACGTGATGTAAATAATTAAAGACAAAGGGCAGATAATATTTTTAATTTCAAGCGGTTAGGTTAGCTGATAGGTTGATTCGATGATTTGTAATGGAATTCAATCATATTACAACCTACAATTAATATTTTGATACACAGTATGTTTCATTTAGAAAAAAGTAAAAGTGATATAATCTGAGAAAACATATTTAAGGTAGAAAAAATTTTTTTTTTCTGGATCTGAAATAAGTTGTAAGGTTAAAACTATTGCAATACCGATTTTCATGGAAAGTACTTGAATGTAGTGAGGAAAACATTTTAGAATAGCTCGATAGCTAATTACATTGTTCACACCTTTTTCCGGAGGACTAAAGTGAAATTTGAATTATTCTCAAAGCAAAATAAATTTCTGTTTTTCTAGCTCAGAGAGCAATCTAAAAAATTCAAGAAGTCCATGAAGGACTCGAAACGTGTACCGACCAGTCTTCAACTGTGAGATTCGATGATTTAGTATTAGGTTAGCACAATTTTACAAAGAAAATGCCATTTTTCCGGAAATATACGAGAAAAAGTAACAATTTTAATTCCCAAATTTCAAACCCATTTTTCTCAAAATCAAGTTTTGATTTTGAATTTCAAAAACCTTATCACATCCAATTTTAATTTTCTTGAACCACTGAGTTCGTCATTCAATAATGTTCACAAAATAAAAAAACTGCGTTTTGATTCTCTTTACCCGAAAGTACGATTTCTCTGATTTCGTCACCCATTTATCTATAGTTTGATTTCAAAATCACATTTGTTCAGCTATAGTTAATATGAACTGCCTACAAAGGAAGCAATAAGAAACTTCTTCAACACGCTTTATGGATGCGCCGGAACTTGATGAATGCGCCAAAAGAGCATTTTCACTTTACAAGATGAAATGATTCAGTGAAGAAAAAAATTCATCAACATTTTTAGAATCTTGGATGAAAAAAATTTTGAGTCGGGTCATTTTCAGAAGCTTGATTAAATTAATATCGGAACTCGATTGAAAAAGTAAAAATAGGTAAGCACATACCTACATATAGAACCGTATGTAAATTTTCTTCAATATTATTCTTTGAAGTAGGGGTGCTAGAAGAACCACAGCTCGTTAATTTTAAAATTAGAAAAGATATTGGATAATGAAATCACCTACTAAGGTTGCGAACGCTGTCAAGTATTGCCATTCTAGTACTGGATAAATATATCATTCAAAATCCTTTATAATTTCGTATAGTAGGCTACCTGTGTAAGCGGAATATTATAAAAACACGGTAATAAATCTTACGTATCAAATTAGAGTTCATTATTAATTTTAAACGAATTAAATTTTTAATGAAATAAGGGAAACCACAGATGGGAGAGGCGAAGAAATTTACAAATATTTTCCTCCTCCTCATAAAATATTGAAGTATACATCATCAAAATTCAAATGCCTGCGAGCATCACAGAAGAAGTCAAGGGGAAAACCCGTTTCAGCGTCAAAACAACGTAACACATGCATCTAAAATTAGAAAACTGATCAAAATCTATTTATCTAATTATTCTGGGAAAAAAAAAAGGAAAAAACGGGTGAAATCAAAAAGTTATTTCAAGGTTGGCAGAATGGGTCCCAAAAATTTTCAAGTCGTGACTTTTTCGAGTGTAAATCAAATTAATAATTACTAATACGTACTCGTATATTCCGTATTATGTAAAAATTTCAATTCAAAAATTTTCTCATTTTCTGAAAAATGTCTCATTTCTTGGATTGGGTTCTATGGAGATGCATGGTTACTTTCCCACACCCTTTTTGAATCTATAACTTCGTAAATTTTTGAAGAATTTTGCCTTTTGAGAATTTTTACCTGCATTCCGAAAATTTCAGTTTTTTGTACTATTCAATATTTTTAGTCAAACCGAAAAAGGATCCAATCCAATTAAAAACGACAATTTTTTCATAATATTAAAAGCCAGAATGCGGTTGTGTAATTCGTGAATCCAAGGTGTAAATAAAATGGAGAAAAATCAATAAATGCGTGACCTTGACTTTGAACGTTACGAGAAATGCTTGATATGGAAAATGCGTAGTTCGTGTTTTTTTCAAGTGCGTGCGCAGTAAGAGAGAGGGCGAAATTTTATTTGAGAAAATAATCCCATGAAAAGGAAAAAACCAAATAAAAAATGGATTTGTTTATTTTATATTTTTTCATGGGCGACATAATGCTTTGTAGGTTAATTAAAATTCATTTGCTTCTTTATCACTGATGAAACTTACGTAATTACAAAAAGGTTTTTCTTCTTATTCCTCACTCTTTCGCTAAAAATAAACGCATTGGACCGTTTAGAAATTCAAGAATTTTGGTCAACAACAGATAAAAGATACTTATATACGGTATGCTAAAAAATAGAAATAAATTTTGTATTCATATTCTAACTATGGGTAAAGATGTACAGATATGTACAAGAAAATGCAACAGAAAAAAATCGTCAAAATCAGACTGTGAGGCAGTGACGCACCAGAGAAGGAGCTGAAGGCCCCTTCAGTTCTCAAATTTCACCAAAAAACACGCTGGATTAAATAATGTTGGGCGTTTCGCGCAGATTTTTCGCAAAATTTCTATTTACTGGCGATAAATTCAAGACTCAGTCCTTTCCTTAGCAAATTTCTGGATGCTTCATTGCTGTGAGAAGCATATTTTTTACAGCTTTGAGACCTTGCTCATTTTACAATATTGTCACTTACAGTAATTAGTAGAAAGACAAAATAGGGGTTGTTCGAAAAATTCCAAACTCAATTTCTAACTCAACATTTGTCAAAAATGGAGATGCAACTTAGGAAATCTAAAATGAAAAAATATTTGAATAAGGCAATATAAAGTCGCTTAAATGCTTCATTTTCAGAAAAAGAGATTAAAAGTATTGTTAACAGAACACTTTTCAATTTTTGAAGGGAAAAATATTTTCAATCTCATATTCCTTAGGTATTCAGCTTTGAACCATCAACCAATTCATTTGAAGGCAAGGGTAAAAAAATACCGGGTTTTCGACAGAAACCCTTCTCTTCATTTAGTTGTCTTTCAGTTGTTGTTTTAAAGGATTTTATAGCTTTTGGGCTAAGAAGTGCACTGAAAAAAATTCAGGACTAAAACATAGGAACTATTTAAGATTTGTATCGGAAATTACTACAAAAATGGTGAAATATATCATCTAAAATAGCTGTTAAGAGTTCTAAAAATATTAAGGAAGTCCACAATAAATGATAATTTTCATACACTGTGATGGGAAAAGTTATACGTCCTATTTCGTTAATAATTAATACAATTCATTTCTCTCAGCGTGTTATATTTGACGAGAAAGCCCTAATTCAGACCCATATCAAGTCCGATTAATCGATGCCGTCATAATATGCAATTGTGCCACATGCCTAACATTTTTTACTTTGACCAGAGTCCAGACCAATCATTTTTCGTATCATTGTTATAATTAACAGTATGCTATTTTCTGCCTAATAGCGTGGAGGCAGTTTGGCACAGAAGTCACTCACTACTCACTGCTCTAGCATCATTTTTTGCCATCGCATCGTTTCAAATGATGCATCAGACATTCATTTTGACCTTCAATTTTTGTTTGGTACATTTAATACATTGTCGAGAGACCATTAATATGAGAGAAGAAAATACATGATAATTATTACAAACAGAAGTTTGAGAATACTGATGTGGATTGATGTACGTACGAGTAATTACACATA
The DNA here is from genome assembly GCA_038050395.1 of Parthenolecanium corni. NCBI lineage: Eukaryota > Metazoa > Arthropoda > Insecta > Hemiptera > Coccidae > Parthenolecanium > Parthenolecanium corni. The sequence continues at coordinate 996,689 of JBBCAQ010000016.1, forward strand.
CGTGTGTGTGTACATGTGTGAGTGTTAATACAAATTTTAAAGCGTCTAAGACAAATCAGTGTTGCCCACTGTTGCAGATTCGAAAATACGAACGACTCTGAACGTTCCTTACATTCGACTCGTTCCTTCTAAGCAAGCTTTTTCATGTCACATTCGATTGGCGATCGTTTTCTATTAGTATTATCTCAGTTTTGGATTTTGGTCTGTTCATCAGTACCTCTTCGTTTTCCTCGTTTTGTGACTCGATGTAGCCAGCTAACTGTGTTTCAGTTTTTTTAAAATAATTATTATTATTGTATGGGTTATATTTTTCATTTTCATTTCATCGTAAATCAGCTGAAGCTCTTCTTGGAGACCAGTAAAAAAATAGCTAACCCAGTCAGCTGATTTTATCATCCGTGACATTGACTGCGTATATTATTGTTCGTGTTTTCCACGCCTTCGAATCGTCGCCACTGCATGATTATATTTTCGACTTCGACTCATTCGGTTCTGTTTGGTCGTTACCATCGTTGGTGTAAAGCTTCGTTATTTTGAGAACGGTGAATTTGAAAGTTCGTAGTCATAATGAGGGTGTCACAATGTTGTTGCGGCTGCTCTTTGCGAACCGGTACCCTCATTCTCTTGTGGTTGGATTTGGTGAGTACTTTTTCCACTCAACATCCTTGCTCCTTCGTCATTAGCGCAGGAAGGGAGGTGGCAATCACGGTATCGAGTGCCTTCATTTCGACAATTTAAGTCCCAGATGACGTCATATACGACGTCATTTCAAATAAGGAATAACTTTCCAAAACGCATCAAGTCAATTTTTACAACAAATAAGTGATGCCCGTAGGTAATGCCAAGGGGTAGTTCACTAAGCAGACTACATAATTCACTGAAGCCACGAATGATTTCCATGGTTTTTGTATTTTCAGGGGCGAGGAGGGAGAGAATAAGGGACTAACGATTTTCATTTTCCAAAATGCATTAAGTCATGGAAATTTCTGTGTTTATTAGCTGCTAAGCATTCGTAAAGAATGATAAAAATATATTCTTCATTTTCAATTGCTTAGCAGCCAATAAATACTGAAATTTTGATACTGCATTATACCTGACGTCGAGCTATTGTGAATCTCTTCAAAATGTCGTTACAATTAGTAGTAGAAGGGTTAAGCTGTGAAGGCGCAGAAAGGTAGAATTATAAACGAGGCAGTGATAGCTGTGGCATAAGCCGAGTGGCAATGGTTATTGCCAATATTTTCACTCAGGGGTGCTGTGATTCCCCAAGGCTTACGAGGAGTGCCCCCCACCTCCAGGTCAGCTAGGAATGATGACCCCTCCCCCCAGTGCGCGAGGAAAATTTTGTGGTATTCGAGCAACTTTAAAATGCTTCTCTAAATTTGAAAGAAAATCACGCCGCGCCCCGCCCCCCTCCCCTCAAATCACTAATTTTCTCAGAATTCTGACTATACTCTGTTCAACTTAAGAATGCCTAAAACGGAACGCAGTTTGAAGGGCACCGGGGAGAGGAAAAGGTACTCGTTCACATTCAGCAACAATGATAATGAAATTTCATGATTCATATTGATTGCACAATTATCACTTTAGATAGCGTATGAAATGAAAGGAGGAATTCTAAGTACTGTTTTATCTCGAATTTCGTTTTAATTAGGGTGCTCAAATGACTCGACAAAGATTTTATGAAAGAATATTATCAGTGGTATGCTTTACTAAACGTCCGAACTCCACAGTTCGGATTAATAAATATCCCATGGGAGGAACTTCTGAGGATGAATGGAAAGATATGAATCTAACTGCTCAATTAGCTCTACCAATACGAAATTTATGGTTTCGGTTATCTACTGTCCGATACAATGATATTAAAAAAACAATTTTCATAAAACGAGGAAATTTTCCGGACTGTTTTTTGGCTGAGTTGTTAACTCAGAGATACGAATTTTGAATATGCTATACTTAGTTATATGATGAACTTACGGATGGATAGTTAGATTTTTATTTAAAATAAAACGACTGCTTCTACGGATGCGTAAAGTTGATGTAACTTTGATACCTAATTTTAGCTATCCAAAAATGTAAATTGAAAATTCAACTCTATACATCCGCAAGTTCATCATAATAATAATAATTATAACTATAACATATTCAAAAATCGTATTTCCAAGTTGAAAAGTCAGGCAGAAATTAGTAGGGAAAATGTCTCTATTTTCTACATTTTTTTTCGCGTGGTAAAGCATACCCTTAACTTAAATATGCATCTGCACGTTTAAAAAAAATATTTTCAAATATTTTAGCACTAGAAGTACCAGGTTTTACTCGATTACTCAAAGGACCAGGCACAAGAGTTACCTCAAAGGACCAGGTGGCATCGTAAGGTGGCATCGTATGACACAAGTCAGGGTTTCTCAAAATATTGGTCCTTCAATAAGTCCATTTCTTAATTTTGAGTGGTGTATTTCTAGTGTTGGTGAAAAACGGGGAAAATTTCTATTACCATAACAATATTGACATACCTATTTCCGTTGAAAAAAAAAAAAAAAAAAAAAAAGAATTAATACCTCAACTTCTCCAAATACAGGGGTGAAATTACTGTTTCACGCACTCTTTGTTCATCATGCACTCTTTGTTCATCATGCACACTATGGTATGTAACTGGTCCAGCTGTTGGCCAGATAAAATACGGTCCCTTTATGCTGGCTAATTATGACTAATAGGATACATCGTTCGTTGCATTGAATTACAAGGATTGAATTTTGCATTAGCCTGTACTTATGCGAAAGTTGATAATGAAATATGCACTCGAAGATATAAAATTTCAGTTTTCTAAAATTGAATTTTAATTTTTTTTTTCAGATTGGTCAAGCTATGTCAATCATTCAAACAGCTGCCGGAATTTGTACTAGAGAAATAAAATGTAAGTTCGCCGTTTAATTTTATAGCGTGTAGCATTACTCAGGCAATGCACCTATTTGGCCGTGTTTTTAGTCGAGTGTTCGGGAATCAAAATTTTTGATTTTAAGTTTCTTCGTGATCTGCTGCTTCATATTATATACTGTACTTGGATGCTTTCAATTTGTTTTTGTGTTTTTGTGCCACTACAGAGCGCCTCTAAGATTTTGTAAAATCTTACGGTTTATGCATTACCAATTTTTTTACACTTCCCCTGTCCCCCTCTCTAGTCGAAAATACGGATTTCAGCGTGGTGAAGGTTTATGACGTTCGAAAATGGGATCTCATAAACCTTGCCACACGCCATAATGGTTGGACCATGACAAATGTTGGGAAGCGATATTGGTAGTCGTGTAACAGATTTTAATTGTCATGTGCAAACAACGATGCTCTTATGCCCCATAATGCTAGCGACAAGAATTACCCATTACATCAGACAAGACTATAATATGTGCTTTTCAAAAAGACGGAAGTCGAATGATGTTGGTCATGTTTACAAAATGTTCTCTAATTTTAATTGAAAATCTTCATCTACAGTGACGTTCTTGGATTCTGCTGGATTAGGATGGGGATGTCTGGTAGTTGTGATAACAATCTACGGTATAATTGGAGTCGAAAAAGTGAGTTTTCTCCTTAACTTTGTTTTTAAATATTAATCCCTTTTAGCATATAAAGGGTGCCTCTGAATCAATGTTACATCAAACACTTCATAATTGACCGTATTCGAAATTCGAAGTCGTAATATTTGTTCATCTTTTCCCATCACTACAGCACATGATGTTCTATTTGTCAGAGATCAACTAGTATACGATTAGCCTTTCATGAGAGATTACTCGGCAGGGATATGGTGTTATAAAATCCCCTCTTTCACCAAAATATTGGAAACATTGTATCATGTCTCTGACTGAAAGGAACCAGACAAAAAATACCGATAATAATTGGAATGTGTTTCACATTTTTCTGAATCTAACTCAAAATTTCGAATATAAACTGGAAGAAAAGTAACTTCCTCACGCAGCAAGTACTTGAGAAATATAATACCTCTTTGTCGAATTTCGTTAATGAAATATTTTTACTGCAAATACGAGTCACTTGGTTCCTCAGCTTGAATGATCCAATTTTCACCGAAAACTTAGAAATTTAGTTGTGATCCCTTTTATCGAGGCTTTTTGGAATTTTCCGATGGTCAAAAATTGAAAAATAAAAAAAAACATTATAAACAACACGATTCGCTGAAAAGCTGCATTTTCTAAATTTTAACTCCTCGGTGAAGAAAGGGAGTCATTTTGCATCATGATCTAAAAATAATTACTCTGTATTCTTTATTCGCAGCACCGACCTTCTTATTTGCTACCGTACATCGGCAGACAGGTGTTCGGTATGGTAGTCCTAGTTCTCCTCACGCTTTTCATGTGGGTAGGATCCCTCGCTTGGAGGGATGAAATAGTCGACTACATCTACCGCTCAATACAAATGTCACAAGACAAGAATAAGCCAAGCGAAGGGGATATTCGTAAGAGATATGATGCCGCCATATCTATGATAACTGTTATCTTAGTAATAGGTTTCGCTATAAGTTACTACTTCTTCAGCGTCATCTACAGCTACTACCAGCAAATGCAGGAGGAGGACAAAGGAATTTTCAACCGCGGCACCGGCATTGTGTACGCTGCCCCAGAAAAGGGCTACAACGATTGTCCTCCAGCCTACGCACAACAGCCTGCTGCTGTCCCCTATGCCCACCAGCAAGCTGGCTACCCACACCTTCCACAGAATGTTGGCTACCCTCAGCAGTTCCCCGACTACCCTCAGAAGCAGTAATTCGTCCATCCACGACCAGTAGCTGGCATATTATACAGACGCCTGCGTGTAATATTTTGCTCGCTATTTTTACAAAAGTCGATTTATTTTGTCATTTATTTTTTATTCAATAATTTCAAAACGGCAAATACTTAATCGCAGGTATTCAAATATTAATTTTTTGTTTTCTTGCCAGTTTTTTCTTCTTATTAATTTTGAAAATAATTCATTTACCTAATAGTTACTATCTATAATAATTTACATGTGTAATACTCGAGCATAATTTTCATCGAATGCGTATAGTTCAAGTTTCAAAGTGGAGTTTGATTTGACATTAATTCTTATTCGAGCCTTGAAAAATGTTCTTTTATTTTTGTATCTTTACGTTTGTACCTATCCTTTTTTTTTTTAAATATTATAATATAATCGGGGATCGCGATAAAAGTGTATGTATACTTTTGTTTCAACATTACAAATGCATTTATGAGTCTACTCATTTAGTTGTCATTACAAAGTCGAATTAATTTTCACCGACTAAAAAATTAAGGAAAGTTTGGATTTCGTATTGACGCATAAAATTCAGATTTAATAATCAGTCTGGTTGAAGGACTTGGCGTTTCAGAAGATAACACTTGAATGCCTAAGGTGTGGTTATTCAAAGAGATACCAACATCGTCGCCTTGAAATGAAAGGGTATAATTCTGTTCAAAAAAGTGGCTTTTGAGGAAAACCAATTATAAAGCTGGTTGAGCTTGAAGAGATTAGATTCTTTTCTTGGGTGCAATATCCGTCGATACAAAATTTTTATGATCCTTCGAAAATCAGAAATGGAAAACGAGTGGTAGGTTGTGAAATATGTTTTTTCCGAGAAAGCATGTATCGTCATGCTAAAACTCGAAACTCACCAATTCTGTTCGTGACCTATCTTTTAATTTAATTGTTCGAATATTTCGCTGCTACAAAATGCCACTTATCACCTTCATCTTATCTCAAATGATTAGGAATTGGGATTGAACTAATTTCAATTTTACTTACTCCACCCTGGTGTGGTCGGAGTCGTGAGTGTTAAAATAACTACCTAGTAATGTTCATTCTTGCGTAAAATATTTTGCTCTGCCTCACACTATAAGCTCGCAATACCACGTAGCCCTTGAAATATGGTATTTTCAAGCGAACAATTAGATGATGTATAGAGCTAAATAAATTATAACCTCAGCAGACAATTTTCAAGTTTCCTCTTGGTTATAGATCAATATTTTGCTTCCAAGTCAAGGTCATTTTTCATCAAACGAATTTCACATTTATTTCCACCAATTTCCGGCAAACTACTGAACCAGTTTGTACCATTTTAACAACCTCTTATTTTGCCCTATAAATCCAAAATCTCACACAAATTCTAGCTCAATCGTGTTGAAAATGGAGCCCCTTATCGAGTGAAAAATGAAAACGTCACTAAAGCCTTTCACACAGAGCTCTTGATGGACTGACTCGAAAAAGTAGGACTGTATTCTAGTAAGCCATTTGGCTTACGTAACTTACAGTTTTTCAATAGAACCTTCTTCAAATATTACGCTTAGAAGTTTTTTTTTTTAAACTGACATACATATTTCGCCCTCCCTAACTCGCTCGATACAAATATAATAATTATTGTGGTCCTGCAACTTACCAAAACAAAAAAGGCTATTGTATTTCAGCTGACTCGCTACAATTATCTAGTGGACTGTCTTCTAAGAGTACGCAGCAGCGATTTTCCATACAAGGGAATTAGGTGGACTTTTTTTTTTTTTTTTTTCATAAGAAAGTACCTTTCGACAACATGATATTAGTACAAAAATTTTCACTTCTAATAATAATTACAGCCGATTAATTTGCAAAGAGAAATTTGAGTACTCAAAACTGTAATATTATTGCTATGCAAAGTAAGCTCTCCTGGCTGATCAAATTATATTTATTGAAGGGGGAGGGGCTTATTCGATCAGTATTTTTATCACCTATCTTCTGATACCATGGAATTTAAAAAAAAAATACAATGGCTGCTGAAAAATTCAAAAATTCTAAAAAACTTGACTGTTGCCTAATAGTAGGCACTCACTATTTTGAAGCTACAGACAATCAATTGAATGAGATTTTGAAATGTTACAATTTCAGAAGCTATATACAATCAGTTGAGTGAAATTTTGATATGTTATAAGTTCTGAAGCATCAAATTGACATAAATTTAAACCTACCGACCTCTCAATTAAAATCATTACCCTATGGGCAAAATATTTTGAAAACGGATCCGTTTTATTCCGGGTTATAATCCGTTTCTGGATTATAACCCGAAATTTTCCTGTTTTCCGGCTTCTAAAACGGATTTCGAACGGATTGTAATTAGTCTTGCCGGAAATGAGTCCGGATTATTTTCCGTGAAGGCTGTTTTATCATATTTTTTGGCCCGGGTTATAATCCGTGAAACCGTTTTACAAGCGGATTTAGAAAAATTGCCCAAAAATTATCACTGATTATAATCAGGAAATCCGTTTTACAAACGGATTTGGAAAATTAATCAAGATGACAAAAATAACTGCAAATTTTCAGATCCGATGATCGAAAATAAAAACGGACTGACAACGGATAAAATTTTCATTTTGCGGATCATTTTCTCATTTTTTGCCCATCGGGTACTAATTAAGAACCACTTAAAACCAGCTTATAATTATTATGCATTTCTAAAAGAGAATTGATGACAACTACGTACTAGTTCAAAGGTAAACAACCGACCAGTTCGATAAAAATGTAAACAAAGTCAAAAATTTTTCCAAAACTTTATCCCCTTTTCAGTTTTTATTAAAAAATGATATGTTGCGTACTCTTAGGAGCCACACTGCGTACTCTTGCTTCTAAGAGTACGCAAATACCATTTTTTACAAAATGACTTAAAACTTAAGCTACGAACGTTTTTCAGCCAACGATTTGGTTCTAAAAGCAAGCTCAGAGTTCAAAGAATACGTACAAAGAAAAAACAAATAAAAAAACTCGCATTTAGGTAGCGATAAATTGAATCTGCTACTATAGGTGCGTACTCTTAGGAGGCAGTCCCCTACTAGCGTTTACTTATTGAAGGAATCGGGTATTTTATGGAGAATGCAAATTCTTAGTTTTATTTTTATCCGCATGACTTTATTCAGCAAAAATAATCGACCAATCAGCGATTAATAAATATGAAAAGATTATACTGCTACGACAGGCTGACAAGAGTTGCCAGACATACGGATATATCCTTATGTGCAGTACGGTTTTTTTCGACCATGAACAAAAAATGGAGATTTTTCATACGGATATTGGACTTTGTGCAGACATAACTACGGTTCTTTGCCAATTTTGAACAGATTTTCAGTATTTTTTCCCCGCAAAATGGGGGAGGGAAAATCTTTGGGGAAAATTCGATCATAATCAACGGGAAGAACTCAAAATTTAAAGTAATTGTGTGGGTAGTAGGAGTGCGAAAAAAAAAAAAGTGTCGACTAAAAATTGGGGGAAAATAATATGTTTGGCGAACGGACATGCACGAATTTTGTATGATTTTGTACCGTATGGATATGTGCGGCTTTTTGTGGTGTGAAAAAAATAAGTATGCGGGCATTTCATGTATATCTGACAACCCTGCTGAGGCTGAATCTAGAAGTAGAAGTGTGCTGACTTTGAGAAATGTCTGCTGTTGGCAGCGGAAAATTCTTTCAATTCTCTGTTCTGATTCGGTGCCCTAGTGTTCATGGTGCAAAAGTGAAAATCGCATCATTCAGATCTTCACACACTTTTTTAATCGTCTGCGTACCTAGTTGCTGTAATTTTCATAGGAATTCTTCGTGCCATATAAACGCGTTTGCATTCAATCGTTCGTGTGAACCTAGGAATTTTGTCGTTCAAAGGCTAATCAAAGGTCAAGTCAAAAGTGAGCCCATAGCTGCGGAATAAAAAACTAACAGTCATGTCAATTTGGCGGATGTCGCGATGCTGTTGCTGTTGTTCTCTGAAAACCGGCACGCAGATTTTCCTATTTTTGGATTTGGTGAGTACGTTCATTTAAAGTGATACCTTTTACATAGTACTGCGATACTATCGGAGATATGTATGTTCCGAATAGGAAACACGTTTATCTCAGAGCCAAGAAAGAATTATAAACATAGCCGGCGATTTTCGTTTTCCCTAAGTAGTTCAGAGTTTCTCTAATCTCCTTCACACATTAACTAACCGAAAGGCTAAAAAAATAATTTACAATATTGGTTATAAGAAGTAAAATTTCAAAATTATGCTAAGACGCATCAGCATAAGCATCCTTCGACAACACTATGCTCAGATAAATTCGAGCAAAGCTGCGTTACACGAGGAGCAAGAACACTTTTTTAAATATGTGACGTTATTGCAACTGTATCAAGGGCTTACAACAAAATAAAATAAAAAAAATTGTACATGAGAACAGAAAACTGTTTCATTCATAGCTAGACTTGGACTGTATTATATACGTGTTAGGGTTTGACTATTATTTTATTTTTCTAAAAGACAAACATTCCGCAGATAGACTGCGTGAAAGGAGAAAATATTATGTTTTCAGGTCAACTTTTCACTGGTCGGCAAAATTAAATGCCGGAGGGGCTTCAGCCTTTTCAGCTCTCGGGTATACAAATAAATTTAAAAAAAATGAACGGATATTAGGTTTAGGTATATGAAACTATGTACAAAGTAAATTTCTCAGAATGTGTCTTCCTGACTAAGCATATCCATTAAAGATGTTATCAACACATCAAACATGTAACAGCAATCGACTGAAACTTTCGTTTTATTATTTATGTTTTTCACAGATTCAAATCATGTTGCTCGAAATGCTCTTTGTGGTTAGCATAGCAAGAGGTCTACCAAAGGAAAGTGAGTTACCTCTCCATCACTTAGCTATGTAGTATTCGCACTCTCAAATAATTCATTTTTAGCTACATATATAGTACTTGTGATCAGTTGCGGCTTATTAGACCTAATGATAAATGCGCCAACGTACATTCGGCTGGAAGAATTCCAGGCAGTACCTTATATTGATGTCCTAGTCATTTGGCGTAATTAGGCACTTCGCGGTGCAGTCGGGACTAAAATGCTAACTACGCCTTTAGTCACTTGGGGTGAAAATTATTAAAAAGAATAATAGAGTTGCTCATAGGAAGGTGAGAGGCCCCCACAGTGAAACAGTGCCCACAATGAGATAATTGAAATAACGCTGCCGTAAATTGTGTTTTTAGATTGAACCAAATGTAGAGGTAATGTTGCTGGGCCTCTTCATTTAACTGATACAGTGTATACGTTTCCTTTTATAAGCAAAACATTTTAAAAAAACATTTGAGGGTATTTAAAAAAAAAAAGAATTGATTATGTTGTATTTTATCTCACCAGTTCTGTAAGTGCTGCGTCTACAGAGAGATACTTTTCGGAAATTTACAAATACAGGGTCTTTCACAATAAACGCTCACGAGAAATATGTGGTTAGCAAGGGTTTAAAACTATTTTTTTCTTTTGTTATCGCCACCACTGCTTTCTCCCAACCATGACAATTCTCACGTGCTATGGAATGACTTAATTCGGTTTGATTTATCGAGGATAAATGTATTCTTCCGAAAAAGTATTTTTTTATAATATAAAATACGAAGTATTTTTTAAATAGGGCTCATCAGAAAAACAAATTTTATGATTACGTGGAAGAATTTTTTACTCAAAAAATGATACCACTGTATCCGCACAAACATACCAATCAATGCAATCATAAATACATGGGGGTTCCACTACGGAAATAGGATCTTAGGGTGAAAAAAAATTTTTTCTTTCTTTTTATATGCTCTAAACAATAAAAAATTGAAAAAATTATTTTTCACCTCAAGGTCCCTTTTTGGTATGGATACCCCATTATGAAATCGTCAGAGTAATTGTCATGGTTGGGAGAATGCATTGGTGGCGATAACAAAAGAAAATGATAGTTTTAAACCCTTGCTAACCACATATTTCTCGTGAGCGTTTATTGTGAAAGACCCTGTATATAATAACTCAAAAAGATTTTACTTTTTTTAAACAAATACATTCATGAAATAAAAGATAGAAGCTATACCTTCAGTTCAATTATTTTAAAAATTTGAATTCTGTGGCACTTTTTTAGATCTCAAGGGGAGGGGTAAAACCCTAAGGCGCACCGAAGTTGAATCATTGATTTCTTTTTATAATTTAGAATAGCCTATATATACCTCTAGTATGCGGGAACTATAAGGGGACTTATTCCAATTTTTGATTACAAATTTTACTTTGCTTTTACAGATTATTTATCTTCGGTATCAGTGACCTTCGCGTTTATAGGTATTAAATTGATAACCATAGCTGTCGCTTTTGATGGAGTCAAAAAAGTAAGTTTTGGCTTAAATTTTCTATTTATTCAGTTTTTACACTTATTATAAATTCTACAGCCTCCTACCTATTTTTAATAATTTCCAACAGATGAGAAAATGAAATGTTATGGTACAGGTACATATACTAGCGTGGCCCGAGGGGGCTACGCCCCCTCTTGCCCGGCTAATCCGAGGGACCTGTTATTTTAAAAGTTTTGGGTTAGTTCACCTTCAAAGTTGAAATTTACATTAATATACATATAAGTTATATCTTCTGAATATCAACACTTATTTTTCTTTAAAAAAACTCCTATTTTTTTCTTAATTTTCTAAAGAGGTGATGAAAATACAGATAACTTTTTGAATTTGAAAGTATTGCAAATATTTCCTCTTCTGAATAATTTCAAGTTCTACTTTTTAAGTGGAATAAAACTCAGTTAATGGAGTAAAGTACAAATAAGTACTTTTCATATCTTGGAAATTTCATCATATTTTCCCCAAAATAGTTTTTTATGACTTCTGCAGTTTCTGAGAAACAGTAGCGTCGCTTGATAATATTTTTTGGGTGTTCAATTCTGAGGCTCAACTGCAAAAATTCTTCTTTCTCCTCCCATTTCCCCCTCCCTTCCCTCCCCTCTAAAAAATGATGAAAATTTTAAAAAAAGAAAGGAAAATACAAAACTGAAAACAGAAGAGGAACCGCTAAGCTATGATAAAATGTGAAGAAATTACTGCCATTTAAATACCCACACATACTCACACTCCGTCTTCAGCTGCTAACAAAAATTGAAGGAAGGAGAAAAATAAGAAATGCAAGAATACGTTCATATACACTGACTGAACACCCTGCCGTATACTATTAACAAGAACTCCTCTTTCCTCTCGATATAATTTCTGCCCATTGCAGTTATGTCAAAGTGTTCAACCGGATTTTGAGGAAAATTCTTCCTTAAAATCCAATAATTGGATTATGCGGAAAATTTTTCCTCAATATCCCAATCCTTACTATAGTTTAATTTCCCTGCGGATTTTGGGGAAAAAACTTCCTCAAAATCCAGGATTTTTCAGGAAAAAAATTCCTCAAAATCCCAATTGGTGAAAATCACAATAATTTAGTTTTACCTAACATTTCTGGATTCAAAAATATGAAAAAAAAACCACACATTGCATTGTAAAACATAGTAGTGATAAGATATTATTACACTGCTTTTACTTAACAAAAGGATTACCTTATCTTATCATCCATCTTTTGTATGTACGTATTTTCTTCACTAATTAACTAAGAAGTTACCTTTGAACAGATTAATTTCATCTGTTGGTAAAAAAGTCTTTGTGTTGCATTTCTCTATAAGTAAAAAAGTTACCAGACAGTAACTTTGAAAATTATTGCAATAATGCACCATTGCACTCATACATATATTTTCTTAGTAAAAAGATCATTGTTTTAATCTTTTCAACTTCAAAAGAATGAGAAATTTTAAAAAAATACTACATCTGTCTCTGATAAATTTAATTTCAGTATATTTAATTTATTATGTTGAACTTCAAACCAATAATGAATATATAATATACTAATTAGTTATTTATATGAAAGTTCTAGGAAGTTTAATGAAATAAAGACAACATAGTAAATTATTAATAATAGATTACACGATGGTAGAGGAAAGTATACGATTACCAAGTGCAATGTATGCGGCACAAAGCAAAGCTGACGGCTGTAATTGCACTTGGTAATGGTTTACTTTACAATGCCATTGTGTATGCCATTTTAATTTGAGACGATAGGAAAATAAAGTAATAGGTATTAGGTATACACGATGGCATTGGAAAGTAAGGCTCGATTGAACCTTTTTGCTTTCCGCTTTTTTGTTTTCCACACTTGAGCATTTTTATTTTCCATTCATTATGAGATAATCAAAATAAATGGTTATTTTCCAACTCAAAGATAGGGTGGTATGGTGCAGTTATTCTGTCGTCTTAAATAAAAATTTATTACGTTGAATTTTCCGTCACAATACCATCCAATATATGCCATATGCTTACAAAATACATGTAATTATTAATAACCATAATCACAGACAAAATTTCTTTTTGAATTTGGTTGGGTGTGCAGTGAACACCTTGCACACCCAGAGCAGACGCCACTGCTGAGAAACTAAATATGATGAAAAAAAATTATATAATATTCACTTCTCACATTCACACAGGTATATTCATATTCCGCTCAAATTGAAAATTTCTCCTTTCTGAAATGTTGTGTAGAAGTGTAGAATAGAATTCATGGTTTTCAAAAATGTTTTCATCATTAATAAAATGAGATCTCTAATCAAAATGCAGATTCACACATAATCGTATTTCCGAGGTTTTCCTCTGTCTAGTGAGACCAAATGCAGCTTTTTACGTTACGTGGAATCTGAGTAATCACGAAATGAAAAATAATTTGCTTTATGTCAACTTGAACGAAATGCGCGCAGGTAGTTTTATGACAAATGGACAAAGGATCAAGGGGGGCTAGAGGAGCTCATCAAACAAGCCTGCATTTGAAGCATGAATAAAGATAATTTTTGATCATCACCAATCATCAAATTATACATAATTACATTGGAATTTGCCCCACTGTAGTTCTGTTTGCCCACTAAACCGTAAAGCATTTATTCTGTTTTGTTTTTCCAGCACCGACCATCGTATTTGTTACCACATATTAGCTTGAACGTGCTGTACCTACTGAGCTTTTTCATAATAGCCATCAGTCTTTTGTTCATAACTTTAACTTTGAGTGACAAAGCCATCGATATGTTCTTAGCCTACGGCAACCAGTACCAAAATGCGTCGATGCCAGTCGAAAAGGACTATCTTCATCTTGAGTTTAAGAAGAAAAGCGGTGGATTGACAGTTTTCTCATTAGTATTCGTCATCCTGTACTCGTATTTCTTTTGCGTCAACTGCAGCTACTACAAACAAATGCAGGAGGAAGACAAAGGAACTCATAACGGCAACAACGCCGTTGTTTACTCTGCCACCAAAAATCGGCCTCAGTGGTCAGGCTCTGCTCTCTAATGCCAGTTCTACCGTCGTTTGTACCCAACTACTGAAGAGAGTAATTCGTCTCCCCGACCCGTAATTAAGGGATTCTTAATGCAACATTTTGCTCGCACTTTCATTAAAAACCATTCATATCGATTTTGTTTTTTTTTTTCATTTTAATTTTTAAATTCCTTTTTTTTTCATGATTTTCACTTACAAAAATCAAAATTTTACACGATAAAAAGCGTTTTAGTAATTGTCATACATAAATGAATCTAATCTGTGAGATTTCAGCTTGAAGGAGGCTGCGTAGGGGAGAGCCCGCGTTGGCCAAGATGCTCCTCCTTCAGAAAAAGGAAATTCAAGAGATTAAATTCACTGTAAAAAATGTACCAATTAAAAGATGAACAAAAAAAAAAAAAACATTACCAACTATGAAAATTGGAGCTCAAAATTTAAACAAAATCGGAAAAAATCGCACGTTTTTCAGCTATACATTTTCGTTAATTAGATACCAAGGTACCATCGAACCTTTAGAAATTGAAAATATGATTGCGCATTAATTGTTGGTGTGACACTAAAATTTAATGAGAGAAATGGAAGTTGAACTCTAGATTATTCTCGTACCTGAGGAAACCTTCATGCTTCATAATTATCTTGGCGCGTGAAGGTTTTTTCAGGTACGCACCACCAATTTCTTCTGTGGTGCGACGTCCTACGTGCTATAGGAAATCTGCAACCAAACTATGTCGTCATCAATTTATTGTAAGTTTCCTCTACACAGTTACCAGGGCGCGCATCCATACGTAAGTTGAAAGTTGACACGCCATGTAAACTTTCTTCTTGTTTCTTCACACTGGGTGGGAAGTTTTCATGGCGCGCCACCGAAGTTTAACACTAGAAATACCAGGTCTTACACGATTACTCAAAGGACCAGATGGCGTCGTATGACAAAAGTCAGGGGTTCGCAAAATATTGGTCCTTTGAGAAATCCATCTCAAAATTTTGAGTGGTGTCGTATATGATACCGCCTGGTATTTCTAGGGTTAAACGCATTACCCACCTGGTCGGACCAGGCTGAGAATCGTGAGATCAGATGCAGAGAACATGAGGGTAGCTTCCAAAATTTTCAAACTCATCATTTGTGGAAAATGAAAGCGCAAATTAGAAAATCCTGTTACCCTTCAAGAGCTGAGAAGCGGTTCAAGCGAAAATGAATACACAGAATTTTTTTAATAGAAAAAAAGGAATTTGCTCGTTTGGTATTGGATTTTTCATAATATTATTTTCGTCTCGACCCGAGCTTTCGATCGAATACGCCGGTGTGCGGCCGGCTGACAGTGGCACGTATATGAGAACATTCAAGGTCAAAAGGTGCCTCTTCACGTCGCATAATTCGCTTCCCGCCACACGATCCGACAAAATTCCGCAGCATTTGGCAAAGAATCAGTTGTTCCATGCTTAACTATCAACGCCCCTTCAGCAGAACGCTGATTCACCGGCTCAAATAAAAATGAAAATAAGAATGTTTTTAAAAATCATTCTCCTTCCGTCTCCGTCTTCCCCGTCATTTTCCTGGCCGCCTCTTGCCTCGCGCCTCACTCCATTCATCTTCACCAATGGTACGAAAACTAATTCCCCATCGATAAATTCCTAGAATTTAATATTTTGTTATTTTATTCAAAACATCGTGCAATGTTACTCATAAACATAACTTGTATATTTTTTCATGAAAAAAACTCTTCACTGTCGCCCATGATTTCTGCATTAATATTAGAGGTTACACAAACAGCTTTGGAATTCGAGCCGATTCGGCTGAAAATGGTGCTGCACGAAATGACAAATAATGAAAAATAAAAAATTGTATCAACAATTTCAAAGGTAACGTTCAACATAAGACCAAGTATAGTCACCTTCGTCATCAGATCATATTATGGGTCATCACTGCATTTTTTACCCTTTTAAAAAGATACTAAAAATTGAAATTTCGAAATTTTCAAGAGCATTTTTCACTGAATTTCTAAAAAGCACACAGAAAATAATACTAATTATTAACAGAATACCTATACGAGCTTGTATAACATTTTTCTGTTGTTTAAATTACTATTTACTGCGAATAATCCAATACTTTTAGTACTTTTTACAAGGTATCTTAGATAATACATATTACGTACTATTTTTGTAGTAATTTCAGCTATAAATCACAAATTGTCCCAGTTTTCCTATCTGAATTGTAAAAATTACCATTGAAATTTTTCTCAATGTACCTACGTAATAGAGATAATAAAAAGTTTAGGTAAATTATTGATAGGATCAATAATTACCTAATTAGGTATATTCCCAATGAAAATATCCTTTAAGACATTGTTATAGCTGCGTCTGAACAGCCATGGTTATCTGGTACTTTCTGTACACAGATAAGTACCCAGGTGTCAACTGTGGTCTGTGAGAGACAAGTACGAAAATGTTGTTACATTGGCGTTTTTGATATGTGTATGATAGACGCACTGCGTCTATCTACGAGTATGTGAAACCGGTTTGGTTTACGATCATGAAGCAGCATCCTGCCTTGTGGCGGACACTGACAATATGTACTCGTACATATTACACCTGTATTTAGTTAAAGTACATTCTAGTTCATACTGTCCCCACAGTAGCCCCCCCCAGTGAACCAATTAGGTTTCTTCTGAGTGGCTATTGACTCTGGTAGTCTTGGACATTCTTTCAAAATACATTTTCAACTGTATAAGTCTTACAGTTTACTCATGACTCGACTTCAATTTTGGAAGGAGATTTTATGATTTTTGACTTGGTCTTTTGACTCAATTTTTGTACACTCGTTTTTTGAAGAGGTTTTATTTTTATTTTATTCGTCACTTACTCTTTTGAGAAGTTTGACTTTTAATTTTGACTTCTCCTCTTTTGAGGGGCAAAATTTTGTTTTCATCAAAGTTTAATTTTTATAACTTTGAGAATTTATTCATTTGACATCGAAGTTTAAGATTTATAACTTCGAGTAATGATTTATTTTTATGTTGTGATTTTATGAAGTATACAGAGTACTTACATAAATTCACTTTGACTTAGTGAAGTGTTTGTTTTATTATTTACCATCATGAACTATTCTGGACTTAGAATTTTTACTGAGAATTTTATTTCATCAGTAAGTTCAATGATGGGTTCGTTTTCACGAACTTGCAAAAAGATTTATTTTTTTTTGGTGTCTTATAAAGACTTTTGCTTTTTATATTTTTTTTTTTTTTGGCTTTTTTATTTTTTATTACTTGACTAACTAAAGTCTAGACATTTCAAGCATGTCTTCCTCTCTGACCTCTACCACGATTCTTCCATCCTCTCGAAGGAGGTGGAGCAGTACTTTGCTCCAGGAGGTGAAGGAAAGTTTCACCTAGACCTCGGAACATCCGAAGGTCTTGAGTGAACCTTCTCTTCCGATAGAAGTTGTGGAGGGTACTTCTCCTTTGAGCTTGTCTGTCTTCGAAAGTCGTAGGAGGTTGAGGAGGCGGAGGGTTGTTTAGTACAACTTTTTTCCGCTTGAAAATTCTATTAGGATCATCCTTTCGAGGAGGTATCAGAATAGATTTCTTGGATTCAACATTTTCGACTTTAGGAGTTTCATTTTTAGGAACATCAGAAATACTTTCAGTTAGAGAGGGTTCTGGAGTCGAGGTTTCCATGGCTTCTACCCCCGAAGCTTCCCCTTTCGGTTCAGCTGATAGGATAGTTTCCACTTCAACTTCTAACTTTTCAAACTCCTCTGCAACAGACATGACAGCAGCAGTAGACGTATTAGCCATTTCTCAATATAAAATCGGTAAAAAGCAAAGACACCAACTGCCCTGATTTTTCAGTGGAACAGATGACGGTTTTTGTTTGCTTTGTGCACCCATCTATCTGTGAGAAGTTAATCTTCTTTTTCACCTGATAGGTATTGCATCGATTTTAATTGTAACAATTATTTATTGTTGTATTTTACTTCGAATTTGTTCTCTATTTAGCCTCTTTCTTTGTCTGACTTCTAGTTTGTACTCGATCTTTCCTTTTAACTTGGATGCCATACTTTTTTGGTATGGGGGTCGAGACTTCACTAGGGGTCGATTCGTCTGTGGACGTAGAGGTCGATGGAACTTGAGCGGTCTTTATAGCTCTTTTAGGGGCTGAGATATTCAGCTTTTCTTTTTCTGGTTTTTGAATTTTCGAAGCACATGGCATTGTTTTGGGTCGGACTGTACTTGTCTGTTCGAGGTGTTCTCTTTGTCTACCTGAACGGAGATTATAATATTCTCGATTTTTATCTTTCGTTGATTCATGCACACTCTTTCTTGATGGTCGTGCATTATGACTCACTCGAGATGGTGGCTCATGCCTTTCAAACGTTCTGACGTCATCATTGTTGTCAAACGTGATGTTTCGTCTTTGTCGAACCGGTTCGTCATCTCTGTCTGGCAGTAGATGGATGATTGGTTGCGTGCTTTGAGAGTTTGAAGGCAGATCAACGTTTTTAATTTCTGATTTTTCTGGACTTTGAGCAATTTCGACAGGTATGGAGATATTAATGGGAGAATTGATACTAATATTCTCTTTTACCATAAAAGCAGGTTTGCACCTATCCCAACTTATAATTCTTTCGTTTTCGAATATTTTAATTTGCACAGTTTTCTCAAACCTTTGCAAAACTTTATAAGGACCACTATATGGCTTTTGAAAGCCAGTTCGAGGGGTGTCAACTTGTACATAGACAAAGTCTGCAGATTTTAAATGTTTCGACACGAATACAGGTGGCGTGCCATGGTGTGCAGGTTGCGCAACAAATTTGTTGGCAATTTTTCTCATATTGAATATGATTTCTTCTGCATCATTATTTTCAACTTTGTTGAAAAAATCACCAGGCAGTCTTAGCTCCTCGCCGAGTGCTAGCTGAGCAGCACTATATCCTGAATCGGTCTGTATTGAGGATCTCAATCCTAACAAAATTGTTGGGAGTGCATCAACCCAATTAGTTATATCTGCAGCCATGATGGAGGCTTTGAGAGCTCTATGCCACCTTTCTACTTTTCCATTGCTCTGTGGATGGTAGGCGGTGGTGGTGTTCTTTTTGGCACCAATATATTTTGCTAAATTTGCAAATAGTTTACTCTCAAACTGTCTACCCTGATCTGTGGTTATATTTTCTGGGACTCCGAATCGGGCTATCCATGTATGGTATAAAATTTTAGTAACACTTTCTGCACTAATATCATCCATAGGGACGGCTTCAGGCCATCTCGTAGCTCTGTCAATCATTGTCATCAAATATTTTTTACCATGTGACATTGGTAGTGGACCTACAATGTCTACATGTACATGCTTAAAGCGTTGTGTGGGTTTAAAGGTACCAATGGGTGTCTTAGTTCGTTTTCCAATTTTGGAAAGCTGGCAACCATGGCATGCTTTTGCCCAATTGAATACTTCGCTTTTAATTCTTGGCCACACAAAACGACTGGTCATTAGTTTGACTGTATTTTTGGGGCCTGGATGAGAGAGGTCATGTACACTTTTCATGGCCATTATTCTAAATTCTTTAGGAATAAATGGTCTTGTGTGTTGAGTGCTAACATCACAACAAAGTAATACATCACTATCTGGAATGCTTCTCATCTCGAATTTTAGTGAAGTGTTTTTATTTTGCAACAGGTCTTTCAGTTCTGTACATTTTGACTGAGCCTGTGCTATTTCTTCATAAGGTAATATTGGTTTTACACTAATCTGATCAACTCGGCTGAGGGCGTCAGCAGACTCATTGTCTTCGCCCTTTATGTACCGGATATCAGTAGTAAACTGGCCAATATAATCCAGCTGCCTTATTTGCCTCGGTGAAGCATGGTCACTGCCTTGCTTGAATGCATATGTGATAGGACGGTGGTCAGTATACACAGAGAAAACCCTTCCTTCAAGCATATGTTTGAAATACCGAATTCCGGCAAATATAGCCAGTAACTCCCGATCATAAGTGCTATACTTAGTCTCGGTAGTACTTAGTCTCCTTGAGAAAAAGCCCAAGGGTTGGCGACTCTCTCCACTGATCTGATACAGTGTTGCTCCAATAGCAAAATCTGAAGCATCAGTGGCTAGAATTATGTCCAAATTTTCATCAGGATGAGCTATCATTGCTGCA
The DNA here is from genome assembly GCA_038050395.1 of Parthenolecanium corni. Lineage (NCBI taxonomy): Eukaryota > Metazoa > Arthropoda > Insecta > Hemiptera > Coccidae > Parthenolecanium > Parthenolecanium corni. The sequence continues at coordinate 1,017,029 of JBBCAQ010000016.1, forward strand.
TTAGCTAGTTTGGCTTTTGTGGCTTCAAAAGCTCTTAACTGCTCTTCATTGAAAGATATAGGGGTTTTGTCTTTCTTTTTACACCCTTTTGTCATTTCATGAAGCACTAACATTGTGTGTGCAGCTTGGGGTATACATCTACGATAGAAATTCGTCATACCCAAAAACCGTCTAAGTCCATGCATGTCCTTAGGGGGTGGGTAGTCCAAGATGGCTTGTACTTTTTTACTTTTAGGTGAAATGCCACCTTGGCTGATGTTATATCCCAAAAAGTCTACTTGATCCTTGCCAAATTCACTTTTAGCAACATTTATGGTGAGTCCGGCTTCATCCAGTCTTGCTAAAAGTTGGCGAAGGTGATGTTTATGCTGTTCTTTATTTTCTGAAAAGATACAAATGTCGTCTATGTAGGCATAAACAAAATCTAGTCCTCTTAAAAGGCTGTCTATAAAACGTTGGAAGGTTTGTGCAGAGGTCTTAAGTCCATTTGGCATTTTCATAGATTCAAAGAGCCCAAATGGAGTAATAACTGCTGTCTTTTTAATGTCTTCCTCGTTCATGGGGATTTGCCAATATGCTCTATTTAAATCCACTTTAGAAAAGATTGTGCTACCTTTCATGGTTTGGTTAAAATCCATGATGTTTGGTACTGGGTAGCTATCGTTTTGGCAAATTGCATTTAAGGCTCTGAAATCGCCTGTTATTCTCCAAGTGCTGTCACTTTTCATGACCATGTGTATTGGAGATGACCAATCGCTTTTGCTAGGCCTCATTTCGCCATCAGCTATCATTTTATATATAGCTACTTTGGCTGCTTTGAGTTTTTCAGGTGTTAACCTTCTGGCTCTAGCTTTTACTGGTCTGCAATTTGGTGGTGTTTCTAATACATGTGTAACTTCAGTTTTGTATGTAGATTTCTTTTCTGTGGTGGAAATTTCTATACCAGGAAATTCTCTAATTATTTTAATCCATTCATTTTCTTCTTTGATGGTTTTAACTTCTGGTAAAGGAGTCATTTTGACAAAACCAGTGACTTTTATTCCAGTCTCATTATCTCTTAGACATAAGGTCAGGACTAAGATCGAAATGCTCTAAGAAATCAGCACCTAATATTGCTGTTTCAACATCTGTAACTTGCATAACCCATCTTAAGCTTCGTCTGATTCCAATATTGAACTCAACTAATTTCTCACCGAAAACTCTTATTGGTGTACCATTTGCTGCATATAAATGTCTACATGGTTCTTTGGTGAACTCATCATTAGTAGCAGGTATTAATGATACATCAGAGCCTGTATCAATTAGAAACCATGTTTGTGAATCATGATCTTTAATGAACAGTCTTCGGGAGTACTTGTTTGCGAGGTCATTTGTCGCCATAATGGCCCCGCAATTTAGTTTGACTGATTCTTTCTTTCAGGCTTAGGGGCAAGTGGCTTTCCACTTTCTGTACAAGGCATTGTACAGTGGAAGGCATTATCACCATATAATATGTGAAATTTGCACTTTCCCTGATTTTCTGGCTTACTATAGTCTATTCGCTGCGGAGAGGGCGATCGGCGTCGATTGCCACGCTCTCTACTCCGGTTTTGGCGGTTTTGGCTATAATTTTGGCCATTGGACGAATTGCCCGCATTTCGGCCACCAGAATTGCCTATGCTCAGTGACAGCTTTTCCACTTGTTTCTTTAAATTACCAACGGTGCTCTTTAAATCGTTGATTTCCTTTCTCAAGGTTTGTGGATCATTGCTTGACTCATTTTTAAAGCTACTCTCCTTTTTTGTAAATGATACAGCATGTACATGCTTTTTAGGAGAGGTAATGTCTTTTTCGAACTTGAAAATTTTCTCAGCTCTGTCAGCTAGCTTTTTCAAGTCTTCTACTGTTTTAATTTCAGTATCACTCTCTAGTGAGATAATCAACCTGGACATTTCTTTTGGCAGGGCATGTCTAAAGAGATCTGCTATGATGAAAGGGGTTATATCTGTACCCGCCTTTTCAATCATGCGTTCCATAAGTCTTTTTGGACCTTCATCATCAAGCTCTAGTTTTGTGAGCAACTCCCTTATGTTCTGCTCCTTTGTTTTGCCATACACTTCTTTTAGTTGTGTAGCAAACCAGTCGAAAGTATCTTGGGCTGCAGAAGGTTCTACTACTTCTGGTACTCTTTCGATTATCTCTAAAGGCATGTCCATTCGGATCCTTTTGAAAAGGTCCTCATCTTTAACACCATGAGCCTTTAGTTTGCCTTTGACAGCTTTTAGCCACAAGTCGACTTTTTGAGGAGTGAATGCAGGAAGAGTGATGTGTATATCTTTAGACATTGTTTCTTCAGGTGTGAAGCTTTGCTCTGCACTAGAAGGTGTCACTACTGGTGACTCAACTACAGAGGTATTATTCAAAAATCTTAAAGACAAATTTTCTCTTGAAATTTGTGTAAGATTTTCTGGTGGAATTAAATCAGTATTTTCAGCTAGAGTCAAGTCTAGTGTACTGAAGCTTTCAAAATCAGTTTGTTGTAAATCTGAATTTTCTGGTGGATCACTTTTCTGTGATTTTCGAATGCCAGACATTCAAAATTTTACAATTTGATTGTTGCAATTTATTTCGAGATTTTTACTTTGTAAAATATTCAGGTATGGACTTCTGAAAATTTTCTGAATTTTCTATTCAGTTTTACAAAGTTTTTTACTTTGCACTCGAATCTCGAGTAAATTGAACTTAGAATTTTTTATTCTATTTGGAAGTATATTTCAACTCCTTTTGCAATGGTGGATCAACTCCGAAGAGGCTTGCACCTTAGTAGGAAAATTTTGCAAGCAAAATAATTCACTACTCTTCCGTACAGTGTTTCCACTGGGGCTATAGGGGCTCGTATAGTCTACCCTTTATCTGACTCCAAGTTTATTTCACGTCGGAAAGGTTACCACTTTAGGTAAATTATTGATAGGATCAATAATTACCTAATTAGGTATATTCCCAATGAAAATATCCTTTAAGACATTGTTATAGCTGCGTCTGAACAGCCATGGTTATCTGGTACTTTCTGTACACAGATAAGTACCCAGGTGTCAACTGTGGTCTGTGAGAGACAAGTACGAAAATGTTGTTACATTGGCGTTTTTGATATGTGTATGATAGACGCACTGCGTCTATCTACGAGTATGTGAAACCGGTTTGGTTTACGATCATGAAGCAGCATCCTGCCTTGTGGCGGACACTGACAATATGTACTCGTACATATTACACCTGTATTTAGTTAAAGTACATTCTAGTTCATACTGTCCCCACAAAAAGCAATAAAAAAGATTTTCTGCTATAGAATAGTGAAGACTGAAGAATGCAATGATCCTCATTTACTGAAAAAAATAAAAAAATAACTTCCTTTCGTATCAATACGAACAATTTGCTGTTTTAAATTAGTCACCAGTGAACGATACTACTGCTGAATAAAAAACAATGGGTTGGGGGCGGGGGTTATCTTAAATCCAGAGTAGTTCATGATTTTGTTCTCGAGCAGGGGTAAATGGATATGGGAAGACCACGACATTATCTTTCACGATGCTTATCAAAACTGATATATATTTAGGTAGAGTGATTGTAATTTTATGCAGATTGCAAGTTATCGAGGCCAAACAGCAGTTGATCAAACGTTATTACCTATATCAAGTTTTATCTAATGTATCAGTTTCCGCTCAAATATTTTAGAAAAAGTTGATTCAGCTTTTTTTTTTCTCCACAAAACACGTAAATTGAATTTTTTTTTTTGCAAATCCGTAGGGGATCGGTGAATGAAAAGAAGTGCATTATGAAATCAATGAATTAAATGTTAGAAGCTGAACCTTAACCTCATTAAAAAAAAAGTCATATTTTTGCACTTGACGCACTTTGGAACTGAGCCCTTTGAATAATAAAAAATTCTAAATTTTTGCTTGAGACCATTCAAATGATGTATGAATCTATTCTTGCCCCTCATCAGGTAAGAAAAGAAAATCATTTTCAAGAACTGAGCTCTCTGGCAGGTTTTGAACTTCAAAATGAGCTGACGAGGCTCAGCGTTATCCATTACATACAAATTAGGTACGTAGTTTTTCGTGGAGAGAAACTGTATGCTGTAATGGGAAGTCTACACAGTTGGTGGCAGGCAACACTGCGAACGACTCGAATTTCTACCAAGTTGTACTTTTTTATTTTAAATTTCGCGCACGAGCAAGGTGAAGGGTAATGGGTATTCCCAACAGACTGCGGACTGGCGTCTGGCGAACGGACGTACCAGTACTACGAAAATCCAACTTGTTTTTAGAGTTGTGTTTTTCATGACAAATTTTTCATTTCCTAACCTGTACGGTTTATAGTTTTCATTCGTTCAGTTTCGCTTTGTACTTTACTTTCGGTTTCAACATTCACACTGTTTCTATTTCAATAGGTAAGTAAAAATATTTCATTTTGCGTTCAAATATTATTGTTATTATTATTAATAATCGTTGGTACGTTAGCCAGTATAATCAGCTGTGAGCATTTCATTATGACGTCATTATTATCAGCTTTATTTGATATACCATTTCAGAATCTACTCCTACAGGTTCAATAGCAGCAGCTTTTCATCAAGGGCGAATTTTCCGTGCTGCGACATTTATTGCCACTGGTTTCTCTGTCCCCTTTGGCTAAGCATTTCGGTATACCCGTCATCTTACATGCTCGAATAAGAAAATTTCAAATAATATGATTCGTATAAAACAATGTTGCTGCGGTTGCACGTTGGATGTTGGCGCTCGCATTATACTATGGACAGATTTGGTACGTTCTTATTTTTCAGCCAAATTCAGCTCTTTAGGCTTAATGGTGCAGTCTACCATTACTTTTTACGAGTGGTTCACGATTTACCTTCTTTTTTTTTTCTTTTTTTTGGGGGGGCTGAGTTTTATACCGAATGGCTTGATTATGGATATGATTACTCTTGAACGTACTCTATTTATTGAAATTTAGATACGTCATACGTGTCGAATGTACCCTCTATCACAGCATGACCGGATTAAAGAAAACCTTCACTGTAAATCTTACGAAATTTAAAGCTTGGAGGTTTTCTCAACTAATATGCAAGAAATTATTTGCTAACTCACTACGCTCATTTACTGCAAGAGTGACACATTGTCCATAAGATTTACATATCAGACGTGCCAATCTTGCATTAAATAAGCGACTATTATTCGCGTGAAATTCCTCAACTCTAGATTGCTCGCATGCTAGAAAAACCCTTCACACTGTAAGGCAAAAAATATCCTAGAAATTTCAAGACTTCAAAAAATATTCATTTAAAGATGAATAGGGATTTGCGAGATGGGGATAAATTCGCTTTTTTCAAAAATTTACTCTTCTGAGGTTCAATAATTATTGTATAGACCAAGCCCTACTTACAGTAAAAATATTAGGGGAGAGGCCCATACAGTGAGACACTTTTTGGAAATTTGTAATACTTCAGTCATTATTGTTTTTTCGACTAATTTACTCATAAGAAAAATCCTATATCATCTTTACCTTCAATTTGGCTTTGTGAAAATTACAATTTATTCAACCCTTCCTTTTTTAGAAGTCCAAAAATGTTACCCCCTATTTGTCTCAGTGTTGGCCCCTAGGCTCCAACAATGAGACAGCAGTAGTCCAACAGTGAGACGGAAAAGTTTGAGAAATGTAAATTTAAATTAATTTTATAAATTTTTCTTCAATTCATTCAGTTAATGCATAAAAGTACTCAATAATCTTCTATGCCTGTGTCAGAAAAAGGGCCGAGAACTATCCGAGCAAGAGGTAGAATTTTTTATATTATCTTCTAAAAAACCATAAACTTTTCTTTTATTCATTTTTATTTTGAATCAAAGAAATAAATACATAGGTTTATTCTCAACAGAGAAACACTTCAAACTCTTCAACCTCATTTTGAAAGACTGTAAAAATTTTTTTCAAAAATCTCCGTTTGATTCTATGTAGTGTCTCACTGTTGGTATCGGGGATTTTATCGGAGAAAAAAAAATGGAATCATCAAATTGGTTCGAATATCCGAGATTGGTGATTCACCGAACTGATGGTAAAGTTAGGTTACATTTAGGCACACACGTAGTATGAATTACGTATGACGAAAATCATTTTCTATCGAGTTATTTGTTTTGTCTCACTGTAAGCACTGTCTCACTGTGGGGGCCTCTCCCCTACATCCTAAAATGCAATCATCGCTGAGAAATTACACTTCAATGTTGAGCACCTACATAAGAAAGCTACGCGACATGATAGTGTTTCTTTGCGTCCCTGTAAAATTCGAAAAAGTGGATTTATCCCATTCTTACGTATCACTATTCAGTTATTTTGTCTAAGGTATCAAAAATTTTTATTCGTATCGGTTGAAACAACAAATTATGCGTATTGAATCGTTAGCAGAATCTCGCCACAAATACCGAACGAAACGCAACTCCCATGTACACACAATTTCTGATGTGACGCCGTAAATACAAAATGAAATGCAACATGCGTTACACCTTACTCTAGTAGGAACGTTGAGCCCAGTAAATACGCGAGAGTAGATTTCTCGCGCGATTTCGATTAAAAGTCGAATTTTTTTACGACTGTCAGATGAATTCCACAGTTACTCTCCAAAATAAAAAAAACTCATGTTAGCGGAGGGGGGAGGGGTACAATCGGCAATATTCTGATTTGTCCGTGGATTTTGAAAACTACTGAATTATTGATGAATGAAAATGTTGATAATTATTAACTCAATGAGTAATCAGCGTACCTCCTAAGTGAGCGGGGGGATGGGGGAAATGGCGGCTGATGTTCTTCCATTTCAGGCATCAATTTTAATTGAAAAAAAAAAGGACTACTTCGAAAACACTTTTTGGGTTTCCAGCGGATTTATGATGGAATTTTGGTATTTTGTTGAACTCGGGCCCTCCCTTAGAAAATTTCTGGGTACACTACAGCGACATTATTTTTCGTTATTCAATAGAACATGAACTGATTTCTTCTTTTTTTCTTCCAGATTGCTACGAGTTTGATAGCCTTGAACCTAGTAGCGAATAGTACAAGTGAAGAATATGATGCCAGTAAGAATCTCTAAGTTAATTTTCTCATTGACTATTTGCATTTAATTTTTTTTTTTACAATGTGTTTTATTTAGCAGGGGTTATTTTTGAATACAAAAAAAAATCATGAGTAGGTAACGATAACGACTCAATTGTCAGCTAGAACATGAAGGTTGATCACAGTTTTTTTTTTCAGATGGTTATTTGTGGGCATTATCAGCTATCATTATTCCCGCCAAATTGATAATTCTTATTGGAGCTGTCATTGGAGTGAACAAGGTACTGGCACATCTTACTGCATTAACGATGTAATAAATAATCCTGTTTATTGAATTTAGACTACATGTAATATTTCCTCTTGAGAGTACTCGAGTATAAAATTTGAAGGAAATTCCCCTTTTTTCAATACATAGGAAAACAGAATGAATTTATGATATTCAGATCTTCATTATAATCGCCTTTTTTTTCCTGTTTCGAAATTTCACTTCACAAAGAAAATACTGTCGGTAAGATCATAATCGTGTACTCTACTTCGCATGTTCATAAATTTTGCTATTCTTGCAAAAACTGATCATTTCTCATACTACTTTCGTTTCAAGTTACTGTAATATCCACAAATTCATGTATTTTATTTCTACTGAAGCACTTCTATTCGATTTCCAACTCCCTTCAATACCGAATAATTTACTGAATCTAATGTTCGCGGTTTTCAGAAAAAGGCGGCATACTTGCATCCATATGTCATCTTCAATGTACTTGCTATTGCTACAAAGGGTTTACTGATTTTGGGGGCCATTTATTACTTTGACGCAATAGTCGACAGCGATGTGATGAAGTATCTCATGCGTGGATGGATAGCCGCGAGTTTGAAACATCCTGCTGAAAGGACCAAGCATGACTTCGATATTATCACTGATCAATATCCTGATCAAGTTGAATTATCGACTATGGAAGCTAACCACGCAGTCCGAGTTTCTTTCTTATCACTTGCGATCATTAGTGGCATCGTCAGTTTCTGTAAGATTTATTGCTATTTGAGAAACTTCTATTCTCTATGGGATCAATTGGAGATTGTTTATTCGCGAAGTGACATAACGTCTGAAATAAGCAGGTTTTTCATTTAAAAATCTGCTAATGAAGTTGTTCTGAATAGCTGTGAAGACCGAATGCAAGTGGCGTTATCGCTTATTCATCTCTGTGGCTCTATTCTTTTCATTTTAAGAGTGCAAAAAACGGATAGCAGTGTGCAGAATTTTGGTGTTACATGATTCATATTTTCTGATTAATGAACCCAACATGCCACAGATAAGTTTATTTCTGTTTTATGAATCCTTCTGCAACAGGCATATAGTCTGTCTCATGTAAGAAATAAATGACTTGTCTATCTGACCATTTCAAGCAGCAAGGTAGGTCCTCTCATCCCTGGCACACCACAACATCCATCACAAATTTTAACGTCTCTCATTTCTACTGTAAGACAGATAGTAAAAAGTAATTCTTAATCAAAGGGAACATTTATCTGATTTTCGTAAGTGTTCGTAGAAATGAAAACTTCCGTATTATACAAGATTTTAATAAAAAATCATCAATTTTTGATCAAATTTTTTTTATGGTGGAATCAGACAGGAGTAATTACCAAGTTTCAATTGTAATTTTAAACATTAGTGATTTTTCAAAAATCCTGCTCATTTCAATAGCTATACCTACTGGTTCATGCAAAGGATTAATTTCATCCCATTTTCAACCAAAACTTCTTCCTCATTAGTTTCTCAATCCATTCAAAAGTATGTTAATTTTCAGTTTTTGCCGAGTTAAATTTTAAGTGGGGTTAAGTTATGAAATTAGTAATTTCGTACTAAATTAATTCAAAAATCAAAATTCTACCAAATGGAAGACCTACACGCATCCTTTATTCTTCGACTAACTTATAGGTACCTTTTTCAATGTTTCACAGCAATACTGATGAAAAACTTGAGTCACAGTTGAGTAAATGTGTGCATAAATTTTTCATTTGAAAAATCGACGATGGCTACTGTGAAACTTCTTATCACTGTCTGTTAGTCAAATATTATTTTATCAAAATCTCCCATTTCACGCGCATATTTTTCTATTTAGCTGGGTGAAAGACACATTTCTCCTTTCATATGTACAATCTCTCAAAACGATAAAAAAATATTTGACTTGAAAACACTTCGGCCTCAACTCGTGATTTCAAAAGCAAATATCACTCAATTGGAAAATAACCTGTGAATAATATTCGCTCGAGTATTAATCAACATTATACTTACTGTTTGTATTAATTTTTGGCAGAGCAAATTCCACCCCCTACCCCATCATTACGATTATTGTAACTTGCGTCACTTCGTGCAAAGACTCTTCAATTGACTCGCTCTTTCATGATTTCAAGTTTATTCGTTGAATTTTTGAATTTCAGTTGTCTGGTCTTACTTCACCATCGTTCTGCACAGTTATTACAAAACACTCTTACTAGGTGGCGCTGGCAACTTCGTCAACATCAACGGGGTCGAATACTTCGCACCCACAGAACGGATAGCCGGAAAAAGTGTCCCACAAGATGTACCTCCACAACTGAACGTACCACCTTCCTACTATACAGCTTCAGCTTATCCCATCCAGCCTACAATCTCTTATCCGCAAGCTCCTCCATCTTATGATGAAGCCGCTGGCCCGAATGCCAGCATGTATCCGTCGTTTCCTCCCACAAGACAGTGAAATTGAGTGCAGATGGGCGGATACAGATCTCGTACTTAAAACCGGAGTGTCAACTTACGATATTATTTAAAGAACTTTTACATTAATACGAGTGAAGACTCGCATTTATAGTTTATATTTTTTCAACGTAGGTATTAGATTTTTTTCACCGAAGACAAAAAACAAAAACTACCATCGAAGGACAAATCGATGGCTTACCAAAGCATATTTATACTGTCGGAGAAGTTACCTCAGATTGTCTTCTATAATAAGTGGAGTAATTCTTTGTTTAGGCTTTTCCTCTTTTTCATAAAATACCGACAGCAACGGTTATTTTTTTATCATATTTTATTTTATATACCTCCCTAATTCGTTTACCAACTGAAATACTGAAATTTTCAATTTCATATTTTCGTTAAAAATTGTACTTCTAATTTAATATCAACTTTATGATCAAGAACTATGAGTTTTTTCTTTCATCCAGACCTCAACTTTAACTCGTAGAGTACGTATTCTCTTTAATGCATTTCTACAACATTCAGAAACTGCAACCTTAATTTTAATGGTAGATACTGCACTCTCCCAAAGATATTTTATCTTCTATGTTATGAAACAAACGACGAGCCATTATTTTGTTCTCAGCTTATACTTATATCAAACAAAAAATAGCGAAGAATAGCTCAAAATAATGCATGAGATAAGAAATACAGTGATACGTGATGTTACCGGCAGTGAAATTTTTTTTTAAAGGCTTCATTTCGGAAACCCTGACAATTTTACTGATGTATAATTTTTCACACATGTTACCTTAATAAAATGATTCGATTTTTGTCACCTCGTAACTAATGAGTAATGACACACTTTTGTATGTTACTTTTGAAAAGTTAGGAACAGAAATTTATAGTCTTAGCTAACAGCAGGCCGAACCGATGGCGAGGTTGTAAACATATGATTCAGTTGAGTATATCCAAGTCTCCCAAGTGTTTCTACAAGTATTACGAGAATGATTTTCCCACTTAGAAATTTTATCGATGTCAAACCCATTCAAGATCGGTCGTTGGAAGCTATACACAACATGAAATGCAATTAAAAATGTGTATTATGGGCAGATTGGCAGAATAAATGGCAATAGTCAAGGAAAGTGCACAATAAGTACACTGAAGATTAAATTCTAAATCAGAAATGAATAACTGCTCGTAAATGAGGACGTTGTGTCGAAGTATAATGATCTTAACATATTATATTATTTTATAGAATTATTTTATTTCATGAATTGGTTTTGATCAGTCTGCGGTGACAAAATGGGATGCGACAAAAATGCTAACAAATGCATGGCGAATATTTCGCAGCGAGATACCACTATATTTTTATTATTCGTTGACTTGGTACGTATTTATTGAAATTTTGATCAATTTGTAAAACTAGATAACTGTCGGTTAAAAGGTTCTGAAAATGATGCCTTGAAAAAAATGAAAAGTAATTTTTATTATTTTTTGTATGAAAAAGAAACAATTCACGAGTTATTGTAAATGTTATTCTTAGTATTTGTAGTACTTTTTACCATCTTAATTTAGGTACGTTCTAATCTTAGATAAGTATGTAGTATATTATACCGTTTTTGTGGTAATTTCTACCATAAATCTTGAACTATCCCAATTTTTTCATAGAAATAGTGAAAATTACTACCGAAATTATGTTCACTTCAGAAGGTCAACGACCTCTTCGTTTTTTTCGCATGGCTCACGCTGAGTTTTGCAGCGAATTGGCTCAAATTTTGATACGTTACTCTTGAACATATTCTTTATGCCTGGACGAAGCCCTGTTTTGAATTTTCAAAACTGTCAGAATTTTTTCAGGGTCCTACAAAACTCTTTTTTGGGGCGTTGAAAAAATGTGAAAAAAATGAAACTGAAAAAACAAAAGAGGCTTCATCCGCGCATAGAAAATATATTCAAGGATGGTATCCAAATTTAAGTAAATTTTGTGCAAAACTCATTAAAAAAAAGTAAATGGTAGGTGTATTTTGGAGCTAACTAGCGAAAATTCTTATTTTGGCTGCCAAAACGCAAATTCACAACACGTGGGTCAAAGAAATTGCCTATATTATTCAACATTTTCATACAGTTTTTCAGACGTTGATGTTGACTTCGCAGCACAGGTAGACAACACCCTAAAATGAGCCCAACTTTTCAAGAAGGTCCTACCTCTCAAAAATAAATTTTTAGAATTGATAACACCATTTAAATGAGTGGTCCTAAGCCTAAAATGACAGAAACAGCTCCTATTTGATTTTTTGTGCTCACGATACCCAGGCTAAAAATAATAACGCCGCACAGATCGGGAGTTCGAAATTTTATTTTAACCCAATGAAAATGATGCCTTGAAAACCCTCTTGCGGGTTCAACTTTTTTTGATAGGCGCAGGGATTTTTAGCATCAATTTTCTGAAACTCTTTTAAGAGGAAAAAAAAAATTGAACTATTTGGTCTCATTTTTCAGATTATTAGTGTCCTATGTGTGTTTCTGTTCATTTCAATGTACTTCTGTTATCCCTCGGACAAAGGATCTGATCAAAGTAATTCTCAATTCTTTATATCGATATTTTATTATTAGCTTTAACATTAATATCTATATTTTCGGCGGGCATGACTGCTGCGAAAATTAATACTCGTACTCTGACATCTCGCATTCGCATACCCTGCTCAAAATAGTGTACTATACATACACCACCATAACCAAAGAATGAAAATCATTTCATGATTTCTCCCCTTGATAAAATAATCCTTCAGTCGAGAATATTGGACGAATGAATATCTAATTTCCATCCGATTTTCCCGTAAGGTTACTTGTTATGCAACATTAAATTGTTTGAATGACATTGCTACAAACATAAAAGTTCGCGTTAGGAGTTAAGAACAGGTTAAGTCAATTGAAAGGAGAACTTGTAAAATTCATATTTTAATTTCAGTTCAAATAGGTACACTCAAGTGGAGAATATAGATACTGGGAAGAATATTCAAAGCTCGAAACAAAACCCAAATTCCAATTATGAGATGCATCAGCATTCTAAAGATTGCGATGAAAAAAATATCTCACTGGCATATTGAAGATGAATTCTTTGTACTGGGCGTTCCAGAATTTCAAAGCATAATGTCCGTCCTTCCGTGATAGTCCAATGTTAGGATGACGTCATCATCAGAGTGTAATGTTATGATGACGTCATCATACCTACTTATAACATAGGATACGCTGATGATGACGTGATCATACATATGTAGAAATAATGACGTCAAAATATACGGTTCGTGTATTGAAGATGAATTCTTTGTACTGGACCCTAGTTCAAAATTTTGTCCGCCATGTTTTTTGTCGCTTGGACAGCGTCCAATGTTAGGATGACGTCATCATACCTACGCTACGTATAAATGCTGACGTCATCATCTACAGTTTATACATTATAAATAGGTACGATGCAAATGATGACGTCATCATACACTTATAAGATTCTGTTATAGTTCAATATTATACCTCAGCTGATGACGTCATCATAGGTACCTATATCATAGAACACATACTAATTTTCTTCATAAACTTATGAGAAATATTAATAAGTCCCTATGCGCTTCATATTCAAACAATTTTGTTTTTAAAAGAAACATTTTGGGATACTTTCTATAATTTCCTGTTGTAAAAGAGAATTCATCTTTCGCCTTCACGAAACTTCAGTGAAGGCTGTTTTGTACTGCTTCCCTACTTAGTCTCGGATAGGGGGTTGACCTTCAAACTCCAGAAATATGATCCAAAATGGTCTCATCATTTTGTACTCATTTTGTACCGTTTTGTACAGGTAAAATAACATTTTGTACTTGGCTCTATGCTCAGATATGGGGCTGACCTTCAAACTCCAGAAAAATGATCCCAAATGGTCTAATCATTTTGTACTCATTTTGTACAGTTTTGTACTGGCAAAATAACATTTTGTACTGCTCCCCTACCTATGCTCAAATAGGGGGCTGACCTTCAAAATCCAGAAAAATGCTCCAAAATGGTCTCATTATTTTGTACTCATTTTGTACAGTTTTGTACTGGCAAAATAACATTTTGTACTGCTCCCCTACCTATGCTCAGATAGGGGGCTGACCTTCAAAATCCAGAAAAATGCTCCAAAATGGTCTCATTATTTTGTACTCATTTTGTACAGTTTTGTACTGGAAAAATAACATTTTGTATTGGTCCCCTACCTATTCTCAGATAGGGAGCTGACCTTCACACTCCAGAAAAATGCTCCAAAATGGTCTCATTATTGTGTACTCATTTTGTACTGGCAAAATAATATTTTGTACTGCTCCCTTACCTAGTCATAGATAGGGGGTCCACCTTTAAACTACAGAAAAATGCTCCAAAATGGTCTCATTATTTTGTACTCACTTTGTACCGTTTTGTACTGGTGAAATAACATTTTGTACTGCTCCCCTACCTATTCTCAGATAGGGGGCTGACCTTCAAACTCCAGAAAAATGCTCCAAAATGGTCTCATTATTGTGTACTCATTTTGTACTGGCAAAATAACATTTTGTACTGCTCCCCTACCTAGTCATAGATAGGGGGTCCACCTTTCAACTACAGAAAAATGCTCCAAAATGGTCTCATTATTTTGTACTCACTTTGTACCGTTTTGTACTGGTGAAATAACATTTTGTACTGCTCCCCTACCTATTCTCAGATAGGGGGCTGACCTTCAAACTCCAGAAAAATGCTCCAAAATGGTCTCATTATTGTGTACTCATTTTGTACTGGCAAAATAACATTTTGTACTGCTCCCCTACCTATGCTCAGATAGGGGGTTGACCTTCAAACTCCAGAAAAATGATCCAAAATGGTCTCATCATTTTGTACTCATTTTGTACCGTTTTGTACTGGCAAAAAATTCTAGCCCACCCGAAAATTTGTCGAACTGAACTAAAAACCAGTAAAAATAAGAAATCATCGCAAAATAATAGAAAATCATCTTCAGTATCACTTTCATGGAGGTTGAAATTTTCGAATGATTTTTCTTGCCCACCATAAAAAAAACCTGGTTCCGCCCCTGGTTGTCATTAAACGGTTCTTGTCAATAATCTCTAGAATCTCTTGATTAATTGGTCTCGGTTATTCCTTGGTTCGGTAATTGCTTTCAATTTTCCAATTTTCATTATTATATTATTTTAGTCATTTTTTAGATGTTAACACGTTAAAGATGTAACAGTAAGTAACTGACATTAAGTTTCATTTTGCAGGTAATTTGTTTTTATATATATTCTTCATATGGCATGCTTCGAAGCTTGTAATAGTCAGTCTAGGAATAGTTGGATCCCTGAAAGTAAGTTAGATTCTACCCAAAATACTTTTGCAGGAATATTTCTTATTGTTATAGGGACTAAGTTATTCACAAATTGATCTGAAACATTTACTGGTATTGGTATTTCCATTGAAGAATGTATGTACTCGTATGACTGTTTGATTTTTAAGAAAATATCATTCTATCAGACAACTTGATAACAAAAATCCTAAACTACGTATTGCGGTTGGGCTAATTGAGAAATTAGATTCATATTTTTCCATTATTTCATCCTCAGAAGTTCCTCCCATGAGATATTCGTATAGCCGAATTGTGGAGTACGTGCTTCTAAATAGGGCATACCCTTAAAGAATTTGCCCGATTTCTGTGGAAATCAGTCCTTTTCAACAGTCCCCTCCCCACACTTTTCAAAAAAAGAGTAAACTGGTCTTCTCACTCGTTACTCCTGATTTTCATTTGTACCTAATGTATATTTTTGAAATTATTTTTCAGAAAGTTCCATCGTATTTAATTCCTTACATATGTTATTGGATACTCTTAACATCGTTCTTACTGTTATACACATTATTCGTGATGATAGTATCCGTTACCAAGATTCACAATACAGAAGACGCCGCTGATCTGTTGAAAGCAAATGAAACATCAACGTCATATCCGCTTCCCACAAATAAAATATTCGAGCCGTCAAATGTTCCACATCTGATTTTAGAATTTTCACTGAATAATGTAGCTCTAATTGCGGCTCTCTTCTTAGTTATTACAGGTGAGAGACAGCTCACCAGTTTGTTTCTTATGGAGTTTCAATTTTTTTTTTTGCTCGAACAAAATATGTATTTTTTGTTTCAGTATTTTCCAGTTACTTCACTTCTGTAGTCTGCGGATTTTACTCAGTGCTAAAGGAAGAAGTTGAGAAACTTAAAACACACGTGGCTGAATCAGCTGAAACCACAAACCCTCCGACAGAAGCATGAATCTTAAGTGGATAGAAGACAGAATTACAAATCTCAAGTATCTGAAGGTATGGCACATTCGGAGCTAGATCATCTATGAGACAATCTGTATGAAGACAAGTGAAGATCATGATTGTATTAGCAGAATGAAATTCTGAGATCTTTTCCTCACTGCATTTAGTGTAATGATGAAGATGTACCAAGGTGTAATTAACATTTATCAAGTAAAAACTGTCTCCGATCGTTCTCGTAGTTAATTTTTATACCACATTCTATCATTTCTTCATACTTTTTTGATTTTTCTCATACCTCGATTCTGTAAAAATACCTATTCATTATTTATGTAGATAAGTATATTAGTTCAGGTAAATATAATTTACAACAAGAAATCCGAGATGTTCGGTCAGAATTTAATAACCTACCTACCTACCTACACTTCTTACAAAGTTTACAAAAATTGTCTGACAAGTACCAAGTTTGGAAACGAACGTTAACTGCAGACCATGATCCACAAAAAATTTCATACTGGGCCAGCATTTAACGTTTATTTTCTCATAAGGTAGACAATTTTTGCGCAATATTCTAAGTGTATCTGTAATCTTGTCTCCATTTTAGTTGTTTCAAATCCGTAGCTCATCATAAGCAGTGTTTTATTGAAATGATGAAAAATAAAAACATTGGTTACGATAATAATTATTCACCCATGATTATGGGTTAGATGCGGATGAAATTACTCGTACTTGAACTGAAGTCATCAATATCAAGTTCGAGACCATACCGAAATTGTTCTATTTTCTATTTTTGTTTTGATTTTCATCGCATCTACATTATATATTTTCAATTCGAATGAAAAGTGATTTTGGTATTTCGATTGGGATCTGTGTATGTTTTTCTCCATATTTTTCAGGCAACTTCTACGCAGCTGCGTGATACTGCACCAGGAAATAGAAAAAAATAAAATAATTTGCACGCGGTAGGTAGTATTAAAAAAAAAAAAAAAAGGAAATATGTTCGATTAAAATATAACGTTAAATCCGAGGGAGAATCTCATAGGAACTCCTCAACCCACCGATGCATCCAAAATGTAGTCCATTTGCTGAAACGAATCAAAACCCTCAAAATAGCTGTAGCCTTCACAAAAAGTTGTGAAGGCGAAGATGAATTCTCTTTTACATCAATCGTACGAGTATATAAAAAAGATTCATTAACTTTTCTTGAGAAAAAACATTTTCAAATCAAGCTTGAAGCATACAACTTATCATGTTTTACATAAAATACTGAGCTCAATTTGTAAGCTCATAAATTAGCCTACTATAAATTCTTCAACTGTACTAAAATTCGTTGAAAAATTACAAAATCCTGTGATAATATGATTAAATCTTAGCTTAGGGACTATTATTAAAACACTACTGCGAGCAACAGCTCAAAATGAGTTATAGGTATGATACGGTTTTTTTTCCAAGTAAGTACCAAAAATAACAATCAGGATATTTCTTAGACTGCTCATATCTCAGGACTGAAAACTAACAACCATCTGTAGAAAAGATTATATAAAATTTGTGAGAACACGAAAAAAAAAGAATTTCGATCGAAATCCTACCCCTTCGCTCAAATTAAAAAAACTTTTTTTTTTAATTGCTTTGTTTTAGGACCGCTAACAATTTGACTGGTGTGTAGTTTTCTTACACGTGTTACTTTCAATGAAATGAGTTGATTTTGGTCACCTCAAAACTAATTTAACGTGTTCCTTCAAAGATCAACGTGTGAAATTAATTTCATTAAAAACGTATAGGCATTTCTTTCTCGATTTAATTTTCAATTATTAACCCATTACGGGACGCTCCTAAGATTTATAGTTGCAGATATTCAAACGAATAATCATCCGAGACTCTCTCCACCAATTAACTTTTGTAACCTTTAATCATGAACGACAGACAAATGCATTTACATCATTCATTCTTGCTAGTTATCACAATTATTTCTTTCGAGATGGAAACAATACCTCGTATAGGCTCACTATTTCATTTCTTATTAGCAGCCCACGTACATTTTTGAATTACCTTACATACCGAGTTAAACGATTTTGATCGGCCACTTTATTCTATTATTGGTATGACAAATCGAGCTCTCTATAAATTCCATATAATACGTATGCGGTAACACTGGCGCAACTGGTTGTCTAGCTAGTGGTGATAAGTCTTACAAGAAAGAAAAAAAGATTTACTATAGCACAGGTACTTCACACCGCTCCTGTCCAGTCATGTCAAAACCATGCAATCTGGTGGTTCTACACGGTGTATCGATTCTCTACCTATAAACTCGTGTTCTCATATTTTTATCGTTAACATGTGTATACAATCAGATGATTTCATATTCTTCTCTAACTAGTTGCTTCTTCGTCTTCGACCATCATTCACGATAAAACAGTTCAATATTATTTTACAATTAATATCAATCGTTCACAATTTTTGGCATGATTTTTGTCTTTGGCTGTGGAAACTTTTCACGTATGAGTTCGGTTAGTTATCATTTTCTAGCCCGGAAGTAATCGAAGCGGTGCAGTTTTCTGCCCAATTTCTCGCTCAAATTTTGATCTCACGTCATGGCGATCACAATTAATCGTTGTATATGCGGATGTTCTTTGAGAACTGGTGTTTTGATATGGCTGTGGTTATCGATGGTACGTACATTTTCAGATCATTCACGTAATCGTGACCCAAGTTGGAGGAGCAGTTGGGGTCAAAATTCGCAAATAATTTACGATATAGCCTTTGATAAGAAGTACCAACTGACTACCTTTTCAAAACATGTTTTAATCTCGGTGAAATTTCGTGCACCATTTTGTCTTAATTTGTGACAAAACATGAGAAAACGTATATACCTTCGGGTGAAAAGATTATTTTGCAAAATAGCCCAAAATACGTTGTAAGGTCATGCTAAATTAATGTTTCTCTAATGTCTGTGCAAGTTAGGTATAAATTGTCTGATTAAGAACATTTTGAAACCCTCGAGTAGCCAATTACATTGTTTAGATTTCGTCCAAGAAGGGTAACATAATTAGGTAAAATATTTTTAGAATAACTACAAATTTCTTTTATTCTTACTCAAGTAACGTTCGATAAAATGATGGAAGATATGGGAACCTTTTTTCATCAGTGGGGTTGTGCGAGGGAATAAAGTGACCAAATACCAGGTTGGCACTGTTTTCTTAGCAGAAATAGGCTCAACTTTTTCGAATTCACAGAAAACTCAACGATATGAATTTATAAATTTTGAAGCTCCTTTTTCTCAAAATCAATTTTTTTTGTATTCGATTTTCTAAATGTAGAGAACATCAAATGGCCCAGGGAGATACTTGCTGAGTAATTTGACCCAACTTGAACTCCTCCTCACGAAGGCCAGAAAAGAGTCACTCTAATTATATTCTGGACCCCAAATAAAGTTTTGAAATTGCCGACTACTGAAAATATTTTTGGGGGAAATAAATGGTCGAAGTTCACGTAATATGGCATTAAGTGAACCAACTCTATTTTATGAAGACTCAAAATTTGAATTTTGTAATTTGTAGTTTTTTTATCAATTTATTTTCTAGACCACTCTACAGACTCCTCTTCCGAAAAATACTTGTTACTTCACAGCACCCGCAGCGAACCGGCAAAATTTTTTTAATTCAAATTATTTGACTAGAAAGACGACCCACCATCACTGCTATTGACTTTAGTTAATTGGCGATCAAAGTCTGCAAACCTAATTAAAATATTAGTTTAGTCTGTTCATAAATCACATTATATTGACTGCTCAATTACGTGTTGAAAAAGTTCACGAGATAATTATGTCGACACTTGTTATACAAAAACGTGAATAGAATATTAGAATCGCACGAAGGAAAATTCAACTACCTACCTCTTTATATTTACACCAGCAAGAAAAAAAAAAGGAAAAAAAAAAACAAATCACGTATTCTTAATATCGAATCACATCAATCATTAGGTAATTTATATTTCGAAACAAAGGGAAAATATCTCACATCCATCACCTCATAAAATTTATATCCGAGACCCGAGTTTAACATACTTACATGATCTCTTCCAATCCGAATCGTAGGGGAAGGGGTGTAAATGGAGAGTTTGAATCAACAGAACAATGACAAAAACCAGGGCATAATATGAAATCTTACTCGTAATATAACTACTATTTCCTTCTTTTGGCTCGTGAAATTAAATTATACATGCAAATTCAGTCTCAAACAAAAAATGCACAAAATACAAATAAAGGCGCCTGTGTAGACGAAAGGCGATGAGGACAAATTCAAAATAGCCAATTAAATATTTCGTACACCAAATTTTGCTCGTGGCGAAATGACCATCCTGAGTTAACTTAACGGTCATTCGAGAGTTGAACGGAAACTGAAATTTCAACCATTTTTTCAAGATTCTATACAGACTATAGCGGACCTAAAGCCATCATTCCTCAACAATATCAACAAAAAAAAATTTCAAGTTGAAATACGCATAATAAGACACATACCGCAAGCAGTACATGGTACATCTTATCTTATACGCAGTATTTAATTTAATATGAAAATCATGAGACACTAATTATTCGGTACATAAACGCGTAGGCGCAGAATTTATTCGCACACATTTAGCTTGTGTTAGGATGAGACTTAAATTAAAGTCTAACTGTTAATAAATGCTAACGAAGTAGCTATAAGCCATACGTCATGCGTCAGTAAACGCGAACAAAAACTGTCACAATTTTAAAAATTACAAAAATTAACAGTCACCATTAAATTACTGGAGTATGGTAACGTGTACCGCATAAAACCTTGATGCTTAAAAATTCGACTGTGAAGTGTCCATTCAGGGTTAACCGATTCTCACACAACTTGACCTTTTCTATGCAAGATATAATGTACTCTCTCGGAAAAAATAAATATCTGAGCCTTTGATCTTCAGAAAATGCGGTATCATAATATTTCAAAACCGATTAAGCCCATCTTAGGGGTGTAGTCTACTTTTGTTTTTTCCGAAGCCCTTTTTTGGATTTTCAAAATTTTAGGGTAATTTTTAGAGTTGCAAAAAAGCCTTTATTTATCTTTTGGTCTACAAATCCTATCTCACGAAAACATTTCTCTTTTTTATCAATTTAGCAAGGCTCCAGGATGGTGGTCTAAATTAACGTCGGCCATTCATTTTGGCAATTAAATTCGACTATTGTGACTTGAAAAATTCGAGATAGTGGGCAAAATTTGGGAGACAATATGTACCTAATTTTTGTTATGGTTCAATTATTTTCTCATTTTTCCAATTATTTCACCTTCGGCAAAATGTATGCAACTCTGCCCAGCATGTCGAATATTAAATTAATCATCAGATATTTGTTGACACTTTGCTGATTTCGTTTACATATTTTCGTAGAATGACCTGCTGTTGTTCGACTTATTCAGGTTTTGAACCCGTTCCACAGTAATATCCAACCATTAAGTACTTATTGACGTCATTGATTCAGTCTTGGGGGGCGGGGGAAAGTGAATTTACATATCTAACCGATTCATCTCTTACATGAAAATTAGTATCTCTTATAATACACAAGGACGTGTGCCAAAATTTCAATGTGCCTCCATGAACAATGTGAGTAGATGAAAAGATATCACCATATTTTATTATAATTATGTACTTACTTCTTTTTTCCTCCTTATTCGTTATTACTAACTTATTTCAATTGAGCTCATACTCTAACTGTAAAAATTTTATGCAGCACGGTAATTGGAAAAAATTTGCTACTGAAGGTTGTTTTAAATTTTAATAATATACCTATTCAAAATAAAATTAAATAAGACACGTCCACTTGACCAGATTCTTTAAAAATTCTTAATTTCTGTTTCAGATTTTGGTACTAACTCTCATTAAATTCGAAGTGGAATACGTTATAAAAGGCCCAAAATACCTCTTCCGTGAGTATATTTAAACAGATAGAACTATAAAGACACTTACTCTTTATTGATGAGATCTTTCATGTCTTTTATGGTAAAAAATTTACGAATATGAACACGCAACTTCGCTTAAAATTTATCAATGTTTATCGACACTCTTTCAATGCTTCATCAAAATCATAAGAACGAGTGTAAAATTGGTTAAAAACGATGAACATAAGCTCTCAAACAAAAGCTGAAACATGAACTATGTAATTGTTGAATTATTTTTGTTTTACAGTTTACTGGTTCCATGTTTTCCAACTTTCGTTAGTCATTGGATGGGCAATCGTGAATACTGTATCTCTTCTTGCCATACACCAGGTATATAATTATAAACTCAATTTTTTTTTCATTGCCCAGTAAAATATCTAAAAATAATGTAACCGAACGCAACTACGTATTGGGTTAGTAATAATACGAGTGGGGGTATATCCATATAAACCTGAATAAACTGTTGATATGGGGTAAATAAAAAAATTTCAGCCCACAAATGAATCATTTAATATTGAGAGGAACATATCGTCCCTGTTCTTGTAAAACCGCGTAAGTTGAATTTTGACGATTTTCATGTTTTTGTTGATTCCTAAGCAGAAAAAATCGAGAAATCGGCCCAGACTAAAATCAGCAGCGGAAAAAAAAAGTACTTACCTAAAAAGCCTGAGAACAAAAAAAAAAAAACCGACTTACGTAGTAAACGTGGTTTTTATCACGTAAATACCCGACTCATTTGGTATATACGAGTACCACGTACAAATACTCCACTTAATCGGAAATCTCCTTGAAATTCCCTCATAATATAGTTAGTGGGGGGTAAAAAAATTTTGAATTGATAAGACTCGATCTCTATACACCTAATGATAATTAAAAACCCAAAAGTTTGATAAAATACCGCGTTTTGAATTTTTAAAACGATTTTTACAGTTTTCCAACAATTCACTTTTTCCGACTTACGTGGTTTTACAAGAACAGGGACGATATGTCCAGCATCACAACCAAACATAATACAATATATCAGCTTAGCCATTATAACCCAACCTCATCCGTCGTGACATACTTTGTAGTTGTTTTTGAAAAAATTGTATAATTAGATTACGGTCTTCTATAAATTCACTCCATTTTTGCAAAGAAAAAGAGAGGTTTCGATTTTTCAAATGCAAACAATATTCAAATATTTTCCGCAGCAATGACTTCACCAAATCAATTAATATACCTACTTATCGACAAATTTGGAAACGTCTTTTGTTTCAGAACAAGCCTAAATCGTTGGTAACGTTTCTCTGGTTCAGTGTTTTGTCAATTATGTTATTCGTTGCTGGCCTCATTTTGTTAGCCATTTTTTGGACGGACATAGTGAACAGTAAATTTGCCAGCGAATACATACAAGAAATGATAATCGCCGAAGAGTCTCGTCTAAGCTCTGCTGAAAGAAGTCAGCTGTACGAAAAAATCAAAGAAATCATCAAACAGTTTGGACTTCTAGCGATAGTCGCTTTAGGAGCTTTCTTATTAGGTGAGAATCTATACCTACGCCAGAGAAAAGATCTTTCGCTCTTTCTCTTTCAACTATTATTAGAAAGATCAAATCATGTTAACCTGCATATATAATTTTAAACCACTCATACCAAAACACTATTCGAGCCATGAAAATTATGCAAAACATCTAGCAAAAAACATTCAACAGGATTTCACCATCTAATCTTAGAAATGTCAGTCTTAACTAATTTGTTTTATTCATTGAAAAAAATACAATCTTCGAATCCTTACCTACAGGCATAATTCTTCAATTTTATCCAAACTATATATTTTTTACAAAAATTTTCAAAAACCCAGCATACATGAAATTTATTTACTAACATCAATTTGGTAACAGTTAGTGACACTGAGCACTTATTGTACTCAATAAGATATGTTTGCATTGCAGTTTTAGAAATATACGTCACCATTGCCACTTACAGTTTATACTTCAAAATGAACGAGCCTCCGCCAAGGCATGATTACCCTCCCGAAGAACCAGAAATTATTTCAGTAGAAACAAAAAAGAGGAGATCTCAACTTAGGCCTCACTCCTTTCTAGAAGTGAAACCCATAATGAAGATAAACTAAAGGGGTTAGATGGAAATTGAATGGCAAAGTTCAAACTCCGATGCTCAATTCGTAATGATGGCTGATTTTACTTATTTATTTACCGTATTCGTTCATTTTAGAATTTAAAATTGTTTTGTTCTCTTTCTTGATTTGTTGTATAGTTATAACTTATAAGTTAAGCATTTTATAAAATTTATTAATACTTTCCTCAACTTTCATGTTTTATAATGGTAGCTATATCGAATGAGTCAAGTGTTTTTGTTTTTAACAAATGTATCACAAATATTTGTTTTAAATATTGCATTTGTTAGAGTATAAGAAATTTTTATCATATACTTGATGTATTAATTGATTTCGGAAAACCATTTTCTGAGCAATGATTAATACACGTACCAATAATGTTAGAGCTCTAGAAGAACCAAAAAGGGCTTTCAACGAATTTTTTCAAACTTTTTTATCGTGATATTATTCGTATATTATTTTTTCGTACATTTTTTTTATCGTCGGAGATGTTTTTATCTAACGTATTCGCATTTTCCTAAACTATATGTTGTTACTTTAATCGCACGTATACGATTTCCTTTGATTAAATACAGTTACTTTTAATCACTGTAAATGCAACAAGAAAATTTTTACTATTCTTGATAAGTACCTAATACAATTTTCTTTTCTTCAAAAATTAACTTTTCTCTTTGAATTTTCAATTTCAATTAGTTTCCATCAGTATAGGTCAGTAAATATCATCGTCATCTTAAAGTGGAACTGCTCTCTTTCCTCAGAAATTACAAAAATGCACTTAAGGGTGTAGTCTATCTTTGCTTTTGTCGAGTGGTTCACCATTATTCAACATTTTCATGCAGTTTTTCAGATTTTGTAGTTGACTTCGTAACACAGGTAGACTACACCCTTAATCTTTATAATATGTCCTGGAATTGCACCAGTTTTCCCATCTTAACAATAACAGTGAAAATTACTATTCATTTTCTTCAGTGTAGCCAAAGAAGTGACGAAAACAGTCTAGTCTACCTTTGCTTTTTTCGAGTGGTTCACGATCACCCATCTTTTTGGCTGAGTTTTGCGTCGAATATTATGATCTATCAGATCTGAATTTAAATCAAGAAAAAAATGTTTTGTATTTCAAAATACATCGAATTTTCAAGTTGCTTTTAACACAGCTTGCTCTATTTCTCAATGAATAAATCAACTAGCAATCCACAACTTCTGAATTAAAGAAATTCTAAAGAGCCACATGGAAAGATATTGTTTTTAAAATACTAGTGCATAGATATAGATATAACCGATTACCTTGCAAACAAGTTGAAAATTACAGTACGAAATTATGGGGTCTTACTCATAAATTCAAATCGATGATTCAATTTTTCATTTAGCCTTAAATCAAAAATATTTTTGTTATATTTAATGTTGTACAACAGCGGCGTTAGAAATGTAACTTGAACTTCATGTAGATATGGTTTGTGTAACAAAATGAATGAGGCTGAGCCAACAGAAACAGAAGCACACTGCGAATAGAGATGTTACGTTATGAAAATAACAAAAATAGAAGATCCAAGCTGGTTGACTCGATTGAAGAAGTGAAACCCAGAATGAATAAAAATAAAGGTTCGCGGAATACCTTCCTACATAATCATTCTTCTGAAAATTCCAAGATCTAATTTCAAAAAACCATTATTTTCTTGATCAGTAAGGATCTATAAATAAAATTACCCAATGTTTTCACCAGTTTTCTTTTTTTTCACTTTAAAAATTAATGATGATTATGTTTACAGACGTTTTATTGTTATAAATAATTTTAAAGTTTTCTTAACCAATTATTTCTTCAATCGCGTACGCATGGTTTCATTTTATAATAAAGTTTCAACTCGTTTATTCAAATTTGTTCAAATCGTTGCGAATTTATATCTTTTACCATATTTTGATAATACAATTTAATTCCTTTTCGTACAAATTTTTTTCTGGTGATGAGTTTTTATAATTTTAATCAGTAAATATTCCTCGGTATACTTACAAAGTTTATTTGATTTTTATTTTAAAATTTTTGCAACGAAACAGAGAATTTATAAAAAATTAGTATCAGAGCAGCGAATGTTTGGGAGCAGTATGGAATATGGATTCAAACAGAATGATGAATGTGAGTCCGTTTCATTTCAGAACAGTCATTTTATCATCAGTTTTTCGCAAAATGCCAGCCCGAGTCTCGTTATTTTATTTGAATAGGGCTTCAAATGCATGAATTTCTCATCATGACGATTGCCAATCCAGCCACGAAAAACGAGATCAAACGATTCTAGTAGGTGCGACAAGTTCAAAAATAATTTCTCATGAACTAGAAGAAATTAAGAGGTTTTAAAATTTTCAATCTTTTCATGTTTTACCCAACAGTGATGACGATTCCGACTTTAAACAACAGCTGTTGTGGTATATCTTTAAGAATGGGATCTTTAATAGTATTATGGATGTTTATAGTAAGTAAGTTATTCCAACTTGAATTTTTAAGGTTTAAGGGTATGCTTTACTAGACGCCCGAACTTCACAATTCGACTTTACGAATATCTCATGGGAAGAACTTCTGAGGATGAAGTATGGAAAAATATGAATCTAACTGCTCAATATTAGCTCAACTAGTACGAAAATCAAACAGTCCAATAAAACGATATTAAAAAAAATTTTTTCATAAAATGAGGGAATTTTCCTGACTGTTTTCTGGCTGAATTTTTATTTAATTAAGAGATACGATTTTTGAATGTGTTCTAGTTATATGATGAACTTATAAGAATGTATAGAGTTGAATTTTTATGTAAAATTAAACAACGGCTTCTACGGATACGCAAAGTTGATGTAACTTTGATAGGTAATTTTAGCTACCAGAAAATGTAAATTGAAAATTTAAATCTATACATCCGTAAGTTCAGCATAACTATAACATATTCCAAAATCGTATCTCCAAGTTTAAAACTCAGGTAGAAATCAGTCGGGAAAATTTCTCTATTTTTTTACATTTTTTTCACGTGGTAGAGCATACCCTAATGTAAAATATTGAAATTGAACTTAAAAATAATATTTCACACTGAATTTTGATAGTCAGTACGCTGCACACTAATTATTATCGAAGAGAGTTTTGTTTTATGCATAAAATTGATATAAAAACGATTGCGAGCAAAAATATTAATAGATATGAGTCACACCAAGTTTTTTTTCCTTCAAATTATCTCTTAATGGCTGGTTATTTTTACTACATTATCTCACAATATTTGAATGCAAACAAAAAGTCTGTATTACAGGTAGGTGGCGGACTAACATCTTTGCTCGCCCTGGATGAAATATTAGGATCACGTTTTATAAGTTATGGTCTATGTACGTAAGTTTTCATCAAAATCATTACTCAACAATCCATCTGATTTCAAGCACTTTTAGCAAACTTTTATCTAACAACGCAACCAATAAATTTTACTTTCAGATAAATTTTTCCCATGGTTTGAATTAGTATCTGGAATGGCGATGATGACAACAGGCATTGTAGGCGTTCATGGAATTAAAGTGGTAATAAGAATCACATTGTGATGACTCGTTGTGCCTAGTGCCCACCCAAAGTGAACTACAAGGCCATTAACACATCTGATTAGGGTTGATTGTGAGAAAAATTCTGACCTTATAAAGGGCAGAGGAGGCAAATAAAATAAATTACCATACAATCTATGAAAACTTTCATTCTTTTTAATTCACGAGGCTCCTCTTTCGAGAACGCCCCCTGGGGAATGCCACCTCTGCACCATCTCTCAGTAGACCTGGAGCATTAATTCAAAAGTTTTTTTAGCTTTTTTGTACAAATTCTGTTGTTAAGATTGGTGAAAATGAAAACTATCTGGTGTAGCTCCGAGCTGAAAGGTATAATAGATATATGTATTTCAACTGCCCGGGTACAACAATATAAGTCAAAAATCATAATTTTTCAAGAGAGCGTTTTGAAGTTTGTAAAAACACCAAAGTTTATTCAGTATCTGGTCCTTTATGAATGAAATTTATCAAGATGATACCAACATATTGGAAATTTACTTTCTCTAGTTGGATAAAGAACCTAACAAGCTATGAGAATAAATATCAATATATCATAATTTGTAATTTCTGACTTTAGGCTGTTATTGGTACCCGGGCAGCTTGGTAATGAAAGGAACTTTTACAAATTACACATCCATCTTACACTGAAAAAAATGAATCGTAATTTTAACTATTTTCCAATGAGAAAAATAGGAAGAAAGAGATTGAAAGAGAAAGAACAAGAAAAATGGTAGAAATTATTGCACATCGCGCCTGTTCTTGTAAAACCGTGTAAGTCGGAAAAAGTAAATTGTTGGGAAACTGAAAAAAAAAAAGTTTCAAAAATTCAAAACGCGGTATTTAATCAAACTTTTGGGCTTATTATCATCGTTAGGTGAATAGAGATCGAGTCTAATTAATTGAAAATTTTTTTACCCCCTCCACTATCTAAGTATATTATAAGGGAATTTCAGGTAATTTTCCGACATACGTGGTCTGTTTTTTGATTTGCTGTTCGTATGTAATGACTAGAGACCAGATTCCTCGGCACAGAAAAGTGAAAAAATCGGCATTGAAAACTTCATTTTCAGCATTATTTGACAGTAACCTACAAAAACCCCTCAAAAGCAACAAAAAAGTAAAAAAGTAA
This sequence comes from Parthenolecanium corni, assembly GCA_038050395.1. Taxonomy (NCBI): domain Eukaryota; kingdom Metazoa; phylum Arthropoda; class Insecta; order Hemiptera; family Coccidae; genus Parthenolecanium; species Parthenolecanium corni. Next base: position 1,045,865 of record JBBCAQ010000016.1, read on the forward strand.
TGAAATTCTATTTCAGAGATAAAAAAATACATTTTTATAAAAATTTATCACTATGCAGTATGAATTGTGCAGTTATGTATGAGAGTGAGAGCTGTCGATATCAGTCGCTAACTTCCTTGCTTGGCTTGTGATTTTTCACTATCAATGAATTTATGCGTGATGCAATGGTGAAAATTAGCAAAATCTGCCATTTTTGGCATTTTTCTCATTTTTGGAATTTTTTGGCAAAATAAAAATTTTTTCCTGGGTTCTATTCCCCCGATTCGCGCTCATATGTAAAAATTACCCTCCCGCCCCTTCAGGAACAAAAGTGACAAATGCCGAGGAATCCGGTCTCTAGTAATGACTTACGTGGTTTTCATTGTCAAAATACCACGTAAGTAGGGTATTTAAAAAAAAGGCTTTTTAGCTTCTTTTTTTCATTTTCGGCTGCTGATTTTAGTTTGGGTCGATTTCTCGATTTTTGCTGCTTAAGAATCAACAAAAATATGATATTCGTCCAATATTGAACTTACGCGGTTTTACAAGAACAGGCGAGATATATTAGCTAAATAATTATGTACATATCATACAACTGTCCCGCCTTTTTCATTAAAACAGTGGTAAAAATTACTATCAATTTTTTTCAGTGCATACTAGTATTTTGTCGTACCTAGTTCTTATATTCACAATAACGTAATGCTTTTCTTTCAGGAAATATCTACTCACTTACAACCCTTTTTATGGTGTAGCACTTCGTTCATTATTGTAGGAATACCCCAAATGATTTACGTATTTCTATCTTGGCCAGCTATTGTCGAGTATTTTTCGGAAAATTACGAACTAGACGAATTTACTTTAACATTTACCAGTCATTTAATATACCTCGTGACGTTTTACAACTTTGTTTCACACGGTGAGTAGAGATACGTGGACCTACCTAAACCAGTGATGATAACCCAGTTCATTTTTCAGCTTTCGCCACTTACTGTGTATTCGTAGTGTTCAGTTATTACGAGGAGCTAAAAACCAATTCGCAGCAAGAAAATAGAATAAGTATCACGAGTTTTCATCACGCATAAATGAGAAAGGAATTTTCAGCCTCGTCGCAGCCTCATTGGTGTCCTCTCATGTAAGTGATATTATGTTTTTAGGGTTGGAATATAAGACCGAGTAACGTTTACTTCAACTTATTTCGACCTATATACGATTATACTGTATAGAAGCTATTATACATAATATAAATTATAACACAAATGTGTCAAGTTTCGAACTTTTTCCATGTTTAGAGCAATACTTCAAAGTTAAACTGTTTCAGTCAATGTAAGTGATCACAGTTTAGCAAAATATGTTCTCATCTCTGGTTCTCAGTTTTTTTCTACATAAAGTAAACCAAAAGTAGATACAAAAATTAAAAATAAACTTGATCAATCCGTAATGATACTATTATACTTATTTGTACGTTAGTTAGTAAAGTTAAAAAAAATTCATAACGTAAAACTTAATACTGTGGCGTGTCTGTGCCAGAGTTATTCAAGGACATACGATTAAATGTCAAAAAATAGGAATAAAAATTAAGCTTGTCCCACATTATGTACATGTATAGTTGAGAATCCTATACCTATCTAGCACACCGACGTGAAAGAAAAAACAGAAAAGAAAATTGGTTTCTTACTACAAATTTTTAGTTCACAGATCAACAGAATGACCTGGAATGAAGAAAGACGGTTAACGCGCCAGAACGAAAAGGCGAGAAAAACGTGCCCAAAGTTTTTGTTTTCACGCGTGTTATGTTTTCCCATTTTCCATTTTATTTCACGAGTACTCGTTGATTTGTGGATTGTATTCGAGGAAATTAGTTTCAATAGTGTTCGATCATTAATACTGTAAAATATTTTTCAGTTACGAAAATCAAATTTGCCAAATTTTGAATTTTTTTATTTTTGACACACTTGCATTGTTTAAAAAAAAAAATCGGCAAAATTGGGCTTGATCGAGACCTAGCCCATTGGAAACAGCAGGGTTTTTTACATAAAAATCAGTTTAACCCCCAAAATCTGAAAATGGCGCCTTAACCGGCTTTCTTCATTCTAGGTCACAGATATAGTCTTTAGTCAATGTGGTCCTTTCTCACGTTTTACTCAAAATTGAGTTTTTGGAAAATAAGACTTTAGATTCTGATTTAGATTTCGTGCCCCTAACATACAGGTTGTTCCGCATCAAGCAACTATATAGATAGAGCAACATCAGTTACATTCATTTAACATTTGCCTATTCTGTGATTAACAGAGGATAAAATTATTTTTAACCCACTATAATTCAGGTGATTATTTTAAAAATTCATGCATCAGAACCATTATAGTTAGAAAACTTCAACTAATGTCACTATCAAAAATTGAAGCAGTCGAAGCGAGCAGAGCAAAATGATACATGAAAATGTGCAAAGTTTGAGAGGAAAATGTCTTTAATTTTTCATTAAAAAAAAATTAAATTGAAAAATGTCATTGCAATCTATGTAATAAAATCCATTGTCCGGATGTCTGTCTCATACTCTAAATTTGAAAACAAATTATTTTTAATTTCGTGAATAATCAGCTTACACGTGACGTAGAAAGCTGAATACGGTCTCATTAGAAGAAAGAAAATCTCAGAAATATTACTCGTATGATGTATGAATCATTTTGATTAGAGATGTAAAATTATCAGAAATGTGAACCTGACACGATCTGGTAGAGCTCTTCTGTTATTTTCTATTCACCTTTGCACTCTGTAGTTTCACAATTACGTAAAGCAGTGAGTTATCAGCTTTCTACGAGGGGCGGTCAAAAAGTAAGTTTCCCTTTGCAAGCAAACGAAACAAACGCAACCCAACTGACTTACGCCGGCAGCATATTGAAGGGGGGTATGTGGGGAAGCACGGTCCACGTTTCAAGTCGATCGGGTTATTGTTCACTGCATGGCAATCGAAAAATGAAAAATGAAGTGCATAGTAGGGCCGCCAAATGCAAAGTGTGCGGGGTGATTTATTTTTCACTCGTACAGCGGAAAGGGGGGGGCGGACGGACACTCACCATTAGCAGTGTGATGTGATCAAATGTTATGAGCATGCTGAGAGTGTGGAAGTATGCGTAAATATTTCTAGAGGGGCGAGAGGAGACACAAGACAAATCCCGCTCCTTTTCAACATTTCACATCAAACTGCGCAAACAAACGCCAGTTTTTCATCTTTGGGGTAAATTTTTATATGAGTGGTGGTGAGAAAGAAAGTTTCCCCATGCCTGCTAATGCTAAAAACACAACTGAACTGTTCTGCACCACTAACAAATTGTTGAGAATTTTGCATTTGGCGGCCCTAACCAGCAATAATTTCATCATCTTTCAAATGCCACGGAGCAAAAACGAGATCGATTGACTTGAAAATTGGCATGGACTACCCTACAGACCCCCTTTAAAAAATATTGGTGGTGCGGGTCTGTTCAGTTGCGTTCATGGTGTTTGCAGGCATAGGGAAACTTACTTTTTGACCACCCCTCGTACATTAGCCATGTGGATGGGCTCACACTTGATTTTGTCTATTGAAATGCTCTCAGTGCAGCATTTACTGTCTTTTGTGGCGTTGGTTTTTTAAAAATGTTGAACGTTCCGTGAAAGATTCTCATATGCAATTTTTTCAGCCAAATAGTTTTTTCTCACTAATATGTATACTTAGCTAATTTATAATATGTATACTTAGCTAATTTATAATAATATAGTTTTTGCTATTGTACAATAGACACCCTAGAATAAGTGGTCCAAGTTTATTTTCAACAATATTGAATTCGCAAGTACAATTAGATAAGAAATTATTCACCAGAACATATTTTATCAACTACCAAGTACTTTGTAAAAATGACATCATCCGCTATGAAATGTAAGTATTCATAATCGCTGATAACCACAAAAATTAATGATGCAAGCTGTTTATCATTAAGAATACTTCGATTCATTCAGTGGCGGATCCAAAGCTCCTTTGGGGGGGGGAGGGAGGGGGGAAATTCCAATTTTTCTCAAAGCATGGTGAATGCTAAAATGGTGAGATAGTGTTTTTTTCAGTTTAAAGGGATTGTGCATACGTTCTCGAAAACTGTCTCGACCTCCTTTAAACTTTTCTCATTTTTTAATTGGGGGGATTTCCCCCTTCCCCCCACCTTCGAATTCATTTGTTGAGCGTACTAAAACCAGAGTCTGCAAACCGATACAAACTTTTTTGGTACCTTTTTCCTTCTCCAGTACACAGAAAGTTAAAATTTTCGCATCATATCCACAGTATTTTCGTTACAATTTGTTCTTGAAATCAATCTGACAGTATCAGCTGTTTTAGCAGGTTTTTTTCTCATTAAACAGGGTGTTAAATAATGGTTAGTGGTTGCAAATGCCAACAATGACATGAAAGTAAATCAAATCGGGAGACATTTATTTGCAAGATTTTTTAAATTTGACTCTTTGGTTTCGAATAATTATAATCATTTATTAAAGATTGAAATTTCTCGGCGCAAGTAGATAAATAATTATTTTATGATGGTATAAATAAAAGAAGAACTTTATTCTTAAAAAAAAGGGATTTGAAAAATTTATTATTTCAATTAATAGCCCTCAGTTCCGTACTTTTAGACGACACAAAATTTTAAAAGAAATCAGTGATTCAACTCGGAGGCTTCAAGGGGAAAAATAGGTATGATGAAATTTTTGTACCTATATTCAAGATATGAAAAGTACTTATTACTTTACTCCATTACTTGAGTTTTATTCCACTTGAAAATTAGAACTCGAAACTATCCAGAAGAGGAAAAATTTGTAATATTTTTAAATACAAAAAGTTATCTGTATTTTCATCACCTCTTCAGAAAATTAATAAAAAAATTGGGGTTATCTTAAAGAAAAATAAGTAGTAAAATTCTGAAGATATATAATTTACATGTAAGTATATTAATGTAAATTTCAACTTTGAAGGGGAATTAACACAAAAATTTTAAAATAACAGGTCCCTGGGACTAACCGGTAAGCCATGCTAGTGGGTAAATAAATTTTTTTTTGAAGAAGAATCAAATGCTGTATCATATGACATAAAAATTATTTTAGGAGAAAGTTAATTGTCTCACAGAAAATTAAGACGTCTTCTAAAAAATATAGAAAATAAAAAAATCAGAATAATTTATTTTTTGACAACTGTCTTCTAGAGATTATTTTCATGTTATATGATTACAGCAGTTGGTCCACTTTCATAAACAAATTTTCGACATACTTGCCCCATTTAAATGACATTTTTCCATTTAAAAGTACTTTTTTACCTCAAACTTTTTACATTTTCATCAATTTTTCACGACCTGCTTTGACTGATCTAATTTTAGACACTTATTCGTTTAATAATAGCCCAAACTGGACGTTTCTAATTATCATGGTTTACCATTTACGAATTTTTGAAAATAATTACTCGAACGGAATGGGGAAAAAATTACTCAAACAATTACACAGGAGTAGGCAAACTATCTCGCAAGAATGTTATTTATATTGCTCTACTTGCAGTCGTGTAATGGGGAACTCTAGACGGAATAACTTGTATTAAAAAAAAAAAAAAAAGTTGAATAATAAACACTTCACAATATCACTCGAAGAAAGCGACCGAAACCAACAGAACCTAATAAGAGCCAAGAGGATCTGTTTATTCGTATATTTTGCAAAATAAAATTTACGATTATCAGTCAGCAGGTTTAGAACTTGAGTCGACGATAACTATTGGTCGATTAGGTATCAAAATATACCATCCGCGAATATACTCGCGTATAAGACTAGGGGGGAAAAAAGAAAAAAAAATTAGTAGATACCTAGTACCTACTGTTCATCATTAATGATTCATGCCACTTGAGAGAATATATGAATTTAAAATAGAGAATGAGTTGAAATGAAAGCACAAGCTGCGAATGTTAGAATTTGTTCAGAATATTCGGGGAATTTTTTAAAGAAAACCAGTTAACACACACGGGTGTGGAGAACGGAAGAAAACCGAAATACATACAAGCAATCGGTTTTTATAGAAAAGTTTATTTCATTAGCATCCAACATGCATTAGTGAAAACTGTTCTCCTTTTTCCATCAGTTACTGAAGAATCTTCGAGTTTTTCACCGGCTCTTATAACCTGGACCAATCTCCTATTCGATTCGATTTCATTCGGTCGACTACTATAAATATCATGGGTAGATGGAGTCCATTGTTTTGCTGTTGCCTATTTTACAACGCCAGGACAGGAACCAAGATTTTACTTCATCTAGAAATAGTACGTATATTTTCATAGAAATTTTTTCCACTTTCGTGTGTCCAAATAGCCCTCCTCGTAAATGTGAAAAAACTATACGGAAATTCGTTTCGCCCATTTTGAAAACAGTAAAATTGATCTGTTACGTTTTATAGAAAAACAACTCTTCAACAGATACCATACATACCTATATCTTTTGAAAAATAAAAGAAAGCCCACTACGAATCTAAATTTTGCTTTGGCCATCACTCATTCAAATTTCTGTTCGCAGGTCTGTTTTATCGTTACCGGCATTGCGTTATTCATTTTGGATTTCCTGGCAGGTGAATTTAAAAATTTCTTCAAAACACGTAAGTATCTATAATTATTTAGTATCGACAGTCACATGGAAATTATTCAAAGATAACGTATGCAAACTACGAAGTTTACGATAAGTTCTAATTGAATACGTAGTATGTGTGTCTGTATGAGTGTTCTGCAAATAATTCGCGCCTTAGTAGGCGTTTCAGTAAACAAGCCAATTTGTAAAATAATAATTGAGAACCTATAAAGTCAAATAAACGCGAGTACAAAAATAAAAACCGTACTCGTTGAGTTTATTTGGGTAGTACGTACGTACTAGAACATGTATGTATATACACGATTTTTGCTTGAAATAATGCGTTGAAAAGCGCATCTAAAAATTTTTTCAATAGAGGGGCTAAATTTTGAAATTTATCATCAAAAGACAGAACTTAAATACACGCGACGTCAAAACATTTTCAATTCATTTTTTTTTTTTTAAATGAAATTTGATGCTCAAGGAGGAGCTTTAAACCCCGGACTCCCTTTGGTACACTCAGCAATGTTTTAGACATACTCGTATGTGTTTGGGGATTTGAGTTTTTGCAGCCAAATAATAATTTTTTCAAGTTTTTAACTTAAAAGTACACTTGCCGTTTACCATTTTTCTGGCTGAGTTTTACACCGCATTGGCTCAAAGGATAAGTTACTCTAAAATATATTCTCTACGCTCGGAGGAAGCCCTTTTTTTGGATTTTCAACATTTTAGCTTTTTTTTTTAAAACACCTTTTATTTGGGGTTTTGGAAAAAGTGTAGAAAAATGAAATCGGAAAAAAAAAGCATCGTCCGGACCTAGAAAATATATTCAAGAATAACATATCCAAATATGACCAAATAAAAAAAAAGGTTAATCGTGAACCACTCGAAAAAAGCAAAGGTCAACTACATCCTATAATTAAGGGCGGATATACTTTACAAAATGAGTATCTTTCCTCTAAAATGACACACGTATGAACTTCTTCGAACCCATGATTAGGGGAGAGCGGGGCAAGTCGTCTCACGGGTCAGTTGTCTTAACAGCGTGATTCCATAAATCCATGAATCGTGAGCTGGCATGACTAATACCACTTTTTATACCAAAGAGATATCGATACTAATAGCTCTGTTCGGACGCTACCAGGCAACCTGTAATTACAGTTTTCCTGGTCTGTAAACTGGCCCAAGTACAGGCCAGGAAAATGAAAGCGTCCGAACAGCTTCCTGGCATATTCAACACTCTCTACCAAATTAACCAAGCAAAATTTTTTTCAAATATTTGCGAAGAATAAAAATATCTTACTCTTCTTTTCTAGAATGTACTAAAAATCGAACAAAGTAACGTCTTCAATGTTTCCCATAAATACAAAATACTTCCTTGCATATTTGATTATTAATTAACGAAATTAGTCAACTTTTTGATTTCATTCATAAAACCTTTGACAATAGTCAAAATACCTACACTGATAAGTGATGAAAATTTTCAAGATAAACGAATTTAAGGTGAAACAATTTTTCCTGGTCCGTTACCAGGACGTTTAAGCTCCTGGCGAATTATTACCAGGAACTGTTTCCTGTAACCTTCCTGCTAGCGTCCGAACAGACTAATTGTTTACCAGGAAAAGCGTCCGAACAGCTTCCTGGCATATTTCGACCAGTACTGGCCCAGGATTACCAGTCCTGGTAGCGTCCGAACAGAGCTAATAATGAGAGAACACTCAACACTACAATCCAAAATGTATCCGTTCAAAAAAAATTGTAATACGCGCCACCAGCTGGCGCTAGTATCACCACACTCCATTCATTATCAACGCAGCATATGGGAATTATTAGAAACAACATCCCGTTTCTTAATTTTTCTCAAAAATATGAATTTTATGAAAAAAAGTGTGTCATGAAAAATTATTATGCCTTAAATTCCCTACAAAATGGTGAAGTTCAGCAGTCAAAACTTGGAAAACGCCGGCTAAATGATTCAGAATCTGATGACGTCTGGCCAGTCTAAGGTGCATCTAGTTATAACAAAGATGCTTATAACTATAAATCATGAAAAAATGACGATTGAAAGGAAATTCGATGATTAAATTAATCGTATTATGCGATGCCTTAACAATTGACTATTCATAAGTCAAAATCGATACGATTAAAATTTTCCTTGAATTGGCAATTTCTAATCTCTGATTTACTGTTATAAAGTCAGCTATTATATTAATATGGTTTACAAATCACGAATTGACAAAGGCCAGTGAATACATATATGTAATAATCAATCACCATTCGCATCCCTTTTCTACCCTCACAGGGGAAAGAGGGAGACAAAAAGATAGGGAAGATGTTGTTAATCAACTTATTATTACTTTGTTTTTTATTGTTATTCCCAGACAGAAATATCCATTATGAGTCGTATCAACATTACAGAACTGACATTTTCACAACATTTATCCTCATTAGCATAATTATGTTTTTCGCTGTCACTACTGGAGTTATTGCCTTGCAGATAGTAAGTGTCATAATATTATTCCCCCCCCCCAAAAAAAAAAAAAAAAACGACTAGGTCACCCGCGTTTTCCCCTACACCAATTCATTTTATTGTAATAATACTCGGACCTTTAAAGAACACTCGGTGTAATGCACTGAAAAAAGTTTAGGAGGTATAATCGTAATTTTTACAGTTTGAATGTGAAAAATGGGGCAATTCAAGATTTGTAGCACTACTACCAAGCTCGTGTAGCTGAGCACAATAAGCACTTGTGGGTACCAGGGCATATGATAACTCAGGAAGGGTGGGGGCTAAAAATGACTAAAATTTTGCCTCATTTTTGAAAATACCAGCCAGGGCCGACGTGTCTGCTAGCCTGGGCTTCGCCCTGGCTTTAGCTACAGGCCTGACGACTACTAAAATGGTGAAATATGTATTATAGGCCTAATTATATGATGGTAATAAGTGCTACAATCATTAAGAATGTCCACAATGAGTGATAATTTTTTCACTGTGATGAGGAACTTTACTATACTGTTTGTAATAATAATTAATACAATTCATTTCTCCACAGAGAAAACCAATATTGTTGATCCCGTACCTCATATACAGCATTTTTAAAGCCGTTGGAATGATTCCAGTAGTGGAAAAGTTTTACTCTCGAAAAGACGACATTATCGCTACTCTGAACGATATAGCGACTGGATACGATAGTGCGTCAAGAGGATTTGGCTTTGTAAATCCAGAAAACCCTGATCAAGATCAAGTTACTGTCGACCTTATAAAATACGCGGTATACGCTATTTTAAGTCTACTCGTAGCACTGATGAGTAAGTCAGAGGGATAACTCGTAATTATGTTTTTCATGCCAGGTCTAGCGAAATCACTTCAAATAATTGGCATTCGTCAGCCGAGATGACGGAGAAAACGCATACTCTCTAGCAGCATAAGTAGGGAAACGGATCAAAATATCTAAATAAATAATCCTACATAGCATTAGGCAGTAGTTGAATTAGTAAATCAAGCAGAAACTCTATATTCATGCATATTATAGTAAAAACTGATCGAACGCATAAAACCTCTAGCCAATACTACGGAGTGTATAATATTCCAAGTTTCATCAAAGTTGCGATGATTTAAGAACTAAAACTACAACAGAGTGCTGAATTTGAAACAGTCAGATTTTATTTCACAATAACTCAATTGCACTTTCCTTTTCATTGATTGTACACTGTATAATAGTGCACATGAACATGGAAATATACGAGTATTTTTTACCACAAGACGTTTAAAACTTGAAAATGTATTGTTTATTAAATATGCGAGGGTCTATAGTACTTTATTGAGTGCAGAGTGTAGTCTACCTTTGCTACGAAGTCAACATTGACATCTAAAAAACTGCATGAGAATGTTTAATATAGGCGAAAATATAGACAATTTCTATGACACGTGTGTTGTGGGTTTGCGTTTTGGCAGCCAAAATGACAATGTTGACGAGTTTTTATGTGAAAAGAACATCATCACTTTACTAATTACCAATGTTTTCAACGAGTTTTGCACAAAATTTACTCAAATTTGGATTATCCTTAAACACATTTTTCATGTCCTGACAAAGCCCTTTTTTTTCGATTTTTTTCCCCACCTTTTTTTAAAGCGTCAAAAAAGAGGTTTTCGAAAATCCCAAAAAAGCCATGAAATTTTGAAAATCCAAAACAAACCTTCATCCGAGCATAGAAAATATGTTCAAGAGTAACGCATATCCAAATTTGAGCCAATTCGGCTTAAAATTCAAGCCAAAAAAAATGGTAATTTCGAGAAACACTCGAAGAAAGCAAAAGTAGACTACACCCTTCAGTTTTTTTTTCCCTCGCAAAATATAAGATTTTGTGAGCAACCAAACACCAGAAAATGTTAAAATGTTGAGAACATTTTAAGATGTTTTTTTTTTCTTCAATATTTCCATTATGCAGTCTTTTTCACGCAGCAGTATGCGTGGGAAATATTGTTAAAAATTAATTTTTGCAAAAAAAAAAAAAATATAGATAACGCATTTTTGTTCTGGTCAATCGAAATGAATTAAAAAATAAACTCAAACATGGAACAATCGATATAAGCAAACTCGTATCTCGAAAAGCACCTAAATTCTGCCTCTTGGGTTTGATACAAATAAAGTAATACTCGTAGTTTTTGTTTTCATGTTCTCATAGGCTGCTGAGGGAGATCGTTTCCTCAGTAATACACGCGTTTCTTCTCGAACTGTCAACAGTATTTGTAAATGTTTGGTTATAAGCAGTTCAATATATCCTGATTAGAAAAAAGAAAAGAAAAAAAAAAGCTCTCTCAAAATTTAATTTTAAAAAGTCCAGCCCATGCAGAACCCGTAGGTTCCGGGTATTTAAAAAATTACATTTTTAAGAACTCGCAACTCTAAAATCTATTTAAATACCTAATAAGTATCCCTATCATTGTGTACTCTTGATAATCAGCAATTAAAAACTTTGATTTGCAGTATCAGAGTTCCATTTCGCTCAAGTGATTTGCGAATGCCTTTGTGGTATGATCAAAGAAAGTAGAAGAAAGCAGAAATCAAAGGACTCTCAGAAAGTTGAAATCGAATCAAACAATTTAATATGATTCCTGCAAAATATCGACTAAAATAGCATTATCATTACACTATAATTATTCTAAGAGTTGAAATTCTGTGATTCTGTTTGTAATTAAAATTTTTAGAAAAATTATCTTTTCTATTCACCAGTTTTTGGATAACATATTTTCATTACAACAACTAACATCTCAGCAAAACTTGATGTACCACATTCACAAATATACCATTTAGAAATACGAGAAAATGATACATTTTTGCTTCATTACTGCTTCATTTTTATTAGGTACATTAGACTTCATTGTCAGCTCTGTCTGGCTGTCTAAATGCTCGAGAAAAAGCAGACGTAGTCTTTTAATATCATCACCAAATGAAAAATCAGCAAGATTTTATTCGTTCTTATATCAACCAACAATACTAAACACTGAAACTATTCCATGATATCCCACTCCAATTTTTTATTACATTCGTAGATATGACTTTTCTCACACACTCTTGGCGACATAAAAAAGCAGAATTTATATTTAAACGAGATTGGAATCCAGCATGAGTCGATCCGTCGAAGCAGAGTAGAGCATTTTTATACGAGCATGGTGCATTAATGCTCTAAAACATCTGTTGTAGTGGTCAACCGATTAAAACAATAATATTGTATCTAATTTTAAATCCAGTGTTTTACCTATATTTCTTTTTTCAACCGTCTCTGATTCGAAGTAAACTTTTTTTCTTTTCTCTTACTTTTTCCCTTAACATTTAACACAAAATTTGACTTATTTGATTTTAAATTTCTCGTAAAAAATTTTCCAAAATCAACTCGCGATTGGTCGTGGTCGAAAGCTATCATTTTATTTGTCTTTACAGCTTCACATCATGGGTTTGGCAAGCAGATCGGAAAACTGTTGCTGTTGCTTCAGCGTCAAGGCGGGAACCTTAATACTTCTGTATCTAGAATTAGTAAGTAACAGTAACTCAGTTTTTTAGCCAGTCGTTTATCGTCAGAGTAGTTTATGAGAAAAGGTCAACTTTTATCGAACATTTTTAAATACTGCCACAAAATGAACTGAAGTGACCGAAAAAAAAGTTGTTCTTACTCGAAGGTAGGTATGCTACTCCAGAAGTTCAAAATCCGTGACTGGACAATACTACAATATCTTAATGGCGTTACTTCGAATGAAAGAATATGGAAAAATATGAACCTAACTTCCTAATTAGCCAAAACCATTCTAAATTACGGATTGCTGTTACCAAATTGTCTGATAAAACTATACGATCGCTATTAAAGAAAAATATTTCTTTTTTCCGGCTGTTTATGGCCCGAGTCGTTGCCAGAGTTTTCAATAGAAAGTCGTGAGTTTTGGACATGTTGGAAAAAATTTCGAATTAAGATTATAATATGGAATTGAATTTTTGATTTCTCACACCTAACTTTCACGTTGACTGAAATTTCGGTCTAAGGTGAGTGAAATTCAAAAACGTAATCCTATAAACTTTCAAGCTCAACGTTGGTTAAGTAACATATCGAAAAATCACGACTTTAATGGTCTTGAAAACTCAGAGCACTAACAGTCGATGAAAATGTTACGTTTTTTTCACTCCTGAAATGAGCTTGGTGGAACACGCATTTTATTAAACTTTGAACTGCACTATAAAAAAGAGCTGTGCAACATTGTAATACAACCTGCTACATACAATTCTAGTGTGTAGATTGACTAATTTCTTCGATCAGTTAATAATTCTCGACACGAAATTAGGTATGACAACTGCAGATTTAGAAGATAGCAAAACTCGTTTTATCGATATTTTTTCGGGTTCAGAGAATATTGGGGAGAAAATAGTGAAATTTTGTAAACAAAAATTTTATAAAACAATAAAAAATACGAGAAATTAAATTAGCTTTGAAGAAAATGTTGATTTACTGCGTACCATCATGTGCGTTAATTTGAGACACTTTCGACCTTTTCTCGTAAAAAGTATAATCTGTTCAAAGTGTTCATACAAAAAGTAATCCAAATCTTCAACCATGAACATATTATCATAATATAACTGAGCAAATTATAGTACATCATTTTTGATGAAAATGATCGATTGAATACGATTTATCTTGTTTATAATACTCATACCTATTGTGAATAACTACCATTTTTTCCTCTCTTTATATCAATATATTGCGAAGGATTAATAAGGCCTAATCTTAAAATGAACAGACTACAGTCCTGCTATAAGTAGAAAAATATACTTTTAAAAGTGCATCTGCATCGAGACGTGAGAACCTATTCTCAGGTACCTATACTTTTCATTTCTCCTATCTCAGGAATTCAGCAAAATAACAGTCTAATTTCTAATTTTAGTGAAGGCTATACAAATACCAATGACCCGATATGATATCAAACAAAAGAGGTTGTCTTCAGCCTTAGTTGTTGTGCTTCGCACATTGTTGAAAGAAAAAGAAAAGCAAAAAAAAAAAAGAAAAGAAAAGAAAACTTGCTAAAAACAGTGATGATTCCGAGAAAAAATAGTAACATATCAAAGTCTGTTTCTTTTCACTGCTCAGCAAGTAAGGTAAATTATTTCAATCTCAAATAATTTCACATCCATATCGTGAACATGCATACATGTAAAATAATGCCCTTCGAACGACCGAAGTCAGCAAAATTTTATCTGGAACAGGCAACAGACTCCTCTCGTTTCACAGGACGCTTGTTTACAATTTCTAATAATAGTGCATTGTTCTTCGCGCATTTACCAATAACTTGATTAAAAATCAACTTTTTCATTTCAGTTTGCAGTTATCATTTCAATGGGAAGTGTATACAATGAGATCCAGTCAATAAATAACGTCGTCGAATTCTCTGACACAAATAGTAAGCAACTTTGACTACCTATTTGTACATTTCAATAACCTGAATTATTTAAATGCATTCTCTATTCCGCTCGTACACCAGGTTTTAAAAATGAAACATCGAAATGAGACTTTACATTGTCTTCATTCGAATACATTATTTCATTCTAAATTTCGTAATTGGCATTCCCATTTTTTCAAAATGTTGAATTGACAATTTTTGAAATCAAATAAGAGGAAATAGAAAAAGTAGAGCACAGTTCATAACACAAGATTTACAAGTACTTACATAGCCAGAATGAAAGGAAATGAGATAAGTGTTTAACGATATTCTTGTCTTTAACACTAGAAGTACCAGGTGGTGTCATATACGATACCACTCAAAATTTTTAGATGGACTTCTCGAATGACCAATATTCGAGAACCCCTGACTTGTGTCATACGACGCCACTTGGTCCTTTGAGGTTACTCTTCTGGTTTCATATATAACACCACCTGGTCCTTTGAGTAATCGAATAAAACCTGGTATTTCTAGTGTTAAACATCGGACAATATTCTTGAAGTAACAATTTTGTCATTGATTTATTTCAAGACTTGCGGTGGCTCACGATTTACCTACCATTTCTTTCGCTGAGTTTTACGCCGAAGTGGCTCAAATTTGGATATGTTACCCTTGAATATATTATCTATGCCGGGACGAAGCCCTTTATCTGATTTTCAAACTGTTAAGGCATTTTATGAAGCTCTGAAAAACCCTTTTTCTAACCCTCCAGCGGAACAAACTAATTTATACACAAGTGGCACAAATGGGTCATTTTGACCCAATCTTAATTATGTCACCCTGGTAGTCCTCGATAATTATACATAATTACCCTCTCCCTATTTAGTGAGCAATAGGCAACCGCATCAACATCTGGGCCATTTTGACCTACTTATGCCACTAGATGGTTAAGCTTTTAAAAAAGGTTTAAAAATATGGAATTGAAAGAAAGGACTTCGTGTCCAGGCACAGAAAATATGTACAAGAATAACACATCCAAATTCCAGTAAATTCGGCGCAAAACTCATAAAAAAGAGGTAAGTAAAATGTAGGCGTACTTTTGAGCTAAAAAATCGTAAAAATCGTCATTTTGGCTGCCAAAACGCAATCCAATTCTGATCTTGACTCAAACTCAAACGTTAGTTCAAATATTACTTGTACAAACTAGTAGGTATCGACCCTTTTAGTTCGAGTGAATACAGAATTTAACAAGTAAGGCTTTAGTTTGCTTCACTGATAACAAATTGCCAAATGAGACCAAGAAACTTGAGCATTTCTACAACTTGACTCTCCACTTGATAGAAATACCAGTGAAAGTTTTTTTTTTGCTTTCAGATAATTATCAATATTATTCTCGTAATACATTTATTCTTAAAGATTTATCGCTATTTTTCATCGTTGGCTTCACAATACTTGCCATTCTTGTCGCTGGTTTATTCGCCATTGGAAAGGTAAGGGCTTTATACGTAGCTATACGAATAAATAACCAATTAATTTCATAGGTTTCTTATTGCCATCAATATTGATACATATGTATAAGAACGAAGTGGTGAAAATTATAAGTTGGAGTTTTCTAGAGAAATAACGATAAATGAAATCATCGAAACATTGTAAAACCACAGAAAGAGAAATTCAGTTTCAATTATTCAATAGTGTACATCAGTCTGCTATCAACAAGGAAATGCAGCTTCCGCCGAGTCCGATCACAACGACGAGACCGTTTGATAACAGTGTTAGAAGTGATGAACAGGATGTTTGAAAAACATTTATTCACTATAATTTTTGTTATCAGTTCAAAGGAAGACTATTGCAAAAACATTAAGGTACCTACCAAACTTTCACAAATCAAGCGACTATACTTTCGCGTCTTTCTTATACCTGAATTTAGACTAAGAGATTAAAAGTTGAGACGGGGTAGTGCAAAGGGGCATATGGAGTAAATTGTATTACTTGGTAGTATGAAAAAAAAAAATAGAGAGACGAGGGAGCATTCTATTTTAAGAAAGAAAATAGAAAGGGTCTAGCAGGATAAGATAGGTGAAATGACCTTTTTCGAATTTCAACCTGAAACTTGGAGGTCAGGTTGACAATGATAAAAAACTAATTCAGCCCAAATTTCAGCCCCCCACCTCAACTGGTTGCCCCCTGGGGAGTGAAAATGTGTTTTGGCCATTTTGAAGGTTTTTTGCCAATAACTTTTTTCATAATTGTTTATTTGATTTGAAATTTCAATGGTAGTTAGTCCTCTATGAGCTCTATCTACCAGCAAAATTTTGCGGTTCCACCTCCAGTAGTTTTCCAGTAACTCCAGCTGGAAATTTTGGAGCTTCTTACCCTATGGAGTCTACAAATTGAAATTTTCACTGATGATAGCTTATCCCCTACATACAAAAAATGGATGATAAGATAAGTTAATCCTTTTGTTAAGTAAAAGCAGTGTAATAATATCTTATATTTCTGCATTCAAAAATATGAAAAAAAACCACACATTAATTTGCAGAACAATTAGTGATAAGATATTATTACACTGCTTTTACTTAACAAAAAGATCAACTTATCTTATCATCCATTTTTTGTATGTACGTATTTTCTTCACTAATTAACTAAGAAGTCACCTTTGAACAGATTATTGCATCAGTTGGTAAAAAAGTTACCTTACTGTAACTTTGAAAATTATTGCAATAATGCACTATTGCACTCATACATATATATTCTCAGTAAAAAGATCATTGTTTTAACCTTTTCAACTTCAAAAGAAGGAGAAATTAGTGGCCCCCTCATAATTTTGTTCACTTCCATGTTTTTCAACATATTGGTAGTAAAGGGCGGTCAAAATTCCCATCTGATGGGGCCCCTAAATTGTGAGGCCTGGTGCAACCGCACCACTTAACCCCCCAGGTGGGCGCCACTTTTTCTGTCGTCTTGAATAAAAATTTATTACGTTGAATTTTCTGTCACAACACCATCTAATATATGCCATATGCTTACAAAATACAATAATTCATTTATCACCATAATCACAGACAAAATTTCTTTTTGAATTTGGTTGGGTGTGCAGTGAACACCTTGCACACCTAGAGCAGACGCCACTGGAAAAAACTGATTTCCAATGCGAAAAAACTACTTTGTCCACCCTGAATTTTGGAAAACAAATTATATGGGTGTAATGTAGACTGGATAAGCTATCATCAGTGAAAATATCAACTTGTAGACTCCATAGGGTAAGAAGCTCCAAAATTTCCAGCTGGAGTTACTGGAAAACTACTGGAGGTGGAACCGTAAAATTTTGCTGGTAGATAGAGCTCATAGAGGACTAACTACCATTAAAATTTCAAATCAAATGAACAATTATGAAAAAAGTTATGGGCAAAAAACCTTCAAAATGGCCAAAACACATTTTCACTCCCCAGGGGGCAACCAGTTGAGGTGGGGGGCTGAAATTTGGGCTGAATTAGTTTTTCATCATTGTCAACCTGACCTCCAAGTTTCAGGTTGAAATTCGAAAAAGGTCATTTCACCTATCTTATCCTGCTAGACCCTTTCCCAGATAGGATACACATTGCACTCTTCGAGAGAATCAAAACTCACCTACAGGCTCTGCAGTTTAAGCCTGACTGCACGTAAGTTGAATAGAAAATAAATCTGAAAATACATTTTTGGAACCATATTTCGACTAAAAGCCAGATCTTCGTGAAATTTCGCACCATCCTTTCTTCACCAAACCGGACATTCAATTTTAACTTCATATCACACGGCATTCAATGGAGAAAACTGGAGCTATATACAACTGGGTTTTCAAGAGAAAACCAGAGGCTTACAAACATTATTCTTTTGAACGTTTACAGACCATCATATCTCAATTTGTGCCCACAGAAATCAATACGACATTCACAGTACCTACTTAAGATAACAAAATGGGTCTTTTACCCATGAAAACATTCATCTTTCACGTAAAAACTGAATTTTAAATTAGTGTGGCCAGCACACTAATTTTAACACAAGAAGTACTAGGTGGCGTTATATACGACGCCACTCAAAATTTTTAGATGGATTTCTCAAAGGACCAATATTTTGAGAACCCTCGACTTGAGTCATACAACGCCACCTGATCTTTTAAGGTTATTCTTGTGGCGTCGTATACGACGCCACCCGGTCCTTTGAGTAACCGAATAAAACCTGGTTTTTCTAGTGTTGAATAAGTATTTTCTCCCTCAGCGTTGATTGTAACCAGATCTACATTAATAACGGAAATACTCACGCACGTTTTAAAATTTTTTGACAGAAAAAGCCGTCATTGCTCATTCCATACCTCATATTGAGGATCATCTTAGCAATCATAGTGATTTTGATCATGGTGCCTCTTTTATTTTTGGAAAAAAAAGGACTCGATATGCTAGATAAACCTAAAACATTCACCAACGCTTATCGGGACTTAACTGGGGATGACAACAATTTAATTGGAAAAGGTTTGGAATATGCATCAAATGGTTTATACGTTGCTATCATCGTGGAAATTGTACTGATCTGTAAGTTTGATAATGTTAATACCCGAACGTAATTATACTGACTGTCTTACTTTCTTTACTGCTTTCTATTACAATCCGGAAACGTGTTATTTATACCAAATTAACACGAGTGAACTAAAAAATTAAAAAAAAAAAGAAGAAGAAAATTGATTCGCTGAAAATATAGGCAACACTGGAAATGCAGAGTAGGCCAAAAAAAAGTCTTCTCATCTTCAGATGGGTTGCTGAGAACGCAATAAGCATTTCTTATACTGACCAATGACATCCCTTTTCATTGAATTTCCATTTTTCTTTAAACGAAATTATAATAACCAACACGATATTACAAAAATTTGCTTTTCAGTGTTGCAGATCCACTATGTAAAAGTAGTTTACGCGTGTTATAAGAATATCGATGAAGAACTGAACCTAAACAGAGGAATCATGTACACGACCACACAAATCATACCGTCAACTCAACCATACATAGCTTTACATCAACAATCAAGCAATACTATTTCTTCGCCAGAACCAGTGTATCAATGTTGAGATCTGAAATTTTTCGTTTTCGTAAAATTAAATGTGTTGATGGTTCCTCGTCAACTTTACTATTCTTAGTTTTTCAATAAGCTAAAAAATATAAGAAATGCTTTACTAGATTTAGGTATATTTGTAAAAAAATATTCACTACTAAGTTTTTTACGAGATGATCGGAACATAGGTAGGTAGTTATATTTTTTATTCAGAAGCATTCATCAAGTTTAACTAGTTAGAAGCGTAAGAAATTACATTTTTATAAACATTTTTGTTTTGATTTTCAGACTTAAGACCATCAGCACCTGAGAATTAAATAAGATGAATCTAAAAAGTTTGAAAATTTGTTTAGAAGTTGATACTCCCAACAGAAAAACGGAAGAAAAAAATTTTAAATGCAAAAAAAAAAATTAGGAAAAAAAGATAGTAAAACTAATTAAACATTCGCTCTTTTTTATCTATTATCAACAGAGATAATAATTCTAAATTATAGAAAAAATAAGCGCAATTTTTGGTTAATCACTACTATATCGTAAGTGTATTAACTGGTTACTATCTTGAAGGTCATAAATTGAAAAGTACTAAAACAAAATGTGTTTTGCAGTCAACCACACTGGTCAACCATCGTTTCTTTATCGATTCTCCCTTCCGATTAAACATTTTCACGCCTCCTCCTAGCAAAAATAAAGATTAACACAAACATATGCAGCACACGGCGGAAAGGAATCATTAAAATATATTACGACAATCTTACACTTACTAACAAGATAATCACATTTAACAACCTAAAAAGTTCCTTCGTCATAGAATCAGAGGTGCTGTGATCCCATAAGGCTTACGAGGAGTGACCTCGCTCCAAGTCTACTAGGAATGATGACACCCCCCCCCGGGGGGGGGGGAGAAAAAATTTTTGGTATTCGATCAACTTTGAAATTCTCTTTTCTAAATTAAAAAAAAATTGACCTCCCTAAAATCGTCAACGAGGAGTTGCTCCTCAAGATTGTGCCTTTGCGGCACCCCTGCATAGAATATGATAAGTACCTATATAAACATTTCTGTACAAAATTACATCTTCCCAGAAGGCACAGTTTTTTTTTAGTACGGATAAAATTATCTAAAATAAATGAGAGAAGGTAGAATGACAGTAAAAACTTTAAACCTGAATGAGAGTATTTTGGCCATATTGACTCAACAGGCTTCACGAAAACAAGGATAATTTCTAACCATTCAAAGTTGATAAATGTAAAAAATAGTTATAGTTCGCTATAAATACGAATAATATTTTAATCAAACTCAACAACCACTATAAGATTGGATACTGACGTCCATATTTTACGTTCTTTCTCTCTTTCATTGCAAATTTAGTTAAAATAATAATTTCATTCTCGGTATCTTTCATTTTCCTTAGTGACAAATAAAATTTAGCATTCATAAAAGCACTCGACCTGACCGTAATGCTAAATTATCATAGATCATAGGTAACCGTATCTGTAACGTCGATAAAAAATTGAAATAGCAATCTGCAGCCAATAAATAAAACAAAAATAGTTAGCATTTGTCTGTGAAAAATGTAGACAGGTAAATCTATATCCAATTAAATCGTTCATAATAATTATTATGACTAAAAATGTAAAAACGACGATGCTTCAAGTGCTACCTATTGTGCAAGTTCCGAAATGAGTTTTCAAAAGGGAGTTCTAAAACTCGAAGCATTAACTAATTACTACAGGCTTGGTATTGAGTGATGAATTTTAATTCTCTGCCTTTCATTTAGGTACCACAGAAGAAGAAAAATCAAATTATCATGATACGTAACAATCTCGTATATAAAACAGAGAGTGAAATCAGTTCGGCCCTACTTGCACAACACAGTCGACATTATTACAAAATTAACCCTTTGTGGCCTTCGAGTATGAATAGCTCGTGGCTAACCGAAAATATTCAGCATTTCAGCCCAGAATTTTTCTGGGATGGAAAAATCGAATTCGAGACGACGGTATTTCCAAGGTTAAATTTGGGAGGTCGGATGGTTGACGTCGCGAGATGACGCATGCTCACGACTTGCCAGCTGTTTTATGGCGAATCATTTAGTGACTGATACAATGTACGTTCAGTGGAGACAGAGCTCACGTACACAATAATGCTATCTCGCAGTATTCATAACCAACTGATCATATGATATTGGGCTTTTTATTTTTTTGCAAGTGCAATAACATTCGCCATCTTATTTGCGACAGAGTGAGAATTATTTTTTGATTTTTGTGCTACTCGAATAACTCGGGGTTCACTTCGTTCTATATCGATTTGCTCAGCAGCTACGATGACAGATTCAACAGATAGTTCGAAAAGCTGGTACAATTTCGACATCAAAACAAGAACTTTGTTTACACTTTCGTTGGAAATGGTAAATTTCGTTTTATTTTCTTAATATTAATCTTATTTTGGTGAGTCATATATTCGCGTTCATAACATTCTCACTCACAGTTCACCTTCCTTGACTCCTACGCTTTCAGGGGAAGAAAATGAGAGCGGGAGAGGGGGAAATGCGGAGGAGTAACCTGGCGAGCCCTGAGTGAACCTCGCTTCCGAAAATAACCAGGCTGGGGGTCTATAAAGCTTCATTGATAAACCGAAAAGTAGAAAAAGTAATAATAAAGAAATTACTTTGCGCTAATTGATTACTTAATAAAGGCTGCCTGTAGTAACAGAAAATCATAAACGCTTCTAAGCAGAGGTGCACTTGAGGGTAGGGAGGAGGTTCAACCTTCCCGCAAAGCCGGAAAAAATTCATAAGGAACTCGAAAATGCATAATAAACTAAAGTCATCAGAGGGGGAAGTGGAAAATAATAAAATATTTCGATTATACATAAAGAACCTCCAGCCAGATTTAAAACGAATCTGCCCAAGACTTCGTCTTTGGGCGACCTAGAGTTGGGAGTGCCAAAACACAGATAATTTGAAGTCTAATCGAAAATCTTCTTTTCTAGCGGAGTTTCCTGCTGTAGAATTTTTTTCTCAATTTATGCAAAACACATTCAATTAGTAGTAGTATAGTTTGTATTCGATTTCAAGATCAGCTCATTATTCAGCAGAAACAATAAATTTTCTCATTTTTGTCTTCAGTCCGCTTCTATAATCGGCATTATTGGATTTCTATTATCTGAAGACGGCGGCGGTAAAGTATACAAGAAAAGTAAGTATATTAAACCCAATCTTAATCTTTTATATTAGGTACCTGCATGTACTTGACTACGAGCATTTGCTAGCCACGTAGGTACGAAATATTTATAATTTGAGGAACCACAGGTTAAACTCTATCAAATTCAGCAAGGCTCATGACCCTATAATTCCTCGGAAGGACATTTATTTTTTTGTTAGGTACAATACCCATACAAACCAACCAAGCTTGAAAATGTTTTTCAAGGACGAATAAAAAATCTGTCCTTACAATTACAGCAGTACAAAGCTATGGAACTTGGCAAGGTGAAATGCAACACATAATATTAGGTGATGACAAATTTCTCCCCCTCCTTCGACCCGATACTCAGTATTGGTATGGTGAAACATACCCCAACACCCCTTCACGGTTCTTCAATGAGTAAGGATTTTTCAGAAGTATGTTGTCAGTTAACATAACACAGTTTATACGAAAGAAATAATATGTTCATATGTACTCGAGCACCGGCAGAATATTAATTAATAAATGTATGGAGTGAGTTGAAACGATGGCATTAGGCATTGCATTCGCAGCACTAATGGTGTGGCCAGTACCTTTACAGTGTTGCTGACGGTTGCAGAAAATATTCAACTCGTGTGCTGTCTGAATATTATGTTTACGTAGCCTTCGTCAAGGCTGCCTAAATACAGACGGCACATATGGTAATGAAATATTATGAGGACCAACTGATTATCTACGAAATTACTCTCCTTTCAGGCGTACGTGATTTAATTGGACTATCACTCACTAGCTTCACAGAGCTTCTGGTTCTCGGCTGTATCATTGTCGGATTTTATGGAGTTTGCAAAGTAAGTGCATATATCATACCTGTACAACTTGTACACTACATTTCTACCCTCGTTCTTGCATTTTATTTTCATTTTTGATGTGTTAAGCCACTTTCTTCTCTCTGCGGGGCTTGATTTGGAAATTGTAAAATAGATTGTAGCGGAAAACAGTCTATCCATAGTGAAATTAAGGGTGTAATCTACCCTCGCTTTTTTCGAATGGTTCACGATTTACTACTTTTTTCACCGAGCTTTGCACCGAACTGGCTCTGATTTGGATATGTTACTCTCAAACATATTCGCCATGCCCGGACAAAGCTCTTTTTTTGATTTCCAAAATTTTAGGGCATTTTTTGCGTGTCCCAAAAACACTTTTTTTTGGTCTTTAAAAAAAGGTGAAAAAAAAAAAAAAGTTATTGAAAATAAAATGAAGGCTTCTTCCGGGCATAAAAAATACGTTGAAGGACAATATACCCAAATTTGGGTAAATGTGGTGCAAAACTGAGTGAAAAAAGTAAAAGTGGTAGGTAAATGGTAAGTGTACTTGTGAGCTGAAAACTTGGGAAATTGTCCTTTCGATTCTCCACACGCAAATCCGCAACACACGTGTCAAAGAAATTGCCTATGTTTTGCTAAACCTCAACAAATCTGAATTTAGCAATGATAAATTTAAAGTCAGCGAAGAGGATAATGCAATAATGACCCTGCAAAAATTACAATAATATATAGTACTCATCACTATAAGGATCTTGAAAATGCCTTTTTTTTTTTTTTTACAGAAAAGACCATCATTGCTGGCCCCGTATTTGATTTGTAAGAGTTATTATTTCATTGGAATATTTCTGGGAATAATACTGTCTTGGCCGTTCCTTGTATGGTATATAGAAGTGACGGGCTTCTTTACTGTGTTGATCCCGGGATCATTATTACTGAGTGAGTTCAAAACGTCTGTTATTAGCTAGCGTTACCAAAAGCCATGAAAAATAAGCGTTACGTGCGCGACTGCTTCGTTAAGTGAGAAAATTCTATAAAAAAATATTCATTTCGATTTTCAAATACAAATAGCAAGTACAACAGTGAAATACGAGTAGAAAAGATGAAAACTAAAAAATGAGTAGAAAATATGAAAACTGAATCACATTATCCACACTATTGATATCTCTCTTCTCAGGAGTGAAAATAATCAAAAAACTGAAGAACAATAAATCTACTGGGAAGTGGAAACAAAAGGGAAACAATCCCACTGCATTCTATCCAAAAAGAGGGACACCAAAACTATATATTTTTTCAATGATAGATTTTTCTATAAATTATTCTTCCATAGAATTCGTTCGAGACAAAATGCAATTATCATATAAGCTAGAATAAGAACAGTTATTTTCTCACTATAAAATTATAATCATATCGAATAATTCAATGCACAATTGCACATATTCTATAACATACTTTGTTCTATAGTATTGAAGATCAATTCTGCTTGGATAGTATACACATGCTACAAGCAAATGAGTGAAGATATGAGAAGACAAGCTAGCATTTTCGGACCCGAATTATCAGATAGTGCTCTACAGTATAACTCACTCCACGAATAATCAAGCATATGACTTCTTCGATGCAATAAGAATTGTCAAAACGTACTATGTTGAGGATAAGAAAATACCACGTGTTTTTTCTTCACGGAAGAAATTCAGAGAGTTGTACACACACTCATATCTCTTATTTTTTAACTAATTAAAATTACTACGAACAAGTTTTTTTCATCTTCAATGTTTCATATTTCTAGTTTTAGTTTCAAATGTAAGTGTGTGAGTATTGATGTCTGTACTAATTTAAGACCATATTTTATATTGAAGTGTTTTTTATTGAATTTTCTTGAAATAAAGAAGTATTCGTGAAATTTTCTTTGTATTATGGCAAGGAAGTCTTGCAAAAAGTCACTGATGAAAAGTATTACAAAGCGCTGCGAGCATGGGAGCTTTCGTGGGAAAACATTCATTTGGTCGGAATTAAATTAGATAAATACGTGGATTAAATCCAATTAGAATGAAATACCTCTTCAATTCCCTAATTATCGGAACGAAGAACCAAATAGAACTCTTATATTCTGACCAAATTCCTTCAAGGTCATAGTCGGGTTGATTTATGCTGAAAACGTATATTGAAATATGAGCTGAGATGAAGGACACAGATGGGAATTGATTAGTTTACAAAAATGTCCGACGAATATTCTTCGGCAGTTACAACTTCAGGGCAAATTGGACATTTTGATTTGAGGGCTTGCAAGTAGATCAAATATTTGGTCTACTCCAGCATTCTGCCTTATATGATAAAAAAAATGAGCGATTGTTAAAGATGAGAAGTAATAACTGGTTTTCACACAGTATCTAATTATACGAGTACGTAAATATAATCAACGAAATTAGATAGGTGTTCAAATTACTTTCTGCAAATTATAGATCAAAACTTGGGTTTCTGTTTAATTTTTGGCAAGACTATTTGTGGCAGCCTTTTTTCTAACATGATTATTTTTTTAGTGGATTCATACACGCACTCACCGTCCTAAAGTGGCATCTGAATTTTTATTTCATCAAAAAAAAAAAAATCCTAAAAAGATTGTGAGAGGGTAATTTTTTTTGGGCAAAATATCACTAATAGTCACTGGATACATCAACAGTCATAGTATTTTCTTTGAAAATATAGACTATTCAGTATTCACCTGTACCTATCAAAGAATGAAGCAAGAAAACCATAGCTAACTTTCCACTCACCTCAAAATAATGTTTATTTCGATAAACCTCCGCTTGTACATTTTCAAAATTATTTCAAGATTAATCAGATTGAAAAAAAAAAAAAAAAAAAAGGAGTCAAAATTTACAGAACTGAGTTTGTACCTTATCACTCACATCTAAAAATCAAGCAGCTGTAATTTTCGCTGTTTACCAATTCTCAGTGTTTTATAATTCTAAATTTGGGACTATTCAGTATCCTGGCGCCACTTATGAGTTAGAATCAGAGAATTTCGAGAGGAATGCTAAGATTTTTTTGTCTCACTGACAATGATCAACCTATTCAACATCCAATGGTAGTTCAAATTATTCTATTCAACTTTGTAAGTCATTTCGGATTTTCTATTTCTACTTCCACGTAGGTAACTGTAGGTAGCTCATATACATATAAATCATTCGCAGATTTTGCCAGCAGATTATACTGAAGGCAAAGGAGAATATTCTGCGGCAGGTGATAGGAAACAAAAAAATAAAAGAAAATAAAAAAAAATAAAATAAAATAAAATTGTTTATAAAGGAAAAAATTTCCAAAACGAAACAGATTAACTGTATGAAATATAAATTAATGAATGAATGAATATTATACGAAAGCCTTTCAACGTGAGTAAAAACAGATGCTCTATTTTTTTACATCGAGGTTATAATCATTTTGGACTTGAGAGTATGTCTAATAATTTGAAGGGTATGGAGTTCAAAAAGTGGCCAAGTTTTCTTTTCAAGCTCATGTAAACCAAAACCAGTAACCTCATGTAGACTAACGGTTTGGTTTTGTGACAATTACAAATCGAGTTTTCAAATTTTCGTGTGAACACGACTCGTTAAAATCATTTTCTCAGAATAAGCGTAGGAGCGATGCAACCAGCAACCTTTTAGCCTATTTGCTTTTTTTTCATTTTTTTTTGAAGACCAACCGGTTTGGAATGATAATAAAACTTGCAATTTGCTAGCGAATAAGATAGAAATTAATTAATTTTTATAATTTTATTAACGTTGAATAATGCAAACTCGAATACCTCGTCCAAAGAATTTCAGACGACCATATTTTCGCGTTACAATTTTTCCTGTTTTTCATACATTATTTTGGCCCACATATTCTACAAACTAACTTACGTACTCGTATTATTCACCAAGGTAAGTGCATACAATCATTTTTTATTATAGATATTATGTTAACATTTTTGTATCTTACTTGCAATAAAAGATGCAGTTATCTGCTGAAAACGTTATAAGGATAAAATAAAATTTTACGACCAAGTGCAACGTGTTCACTATACCATTATTGTAAGTTTGCATTAAACACGTATCGAGTCCACAGATTTTACCAACGATTACATCTCTTTAGAAAATGCATTTTGCATTGCAATTGAAAGTATAGTGGGGAAATACCTGTACAGCCATGCACCATACAACAGCCCTGAACACTGACAGCGTAATGATGTTATAAAATAATTCGACTATACATCGATGGTGACGGGCACAAAGAGCGTAAAAGCAAAATTTCCAAAAATGAGTTAGATAGATTACGCTCTTTGTGCACGTCACCATCGACATAACTACTTTGTTTATCACAAGATTGCAGAAAACTCATGCGCAGCAAGCTTCGTTAGAAAAACAGGTTTTCATGATTGGTGAAAAAAATTTTTAAAAAGGAAAGAAAAAAGAAGAAAAGCGGAAAAAAAAGAAAGAAAAAAGACAAGGAAAAAAGGATAGAAAAAAGGGGGTAAAAAGAAAAATAAAGAAATACGAATAATATGAATTTTTTACAATTTTAGGTAAATGCTTTCATCTTCGTACGCACTTCAATTCAATTATTTCAAAGTCTAAGAATCCAATTTTTTTTCTCCAGCGTACTCCAGTTTGTTATACAAACTCTGATCTCCGCTCCCAGACTGAGTTGAATAAAATCATTTTAAAAGCAGAAAAAAAATGGAACAAAGCGGTAGACCTAATTTCTTTTTTTATTTGTACTCGTACTTGGAGAAAAAAAAAGGAAAAAAAAATACTGAACTGATTATGATAAAATTTTATTCGTATGGATTATTCTCACTATCCAGCCCTTTAGATCCAAAATTAGGCCTCCTACACTGATGAGAAATGAATAATAGCCTACATAGTGTCGATCAAAATTGTAAACAGAATAGTAATTTTTCTCATTGCAGTTATGAAAATTATTGTAGACAGGTCCGAATAATTTGTTGAGATATAATTATATTTTACGATTTTTGTAGTAATTTCTGCGACAAATCTTAAATTGTTATGGTCCCTGTTCTCCTATTCGAATTATAAAAAATTACTACTGAAATTTTTTTCATCGGACTCGTAGTTTCGCTTCTTATTTTTATACACTGACTGATAGGTAGACTTTTCACATATGCGATGCTGAAAAATAATATCGAGTCATTCAGCGAAAGCTATATTGTTCAACATACGTTGTGGAACTTCGTTCCAGAATACGGGGGGGGGGGGTAATAATTTCTCGCTCTTTCGTAAATTTTTACCCTCCCAGCAATACGCAGTTGGTGCAATGCAAAAACACACCCTCGAGCAAATTTTCAACAAATTCGTTTGCACTGGCTGTGTTCGTCTCACCTCACAAAGGGTTCACCAAGGTTGACCACACACGTGCTATTGCGCCAGTAGGCTATACCTGTATACACATGGAAATTGCGAAGCAATCCTCCGACCTAAACACACTGCGGAGGGCAGAGAGCAGAATATAGACCTAGGGTACGGTAAAAACAAAAAAGTGGAAATGAGACGAGCCGAGGTATTTGTATCGGAGACAAAGGAGTCGAGACAGGCAGAACCAGTTGATTCGACGACAATTCGATCACAGTTGGAAGTCGCGATTGGTATATCGCGTCACAACTCCGCCATGCGAGGGCACGAAATTTTTAGTTTTTCACTTTTCAACAGCCGGGCAGACCTTCGGCAGGCAGCTTACGCCCGCCGCGGACTCGCTCGCGCAGAACGGCAGAGCCGGCAGCGGAAAACTGGTTAGCCGCTGGCATTTGCAGCGACAATGAAGATCATTATTCATTATAGATATAGGGAAGGACGATACGAGAGAGTCGACGATGAATTTTTGCAGCTTCCCAAAACAGCGAAATCAACGCATCATGTGGATTGTACGAGTACATAATAATATAAGCGATTATTGTGCATTTGCAAGTTATATGCATAGGGTCTTACGGACCAATACCAATGACGCCTCGAGTTTCGATCATCTCAACTCAAATGTTTCTGAATATTGTAGACGAAGGATATGGCTTCATGCCAGCTAGTTCGTAGAATTCTTTAAAAAATGATAGAACTTTTAGCAGTATTTGGTTAAAAATCATCAATTATTTTCAACACGAACACAATAATATGTAGATAAAAAATTATATGAATACTAGTTGCGGTCAAAGGAGAAAAACTGACGCCGGCCATATACTAGTTGCGGTCACGTATGAAAAATACCATGTACTAGTTGCGTTCACAGGTGGAAACTAGTTGCGGTCGGTAAGATAAGCTTCATAGCTGATGAGAGCTTGGTGAGTAACTAGTTTTATGAATTTGAAAGACTCAGTCGTCACTCTGAAGTAAATAAATACGATAATATGGGTGAGAAGGGAATAATGAGTATGAAAATAAAAACGACTGAACATGTCTAAATTGAATAAAAAGAGTCTACAAATTACATTTGTTGACTAACATTATATTTGTATAATATTTAAATTTTGTATTTTCTTGCCCACAAATTTAAATTAATACTTTGGCATCTAATAATTTCCACTTTCACACAACAGAAATGTATGGAAAATGTGATTTCAAAATCAAAATACGTAACAAAACTTATTCTTATCACTTGATAATTATTGTGAGAGATGCTCAAACTTTCGTAATACTCTCGTTGGTCATAAATTTTCTAGCTCAATTTTCAAAATCGGTTGAAATAATCTCAAACACTGCATAACCGCAACTCGTACATCTCATTTTTGGCCTGTAACCGCAACTCGTACCTACTCTTCAGGACCACAACCGCAACTAGTACTTTCCATATGAATCTGACTGCAACTAGAGTTCATCGAAAAAATTGTTTGATCGGATCAGATAGTCGGACAGATCCGATAGTATCGGATGGTATTATCCGATACATATCCCACATTTTGGCATTAATATCTGACTATATCTAATCAGATTAATGCTCCGCTGATCCGACATCCGTCATCTGATCAGTTTATCTGATTATCTTCTACAGCTATATAGGTATTACTGTTATATTCCCTTCTAGTGTCAATTATAAAAAACTATCATACTTCCGCTTACTAGCGTGAATAACATTATATTTTCATGATTTGCCAAACTTAAGTAATGGTATTTCAAGAGATGCCAGAATTAGATGATTTGTCTGCGACCCACATAATCAATATTTATATTAAATAATCAGTCAGTAAATTAAGAATGAGTAAGTAAACACATTTTACACAGATATAAAATGAATATCTGCCGAAAGATCAATAACTTCACATACGTCAAGAAGTAAAAGGGTTGAACTAATTAGTTGGAGTAAGTAATTGACCTTACGTATTTCCAACGCGTTAATTAGGTGATTATACAAACTAAATAATCACATAAATTAAACGAATGAAATAAATAAAAATTTTTTTCATAACATTAATTACACTAATTTTAGATAGTTGACAAGTTTTCACACCTTCCCTAAATGATTACGAGCAAAAAATTGTTTACACCTCAGTCCCCCAGACAGGCAAATAATTGATTAATTATGCATCTTAATATTTTACATGTAGGTAACTTGTGGGCAGATTATTTGCCAAAAGTCTGTATGAATATTACCCTATTGAATTAATCGTAATTACAAGCGGCTCCTACTTTTTTTTATAATATATTATTATGTAGTCATTTGTCGATGAAATTATTCTATAAATTTTTCTCATCTTTCTACCAATATTGACGAATGACGGGATTTCAAAACCTTCACCTACTTCGAAAACTAAGCATTCCTAAATGGAAATAAATAGCTCGATCGGTAAAGAATTTGGAAATTTTAGTGGAAAAAAAAAATTAAAAGAAAGTGAGATTTCTGAGAAATCATACCAAGATATGTAGTTATCTGCTAATCAGAAAAAATTGACAATTTTTTTCATAAATTAATATTCCTCTCCTCTACGTCGCCCATCAATATTTCCTGACTACGTAAAGAAGAAGTAGGTAGTTCACGTCTCAACTATAAACACCGAACAGGTTTTATCATCGGATTAAGAGCGAATATTTGCGGGTGTCTATCCGCACTAATGACAGATAGACAATTTTTGGCACTTTCAGAGTCTGATTTGCGACATCAAATTTGATGACGTCCGAAATGATCTATCCACGTAATTGAAGACCTTGTGCCCACAGCTAAAAAAAAAGGCACTTTCAAAACTTTTTTCTGAAGTAGGCCTACCTACTGTAAAATTTTCTATTTATTGAAACGTTTTTAAAAATGCGTAGGTGACCCATTTTCGTGAAAATCCACCGGAAGCCTGAAATCTCCAACTGAGCAATACGAAATAGCAACACCAACATCTTTCAAGATACTTCTCTAATAGAACTGGAAAAATATGAAGGTATCTAACTTCCTGATTAACCAAAACAATTCTAAATCAACGAATTGTTTAATCAAATTTTCCGATAGAATGAGGAATGTTTCCCTACTGCTTTTGGCTTGTATTCTGAACAGAAGGTTATGAATTTTGGATAAATAACAATTACACGGTAGGTGCTTGAATATTGAAATTTTGAGTCGATATAACCGGATTTTTCATCTCCAAGTTGAGCTCAGCTCTATGATAGATGTACCCGTACAGATAATTATACGAGTGCTTTGAATTTCTAAAAACTGCTTCTCTACGATGTTTCCTCTTTCTGGCAGCGAAAACCGCATTTCTCTACTTCTCACCGTTGTCTACATAATTACGAAAGAAGCAGCAGAAATCCTCATACTTTTGCGACTAAATGACACATAAATTTTCAAAAAACGCCTATCAAAAGCTCAGAATTCAAACCACGATTACATTATGCAACAGAAAAATTTGATGCAAATTCTGATACAAAATTTCGTACTCTAAAAGTTGGAATATTTCGTTTCTCATCTTCTCCGCCCCTTACCATCATATTTTCCCTCAAAAAGTGGGGAAGGAGTCAAAAATGACATTATGACATTTGCCATTTTTCTCTTACATAATATCATGTTTCTAACAACACTGAATGGTCACAAAATCTATTATGCGGTATCTATAGCAGTAATTACCCAAGTTATTTTTTATTTATTTCACATTATCAACTTCCAAATATTATGAAGTACTGGCGTAAAAGGTGAGCAAAAAGTTGTTTCTTTCAAAAAGAGCGTATCCAAGATCTAAGCACTCTTTTCAGCCAAACATTGTTTACGTCGAGGTTACCTAAGTGATCTACCACTAATACCCTCTCAGAGCTCAGTCTCACACCTATATCAGCTTACAACTTACCAAAAACTTTGTTTGTTAATACGAGTATCTCAAAACGCTATTTTTCTACTTCTTATCCGCTTTCAAATTACGAATAATTTTTTAGAAACATCTAACGACAAAAATACTAAATACATTCTCGGACAATCTACCACTCTTTATTGAGATGAATTACCGAAGAAGATATCGTGCTCAAGCCATTCGAATTCGTCACGAAACACACGTCAACCAAATCTAATTGACTTCACTTTTTTATGGAGATATTCTTTTCTGAATAAAGTCATAAAAGGCGCTTACGTTTATGAATGGTAGCCACTCGAGAGGTCGGTTAATTCGGGTCCACGACGCTGAAACACGTCTATGAGTAATACATATAATCAAACAGGTTGGTCGTCGCTCATGCGCTAATTTTGCGAACTACAGAATCACCCAACTTCCAGGTAATTAATTATTCGGAAACGCTTTCTATGAATCTCTACAGGGAGTGATTGCCGGAAATTTCGGCTACCGCTTCTACTAAAGACTATAAACTTAGCTATTTACTTTACAGCCACCTACCGAAAAAAGCCTGATGAGCCATCAAAGTTCCCAAAAAACTTTTGAGCAAACGGTCTCGTCACGATATTCATCTTCTGCAAAGCTATCAACCGGTTTTACCTACAATATGATCGACAATGCGGATTATTTTTCAGTGGTACTAGTCCATCTGCACCTGATGGACGCCCTCTGTGTAATTGTTCTTCACGAGAATAAAATAACGAAGATATCGAAATAATAAAAACCAAAAACGTAAGAAATTTTCGAAACTCGTGTGAATGTGTTTCGTGTTTTTTTTTTTTTTTTAGCACAAACATTTTATTCGTTGCGAGAGACGAGAAAGAAAAATCTTGAAGCCAACTAAAGGAAAAATCGCTGATACTTTTCGAGAAATTTGGTCGTGTACCTGTAATCTTTACGATTTTGACGAAAATTTTCGAAAATTATCAACACCGATTAGTGTGTCCGTTCGCAGTGAAACATTTCTTCTTTTCAAAGTTTTCAATCTTCACAGCATTTTTGCCAATAAAGTTACTTATATGAAAGTTACCCATACGTAAAATGTAAATTCGATAGTGACATTCGGTTATCATTCAAGTTGCAATATAAGTTTCGCGAATTTAAAAAATATTTTTAGTAACAAAATGCGCATGACAATAATAGTCAAACATTATTCATTAATATGCTCGAAAAATCATGTTCACCGGACATAATGCCAGACCAAGAAAACGAGAAAAACCTTTGCTAATCATCTGCATTTTCTTGTTGCTGTTCGACTCGACTTTATCCATAAAATGGTTGTAAGTAATCGCAAGAATAATCTGCATGGTTAATTTTCACACAATTTCTTCCCCGGCTATAGCTACCCAAAAATTATTAGAAGAATTAGCTTCGAGAATGACAGAACATAATTATGTGAGCCAATAAAAAAATTTTTCTTCCCCCCCCCCAAGCTAAAAAAGCACTTCGGATGGTTTACTGAACCACTAACAAAAAACTTATACAAATAAAGGATTGGACCACTCAAAAAAATTTTTTTAAAAGCTCAAAAAAATACATAGATATTCGAAAGTGAAAAGTGAATACCAATTGAGTGGTTATGAATAATTAACAAGCAGGCAGCTCGCTTACTAAGGACTTCCTATAATTAAAAACAATTTTTAGAAAGTTTCGAGGGCTTTTTATTTAGATGGTTCATTTGATCACCTTCGAAGTATACCACATTACGCATGTACCCTAATGGTTTAGGAATTGATAACGAAAAACAGAGTTAGGTTTTACTAGTTGGAAGTATTCTTCAACTATCCAAGAATAATTATTCAAGTTCAATTTTAGTCAAACGCAACTATGTCCATCACAATTTATGGCTATAATAAGTGATCAAGAATGGAGAAAATGGGGTCTGAGTATGCAGGGAAGCGTAATAGGACAACAAAGTGACTTATACATTTCCACTCAAATAAATAGAGTAAATATAACCAAGTAGCTTATAAAATTAATTTGAATCAAAATTTCCTCTTATCCATCAACAAATAGAGATGTTTTGGGCACATGTGAGACCCAAAACATAAATCATAACACTTGCGAGACCCTTTTTGACAATGCGAGACCCTTTTGCGGGTCTCGCATGTGCATGAAGTGTATGTATGGTTTTTCTTACTCCCCCCACTCCGCAGACCCCAAATCTGAATTTTTTGTCTGGGACTCGCAAGTGCCCCAAATATCAATTGTATGTACACTTGTGGTTCACTCATTTCCTTTTACTCCCTATAAACTGTACTGTACACCTAACCAACAGCTGTGGGCTGCATTACATAGCCCAAGGCATCTACAGATAGCCACTAAGCCATGCGAAGACGAAGGTTTCATTTCCGAGTATTTATAAGGGGGGTCTCGCAAGTGTCTTACTTTATCTTGGGTCTCGCATGTGTCATAATGTAACTATATATACATACATGAATACGAGACGTTAGTAGGCTGTAGGGTGGAATATTGGACATTATTATTTAAATCATAAATCGAATGGGAGAACAATACATGGAGAAATGCAGCGAGATTATATTTAAAAAAAAACTTGCAAATGAAACATTATCAAATGCTATAATCATCTGTTATACAATCGAAAATAACTTTTTATAATATTCCGAAAAACCAGAAACGTATCATGTAGCTAGGCTACTTAATTAGAAATTACTGAACTATATTTCAGAAAAAAAAATCGGGTTATCGAAGTTGGTTACCGTGACAAGTTTTTTAAAAGCTTAATAATTATTATTCAGTCTATGGTTGGGTAGGTGTGCATTTCTGCAGTTCGTTTTCAACATGGTCGCACCATGAGAAAAAAGACTAAACGAATTTTTTGAAAGTAAGTAAATAATTTTCAGTTTTAAACACTTCTAATCAACAAGAATGATCTAATGATCTAATATTTTGAATACAAATGATAAATTAACTCGCTCGATTAATATCAATTAGAAGCTTAACTCGCACCGACTTCTGCTCCGCGTAAATGCCACTCATTCTGTACAAAATTATTAGGTCACTCATTCTATACAAAATTATTTGGTCCTGTTAATAACTTATCTACGAATCTTTCATTTCGATTCCAAAAATTCTCTTCCCAAAATCCGCGCACTCCAAAATTTCTTTCTATAAAATTATTCCATTACTTTTTCACTTCATGGGCAAGCTGACAAAAAATGGTACTAGGTACTTTCAGAACCTTACCAACAACGGAAGCGACTTTCAGATTTGTACAAATTTTTACGTTGTTCAATACCTGAAATTTGTAGTCAATGCTCTAAAAAAAGGTTTTCAAGAAATTTAAAGTTTTGGAGAAACCGCTGTGAAATTTAAAATTAAAAAAAAAACCATCGTGGGCGCATCCACCTGCCTCCATATGTCTGCAAATTCATCGAAAACTTAGGGATGCCAACATTTTTTTCAAAACTTACACACATTTTTGAAAAAATATTCGACTAGACTTGGTGAAAAATTTATGAATCTTAATGAAAATTTTCATTTTGCTTTTTTGTTTTTTAATGTGGTACACATATTTCTACTACCGATTTCGGATTTGTTGTTTACAAATATGTTATATAATTTAGGTGATATTTTGCATCACATAATATAATCATTAAAATTCTTCACTCATCAAATTTTTCTTTTCGATAAAAATGAATACATAAAATTTTTAAAAAGTCGAAGCCAATGAAAATACGTATACAACAGGTATATAATTTCCGAGCAAAAAGGTTCAAAACAATTTTATACTAAATAAGTAAGAAAGGTCATTTTATAGTGTTTCTTCGGCACCAGGATAGAGAAGGGGCGTGTATCCCCTTTGGGCCTCTCCATCTACAATTTACTGTAAAACGGCAAATTACATGCAATGATAGGTGCCCTATTCGTTTTACTGGCACGCTAATGCGGTATCGCCGCTATGCATACATATATAATATTATGTACAAGCACCTATATCTTTAAGAAAATGGCGAATACGGCTACAGCACCACTTCGGCGATTACAAAGTGTACTCTAGTTGGCATTGATAAATGAGTTCAAACCAAAAATTCAACCGGTGCAACACCAAATAAGACGCGATATACCTATGTAATTGTGGTCCTACATGCTTATAGTGCGTATACCTTACCTATACTTTGTTAGGATTTGGGATAGCCATCGCCCAAGACGAAAGATTTATTATGTAGGTATATTCGTTAGATTTTCATTTTAAATAGACATATCCTCCAATTTCGATATGATCATCTAAACTGGTTTTATTAACTATCCATCTACTTAAATCTTAAATCACGAGGAAAGTAAAGTTGAGAAGAGAAAAAAAAAGGATTATAACATTATACGGTGCTTTTACGCTCATGAAACTATCTTTAGTATACGTATCTAACTATAAATTAGTCTACCTATTAAATTAAGATAAAACTGTTAATTATATGGTCGAGCTATATAGAAACTGAAACACGTGTAAAAAGGTTTTCGAAGCGAGTGTACTTGATTTAGTCGCCGCGAACAGGGTGTTTCAGATCTTCCAGTTTTAGCTTTCCTTTTAGCACTTTTCGCTTGTCGGAGAAACTTGACCATAATATAAAGAACCAACTATAGTTCATCCCAGTACAGAATTTGCGCGTATAAATATTAATTTTGAAAAATAGTATTTTTCTAACTTGTGAGAAAGTAACATACCAGTCAAAAGTCATACTTTTCTTGTTTAGAATATTTTTACTCCAATCAAAATTCTGAAAACAAGTGGGTATTAAGACATTCTTCCTCTACAATATCGCGTAGAGCTTGAATTAATATAGGATCAAAGATCGAGGTGCGATTAGTGTAATACATGTAAGCCTGTGGAACAATCCTTTCAAAAAATAATCTCATACAGAGGAAATCTTATTTCTGATTCCGAACATTAACTCACACTTTAGGTTCAGGGAAATTTCAATACAGAGGACACATTATTTAGTCACAAGATGTTCTATGTAACAAGTAGATTTGACTGTTCAATTTTATTCGAATCCATTTGGAGTGTAAGTACCATGCTCCGTCTTCCAGTTCTAATCATTTTTCAAGTGAAATTCAAAGAAACAGTTATAAATGACCAAAAGTAGAGAACAATTAATAACAAATTCAGGATATCTACCGGAGAACGGAAATAAAAAGATTAGGATGACTTTACTGGAAGGAAGAGGGAAAGTGCAATCAGATCACGGATTAAAATGTTGTTGTTTTTTGTAGACATTTTTGTATGAAAAAAAATTATTAATTTTCATCTTCTTCAAAAATCGGAACTTCTACATTTTTCCTATCTTAGAACTAAACAGCGATATGCAAGAAGCTAGTCTACTTTTTCAAATTTGACAAGAGAGCAAAAAAACATTTTTATATGTTACATGGCCTTCTTATAAAACATCTCCAATTTGAAGGGTATTTTTTCAGTGATGGTGTCATTTTCAGACTCGATATTTTTACAGTGAGTAGGGGGCTTGGTGTACACAATTGAACCTTTAGAGGAACCCAATTTTTGAAAAAAATGGACTTATCCCCCTTCTTGAATATTACTGTTCACACGCGACAGATTAGTCGACGGTATTAAATCTAAGATAAAATTAGCTAGCATTCGATTAAATAAAACTAAAACGTTACGAGTATCTACGTGTATAAACACGATGCCTATGAACACGAACGATTACGTGAATAAATTAATAAATTTAGGAAAACAACAAAATTCTGTAAACATAGGAAATGATACACCTAACGATACCGTACATCATCGCTATTCCTTTATGTTATTTTTCACACCCACCCATCGCAATAATGTAAATACGAATACCGGCTGGTTTAACTGAGCCTCACTCTAAGTGACTTTTTCCTGGACTGGGTTCACGCTCCACCTATTTCGGGTTTTCCATAGAGTTTTCGTGTTAAAGTTCTGACTAGATATGCAAGATTATAAAATTTAAAAATAAATTATTATTTATTATTTGCATAAAAGTGCATCGATGAATCATCCCTTCTGCGAAAGAAAAATACAATCATAAACAAAATTATGATATTTCGAAAATTCGAAGGCCACGGAAATAGGTATAAATAATTGGTTACCTACGAGCTGAGTTTTCCCAGTAAGATGTGTATCATATTTTGATTACCTACATGACGAGGTATGCGAGCTGATTTCACATCGTCGATGGTAATTTTGAGAATTTTACTTTCGATTTAATAAGCAGTTAGGTAAAATGACGGCCAATTTGGCGGAAAAAAAAAGTCAAAATATTATACCAGAAAAATAATACAGACGACTGGAGACGAGCAGAGTATAGGTAATCTATACGTCCAAGACCTCAGGGAGAAATATCTTTTCGGCTCATCTACATCCGAGATCGTATCACAAGAAATCAGATCGATAACTACGAGTACATGGCTTACACATTCACTAATTCAGAGAAAATACGTTGACTGTCATAATTTATATGATACCCTTTCATTATGCATGGACGTATTCCGTCAGTTTTCTGGTAGAGAAGGCGTTCTAGGGCTTTTCGCACCCCTAAATTCAGGCGACCTCGGCACTTCTAAATCTTTTATTTTCTTACAATGGTGAACCCGGAAATTTATCAAGGTAACTGAGTACTTAATGACTTCATCAAGCATTGAAAGACAGCAAGGATAGACTAGCAACAGATATTTTCCAAGTTTAATTTATAACAGGTTTCAAAGTTTGATGGTAAAAGCTTCAAAATAGTTTACAACTCACGAGCAAATAATAATTCGATTCTGCAATTTTGTTTTCTCATAAGACATCTACTTAAATCCGATTTTCAATAATTTTACACGTGAAAGGTTCCAGCAGGTACCAAAACCATACTAAGAAAAACTAAAGCACTTAAATTGACTTTGAAAATAAGACAACAGAAAGATGTATAATTAATTCAGATTTATATTCGGTATCTAATTGAATTTCACATCGTATTAAATGATTTTCGTTTCAAAAAATTATATTATTTTGAGTTGACATAATCGGAAGTGTCCATATACTTGCATCTAGAACTGTTTCAGTCTGTACTCTTGGTACCTGCTGTCATTTCGTCCCAGTTTTCAAATCCATCGAGCTCTTCTAATATGTTTGTTGTTGTATCCCCCAACTCCTGTTAACGCAAATTTAAAACTGCAATAGTTTTATTTTAATTTCAGTGAAATGATGGATAGAAATGAAGGCAGATTATCATCTTTTCACTAATGAGTTATTGTCAACTCAAATTAAAAGGTATAAATTATGTATAAACAGTTATGTTAAAAAACAAAACAGAAAAGCAATTTACGGCAATGTACCTTTGTAAAAATTAATCTGAAATTTTAGACAAATGGATGTGTCTCCAGGGTGCTCATTTGGCGGAATTTCAAAATTTTGCTTTAAATATAACACATAAATAAAATTAAAATTCTTCCATAGGAGCACCTTGGAGACATACTTTGGGAACAGATTGGTGAAAATTTCTGATCAATCTTTGTATAATCGAGCAGTAAGTGTATTCTAATAATGTGCATATTTTGTTTTAAAAAACTAGAAAATAGTCTGCGCCAAAAATTCTAATCACTTTTTCGAACATAAAACACTGAAGTGGCTTTATTCAAATACTGTATTGAGTATTTAATTTTTGATTCTAGAATTTTTTTTTCTTCATTTTCTACAAAGATGTTTGGTTTGGAATTCTTGGAACTATACCCCGGATAAAATTCATTAAAAGATATCTCTTCCTTCCTCAACTGTGGTCTTACTTCTGCTAGAAAGTCTGCGATGGAAATACTCGGGGGTTTGCATTTAAAAATCGAATTCTGATTTCGATTGGTTGTTTTACCGATGTGACTTTTGAAAAATTGTTTTGTACTTTGCCTGATTTGATCCTTTCCTTCAGCCTAGAAAAGTTTTTTGCAAATATTAGAACACGGTTAAATGAAAGATTACAATCCACTTTATACTCGTACAAGACCTACATTCAGTATTTGTGAACACTGATTTTTAAACGCTGTATTCTTGCTTGTCACAATGATATCAGTAATCGCATTACTAATGAGATTCAGCATGTCATCGTTTGATAGATTAACCTAAATCAACAATAACATTCTTCAAACATCGATATTTGCAACATCCAATAAAAACTCTATCTACAGTCTACACTCAGTATAACGAAAATTTTGTAGAAAATTCTTTTTCCTCACCCTTTTAGTTTCTTCGTTCTTTTTTGCCATCATCAGTAGTTTGAACTATTCTGAACTGTATTGCTGCGAATTAAAATAATCGCATGATTACAGGGAGCTATTTTGTATGAAATCGAATCCAGTCAACCACTTTTGCGAAAGCACAAAATTAAAAGGAAGAAAAAAGGACGAGAGAAAACACAAAGAAACGGAAAATACGAAAGAAATTAAAACGTTCTAGCGCAGTAACAGCAGGTTTTAAAATAATTATAAAGTTATCAGTGTGGCAGTTACACGCTGCAGAGCATTCCACAGACAATTCTTTGCACCTATTAGCACTTCCCCAAGCTCATTACAGACGAGACTTTGAATTTACTGACTTGAAACATGCATGGTAGTAACTCGTACATAGTAGATAATTCTCAAATCTATGAACATTTCAGCCCCATCGGTTTTGAATTTCACTAGTTATTCCGTTTATACTTCGGCCTGATTTTTGAAAAAAACTACCCCTTTTGAAATAACTTTTTCGACCATTTACAGAGGCATTTATCGAGAGCGGAACATTGCGTGGAACCAAACGAAAATCTGCAAAAAGATGAAAGACTATGGACTGAGTGGAGAGCAAGCCAAACTCTGCAGAAAACAGACAGACACCATGTCTTATGTACAGCAAGCCGCCATTTTGTCCGTGACAACATGTCAGCAACTTTTTCGAAATCATCGATGGAACTGCTCGACGATTAGAAATGTGCCAAAATTATCAACAGATTTAGCAACAGGTTAGTATAGTCTGTAGGTATATGTACATTTGTCTGCTCTACCTATTCTTTAGTAATATTCAAGACAACCTAATCGTATAATAGCAAAGCGAACTTTACACTTCATTCTTCATTTTCGAGCAACAAAAAAAATTAGCATTTCCGACTAAGGTGGTCAGAGAAGGGGCACAGCCTCCTCTGACCCCAAGTCTGGCATAAAAAAGAACGAATGGCGGCTAATATGAAGAAATGATCTAAGAACCTCAGGCTTTTATTATCGGCTTCCATTCAATCTCGAAACGGGTATTTTCTGTTCTACATTTTATGAAACAAAAAC
Organism: Parthenolecanium corni; assembly: GCA_038050395.1. NCBI lineage: Eukaryota > Metazoa > Arthropoda > Insecta > Hemiptera > Coccidae > Parthenolecanium > Parthenolecanium corni. The sequence goes on from JBBCAQ010000016.1 coordinate 1,088,083, forward strand.
CCAACGGTATTTACATTCACCCCATTTTTTTTTTTTTTTTTTTTTTTTTTTAAATTTTCAATATAATACAAGCTTACGGGTAAAAACCTGCTGAAAATCGAGAAGTTCAAGGGAACAAATGAGGATTACAATCGTGACTCCTTTTTTTTTTTCTTTCAAATTAGGTAATTTTCATTCAGTGTTGGGTGGACAAGTAAGTAGGTACCTTATTCATACGAATGAACTTATCAGTTTTTAGTGCTGTTTTCCCTCCGAGATTAGAGCGCAGGTGTACGTAGATATTTAGAACTATCCATTTATGGAAATCAGAAATGATTTTTATAACTAAACTTTACTACCGACCGACTAATAAAAACATAAGAATTTGATTTCGTAATTAATTCGATAGTATACTGTTTGAATTTTCTGACTATTGACAGCTTGTGTGGGATTTAAGACGAAGCTGTCCGAGATTAGGTACTGACAATACGGACATTAAACGAGTTTCAAGAAAGTTACCTCAGTTTAATGGACGAATAAAAATATTTCAGTAATCTCTTCAAATTTAGACAGATCTCCTTCTTCCAAGTTGAATATTATGTAGATTTCAGTTTTCCTTCGCTGTAAGAAATGTAAAATGAAAGTAACATGGGCGAATTTTACGATATGGGCTAGAGAGATTTATCTCATCTGGGAATAAACTGGTACCTTTACTTATACCTACATAGGTACTTCTTCGAGGGAATTCAAGAGAAAGCAGGGCAGTAACATGATGATATAGGCTAGACACCCCACAATATTTTCTATAAAATTGGATGAAATATGCGCTAAATTTGGAAGCAAGAAAATTTATAGTATCAAATTTTGTCAATGTTCAATACCTTCTTTAATTTGATTCGAATGACAAATTAAGATAAACACGGACGGGGAAATGCCTGACGGAAGTTATTCATCGTGGGCAAGGGGTTCCGTGGGTTGAAATTCCAAATTCTATGCGTGTTTATCAATTCAAGAAAATATTTCTCCCGAAAACTGTCGATTCGAAAAAAACGAAGAGCTCACTCATAAACGTATCTGAAGAATCTGTGCAACATAGTCTTTAAAATATCCACGTCGCGTCGCCATAAAAAATAGGTATATAAGTATCTGAATTGACGTCCAATCGGACGACCGGCTAACCAGTTCAGAAATAATGTTCAACTTCTGTCAGAAACAGAACAGAGAAAAAAATCTCACAACGAAACATTGGTAAAGATAGAAGTCGGATAGATCTGTCCATCTTTTAACTCAACAAAGACGTTTCGAACATGTTCGTGAATTTCAACGATGTAAAGAGCCCGGAGGTCTAGTAAAAGATTTGTCAAGTCATTCTGTTGCTCCTTCATTTTTTGTTGAAAATACTTCGAAAAATTCACGTTTCCACTTTGAAGGTCCATATAACCAGACTGGAGCTGGAGTGAATGCAGACATAACAGGATGATAGGCACACTATATGAAATAGTCGATGCACGATAAATAATTCACCTACAATTATCAGTCAAAATTCAAAAATCGATCAAAATGGCCTTATCCCAGTTTGAAAAAATGGTTTTCACATACGATCAGTCTTTTACAAAACTAATGTAATTTGAGTCGGTAACTTGGTATTGAATTTTAAACAAAAATCGCCAGTAACTAATTTTTTGTCCCACCAAAACCGTCAAGTAGTTATTCTTTCATGAGATATCTTAATAAAATCATTTCCTGGTCCAGTAGAAGCACAACCATTCAGAGATTGATGAGTAACATCATTAAACTCTTAATTTTCTTAATTGCATCATCATTTTTCGGAAATTTGAGTAGATAAATTTTTGAACTACCCCATTGGTATTACTAATCAATACAGTGGGCATTCATTTTTGAACCAAACATCAAAACTTTCTCTAGCAATATACTATGATAGTAATTTAGAATATTCGGTTCGCAGGTACGAGAGAACGTGCCTTTGTCCACGCTCTCAGCGCTGCGGCTCTGACGTACACAATAGCTCGCGGATGCGCTTCATCAACCTTAAAAAGCTGCGCCTGTGCCTCGCACCCCGACGACCCACCTAATGGAAATTTCAAATGGGGAGGGTGTGGCGACAACGTTCGCTACGCGTCTACATTCTCTCGCGATTTTGTCGACACGAGCAAAAAAGCCACCACCAAACGCACCCTAGTGGCTACCGCCAAAACGATGTACAGTCACGAGCAAATTGCAACTGCAAATCCGAGTTCAGACAATGACAGTGATGTAGTCGAGTACTCAACCAAAATGCTGAACAGACAGATAAAGCAGCATAATGGCGATAAGGGCCGAACGGTGAGTACATTCAAGTTTGCAAGTATACCAGATTTAATGAAAGAGCTCATCATATAACAAGTGAAAAATGGTGAGAAAATTCACAACCTGTAAGCCAGGGTTGGAATTCCGAACATAAAATGACTTAGATTGTACGGTACTGGACCACCAGCAAAACCAATTTTTGTGGTATCGATAAGATAATAATTGATTCAGTCACAATTAGGGGTGCGCATGCGCAGTCATACAAAAGCTGAGTTCAACTCGGGACTCATTTGGTAATTTTCAACAGAATATAACTAAAATTTCAGTAATTCTTTTCATAATTCTAGAAAACAGTGTATGTTTCATTTTACAATTGACTTAAGAGATTGAGACGTTTTATCCAAAACAGGTTTAACAACATATTCCATCATCCTTGACTTTACTGATGAATATACTGTTGAAAACTGATGGTTTTGACTCTTTTCTATTTAAAATCTTCTTGGAACACAAGTCAGTAGAATCTATTTGTGGTTTGGTATTTCTCAACTTTATTGGGAGCATGTAATACTACTCAAAAGAATAGAACATTTTCAATATTGGGCTGCTGTCAGCAGCTCAGTTTGGAATACAGAGTCTCATTTTATTTACACTACAATTCATAACCGGTCTATAAATCTTCAAGAAATTTATAATACAAAGCAATTCACAGCATACTTTTCATCCTCAAAGAAAATTCATAGCAAGGGTATTCGTCACTCTACTCTTTGCAATTGTGATACTGTCACGATATCTGCATCCTTCAAGACTCAATATTTCAACAGAAGCAAAAAAAAAAAAAAAAACAATATAGGACTCGCCTCTTCAAATATTTACGCATTCGATTATCAACAAATCTTCAATGAAATATTTGTATTTTCTCTAGATAGTTGCCGAGAGTTTGGTGACACACTGCAAGTGTCACGGGGTATCTGGTTCCTGTAGTATCAAAACTTGCTGGCGAGGATTGCCGCTAAAATTTCACGAGATTGGGGAAAAACTCATGGTTTCTTATGCTGAGGCCGCTCAAATACACCCCTCTACAAGAGTCGAACACTTGGAATACAGATTTAGTGATTCACCATCCCTCTTGTATGTTGCTGCATCACCGAATTATTGCGATTACGATCCTAACGGCGGTAGTTTCGGTACCAAGGGCAGGTAATTTTTCTCCACTTATTTCTTTTTGGTTGACCATAAAAATTCAGTCATTATTAAAGTACATTCCCGGACTAAAAACAATGAGAAACCAAACAGAAGGACAAAAAAAAACCTCTTGAGTGAACTATTACTCTCTTCAATCGCCAATTAAAATTTTAATATCCCGAAGCGTAAATTCAGAATGTCTAATATTAATAATTTCTCAATTCAACAACCGAAAAGTTGTATCTGCAATATTTTTTGAGCACGTGCTACTTTAGTTGCATACCCCATACTTTCAGGTATTATTTGAAAGTAAACCACGAAAGAAACAAGAAATCTAGTAAGATGAGTGCAAGGTAAAAACACTGATGAATTTATAACTGATAAGATTTATAAAAGTGATATCGTGGGTAAAATGCTATTCGTTTAAGTTATGATCAATAGGAACCTACCTACACAGAAGCTCAAGGTTTTGAAAGAAGTTTTATTAAATCTAATTTTAATTTTGGATATAATTACTATACCGGGAAAGGAAGATTAAGTATTCAAATGGCTTTCATCTTATCCTCTTTCCCCCAAATAAGCCCGGAGATATTCATGTTCAGGATTTTTATCAGATTTTCTGTCAGTTACTAAGTATCATGGAGGTCGCTTATAAAATAATCGAGTTACCTATGGTGACATTTTAAAAATCGTAATCCTTCTAATCTCATTTTAGAAATTTTTCTCACATCATAAATTAATGATAAATTCTTATGATATCGTCGAAAATTTTGCCTCGAGCACTAATATGCCACGAAAAATCAAAATACCAGACAGTGAGTAATTCGACCATGCCCAAAAAATTTCAGTGTTGTAATATCTGAAGGCAAATTCAAAAGTGAATTTGTTTTTTACGACATAGGTAGTATCTAGTCAATTAAACAGAGTACAGAGCAGTCAGCTGTGAGGGAAATAACAGATGTGCTGATCTTATGTAACAGTTTAAACGGAATCTGAAACGCACAGTAGCCACAAAAGTAGGATCTACGTAGTTATTTGGTTCTTTGATACATTGACGAGTCATTCAAGACGACGTATAGGTCATTTCTGACTGCAACTTCGATACGTTTCAAGCTAAGACCAAGAATATTAGGTATAATAGACTCATCGTTCACCAATAGTCGCGAATTCTGTTCATAGCAGGCCGTGATATGAATAAAATTTTATATATAACGTTACATATCTACATATTTTTCACAATATGTATTTTGCATTTGAAACGACATAATTATAAGTGAATTAATCCAAAAATCACACGCTAAATCGAAAAATTAGCCTCAAATAACCGAATAATTTTCTCTTCAGCAAGGGAAGGGGTTTGGAGGGCATTGTTGGGTGGGTTAAGGTCGAAAGAGAAATCAGTAAAAATAGGTTCATGATGCGCCTTCAACAATTTAGGTCACTATTTCTCTTACTTTAAGCTGAAAATTAATGTGTACATCATCATCGGAAGGTAGTACTAATCAACGTTGAGATGTACAATCTAAAAGCATACCGAGGACGATGAATTTAATGTCAATAGAAATTACGAATTTGTATTTCCTTACCACTAAACGTTGACTTAGGTCCTTCTGGTTTTCAGATCCAGAAATAATAGTATTCATTATCACATTTTCATCACTCAGACTTATTTCATTCAAACGAAAAATTGTTCTCGACTTACCTGCAACAAAAAGAAGAAAACAATAAGTTAATAAGAAATGAGGAATGAAAAATATAAATATTATCAACTCTAGATTCCTAACAAGCATATTATCGAAATTCGACACAATTATTTTCAGAAACTCATTACAGTCATTTCGGCAAAAAAATTTCAAGTCTGCTTAATGCAGTGGTTAGATTATTCAGCCAACATCTGAGGGCATGTAGTGAGTCTGGGTGCTGAAATGAAAATAAAATTTCAGATCCCAGACACAAAAGGAGACTTAATTCCTAAAATCAAGATAATTAAAACCGTGTCTTTTCTGTTTCTTTTTTTGCAGAGAATGTAATATCAGTGCCGATGCACAAGAGAACTGCGACTATATGTGCTGCGGGCGAGGCTACAAGCCTTATATCATAGAAAAAGCAGAAAAATGCAACTGTAAATACCACTGGTGTTGTTACGTAACCTGTGATACTTGTACAATAAAGCGCCAAGTTCACATATGTAATTAATTGTCAGAAAAAACAGAGCTGCGAAAAGCAGAATCACAAAACAATGAATTTCTCACACTCGACTGAAACGAACATGAGGGTGATGCGTTGAAGTCAAAATTTTGATTGATGAGAATTGAAAAAGACTATTTATAAATCATCAATTTTTATCCCTAAAAACTTCTAAGTATGAATATTATAAATGAAGCAAAAATCATAATTATCGATAGCCTTTAAATGATAACAATACTTCTATCAGTGCCCGGAAAAATGAAGCATTACCTTCAGTATTATATGCGTATCTACCTTTACCAACAGTATTATTTGTGTGACTATAAATTGTGTACCTATTTATGTTGAATATTTTTGTTGAATACGAGTAAATATTTATTTCTACTTTTTGTTACATTTATTTCAACTTTTTTCAACCATTTTCCACAAAAAAATTCGTTTCAGTTGAAAGCAGTTAGAAGCAGAGAGTTATATAAGCCTGCCTCAAAATAATTTGTTTTGCAAAATAGTTTTTTTCATTTGATATTTCACACAGAATTTCGAGATTTATGTTTGTCAATTCAAAAGTATAGTAATAATTTAGTTTTTCATGCTTCGTTTTAAAACTATAGATATTTCTTGAAAAAAATTTCGATTTTTCCTCTTTGATAGACAAAGAAAAGAATAAAATACATGTGATAAAATACTTATGATGGTAAATTTTCTTTACGTTCGTAATTTTGAATAATAAAGAAAAAGTAAAACGACAGTTCCTAACTCAAGTAGAAAATAAATAGATTGAAGGAAGATTGAAATAATCGGATACTGCATCGTACTGGGGTAGTCTCAACAGATAACTCAAAGAAAAATATCAAGTACCTCAACAGATTTTTAGCGTAAAAAAATGTTGAATGTTTTGCGTGAATAATAATAATATCGTAATAAAGAACGGTAAGAAAGAATAAATTTAAAATAAATTATAAATAGTTTCATTCACGTAGTGGTTATCGATAATTCTGATTAGCATAAAATTTGGAATTGTTAATGAAAATATTTGGAAATAATAATAATTATAAATTTAGCGTTGCTTCTTCATTAGTACATACTTCTGTGTATTCAAATAGTATAAAAATGTCATCTAAAAATTATGATATACATTTTATGATGACTAATGGATGCGTCAAGCTCCTATGATTTGGAATTAATTCGATTATTGACGATCGATGAATTTTCAAACCGTGTGCATCCCACTCGATTTTTCCACACGGTCGCTTTTTCTTTTCCTCACACAGCAAAGGCAGAATAAAGTCGTTGCTACTGACGCCATAATATTTCAACTTGCATAAGAAATATTTCAAAGATAGTTTAGAAAGACCGCGTTATGATATCTATGAATGTATTTAAAAAAAATTAGGATTTTAATGATGGCAAAGCTATAATTATTTCACATAATATTTGTGCGATAAGTTTTTCTAGATTATGCATCGTTCTTATTAAGTGAGATATAATTTTCAATATCCGGCAGCTTCGTATCAAGACTATCTGTGGTTTACTTACAATAAAGCATAATATAATTCTGAAAATAATGAGAAAATCGAGTCGTTAGACTTGCCATGAAGTATTGACTTATCTACCGAAAATTATAAGAATGAGTTTCTAGAAAGGTGTATGAAAATATAACAAGTAGAGTTTCGTTACGAAACTATAAAATTTATTAATGGTAATAATAAGAGATTGGAAGTGAAAAAATAAATAAACGGCGAGAAAAATGAAATAAAATATGAATAAAATAATAAATTAGGAAGTAATAAATTAGATATTCAATGAAATGAACGAATGACTGAGAATAAAAATTGAAAATTCATTATTAAATAATAATTAACAGAAATATATTCGTGAAAATTTAGAAAGATATTATGATTTCAATTTTTTAAATTCTCTTCTGTTGGTATAAATTTTCTTTTTTGTCGTTGTTCTTGTTTGAATTTGGGAATTTTCTCAAATATTGACGAAACCATTCAAGGGTAGTATTTATATATTCGAACTCGCCCCTGCGTGGGCACGAGGGGGGTGATGCACTTGTAAATTCCCGTGGTATCAAATAAATTATTATTATTATTTAAAAAAAAATTTTTAAGGTGATATGGGTAAAATATTACATACGAGCAAATGCTGATTCATCAATGTCAAATTTTTTACACATGTTGCCTTCGATTCAAGTTGAAAAAAAAAACTTCAACTTTGCCTTGACTCGAAGTTGTCACACAGCTTGAGTTTAGCTGTTGAACATTATAACGTTATTAATTAGCTCAAATGGGAAAATAGCTTATCAAGTTTCTGGGAAATTAACTATGAATCGATTTATAAAAATTTTACGTGGAAGAAATTAAGACATTTAACTGTTTAATTGCATCATCACATCAAGAGACGATGAACCAAACGATTGGAATTCATCAAAATAAATCAGAATATCGAGAGTTATCCATTCCATGAATTATTTTGCACATTCGACGATAATAGTAAAAAACTGTTGTTACACTCAGCTACAAAGATTATAGCATTTTCGTTTACTTGTTCTTCACTTTTGGCTGAGGAAAATCCACGAATAAGATAATAATAACGAACAATTAAGTACAACCACAAAAAAATTCATGCAATTTGCCATACACAAAGAAATCGGATCATTCAAGTATAGATATTCAAATTCCTATTCCACATTAGTTTTTCGATATTTGAACAGAAATATTCCCAACTGTATTCATAAATTAGTAGGTAATGATAATTATTTTCATTCTCTTTACGTAGAATTGGTGACAAACTGAGAAGATAGCCAAAGATAGCTCAAGTCAGTCAAGATAGTGGAAGTTTCTGTTCATATTCCTATCATTATGAATAAACAGGTACTTACATGTGTATGTTTCGATTCGTATTTCAATCAATACACAGAGCCATGGACTATCTTCGCCATTTGAGTGATTAACATTAGAAAAACCAGGTTTTACTCGATTATTCAAAGGACTAGGTGGCGTCGTATGACAAAAGTCAGGGTTTCTTAAGTCAATCTCTAAATTTTGAGTGGCGTCGTACTTCTAGTGTTAATGAAATAAAAGTATGTAGACTAGATGTACCTAATGAAGAATATCAAGTTCAGGTGAGACTATACGGATGCAGTGATGAGGAAATAAGCTGCATTTGGAGAACATGAACGACTTCTCTCTATAGCCAGAGAGAAACATGAAACACGAGACACCATCATTCCAATAAACCAGAAAGCATTTGCAATACTATACACTCAAATTAACTACGAGTTATTAGTTGATTACATGTTTTCTATTTCTCTTTGGAAACAGACGAGTTACGGTGAATGCTATTTCTTCTTATTTTGGTGAATGGGGAAAATGTGTAAGGGCACTTTTCGGTGAGGTTCGAGAATAATATGTAAAATTCACTCACCTCTAACCTCTCGAAGTTCTGAACTGAGTTCTTGGCACGTTGAGATGAGATTCGATGAAACTTGGGTAGTAAAAGAGGCTGCAGCAGCAAATTCACATTCAACATATGACACAAAGAAAGATTACGGAACACGAAACTAAAAAAGAGGCTACTCACAACTGCATCACTTTTACTGATTTACAACACTCGAGAAGGGCTGATGATACAAATAAAAACGATAAAATACACTAAAACACTTCAAATGTCTAAATGATCGGATTGCAAATGGATTCTTCGTAATTCCGAACTCACTGGTTCGCTGATGATACAAATGAAAACGATAAAATACACTAAATCACTTCAAATGTCTAAATGATTGGATTGCAAATGGATTCTTCGATATTCTGAACTCGCTGGTTCGTCAAAATAGGATGCCACGTTGACGAAGTAAACACTGGATTCAGAGACGCGGCTTCTCGATAAAAATCTTGCGCGACTGAAACATTTGTCTTCTAAATTCCAATAACGATTATAATGTAAATCTCACTTTGACATGATGTTGAGGTACTCACAACAATTAGTAGTTACACCATTTTTGAATTTCGAATCACTTTTACTCTCTTACTCAAAAACCGAAAAGGATTCAAGACTTCAAAAAATTTAAACACTTCCGCAGAAACAGACAATAGATGAACTGACGCGCAGGACGCGCTGACGATTGTTTTCAGTGTTGCTAGATAGAAATTTCAAAAATGCATGAAAATATTCAATAAAATTCTGCATCTGTGACCGTGAAAGTGAAAACATGTCTCCGGGTGGAAATCACATTTTTGATTTTTCACCAATGTTTTCGCTTTCACGGTCACATAGTAAAATAATAATATTAATAATACCTAATAATAATAATGGTAATAATAAAAATTGATAAATTTCTAAACGTACCAAGTTGAAGTTCAGTTTACAATGAGAATATTAAGGTTTTGAACATTATGAAAAACGTAGGAAGTAAAATTTGTTGCGAACGAACGCAATAATTGATTAAATCTGGTTCAAATTTGAAACGAAAGCATGTAATTTTTTTTTTTTAATGTGAACATCTTTATTTTCTCCACACGGGTTTTTTTTTTTTCATTCAGTGATGCCTTTTTGCAAACTTTTTTGGAAATATTTCACAATCATGACCACGAATCGTAGTCCTAACTCCTTTTTTTTTACTTCGACAATCTGACGACCTTGAAAAATATTAAGAAATTCTAGTCAAGATTGATATCTCTAAAATGTGTAGACTTACATCATTTTGGTTCTCAATCACAAAATAATAATTATACAAAAATGCAATAATTTCTCTCAATAAAATCGAGATAAGATAAATTATAATTAGGGCGCGGATTTCTATGAAAACGCATTATATTGCTGTAATCATTATATATTTGTGGGTATCAGTTAGTTTTTCGTTTCACGCAATGCTGAGCAAAATGAGCCCAACTTGTTTTTGCATATTTTGCATATTTTACCTACAATCGCATAGTTTTTTCATAAAATCATATTTTTTTCATAAACGCATATTTTTCGCATATTTCATGAAAAAAGTATGCATATTTTACATTTTTTTCAAAAAAAAAAGAAAAAAAAAAGAAAATGAAAATTTTGGATGATGTCGCAGTGGAAATCCAAACCGCAGCCAACAAATCTGTAACTGAGAAACTGGATGGAGTTTTGTTGAAAAATAAGGGCCTACAAGTGATGAAGGATTTGGCTGCAAATAAGATTTCAGCTTTAAAGAAGCATCAGCAATTTCAAGACCCAAGTCCTGGCCAATTGTCTGTATTTAAATTTGCCCCATTTGTGTCAGTCGATGTGGAAAGGTCGTTTAGTGTCTACAAAAACATTCTTGCTGCAAACAGGAGAAGTTTGAAAATTGAGAACCTTCGAAGATATATGCTGGTAAACTGTTTTGGGAATTTTGGCAGTAATGTGGATGAAGAGGATGGTTGTTAATTGGTTATTTTATTTTATCGATTTTAAGCGGGGTGGTGATCCTCATCATGTGATATTGATTCCAAATTTGTAGCTTTAACCTATAAGTTTCATTAACAGTCACTTTTTTTTTGTTCAGTCTTATTGTAAGTAACTTTTCAAACGTTTGTTCATTTTTCCTAAGTTGTGATGCATTAAAGTTTTTTTTCTCTTAGTACTCTTATTGCTATGTATAATTAGGAGGAAAATAATTTAAAACCAAATAGAGCTCAGTTAGCTGAGTAAAATGATACCCATATTGACGATAGGCATATTTTTGAAAAAAATATGCATATTTTAAATTTTTAGCGCATACATAAGGCATATTTAACCCCTTTTCAGCCAGGGGTGCTGTGATTCCCCAAGGCTTACGAGGAGTGACCCTCCCAAGTCAACTTGAGACCCCCCCTCCCGCGTATGCAAGGAAATATTTTTGGCAGGTCAAAAATATTTAAGTAAGTATATAATTTCAACAACCGTCGCATCGCTGATTCCACTCAAGATTCCAGAAAAATGGAATCGACAGTTGTGTTGATTCGTTATATTGAAGATTTTTAAGAAGATTCATCAATTTTGGCCCATCCCATTGCTGTGAAACGTTTGATAGGCATATTTACATCAAAATAAACAATAGGCAAGAAGCTGTTTGACCAAATTATAGAAGTACTGAAGAATTGTCATTTAGATACCACAAAAATTGTTGGGCAAAGTTATGACGGCGCTGGCAATATGAGTGGTATAAGAATAAGGGAGTAAAAACTTTGATTCAAGAATAATGTCCCATGGCTGTATGTTTGGTGTCACTCTCACAGATTTAACTTGGTGATAGAAAAAAGCATCGAAAATTGTCAAGCAGTGAAGAATTTTTTTGGTATTTTAGAAGATCTGCATACATTTATGAATGGCCATAAACGTCATGGAACTGTCGTAGAAATTTTAGAAACCAGCGAAAAAAATAGAGGAATCAAAAATTTGAGCAAACGACGACTGAAACGTGTTTTTACAATTCGATGGAACAGTAAGTCTGCATCATGTATCACACTGAATGATTGTTTTCGTGAAGTAATTACATGTCTGGACACCATTGCGAATGATAAAACCATGCCTCAAGATTCTGTAACTTCTGCTTCCGGTTTGAAAAAAAGAATGCTTACATTCGACTTCATCGCTACTTTGAAGATTTGTCTTGAAATTTTTGGTCATCTGTTACCTGTTACAGTTATATTACAAGGTACTGCGATGGACTTTGGTTCTGTGACAGCTGTGTTGAATCACACCATTGGAAAACTAAATGATTTACGAACTGTACAAGGGTTATGGGATAACTTGAAAGAAAGAATCTTTGAAGCATGTGAAGATTTTGGTGTAGAAATTTTCAAGAAAAAAAGAATCATTCACCGCAAGAGATTCTTAGATGAGATAGGACTTAATACTTACCAACCAGATGTAATTTCAAAATTGAAAATTGGAACTTTTTATCCTATCATCCACTCCTTATTACAACCTGGAATTGATGGCACCCATGAAAGTTTGATGAGGGAGAACTGCAATACAAGAGCGCCACTTTTTTGTCAGCATTACAATATCAATATTGATATGCTTCAAACAGAACTTTAAGCCTTCAAAGACATTTATAAAATCATGGAAAAAGAAATTTACAACTCGGATCTTATTCCAGAAAAAAAAAATCAAAAAGAAGAAAATAGTGAAGAAGATGACACTTCCGATATTGATGACACAGAAGACAAAAATTGTCAAGATCTCAGGAAATTTATAATTCGTGGATTTATAAAGCCATTTCACCTGCTGTGTCAACTATCAACATTTAATAATCTAACAGTGGCCTATAAGATTTTACTTCAACTACCAATGACCAGCTGTTCCGCAAAGAGAGCTTTTAGCAAAGAAAAAATTGTGAAAAATCCCTTACGTTCAGTAATGAAAGACAAATGGCTCTCAAGTATGATGATATTGGCGTGTGAATGTGACATATTAGACACTATTTCCAATGAGGATAGTATTGAAAAATTGGCTACCAGCTCTACAGTTTATTCCAAAATGTTATTGAAAAAATGATTGAATTTTTGATTTTTCTAAAATTACATATACCTACATATACATGTATATACTCTGTAGTTTGTACTGTAGCCTATCTCACATGTCCTCATGTAAATGTAATTTGTTATTATAATATTATAATTTTAATTCTACTGATATTTTATAAAAATTTTGTGAGATCTGGGGGGGATCCCAGTAACTAAGCAATATGTCTAGAAATTTAGGAAAAATTTATAACAAAAAATATAGATCTTAATTAGTTAGTCCAAAAATAAGAGCTACTTATTAAGATTGAGTCAATTTCACAGTTTTTATTGCCTGGACAAACTAGTTTTATTGCAAAAATAATAACAATGAATAGCTTACATAACATTTACAAAGAAAAATTCTAGAAGTTAAGAGAGTTAGAAAAAAGTTGTGAAACGAGTTTTAGTAGCGGCTGGGGGTCTTGAGCGTTTTGGGGGGGGGGCATTTTTTTATACTTGAAAAGATAATATTGAGGAAAGACAATATTTTTCAGATTTATCAATAAATTGGTCTGTAATCGTGTTAAATGTTTTTCTGAATTGAAAAAAAAAAAAAAAATCGCCCCCCCCCCCTAAAATCGTCAACAAGGAGTTGCTCCTCAAGATTGTGCCTTCACGGCACCCCTGCCCCTATCTATGATTAGGTAAGAGAGCAGTACAAAATGTTATTTTGCCAGTACAAAATGAGTACAAAATGATGAGACCATTTCGGATCATTTTTCTCGAGTTTGAAGGTCAGCCCCCTATCTGAGAATGGGTAGGGGAGCAGTACAAAATGTTATTTTGCCAGTACCAAACGGTACAAAATGAGTACAAAATGATGAGACTATTTTGGAACATTTTTATGGATTTTGAAGGTCAGCTCCCTATCTGAGCATAGGTAGGGGAGCAGTACAAAATGTTGTCAGTACAAAACGACAAAACGGTACAAAATGAGTACAAAATAATGAGACCATTTTGGAGCATTTTTCTGTATTTAAAGGTGGGCCCCCTATCTATGACTAGGTAAGGGAGCAGTACAAAATGTTATTTTGCCAGTACAACACGGTACAAAATGAGTACAAAATAATGAGACCATTTTGGAGCATTTTCATGGATTTTGAAGGTCAGCTCCCTATCTGAGCATAGGTAGGGGAGCAGTACAAAATGTTATTTTGCCAGTACAAAACGGTACAAAATGAGTACAAAATAATGAGATCATTTTGGAGCATTTTTCTGGAGTTTGAAGGTTAGCCCCCTATCTGAGAATAGGTAGGGGAGCAGTACAAAATGTTATTTTGCCAGTACAAAATGGTACAAAATGAGTACAAAATAATGAGACCATTTTGGAGCATTTTTCTGTAGTCTAAAGGTGGGCCCCCTATCTATGACTAGGTAAGGGAGCAGTACAAAATGTTTTTTTGACAGTACAAAACGGTACAAAATGAGTACAAAATAATGAGACCATTTTGGAGCATTTTTCTATAGTTTGTTAAATGTTTTTCTGAATTGAAAAAAAAAAAAAGAAAAAAATTGGCCCCCCAAAATCGTCAACGAAGAGTTGCTCCTCAAGATTGTGCCTTCACGGTACCCCTGTAATTTCAGCGCATAAAAATCCGCGCCCTAATTATAATATTATGACAAACTTTTGATGAAATTTTACATGGAATAAATGTTCCATCTATAATGAAAGAAATGAGAAAATAATGGGTAAGCCTGCAACATAAAACGAATGTGAACTAGTTCAGTTATTATCTTCTTTCAATAGTCATTACTGTCCTTCGTTATCGGGCAAAGGGCTAATTCCAATGAAATTTCACATTTCGAATTACTATTCACTCTGCAGAGTACTTACAGACGCAAAGGCAACCCTGCTTACCACTACATACCATAAGCGACGAACGTATTAGTGTACCATAATGCAACTACAAAAAATTTAACAAGAAAAAATTAACCATCAGTCGATATTTTAATATTATTTCAGTGTGCTGCACCACCTTCACCCCTAATCTTATAACTATCCTTCGCCCCCATTCTTGAAAAAAATCATCGTAACGTTGACCTAGATTCTCCTCTAAAACGTTCACAAGAAAATCAACCGACGAATTACACTGAAAGCGTCCAACGTTTTTCGTGAACTTTAGTGTGGCAACATTGACAGCATGTACTCCGCCACCAGACAATCTTTTTTACTCGAAAATTGCGAATACATTTCGATTGGTAGTGGAGCTTTTCAGTGCTCGTGGCTTCGTTAGTGGTGTGCGTAGTTTCTATATCGCGAGTGTTTTAGAAAACTAGTATTATATTTTTCTAATTTTCATTCTGGCTTCAGTTCTCGAAGACAATTTCGCCCAAGGTCTATATACTCTTCTACAGGTTAGCTCGATCGCCAGGCGCAGGTAGGCGTGTGACGTCACCGCAGTATAAAATTTTCTATTGTCCCATAATTTTGAAATTAATTTTTTTATAAGAAGAGGATAGAAAAAAATTTTCAGTGCGGACCCCCTTAATTTTTCACGCAGAATTTGAATTTTCATTAATTTTATAATTTCGAGTCAAGGGGGAGGCGTGAGAGGGGGATTCGAATTCTAACTTCCTCATGAAATCCAAAGTTACGACAGTCTGATAATTTCTCATGTCAGAAATTAGATTTTTACTTTTATTTTTCTTTCTATTTTTTTTTTACCAGTGAACTGTGATTTGCAAGTAAGCAATAATTCTACTTTTCCCCCACGAAATACATTATTTCCACAAATTAACAAACATAATCATGTATAGCTTATGATCATAAGAAATTCCAAAGGATAGTTGAGATTTTTCTGAACTGGCTGAAAGTCATGTAGTCCAAATAGATATTAGATATGCATGCAAAAAGGGCCGGTGTCGAATTTCAGCTAAATAGCAACAAATTAATTTTCACGGATTTTGCTAAAATTCTACACAGGCCCTTTTTGCATATCTAATATCTATCTGGACTATATGACTTTCAGCTAGTTCAGAAAAATCTCAACTATCCTTTGAAATATCTTATGATCATAAGCCATACATAATTATGTTGGTTAATTTGTGGAAAAAATGTATTTTGTGGGAGAAAAATGTAGATTTATTGCTTACTTGCAATCACAGTTCACAGGTAAAAAAAAAAATAGAAAAAATAAAATAAAAGTAAATATCTAATTTCTGACCAAAAAAATTATCAAACTGACAACTTTGGATTTCATGAGGAAGTTAAAATTCAAATCCCCCTCTCACGCCTCCCCCTTGACTCGAAATTATAAAATGACTGAAAATTCAAATTCTGGGTGAAAAAATAAGGGGGATCCTCACTGAAAATTATTCTCTCTCCTCTTATTCTTATAAAAAAATTAATTTCAAAATTAGGCCAATGTAGTTTAAATGAGACAAAAGAAAATTTATAATGCGGTGACTCCGTGTGTGGAGGATTGCGTTCGAATCGAGCTAACCTGTAGAATTTCGCCGTTGTGTTTTCCTATACAGAAAAAAATCGGCTTCCTAATATTCGGTTGCAGTGGTATGCCTTTGCAGCGAATGTTCACCTCAGCACGTTTGCCAGTAAACCAACGATATCATGGCAGTCCAGAAACAAATCAACACTAACGGAGCCACCGAAGAGAATGGTGTGGTGAAAAAGCAGCCTCAGAAATACGAATCGTACGAGCAGCCAGTGCCCCCTGATGGTGGATGGGGTTGGGTGGTAGTATTCGCATCGTTTATGATCCACGTAGTCAGTAAGTACCCGAAATTATTACAAATAAAAAAACAAAAACTCGTGTCTATTCTTCGTAAAATACACCAAGGGATGGTTTAGTCTGTAAGAAAGATCTGAGGTATCTTCATGAGTGTAATTGTAGTGGATATGGACGAGTATGCACACAATGTTCAAGATTAAGACGAAATAACTTGGAAGCGAAATGGCGGTTAAAGCAATCAGTTTTTCAGCTCGTCAGCTGTAACGCTCGAGAGTTCTTTGTCCGCGTGTCCCAATCAGTGCACCAAAAAATATTCTGATATTTATGTAGCCTGGGAACATCTAATGAACTTGTGAATTGTGAGGAGAAATTTCTGTGTAAAGACAAACACGAACACGCATTTTTGACGAAAATATGTCCTTCAAAAATTTCATCTTTGATATAATTCAAGCCCCATTATAGTTTTTTGAAGATATATGTGAAGAAGAGTCTTTTGCCAAAGGGGTTGAGTCATTTTTTGACCCATTAAAAAAATATATCTGAAGCTAATAAATACGAGTATGTCACAAATATATTCGTGGGTGAAATTCTATTCGCGCTTCTGTTAAATTTTCTGAAAATTGAACTCAAATCTTTTGTATTATTTTTTGCAAAAGACAGTTCGTATATATGCAAGTATTGAAAAATTTCTGAAATTTTCAATGAAGTTTCCAATTATATATGCATGAAAAATTTCTGTCTTTCTGGTAAAAGTGCATATTATGTTTGAGATGAACTTTCATAAGGACGCAGTAGCTTGCGAGTAGATTTCACCATCAGGAAAGATTTAAATTATTATTCACCCATTTGTGTTCTTCGACAGAAAGTAAAAGTCGTTTAAACATCCCTGCGCAATGGTCTTTGAATTTGTTCAGTGTGTTTGTGTGCAAACGTACAGCAAACGCAGGATAATATTGTTTCTCAAGGAGAAACGAAAAAGCAATATGACAGACCTTGCAAAACAAAATGAAAAGGAGTGCACATATTTTTCACGACATTGTCACTTTTTTTTTCTCTTCTCCATTTTTAGTGTGAAGGAAAGTACAATTTTTCCAGTAGAATTGTCGATGTGTCGAAAACTTTTCAGCTAAATTGGAAAATATGAAAATAATACTCGTGAAGTTGTCCTGGCAGATACGTTTTGCAAAAATATAAAATCTGTAGTTCCTTTGGGAAAATGTAAAGAACGTAGATTTAAAGGCAAGTTTTATTCTTATATGAAATGGCTTACAGCATGGAGGGCAAACTAGTTTCTAGACTAAAAATTTTCTTCTTGATTTTCCTGTTTTATTTACTTTTATATTATTCTGATAATTAATTATGTATTTTTGAGAATTGAAATTCAAAAATTTCCAAGTCCAATAATAAAGGACTATGTACTGAATAATTATAGTGTATCTGTTACTGTTGGATTTGAAGTTGAAAAGTATGTATAGTATAAAAAAAGGCACACGTTGAATAATTGCTCAGCAAGAAGGTTGCAGGGCCACACCAGATACTTGGTGTTAGATTGAACTCATACAGCAAGTCAGTATTTCTTGAAAATAAGAAAGGAGGAACAGCTGTAAAGAAAGTTGACTTTTCCACTCAGAAGAGATGTTTGTCGAAGCTTGTCAAAATGGAAGATTTGTTGCCAGAGGAGCGAAAGAAATAAATAAAATGAATAATTATTGATTTAGTATTAATAAGTTTGAACTTGAACTTATTTCCACAATCAATGAATCCCTTCTGAACCATTCGGTTGGTGACATTTTCCATAGAACCTGATTTGAGTGATCCCAAAATCTCAACGATAATGTTACAATATCCATGTATACGAGAAATGATCATCTTTTCTATGTGTGTACATAATTTATTAGATACTTACGTTTATCACTGTAGAAATTTATTGGCTATTGCAAGGTCCAAGAATACAGGAGTTGAATACGGAAAAGTCTGCGAGTGAATTTATTTTCTTTTTCAATTACCTGATAATTTATTTGTGGCAGTTTATTATATTCTTTATAGGTTAATGGAAATACTTGCTTATTAAAAAGTATACCTATTAAAATCAGTTTATTTTTGTACGATCAACAATCAAAATGAATATTAATTATAACATACGGTAGTATTATAATATTACGGCTCGTGTTTCTACATGATTTATGAATGTGGAAGTTTATTGATAGAAAACCATATCTAAAGAAGTAGGGAATGGAGAGAACGATAGAACTAAATTATTACGAGGTGATGGTATTTTAGATGGAAATTTGTTTTTCAAATTATTGGAAAACATTTTAAAACTAGTCGTTTTCTTATATTCTTGAGCATATAAAAATGAAACTCTGAACCAGTGAATGAGTTGAGGTCAGTGGTATAAAATGAACATCATTCCTCAAAGTGCAAAGGTGCTAAGTTCATTTTTTATTATTTTTGAGATAAAAACTTTTAAACCAAAAATTTGGAATTAGCTCCTGTGGCTCTCGGGTCTA
Organism: Parthenolecanium corni; assembly: GCA_038050395.1. Taxonomy (NCBI): domain Eukaryota; kingdom Metazoa; phylum Arthropoda; class Insecta; order Hemiptera; family Coccidae; genus Parthenolecanium; species Parthenolecanium corni. The sequence goes on from JBBCAQ010000016.1 coordinate 1,107,448, forward strand.
AAATTGCTTTCATGACCCACAAATACATAATATATTACATATCAAAATTTCTTGTATACTGCCTGCTGTTTCTTAATTAAATAAATTCCCAACTCTAATAAAGGTCAACCAAAGGTTTGGTCTCCGTTGAGACTTGACAAATATTGTGTATTGATTTTTTTACCAAGTATTTTCACATTATATAACACGAAGAGCAGATAAATAATGACAACCTTTCTATGATGTTCAGCATATTAAAGTCATGCATATGAACATGAAGTGAGATTAGAGTTTCCCGAGTGCTAATTTATTGTGTCACTTTGATTTCTTCATTAGTTATCTCTAACACGTAATGTACCAACCATATTGCACCTAATTAACATGCTGATTATCAATAAGTAGATATTTATGGCTGTCATATCACGAAAATAATTGGAACATATACTTGATGCATTTTGTTTGTACAAGAGTATGAACATTGTCACGTATATACCATATGGTACTTAACTGAAAGTCTTAATCATCGAGTAGATATTTGCTAATGCCATTATGTTTGTAATTATTATTAGGTGAAACAAAGTTAATCCGCAAATTTCATTGCTAAGGAAACTTCATAAAATTGTAAGGAGGTTATGGTTTTAGAGAAGAAGCACGTCTAGATGATTGAAATTTTTTCTCTTGATTAATTTCTTTTGGGCCCCCTAACCTAAAAAAAATAAATAAATAAATAAATAAAAAACTAGTTCCTGAACCATAAACATCTACCCGAAAGTGACCATCAAAAGAAATAGATGATAAATCTAATTTTTGCAAATCTGACAACAATGCATGGGCAAGAAAAAACTTCATTATAAAACGTTTTCGCAAATTTTGGACACTTTGTTTAGTGAATTGAAAAATGGTATTCATCTCCTTCGTGAGAAAGACTGTACACGCAAATTTAGGTCTCATAAAATGACATAAATTGATTCAAAATACCATTTTTACAAATGACAATGAAAAATACTGGAGAGAATTAAGAGAAATGCTGACCACTTTGGCGAATTACACTTCAACTTAGCTCATCCGGGCTTCTATAAAACAGCAAGAGCCACAAACAGAAAAATATTCATCGAGTTAAGAGCCTTGCGATTTCATTTCAAACCCGAGTTATAAAACCAAGCCCAAACGTTATACACTTTTCATCGCGAAAGTATAGTAAAGAAAATCTGCTAAAAAAAAACAAACAAAACAAAATGGTGTAATAAACGAAGAAACAGTTAACTCCATTTGGATGATACTACGGTCTATCTGTTGTGCTCTATCAATGTCATCTTAAATTCGTTTCATTTCGTGGAATGGTCTTGAGAAAAAAAACTAAAAAAAGAAACAAATGAAAAATTCTGAACAAATTGCTAAGTAGGTATTTTTGAAAATTATAATGGTATAACATTTTTTCTATATTATACTCTTATAAAAATTAATGTATGCATTTTATTTCACTTTATTACACTTTTAGATTGAAGATTTAGCCCAACACCTATAGGTTCTGCATTGTAATAAAATGGTTTAGTAAATTCTACAAGCAACTTAGGAATTCATCTCGGACAAATTTTCACACTCTTCAACATCCATTTCAAAAAGGTACGAGTATTTTTATCAACCAGAATTTGCTGATAATCACAAAATAAATTGACGAGATTTGTTATTAAATGGCTCAGTCTCTCTTAGTTCTCAAGGGACTAATCTAATAATATTGATTGGTCAACTTTACAAGGTTGCATTGGAATTTTAAATCTAATATTTTTCAGTTACCGTCAAACGGGGTGACTTCACATTCAAGGGGCGACTTTACCCACTTCGTTTTAGCCCGATAAATAAATTGCCAGGCAAAAATTAAAATCGAAATACGATTTGGATTTTGGATAGAAGCAGGTAGAAAGAGGAAAATAAAAAAAAGATCACCGCCCTTACCTCACTTCACCCAGAAACAGAGAAAATCAAGCGGCGATATGGTTTTTTTCCTTTTTCTTATTCGTCTTTTTTTTTTTTTTTCAACCACAGGCACTCAAAATATTCAGTTCGGTTTCACACGGTTGAAGTTGGTACTTGACTAGTTTATTTTCAATCGTATGTCTGAGTACAAACATCCTCAAATTTTGCCTTCCACCCATCAATAACACGTCAATAACAAATTGATGGGTAAAGTCGCTTCATTGAGGGATGACTTTACACAAATTTTTTGAAAAATCATAAAAAATAGAAGGAAGGCTGCGAATTCAAACTTTTTTTTTATAAATGTGTTGAGAAATGTTGGACCAAAATTTTAAAACCAAATTCACCTCAGTAGCTTAAAAATTGGAGGAGTTATTAAAGGACAAAGTTGAAAAACATTAAAAAAGTGTGAAAAGTCATTCGACGGTATGAAAATACATGAAACCGAAAGAGGATGAGTTGATATTATTTCACGAAGAATATTAATATTCTACATAATTAGCTTAGAAACAAAGACTAGAAGCAATAGCGAGAATGAAAATGGAAAATTCCATTCGTAGCTAGCACGAGTCGACACCCCTCTAAATGGTATCAGCATTGATAAACCATCATCGAAGCAGATGAATTTATATCAAATTCTGCAACACGTGCTTGTCAAGAGGAATGCTAACTAAAGATAATGAAAAGCAGAGAAAAAAAATTGTAAATTCGCAGGAAGAAAATAAAGACGAACATTCTGATCGCAGAAGTGCATTGCATTAATAAATGGAGGAAAAAATTGTACTTTATTGCTGCGACAAGGAAGATTAATGACGTTATGACATTCGTTAACAATGAAATGGCCTCCAAGTTTTATCCGCCATTAGAGGAATTTGGCCCAAACATAATATCGCTCCAACAATAAACATGATTTGTACCAATGATAAACGATTGAATTTTTCACTACATACGATAGTGAATGCCACACCAAAATGTATATGAAACGATTCAACATCTAACTACTGAAAGTTGGTGACCTACTTTTGGTTTGGTAAAAATCCCAAGATCGAAATTTTGCACAACATTATCAAAGGGAACAATAAAAGGGACGAAGAAGTGGAAGGGTTTTGTAATTTTGTCAAAAAACAAAAGTTTCAACTATATAAAAGACTAACAATGGTGCCATTAATTGCGGGTTCATGAATTTCACAATGGAAAGATGATGCTGAAAAAAAAAAAAAGTTAGGACACAACGAGTCCTTCTTTATTTCGAAGTACGATGTTTATTACATAAAACAAGTTCGTAGCCAGAGTGAAATCCCTAGGGAGGCACACTGCAGACCAGAGAGGGCAACAATTTTTTAATAAATCTGGTATTTGGCAAAACAAAAATTTTTTTGATTGAAAATTTTAATTAAAAATAGAAAAACATTATAGAATGGGCTTCTTTCCTTTTTTTTAAAAATTCAACAAAAAAAAATTGCCCAGCGGGGTGAAGAGTGCCGCCAGAGGGAGGCGTTGCCCTCTTGCCACCACAGGCCTGATATAAGATCAACTTTTTAGTGTAAGATTTACTTGACAATACCAAATAACATGAAGAGCATCACATTAAATGTAACATTCTGTAGCTTACCATAAACTGGACCTTATTCTTTAATTGCTGTATGAAAACTGATTGAAAAGTTCAACTTAAAAAAACAAAATGCAAGTTTCAGTTACCCACTGTTACATCTGAATCCCAAAGAAAATTAATGAAAAGATTATCGGCGCGCGCATCATTCATGTTCTGCCCTACATTTTCAATATCAACAATCGATTTTCAACATCCGAGTTAAATTTTTCACTACCGTGTAACAAAAATTGAAAACAAAGATGTTGAAACATCAATAATTCACAGGGGCATAAGGGAACATATTCAAGTTGGGGAAACGTCAGTTCAAAATTTGGCTCGTAAAATTAAATATTGTAAGCGTTCTAATCAGTTGGAAAAGGAAACGGAATGCGTATTTTTGCTGGCATGCAAAATACTGTTTTTGCTACCGAAGCAATATTCGGTGACAGCAAGTTGGTAGTTGCTTTTTGAAAGACTTACCAACAGTCTAGGTTACCTGACCGTTTCTTTAACGTCACTATTGTCTTTCAGGTTAAATTATAAAAACTTTTGCATTTTCCTTAATTTTCATGTAAGTTTATCGTTTCCTTATATTATTTAATCCTGGTTAGCGATCAGTAATAATGCAAACAATATTGCCACATTAAATCTCTACCAAGTATGTGATTCATTGAACTCCATTTTCTACTGCCAGGCAGTAAATTAAATAAAAGCTTATGAAAAAATACATTTTCAAATTTCTAGATTAAAATCAACCAAGTTATTACTCCGATGGTGAACCACAACTCTCAAAATAAATTTTGGGCCTATTCATATTTGAATCAGCAACAAAAAACTTTTCCATGGCAATAACGTTTTTAGGTGTTGCAACCAGCAGGTTAGTAGAGGTCAACCATCTGCAGAGTAACGTGAAAAACAACAGCTCGAACGATTTCTCTGCATAGACAGAGAGAGAAAAGTTTTTCCTCCATCAAGCACGATAAGAGGACATTTATTCCCCTAATCTCCCTCCTCTGCCAATAACATTATCGACTTATCGACTCTGAAATACAAGTGTTCTACTGCAGCGAATAGGTATTTTCCGTAATGAAAAAAGTTGAATAAGTGAGAATATTTTATGGACATGTCCTGGCGGTAATATTTAAAACAATTTCGAAAATTTCTGACATTCTATAACTCACCCCCAAAACACTTTTCACCATAATAAAATGCTAAGATGTGACTGTCAAAGGAGGAAGGAACTAGAAACTATATTAGAGTTTGCCAGTTGAAAGTACTTTGACCCATAGAAAATATCCGAGTTACTCGTGTTCAGACCACAGCCATGATATTCATGATAATAAGGTCGAGAATTTTTCTAAATGTAAAGTATGTATCACTAAATTTTTACACCTTTTTTCCTCGAATATAATTTTATTGAGCAAAAAATTTGATAACATTTTTATACTCCAATAAGCGTGACTAACGACGAAAATCGAAACGGATTTAAAATACTTTTCAGCCACATATACTAATCTCAAACACCAATAAATGAGGTGAATAAAACTGAAAGCTCGTGAATATAACTGAAGCTCGATCGTGTACTTGTTGGCGAGATAATGAAATTGCTTTAAACTTAGTTCGTGCTTCAATTTCCACGAAAAACCTATCGAGATAAAGTGAAAAGAAACAGTCGAATATGTGTGCAATATGAATAAGATAAAGCGAGATGAGGCAATCTTCAAACTTTCAAAAGGTTCTGAAAAATTACATTCAATTTTCTTTTGGCCACCTCACCCATTTCAGCGGGCTATATACGTCATCATACTGCTCCCTCCTGATCCTGCTACGAACTGTCTTTAAAATTTTTTTCATCATTCAGAGAGATACGAGTATATAGGCGTATTAAATTTTAGTATGCTGCACTCTGTCCTTGTAGGGTTAAAATGAACCAATCAGAAACCAGCAGCTATAGAACTTCCAAATTTTCTATAAAATTTCTATCTTTGTGATAGATTTTAGACTCAGTTCCTCCATTAAGAAATTATTGGTTTCGCTACTAATTCCAGCACCTCCTAAAGTCCACACTGACGACCACAAAGCGTTTAGAAAATCAAGAAACCCATGCAAGGAGTCTAATATTGTTTTTCTAATCTTATAAATCTAACTCCTGCATAACCAGCAGTCATGGAATTAGAATTCGATGTTGAATGGAGAAAGATTTTCGAAAATGTAGCACCGCTTAATTAAATTTACGGTTGAGTCATACTTCTCTTTGCTTTGTGCTCTTTAAAATGAGCTTTACAAAGCAAAAGTAACCTTCGAATACGTCAAGCTGTAGACAATTTCTTATGAGATCATTTACATTGTTGAAATATTATTCAAGAGCTTCCATCAGGAGATTTGATAAAACGTTTCACGAACGAGTCAAAATTATAATAAATACGTTTGGAGTGCTTTTTAACAAAATTTAACGTCGACATACGTGACAACAATTTAAAGCAGTCTCGAAATTTTTTAATCAAATAGCATCCAAACATATTGCAGAAGTCCGATTAAAACCAATTAGATAACTTACAATGACACACGTTGAACTTTCGAATGCTTTATAAGGAGGATAGTGCTGGTTTAATATTTCGTATATTTCTCACAATTTAAAAAAAGGTAGGTACTGAGTCATTTTTAAAATTTGAATGGGAAAGATTTGTAGCAGAAACTACTACAAAAATGGTAAAATATATTATCCAAGATAGTAAAAAGGACTATACAAACACTAAAAAGGTCTACAATAAATTATAATTTTTTTCACTGCGATGAGAAAAGTTACTACCTATCCTATTTGTAATTTGTAATACTAGTCATTTCTCTCAGTGCAAGCTCTTTGTCAAAAGTCCCGAATTGAAGAAAAATTCAGCTTCAAAATAAAAAATTGGAAATACCTGGAGGGGTTATGCAAGAAACCTGGAGGTACATCTAAAGTCCATATTATGCTCAAATTTGGCCATAAAATAAGTTCCCATGTCAAATTTTCAAATCGAATGCGAAGCTTACGAGTATTTTTATTTCATTAAATTTTTTTTTTAAAATAGAACTAACAAAAATCCAAATACGAAGGCGAAATTTTGAAGTAATCGAATTGCGTGATTCTATCAAACTTCCTTCAACATTCACAAAAAACATTAAATTTTCATACAGAAACTTTGAAATGCTGTTTCCAACATTCAAAAAATTTTAATGCCTTATTCCAGTTTGTATTGCATATTTGATGAGCTTCTGAATTGCTTCCATTAAAGATTTTTCTCAAAACTACCACTCCGATGAAAAATATTTCTAGAATCTTATGGTATGAAAACTTCATAAAAAAGTGATCTGAAAACGTAGAGAAGCACATTTTTGATGAGTTTTCTCCGTTCGTGAGCCTAATGGAAGTTTTCATATAGAGTGTAGTAATAATATTGGAAAGTTTCCATGTGCATCGTGTTTGTCTAATTTATGGATATTAATGAAACCTTCCTGAATTATGGTGATGAAGGAGTACATTGGTGTTCATTTAAGAAGAATTCATTAGCTTTTATCTGGGATAAATTATTACGCTAAAATATATATTTATGAAATAACAGGTTTCTGATGCATTTTTCCAACTGTCCGTGTTTTCATTTTATTTGATGAAAAATTTTCTGGGGGTCTAATATATTCAAATGTTTGAAACGTGGAGGAAAAATATTAGTCTTTCTATAATTATAATTAATACCATACAAGTACATTACATGTGAACATAATTTTATGTAAAAATCTGGAGGTATAAGTTTTTTTATAAACTTTTACTCAGCCTTCAATCCTTCATAAAATTTTCAGAAAACGTATTATTGAATAGTACAAGTTGAAAGATAATTTTTAGGTGAATGTATTTTATCTTAATGCGCACACCAGATTACTGTTTTCAAATTCAAAATATGCGAGTTTTTTCTCCTGCGCACTCCAGTTTTGTTATATAAAGTATACTTTCTGCCCTACGTAATTGAATAAAAGCATTAGAAATATAGAGATAGTTGAAAAGAAAATTTAGTATTTTAAATACCATTTCGCTTTCAAGTACATCCTAACTACTGATTAAAAAAATAAATAAAATGGACAAATTTCAATAAAGTACAATGTCAAGGCCAATAAATTAGTTGAAAATACATGGGAAACCAACTTCTTCGAACGAAAGCCATACACAAACTAATTGATTAATCCAAAGAGATTTTAACAATTTTTTCTCCTATCCGCAGCAAAAAAAAAGTTTGGCAAGTAACCAATAATGGATAAAAATTATACCCAGGTGTGAATTATTTGGCCAAGTTTAATAGCCTCCATTTGATACACAAATTTACTAACAAGAACAATTAGTCAGGCCACTTCGAAAGATATTTTCTGACGAAAACATTGAAAAATTAAGTAGACGCAGACATAAATGTGAAAATGAATTAGATATCATTTGGCCAAGATATCAATGTGAATCTGCTCTTTTCTTTCTTCATTCTCTCTCTCTCTCTTCCCAGCTTTATCTGACAGGTTATGAAAATGAATTATTATAAGGTAAGAAAAACTTTCAGGGAGTGAACGAGCGAAAATATATTACCCGAATTTCAGATGAAGCATTACTTTCGGTTGGATGCTATTTTTCTCAAATCCACTCACTATTTGCTAAAATTTTTCTTCTAATCTTCTCAATGGCTAATGGACTCTTTGTTCGAGAAATTTGCTAAAAGTTTTTTCGGTACAATCGTTGAAGCCACCTTAACAAATTTGATGATAATGAACTCTATAATGGATGAAAAGCTTTAGCAAAGGCAAAACAAAAGCGCAAACGTAAATTTCAGACAAATTCTTCAATGATGAGGGTTATGTTTCCAGAACTGGTGTTAAATTTCTGTACCTCATCCCTCGACTCATACTGTCTGAAAGGAAAAAGGGACGCCATATTTTTTGCGCTGAAAACTAATTACGTAAGTACTTGAATGTGAATTCTACTTCTGGAGAAAGCTGTTTTCTATTCTTTCAGAAATGTTTTCAGTCAAGTACCGACCTTGCGCTTTGATTATAAATGCGTAAAAGTTTGCTCATTAATTTTTTTGAAAGTAGGTTTGGAATTTTTTCATACAGAATTGATATAATTGTTGTCATTTGAGCGAATTCAAAGGGGAATATATTACACTTATCTCACCGTAAGAACAACCATAACCTCTAGTGCGTCCTTTATACGAAGCCACCACGAACATTGAAACTATCTAACCATTCAAATTTTAAATCCTCCCAGCCCAATATGTCAAAATTTAGTAGCACCTAAGCTGCAGTCCAAAATAAAACGTAAATGCATTCTGAGCTTTCATACTCGTAATAAAGAACATTAATTTTGTATCTCAAAATCGTGTTTTCTATGAAAAATTATCCACTCAACTTGCAGTAATTACGCGCGAAATTAATTTGAGAGTCGGGATATCGAGTAAGGATCAATAGAGATGAAAGCATATAAACCTTTTGAAAGCTAAAATCACCAATTTAACAATGTTTTATTACATTTCAAATTGAAAGCACTGATACCTCTTCCATCAGTAGACTGAAATTAGGAATAAGAAAAACACTAAGAGCCCAGGTTAAGTGCCTCAAGCAGATATAGCATTACACTTTGATAAACTTTTTCAATTACTAAATTTATATATCTGTCGTTCGAATATAGCACTTTACAATATAAACACATATTTATGGCTTCTGTATTTTAAATGAAACATCCCTGTTCATTGGTACGAACATTGGCTTCCTTACTCGGTTCAATTAGAAATAACAAAACTTATACGGAAGCTTTACGCACTTCATTCAGCGGATCAGTTCGAAAACAGGAGATGTCGCAGGAAGATGATTATTTTCTTTACACTGTCATTGATAACACAGTTAAAGAGCATTTCCCAATAACACCAACTTAGTAAATATGAAGCCAAAAGGGTAAACAGAATAATCCGTACCAAACCCTATTTCTAATTGTAACAATCCCCCTCTTGCTACTTCAACTCCTCAGTTATGAATGGCGGTCTACTACTGAATTATGAAAATATTTTTTCATACATGTATTTCTTTTTTGCAATTAGGAATGAGAGTTATATGTATGTGAGACAATGCATTAGCATGCAGAAAATTAAGTTGAATTACATGATAGTATTGCGATATGCCCAAAGGAAAAAAGTGCTTCAAATCTATTTTTGAAGAACACTTGGGGCGGGGGGCGGTGGTCTTGGAATATAAATCCTAAACGAGCGGCTGTTATTATTGGCATTGTAGCAGTTTACAATAAAATAAGTAAAATAATTGAGTAAACAAAAATAATTACGAGAAGAGAGTTAAATTAATTATTAATCACAATTAATACGCTAAATGTCGCATGAATTTGGTGACGCATACCACAGGAAACCTTGACAGTAGTCAGGAAACTTCAAGTGTGAAGGTTTCCTCTAATATTTGAGCAGACTAGGGTTAACCTGTCATTTATTCGCTTGAATTCCGCTTAGTTTGCTTGAACATACTAGAAGAAGCATGCAAAGTTCTCTCAGTACAGTAGCCACCAATTTTTCTGACATCCCTTACAAATTGTAAAAAATAGCACCAGCACCTTCATGTTTGAAGATATGATTATAAAGATCATCGGGAAAAGAGAGTTAACCCACCTTCTCCTCGTCGGGGCTCAATAGCTATAAGCAATAAAGAATATTGTGCTCGCTAATCGACGGATGGCGAAACACTCCTCAAATATATTTGAACAACTATATAATTGGACACAAGGAATTTTTGAATTCTTTTAGGACAACATTCGAGTGGTATCAAGGTTTATACCCCAAATATTGAGGATTGTCGTAATATCAATTAGGCAGAGTAAACATCATAGCATTCCTCAATTTCACGAGCCAAAGCAACAGTCTAATGGCGACTACTTTCATCGTAATATATGTTATTGATGTCATTTACTCCTTTTCTAAAATTCGTCTTTCCTCATCAGCTGTTCTATTAAACTACATCACGCGGTGACGCACGACCTTGAACGCTTATAAAAAAGTGTCAAGTTCAAATATTAAAGTATGAACGGCAGCGGCAATTTAGAATCGTGAACAGAAAATTTTTTTCTTCAATATGGTATGAATCTTCGCCGCAGCTATTTAATAAACTATTAAAGAAAAAAATTTAATAAACTGATGAAGTCGCTGCATAGGTATATTATTCAGAGAGAGTCGAGTCACTAGAAAAACATTCACAATTACAGTTTTTCTGTATTTCTCACGTTCTCGTCACGCTCGAATAATCCTACTGGTAGAATAAACTTTGTTATCAAATACTGATAATTTGTTTTGTCTTTTCTACGAAGACGAAGAAAATCGGTTCTTGACCTGCCCCAATGATAATAAACGTGTAACTTAGAATAATTTATAACGGCATTCCTGCGGTAATTAAATGGAGGTCAAATTTTCATTTCCGCAATTTCCATTTACTGTCTGGGCCACGAACTATTCACGTATGATTCATCACGAAGCTGTCTAAAATACGAACGTCTAGCTATTTGGAGACAAATAGTTACATAACTGTCCTGCTCAGACAAGTTGAACCAGGCACATGGGCCACACAGTTTAGAATCTCGCTTCAAGGAAAATTGATAAACTTAGTAAGTTGGTTCATCTGATGTCTTAACCCCCTACCTCGAGTTTTAGTTTTTTCTCAAAATTTCCACAATAAGGTTTTAGCTACATAATTTTTATTTTCAATTAGAAGAGACTATAAGGTAAATAGGATCACCCATGAATACAGATCTGGGTGAAACTGGAAAGAGCATTTTTCCAATTGATATAGGTATGAAAGTTACCTTGGATGACATAATTTTTTTAAAAAAAACTTTGTTCAGCAATCTCTGACAATTTTGCTAGTGAGTAGTTTTTCACACAATTATATTAGTTTTAATAAAATTATTTAATTTTTGCTTCTTCCAATCCAAACTAATGAAACATGTTATCGAGGGTTGAAAAAAATAAACAATTTGAGCGAGGAAACATGTCAAACTTGAAATACGGATACGCTGGATGAAAAAAAATCCAAATTTAAACTCCAGATAAGTTACATATGCTACATTAACTTATAGTGAGACATGTCCAGGTTTTTTCATCAATTTTATAAGAAAATAAGTGTTTTCAGTAACTATAGCTAAAAAGTAATCGTACGATATTTTGCACAGAAAAATGGCAACCATATTTATAATAATGAAGACGTGCCTCAATAAGGGAAAAGCCATTAACTGCATTTCAAATAAAATGACCTCGTGGCTTCTAGTTGATAGCCCATTTGGCATTTACTTCAACAATTACGGCAAGTTGACATGCACTCAAGAATTTATCGATTGATTCGTATTGCCTAATACATGTCTAGCAGTCGATAGATGCACGGTGACATATTAAATGAATAAACCGTATAATTATTAATGTGAATGTTCATTAATGTATTTTCGTGTGAAAAGTTTGTAAAGAAAGTGTTACCTATACGTGAAAAGTGTGAAATGAACGCAGAATAAGTAACTAGTAATTCTTCAGCTTCATTTTTCCTAGATCAAAAATAGCTCCGATAAATTTGAACACATTCAAAACTAAATAGTTTTTTTTACAAAGCTCTTTATTATTCGTCCAGGAACAAAAGTTTAAGTACCAGTGAAACGTTAAAGTGGTCTTAATTGGAACTGGAAGCTGAGTAGAGCAATAAAATAAGAAAAAATATCGCGTCTACGTTGTTATTCCATTCTCTCTGAAATGCCAACATTTCGGAAAATTCTGCCTTTAGGTTATACAGTACGTGACTGACGAGCAAAGGATTTTATTGGTCGACGAGAAAATAAAATTATCGACGATGAATGACGGCGGCGGCTTTCTCGAACCGCTTATAACCACGAGCTTTTCGATTTTCACTTCACGATAGCAAAATCATCAGAAACCCAGAATTATCGTGTCGAGCAAATTTTGTTTTCAATTCAAAAAACTAGGTCAACCAATTCAGCAAGGAGTAAGATAAATAGCACACATTGACCGAGATTAGCATACTATTACAAGCTTTATGAGGTCGTTAATTCTCCTCAACATTTCATTAGAAGTCTTCGAGATGTTACTTCTCGTCATCATTAAAAGGATGCGATATGTACTGCCTTAATATCGATTAAACCTGACAGACGCAACGCAGTGGGGCCAAAAATTCAACTAATTAAATGAAAGAATTACTCGACAATGCTACTCATTTTCGATGAATATCAAACCACCAACTTACTCCCACTATCTATCTCTAAGCCGGGTTAAAAAAAAAAGAAATACCACGTTAACACCCGATGGTATCATTGTTACAAGAAGAACGCAGCCGACAAAGCAACCCTTATGAAGTAACAGTGCAAAATAAATAACCCATTTGCTAACCTTGAATTAACAGAGTCAACCTATCACCAGAATTTGAGGCAACAAGAACAAAAGCTACAGTGTACATGTACTCCATATTCCAATACTACACATGGCTTCAAACCAGTGGCGTGCTAAGGGTATTGTGAGGCCTCAGCATGCTTTTACTTTGGGGCCCCTATTTTGCCCAAATTTTGCATATTTCAAGGAAAATTTTGCCTATTTCAAGGAAATTTTTCTATTTTTCCTAAAAAATGACTGAAAATTGTGAGATGAAATTTTGGGCCCTCAGCATGTTGCTGAGTGAAAGTGAACTTAGCACGCCACTGCTTCAAACCCTAGACTGCTTGTATGCCAAAGGAAACCATCACATCACAATTTAGACACGAAAATTTTCCTCCTGTATTGGCTATACCATTCCACGTGAGATTTGGGCCAGTAATGCGGGGAGGAGAAAAGTTAATCTAAGGATCTGAAATCAATACGATAATCTTCGATTCACACTCCGAGCAAGAATATAGATGCTAAGTACTAAAGTAGGCTATACACACTAGCTGAAGGATGACTCAGTTTTTATGATGAAAGTGTGATAGTGAAATATTTTATTTTCAAGAAAACAGGATAAATTTTAAAAAAATGGACAGACTGATGGAACAAAAAGTGATGTGCTACATAACTTAGGGATCTCTACAGGTCGTATGGTATTTTTAGACATTATCGAGTGTAAAGACTCAGGCTATGTCTATGAGATAAATTTGGTTGAATTTTTTCTTCATAATAATTAGTCTATCAATTTAGATCACTATTATTTATGATTTGAACGGAAGGACATAATATGATGAGTTTTTGACCACTTTAACCACTATACTGGTAAGTGGAGTGATTTGACATATGTATGAATGTGTGAGTGCATGAAAAAGTGGGCGGTATATAAAACTTGATCAAAACTTTAGAAAATTTTCCATCAACTGTTACAGAATTACTCGCGTATACTTTGTAACAATAGATACAGCTGATAGCAACAGGTATGAAAAATTGCCTGCAGTCAAGGCTGTGAGGCAGTTTTTACTGTCGAGTTTTCACTGGAAGTATACTCCACCAGAACGACCATAGTCAACAATCCCCCTCCTTAGCAAATCAAAAATATTATGACAAACACGATTGAGTAGGACTAAAATGAAGCTCCAGACATTAATTTAATGATTGTTGAAGAATATTTTGGCCAGTATAACTCAATATTTCCTGTCTGTTTATTGAAAAGTTTTAAAACCGAGAAACCAAGTACCAACCTTCTATTTGTTTATATTGGCCACAAATACGCGTTCGAGTTCAGATAAGGACCATTAGTTATAAAAATAAGATGGAATCTTTACCTATTTTATAATCCATCTCAATCAACATAATATTCTAAAGAAGTTGGAATAGTGAATTTCAATATGATGACATCCATGTATCAACAAAATGTCGTTTGCTCGCATACAAAATTATCGCTGTAATCCAAACATTTGTGGCAAAAATTCAAGGTAAAAAATGAAAAGAAAGTATAATAAATTCTTTTTCCTTGTATTTTTCATAAAAGAGGAACTCTTGCCAAATTATGAAAAAAATTAATTTTACAAACGAACGTTGACCGTGAGATACAGACAATGCACGCGGATATAACACGGATGGCACACAGATATTAGAAAATTTTGCCAAAAATCTTTCACAACAGACTCAAAAAAACCATAAGTCACCAACAAAGAGTTTTTAATTCTTTGTTTGCATATGCGAAAAAATTGCAGATTATATATGCTGTAAATTATAATTTCATTCGCATGCTCTTCTCTGAAATTGGCCATAATGTGGTTTTCATCATCGAGAAATTTCTAATTAAAAACAAGTCGTTGAAATTCTACTTCACCGTTTCCCAAATAAAAAGCGACTACCAACGGACTATACAGAGAAGAGCTTTTAATTGCCACGTCCATCTTCATAGAGATGTGCCGGATTCACGAATTAGAAGACAAGAAATCCGTTCATTGCGAAGCCCTATTTTGTCAGCACTGATGAATAAAATACGATGAATAAAAGAAAAAAAGCAATTTTGGCTCGAGTCACCATCAAAAGAAAAAGAAAAGAAAAAGAAAAAAAAGGATATCCAGCAGAGAAAATGCTCATAATCGTGGGAACCGTTTTCGCACAATTTGGATAAAGGAAATGGCTCGTATTTTTGCAACCAGAAAAAACGGAATTCACCAACATACGAGTGCTGTGTGTCTGAAATTAGGCGCGGTTTCTTTGTAATTTAAAATATACGACCCGTTTTCATTCAATTAATCCACAATAATCATCAGAACTTGGGGCATTGAAAAAATGAATATACCAGAATTTCCTGCATATACACTCAAGGCCAAAATATCCTTCGAATAAATGCGGATATGAGCGCAGGAAAGGAGTTGAAGACGAGTGCAGGCTTTCGAATTCTTACTCTTATTTAGAATACATATGTACACATATAAGCGACAAAAGTGAATATGATAAACTGTTGATGTCTGGATTTAATTTTCAACATAAGGCTATAAGAAGCTCGAGGCTGAAATTTGAATTCGGAAAATATTCCAAACTAATGGAATAATAACAAAAAGAGCCTAATCTAAAGGCCAATTCGATTTCCTCGTAAAGAACATTCTCCTCTGCTTCAGCTTGCTCCTTATCCTATTTCCATTGCAAGACCCACATAGTAATGGGAAAAATTGCTCATCTGTGGAATCTGGTTAAGGATGATGTTTAGAATTCGCTTCACAGTTGGAAAAATTACCTCTATTTTCGATGTTTTTCGCGCCTGGTAAAGCATACCCTTAATGAAAGTTTTAGGGAAGCAGCATACTCGAATCAAATGATAAGAAATTCCGAGGATGCATGACTGAATAAGATAAAAAGTTACATCAGGTACGCGTTATAAATGACATAATATCAAACCAAAAATTCTGCCAAATTAAACAGATAAGGATTTAAATTTCAAATTCAAGGGTACGTACATCAGTTTAAAAAATGATATACGCAGTGTATAACATAAAAGTTGCATCTTGTCTCAACTTAGATAGCAGGAAGTACTTGTAATTGGAAAAGATATAAAGAACCACAGCTCAAAATCAGCTAAAAATAATGAGAGGGAAAGCTCAGTAACATTGATATAGGGGAAACTGAGCAGAAAAATGAAGAGAGTAGTTCATTGATAATCTGTATAAATGTTCTGCCCATAGTAGCTCTCAGACGCGCAATTCTAGAAATTAGTGCAAAAGTGTATGGTCAAAGAATGAAGCTCATTATTTTGTTAAAATAAAAACTAAAACGTATAACAGCCGTGACGCAATTTGTTTTAGAATCGGAGGGAGAAGGTGCAGGTCAAGACTGAAAGAATCATCAGAAGCTTTTTATAACCAATTTTATATATTATAATCTTTCAATTTTGGACACGAGTGAAGAAAAACAAATTCATTAGCCACCGACGATAAAACCGAATGTTACCCGTACTAAAAAAAAAAAGTTCTTCAACTCAAGAAAAAAAAAACGGGATCATTACTCTAGTATTGTCTTGTTATTCGACGTTACAGCAATAAAACCCAGAAATGCGATACTAGTCAAATAGATAATGTATGAATAACACGTGCAATTCATCATTACTCACAACAGATGTCTTCGAATTGGCTAATTTCACAAAGCAGCATTATCTATCTATATTCCCATTCTTAAAGCGACGATATATTTATGATTCATGGCAAAAAATCCACACATTCACAAAGACAGCAAAAATAAAGCAATAAATTCTAATGACTTTCTGCACCACTCATTCCTTCTAATTTGGACAGAATATTTTGCTCCGATTTTGAAAACAATTCATAATCAGGAAAAATAAACTAGAATACTGAAATAACAATAACTTTTGTCTTTCAGTTTTACTGTAGGTACGTATCCGTATGCATAACAAAACTCGCAATGAATTGACAAGGATTGGTCAGCATTTACTTCATACTACAGATTCTTTAGGGCATATACTCGTAGTCCCTCTCCCAACCTTTTCATTTTCCACACCTTATAGGAGGCTCGAAAAGATCAAAAGGAAGCTAACGCTATAGTATATAGTTATTTTTTTATAAATAGAAATTTATATAAGGATATTTATTTAGTAATTTAACAGTACAGTTGTTTTTTAAATTTTTATCTTGGCTAAGGCTTGCGACTTTTCAAGTAGAAACTGAAATATTTCTACAAGTCAGTATTTTATTATTTGGTAAATACGTATTTTTTTCTTAGAAATTCAGTGATTACGTCAAGACTTGAAGGTGACCCCAGTTTTTGATCCCCCATTTTTTTCCACCCTTGAAAATTCAAGACAAAGAAAATTCTACACCCACTTACATTCCAACTTTTCCTTTGCTTTTCTTTACGATGCAGGAATTTTGACATTCATCTTTATTCTGAATTTCTATCTCAACATCATTCCCGTCCCATTCACATTATGTTTTCTTGCGAGCAATTAACAATTTTTTGAAAATTTCAAACTAAACACAGTGAATTTTTTTATGCTCGAGAGAACTTGATTAATTTATTTGCCAAACGTTGAATAGTTTTCAAAATAAATTTACTAAATTAAGTAGCTACTTCGGGTCTGAAAAATACTCCGAATGGTTCGCAAATTAACGTTCAATTAAGTGCTTTTTCATTGTTTCGTCAACTTCGATAAAATATTTAACGCGTGAGAATAACTATCGCTATACGTTGGATACTTCCGTGAAATAGATACAACTTATTTCACAGACTAAAAAAACCCCACTTCTTGCAAAAAAAAAAGAAGAACTTATGAAATATGCCAACATTTATGTATCCACAGCGCCCCCATTAGCCAGGTCTCCCAATGAATGACATTAGTCAGGTATATAAATAGTGAGCACGCCCCTAATTTTTAGTTTAATTTTCTTCCAAGTAATGAACAACACGTACGTATAATGCGCGATTAAATTAAAAACTTTCGAGTACCTAATTACTGTAAATGAGCTTTAATAAGTTTTGCTGTGTTTGGCGAAAATTAAGTGGCTGAATTATGTCTAGGGGCCGAAGTTAGGAGTGGCTGGTAAAATATAACGAAAGACCATTCAACTCGTACAAATCGGTTTAGTGAAACTATCATTTATGTAAAGAAGTTGAACTATTTTTGTTAACATTGAAAAGAAATATCTTCAATTAGAACGTCGGCAGCAATTAAACAGATTTTCAATTTTTTTTTGCCAATATACATAGGCTGATTCATAAATTTCCGCACTGCCTCCATATATCTCTGAAAAAAGGTGAAAAAAAAACTACCTGCACAGGCGTGTAGAGGAGAGTCTTTTATGTTAGTATACCAAATTTCAAGTCAATAGAACCATCCAAACGCCTATAAGGTCTATGTATACCCAAGTCTATCAAAATTAGCCTACGGAAAAAAAAAATGAGGTGAAAAAATTTTCAAGACATACTGAAGCACAAATTTACAAATCGGCTCACTGTGAAATGTAAATCAGAGTTGGGAGAGGAAGAAAATATTGCCAGCCAGCAACACAGACAGCAAATTGTTTATTACATCACTATAAAGACTGTTTCTGGTTGTCCAGACGGCCGAATATGTTTAGTTGTGATGTGACCGCTCAAAAACTGTTTTTGCCACTCCAATACTTGCCTCCTGTACATCGGGCCTTTGTCATATACTTTTTTTCATTTTCTTTTAATGTTGTATCCAAGTTTTACTAGGCAAAAACAAATGAAATAGTGCATGCCTCTGCTCCTGCTTCAAAGGAGAGATGTGAAGGGAGAAATTTGCCTTGACAAAATAATTTTTTTTCCATGGATTAAAAAAAAAGATTTTTATAAGTTACACTGTGCAAGTTAGAAATGAGCTGTCATCACAATTTTTTCACCACAAGTAGCCAATACATTGACAAAGTCAACCTTGTGTTTGTTGGCTCAATTTGCAGTATTACTACTGCATCAAGGATTACTTCTCGGGGACCCTTTTTTCCGTAGGCTAATTTTGTTGAGCTTTGGTACGGATTGACCGTAGAGGCGTCCGGATTGTCCAATTGAATTGAAATTTGGGTTACATATTCAAAACACTTCACCCTACACACCTATGCAGTTAGTTTTTTGGGGGGGGACTTTTTGCTGTGGATATATTGAGATAGTGCGGAAATTTATGAATCAGCCTATGTATAAAGCTTTGATAAGTTTGAACTAAGCAATGAAAACTTTTGTGTTCAAGTAAATTGGATGGGCTGTCTTATAGGTACAAATACAGAATTTTCGTTTACATTACCATGCAACAAGTTTATAAATTTGGTGATTCAGAATAATTATGAAATAAAAAGCGAACAAATCATGCCGAAAAGTTACTCGATGTTTCATCTTCAATGTGTGAATAGTATTTGTGATTATACAGTAGAAGAATTCATTATCTCGGTATACAGTTCGATAAAATCTGCCTCAAGATAAATCTCTATTTGCGTGGACCCTGGCGACGATATCGTCCCTGTGTATAGTATTCGAAATGCGAGGAAAATTTCTAGCTGCGAGTGCGTAAATACGTGAAAAGGTCATCCTTCATGGTTCGGTGAGGATGGCGCCGTATTTCCTATCATCCCTTTCGCTGATCCTTTTTAAAAGAAAATAGTTTCTTCTTTATTAAATTTAGGAACGTGTTTGCTTGTCCTTAAATTTTCGTGGTTCGTGGTTTTATCTTTCTGACAACAGTAATTTGATGATGGTTTGTACCACACATTCTTCCGAGAGAAAAGAAAGGATGGATTAAGGTGGGTAGGCTCTCGAGGAAAATAATACAAGTACTTGAATAACCGAAAATGGAAAATTACTTTAGGCTAGTATTTTATAGCTTTATTGTTTCTCTTTTGCGACGACCATCGATTCAAAAGTTTTCCTTGACAGTTATTTCGAAATACGCCCCTGCTTTTCTCAATATACGTATATTTTTTTTCAATGCTCGACCAAGTTTTATTTTCAGAATAAAAAATATGAAGGAATAAAAGTATTCACTTGTTGCCCATCAACTTATGTCCCTGTGAAATGAGTTTTGCAATGGAATTGCCCGCACACGTAAGACACAAAAATTGATCGGTTTAAGCACTGTAACATTAAGAACGTCTTGTTTTACAGAAAGGAGTAAAAACCAAATATTATACGATTATCTTATAGGTAGATCTTTTAAAAAAACGAAAGTTTATTTCCAAAATGCTTAGAAATGAACTTATTGTAATGAATTGATATGGATAAATACTCATGTATGAGACCGAAATGACTATAAACTTTAGGTCTAAATGAAAATATGCATGTTCATCTGTAAGGAATTAAAATATTCCTTGAAATTTTGAAGCCAAAAATTACATTTATTGAGCCCCAACAGTAATTGTTCGTATTTAAGCAAAGAATTTTTATTCGTTTGATTTTTGAAAAACACTTAAACTTCAAAATTTCAACTGTAACAAAAAAATATTGCAAAGCCATAATTAAATATTTATAATCGAAGACTCATCATTTTTTAAAACACGGGCTAAAAAATCTTGCATTTTCATTTCAACGTGAAAACTGTAAAAATAAAATACGATAATATAGACACGAAGTGTGCCTGAACCGATAAGTGAGAAAAATGAAACGGTTAAAACCCAAAACATAATATAAGTTAGATATGAGTATCTAGTGTCTAAATGATAAAACTTTGAAGACGACGAGAACCTAACAGTGTTCAGCATTTTAAAAATTTTAACAGCACCTCATTAAATGACGTCATTAAGTATAGATTTTTTCTTCAAATTTACAATAAACAATTTTATCTTATCGTGTTGGGTTTGAGAAGTTCACTTGTCATAGTAGAAGCACTAGTCTAGTTAGTACATCGTGAAAATATCTGAACTAATATACTAATCTACAAAATTTTTTTTTGAATACAGAGTAACTAAAGTGGAAGAACTTTTTTTAATGAAAAATTATTTAAAAGAAAACTGGAGAAATCAATATAATCGATATGGCCAATTACCGCTTAGCATCGATAATCTGCTCAAAATCATTCACACTCTTCACTCTTCAAGTTTTACAATATTTTTTTATAGGTTCATTTTTCAATATTTTTAGTTACCGACATTTAAGTCAGTATGAAGGGAACTTGTTTCATCATTTTGGAATTATTAAAAATTAACTTCTTTCATCGACGGACCAAACCATCAGGGGTGCCGTGAAGGCACAATCTTGAGGAGCAACTCCTCGTTAACAATTTTGGGGGGCCGATTTTTTTTTTTTTTTTTTTTTCAATCCAGAAAAACATTTAACAAACTACAGAAAAATGCTCCAAAATGGTCTCATTATTTTGTACTCATTTTGTACTGTTTAGTACTGGCAAAAAACATTTTGTACTGCTCCCTTACCTAGTCATAGATAGGGGGCCCACCTTTAAACTACAGAAAAATGCTCCAAAATGGTCTCATTAATTTGTACTCATTTTGTACCATTTTGTACTGGCAAAATAACATTTTGTACTGCTCCCCTACCTATTCTCAGATAGGGGGCTAACCTTCAAACTCCAGAAAAATGCTCCAAAATGGTCTCATTATTTTGTACTCATTTTGTACCGTTTTGTACTGGCAAAATAATATTTTGTACTGCTCCCCTACCTATTCTCAGATAGGGGGCTGACCTTCAAAATCCAGAAAAATGCTCCAAAATAGTCTCATTATTTTGTACTCATGTACAGTTTTGAACTGGCAAAATAACATTTTGTACTGCTCTCTTACCTAATCATAGATAGAAAACCATTCTATAGTTCATTTATTAAATCCTAAATTTATGAAAAGGGTCTGTAAAGTACATTCTTCAATCGTCATTTGTACTCGCCAGCAGTTCAAATCATATTTGTCATCCAGGTAGAATGCTATACTCGGAATTAATGAAAGTTTTTTTACATCATTCTGTCAAGTTTAGACGAACCACTCCCGAGGGACTCGTAGTTCTCTTTGATAAATTATCATCTACCAGAAATATTCAAATTCCCTCAAAAGCTTCATTCAGTAGCCCATAGTGAAAAACTATAGGTGTACTTTACGATCAGCCTGCAGCTATATATAAATTTCATATTGTAAGTTCCATATCCGATAAATTCTAAATTTTTTTTCTCGATATTACCGTGATATATGGTTCTGATCATATAAGAACTGGTTCTAAGTGACAATCTGTTTAAAATTTATAGGTGCGTAAATGGGCAAGGCAATTCATAGAAACTATTGATTTATCGCGTACAATGAGTAAATTAAAAATTACAGAAAAAAAAAAATCTTTAAGAGGTGCGAGGACATAGCACTGGCGCCAAGCTTCTCAATTTTCTTTTCGGACAGCCAAGTATTTAAAACATTTTCTTAAATTTAGAATCAATCCAACTCCAGTAAAGAACTTTTTTTTTAAAATCATCATTTATACAGTTGATGTTTTAGTATTGACGTAATTCTATTTAATATATTCCAAACCTAATTTTTATAAAAATTAGAATTCGTCTATAATTCTCTCGTTTTTTATTGATTTCTGACACAAACTTCTGCGTCTAGTGTAACTATACCTCGCTCGTCTGGTCTATTTCGCAGCTCTACATCTGAATTGTCAAACATGCCATCTACACGTGATTTGTGCATGTCATTATGTTCATTATAAAAAAAAAAAATCTGTGCCAATTGACGATAGTCTGGTGAAATATAAATGCATGAAATAAGTTGTTGAATAAAAATTTATGGCAAGTTTGCATTTTAATAAGCCCACAAACGTTTGAACTGCTCATAATGTACCAAATGAAATATCAACGAACCGGGCTCATTAGAATAATTATTTCATTTCCCAATTTTTTTTCAATTTTTTGTAGACTAAAATTAAATTGATATTTAAGGAACCACGAGACATTTTGGCAGTCGATAGAATTTCCCACGTGACTAATAAGTGAATGCATAAAGCAACTAATTTCATGAAATCAACAGGTGATGGTCGTGGACATTAACATACTATTATTTAAGATTCGTAAGTATTTGAATAAATTATGTTCGTCTCTGAACGTTTGAATAGTGCAAAATATTCAAATGAATAATTTGATACCATATTTTTTTTCAAATTAACGACCTTATAATACAACCGAACGTAGACTAGTATACACAAATTACCAACAATATACAAAATTAATACCTTTGATGACCAAAAAAATCTCATTATGAAAAATTTTGACTTTTTTCATTCAACCACATTTAAAAATCTATTACTATTAGAAAAAAAATTTGAAGTATTTTATATCAAAGAAAGTGTCCAATAATAATAACTAGAGGAAAGTACCCACATAATGGCGCGTGTAAAAATTTACACATGAGGAAGTGCTAATTAGTGTATAATTTTTCTTAAATAATTTTTAAAATGCTTTGTTTTACGGAGCCCCTGAATTTTGCTGATGTGAAATTTCATACACATATGTTACTTTCCATGCAATTTTACACACGTTATGATTTTTCAACACGGTTTGGTATGATTAGGATAGAACTGTATGAATGTACAAGTGGTTCACTGCCAATAAAGTATTTTGGGGTAATTATATTGACTTTCCCAATAATCGAATCATAAAAACCATCAATAGGAGGCAAAATTTTTCCGCGACAAACCACACAGACATTTAACAGATTATAAACATAAATCATTTCAATTTATTACAAACTGAAAAATGTACTGTTTTTATGGCTACGTTAAGACTAAATTATTCTATTCTATCAACCGAAATGTGCCCTTTGAACGAACAAAAATGAACACAATAAGCATTTGAGATACGACTTATAAAAAGATACCTTAAGACGACCAACAAGTTTTGCTGAGGCAGGTAACAACTTTAAACGGGCTTTAGCTCCACAGTTATTTCAACCTAATGCATTAGATATTTCAATGGGCAATGTAACATAATTATTTAACATCTATAATAAACACACCACTTTCTATGGCTAGATTCGAATTCACGATCTTCAAATTATAAAGCTAAGTGTCAAACAACTGTACTAACCAGACCTGACAGTAAGGTACAGTCTTTACAATACTATCTGTTCCTCATTCCAAGATTGCTAAAGTGTTTTGAGAAGTTAGTAGAGAAGCAATTGTTTTACATTTGTACAGATAATTGATTTAAAATGAATAAAATAAAAACATTATTTTCAAGTTACAATAATTTTTGCCAACGACGGCAAACTCTGTCGATGATAAAAGATAATTTTGATAAAAAGTTGAAAATTTTCATTTTATATAGGTATTACGTATATATCAGATAGTAATGCTATACGAGCTCTCATTTGATTCAATTCCGACACCATCCTATTTTTTTTTTTTCGTACGATAATTGGTATTACAGGCTAATTCAAGACTTGCTTTAATCTTGTTGAAAAAAAAAAAACTATCAATAATAAGTCCTTGAGAAAACAGACTTATTTTTTGAACGCTACTGTTTTCTTTGTGGAAAAAAATTTTCCAATAAGAAAATAGTCCGTACAACGAATGAATAGAAATTTTTCAGAAATATCGGGCTGCGAATATCGCAAAAAGTATTTTCTTTCTTACTTTTCATCTTTTCGTACTGTCAAAGAGGGCAAACCAGAGTCTGCCAAATCAATCACTTCGACAAGCTATAGGTACACTGTGCGCATTAATGCAAAAGATTTTTTTAAGCTATGCCTGATTATTTAAAATACATTTATAAGAACATGACGATAATGGAGGAGCTCCTTCTTGAAAAGCGTTCGTCAGAACAGGTATACGTCTTCTAAATTCGATTAAATCAAGCTTTCGACATATATTCAACTTGAAAACTACAGTATATACCTATAGAGTACCATCAGCTTACATTATGCTCACGTTCATTCAACAAACCTTGTAAAATACGACCAAGGCATTAGACTACCAGCCAAATTACCTGCACATCACTCGAAACGCGAGAGCATACGTGTATTACAAAATTCCACTTGAAATTTTCCTAATCACGTTCTTTAATAATTTTCAAATTAATCTGTCAAGATAGATATCTGTGCATTGATTTTAAAATTTATGTCAATTAGGCAGACATTGTGAAGAGAAGGGCTATTATAGAAACGTACTTGAAAATTAGACTGAAATAGACTGACCCCGATTGAAAGCTTCATCAATAATTTCTTCAAAGGTTCAAATTGAAAGAGGATTCCAAAGCTTCAACCGAAGCAAGTCACAGAGGAACTTATCAAGTACAGAAGAGGGACAAAAATGACGAAAAGTAGCAAAAACTCTGACCTTGACAAACTTCAACAAGAAATTTGACGGTGCATGGGTGAAAAGAATCACTCGCATAAAAAAAATCACATGCGGTTGATTCAACTCTTTTAGATTTTGGTATAGATTGATGGACAGAGTGCAGAAGGAACTCAAGAGGGAGCAGCTGGAAGAGGAAACAAAATCGTATGCCAGTAGTCAGACTCACAAACCAGTACAAACCTGAATTTTTTGTTGAATGTCACTTTGACTGACTAGTGTTGGGACGAAGTGGAAATTTTCATTATCGATAATATCGATAAAAATAATTCATTTCGATAATGGCCTTATATCGTTAAATAAATTAACTTCAACTTTGTTGACTTTCTATTGATTCATAGCTTTTATCGACTAAAATATATCTCAGGGGGCATCTGATAACCCCTTATTCCTGGTCAACAGGTTCTTACTTCAATATACTGAACTTAGAATTTTTTCTCCATGTGCGCAACTAAAAAGTGTTGGAATATTCTAGTCGTTACACAATACTATGAACAAAAATCATGTGTTTCGAAAATACATAAAATATACCTGTACGAATGGATTCTAACGAGAATATTTGCATCGTAATTATATTATTATAATAAATACTTCGGATGATGAGAGGCAATGCAGATAACGGGTCAATTTTTTTTTCAAAATGAACTGATTTACCTTGACCAGAGAGAGTTAGTTATTGAGTTTTGTTAGACTCGGAAATTAATCTGTGTAGTTTACAAAACGAATAAAATATTATTGTAATTGGTATAAAGAGCAAACATTGTATGAAACCGAAAATATTAAGTCAAACTCATCTCGCGAAAATTTCGAGGCACAGTATAAAATAATGGAGAGATGGTGAATGAACCGTCTACTCCGCTCTGATTTAGCTATTTTAAAATAATATTCCTGTTATAAGCACTTTTCAAAGCCGCAAAGTTTTTTGGGGGCCCTTAAAAGGCTTAAAAATGTAAAATTCGAAGAAAATAAATTTGTGCAGGGTATATGCGCATACTGAAGGGCAATATACAAAAGCAAGGCTACACATCACTTCAACAGAAATTGGTTCAGAAGTCTTATACAGTACAATGAATTATCGCGAAAAGGCAGAAAATGGAATTTTTCGAATGATTTATCTTCTTTTCGAGTTTGATAACTACTTATCCTAATTAAGGTAGATACGATAATAATATCTCGGCACGAAAATTAGTTAACAAGTATAATATTCACAAACAGATAAGAGTTCTAGTCTACCGCAGTCTACTGACTTGAGAGCAGCGGCTTTTGAACAGTCTGTAATTGGCATTTTAAAGTGCGAGATTACATTAGTGTGGCACAAGGTTCATCGATAGCCCAATTTGTTCGAGATTCGATTACAGTCACAAAGTTCGACAAATTATTCAATAATTCAAAGACGGCTACGACATATAATTAATATATCATTTTTTATATATTGATTTAAAATTTACTATTTATAACTTATTTATGTTTTTAAAGTTGGTTATTTTTTTAAATATTATTTATAAAATAATTTAATTAAAAATATTAATTTGTGAAATTAAAAATTTTTATAAATGATTTATCTTATCTCGAGACTCGAAGAAACGAAGTTAGTTCAAGACAAAAGAACGAATTTGAGCCTACATACGGATACAAGAAGTGTAATCGCAAATTTTTTGGCCCATCGATCACATTCGATCATCTTTTTGGCAAGCATTCTGCTGCACACAGTTTCCAACGAACTTTATTTCAAATGAAATCATTTCCATTATGCGAATATAGGAAAGATGTACCAGTACCTAATGAAAGCTCGTGCGATAGTATTTTATAGTAGGTATATTTATATCGCGGCTGTTGTATCGCAGCCAAATGGGAAAGTTGAAAATGGAATAGAAAATGACAGGCAGATGACGTCAATTAGTTATTCAGTAGGTACATCGAATTAAATTTTCAAATTTTAGGGCAAAAATATACAATAATTTAACGGTGCCTTTGTCGTGAACAGAGTTCACAAAAGTTGATAAAGGGGGAAACGCTAGAATTAATTCTTTAATTTTTAATCTGTGGGTTTTTCGGGGGGAAATTTTTGTACGTCTCTAATTTTCTAGTCTAACATTTATCTTTTAACAAACGAGACACGAATTTTTATGTCCGATTTTTATTTATTTTTTCTATAATAATTCTGTGAACGAAAACGAATTTTTATTATACGCGACGAATTTAAAGCGTTTTATTTCTTGAGAAGCGATCTATTAGACCTAGAGACGAATTGACGATTCACCAGAACGATTCAGCTGTAAGTACTCTGATTAAGCCTAACCCTTCCGTTCCGACTACAAAAAGCTCACAATGAGTGTAGTTTTTTGTCAGCCTTACGTTTCGAGATAATATATTGAATTCCATTATCGACTTAAAAGAGCTGGAAGTGTGTTTTCGTAGAGTATGTCAATAAAATATTCATAAACTGTCCTTTTCTTTTCCTTGATGGTAGGTACTATAAAATGTACTATCGAAATTGAATGCGAAACAAAGTCTAGCTACAGCTAACCTGTCTTAAAATGGTAGCCTGATTGGCTCGAATGATTATCTTTTTGTCTGCTACTTGCAATTATTTTCATTCTTCCACACAAAAATGAAGAAGAAAAAAAAAGCTAAATTTCAAATTTCATGCAAATTCTATAAGCTAATTCTCAAAACGGATATGGAAGAAAAAATATATGTAGTGTGAACAACAATGGGTAAATGATTCTTGTTCGAAAACAATCTTCATTTTTGAATAACCGGACATCGGACACATACAGATGGTCCAGAGAGAAAAAGCTATGTTTTCACTCCTATTTTGGTGTTAGATTTGCTTACAGCATGACGATCATTGTTACACCTTTGTGCGAAAGATTGTTTGTATTTATATCATTTTTTTATCATGCGGATTGTTCAACAACCACACTTCTTTCAGAAATGCTTCATGATTGGTCCACCATTTATGTCTTATAGGTGGTGAGTGGCACGTATGTATTGAAAATGGAATAGCTTGTGCGAGTAAGATTTGATATTTTAAATTCTCAATTCCGTAATCATTCTATATTATCATTATTTTTAAACTGATATTCAATTACAATGACTGATTATTAAATCTACTTCCTTTTAAACACATTAATAATAAAACTCCACAGTCTAAATCAAGCATCCGTTGTTGCTAATTGTTCCATTATGTAACGTTTGTTTGACATTTCTTAGGTGCATTTTAAAAATTACCTACGTCTAATCAAATATGTTTGCGTTTCTTTTTTTTTCATTGTTACAGCGGATGGCGTTGTTTATTCTTTTGGCGAATTATTCAAAGAAATATTGAAGCAATTCAATCAAGGTCCTGGTAAAACGTCTTTGATACCTTCGATACTTGTTGGCACCACTCTTTGCTCAGGTAAATTATTTTCAAATCCTTTTGTTGAAAAGTAAATTAGATAAGTACCTTGAGCTGAGCTGACCCACGAAACCTTATTGATTTCAAGCATATGTGTGACGCATAATCATGATAGTTAATTGCAGCCATGAGAAATTAATGCGTATAATTTCCACACTGAAAAAATTCCGTGAGGGGGATAAAAACTACTCACATCCAAAAGTTCTGTTCTCTTTATATTTTGTTTTTTAATGCTTCAATGCCATTTCCAGTTCAATTTTCTTCGACTATAACGAGATTTAGGAGAAAGATTTTAGGATGATAGCCCGTAACGTGAAATTAATCTGTCGTGAAAATGGATTCGAGTAACCGTCACAGGGAACCGCTTCGCAGATATAACTGAATATTCTGATCAAGTGGGGGGCTCGATAGGTGAACTTTCTTTCGACCATTGACTTAGTCAATACTTTTGCACCCTCCACGTGGCGCACCCTTCCATCAAGCCTTGCACGTGTCTCTTACATAGTTCGTTAACTGACAAAGAAATATTTTTCAAGCAGCTTATATTTACATTATATACGCTAAAACACACCTAAACTTTTTCTTCAAAGTGTGGAAATAATTATGTATACGATCGTTTTTGTCTACGTGTGTCTATGCTGTAAACACCAAGAGCTTTTTTATTAATATTAGAAACGAAGTTCGCGTGGCGAATACAAATAACTGCACGCTGACGATAATGTTGCGAAAAATTCCGTGTTTTTCCTTTTTTGTATTTACATTACTTACAATTAGAATATCGCGATCAAATGTAGAGTTTATAGTAGGTACTCTTTGTCCTCATATAACACTGTGTTGTTAATACACGTACAAATATACGTGCGCCTATGTGATACCGAATTGCCTAAATATCTGCAGAGCATCGGGTAAATGCTGTAAAGTGCTGCGAATGTAGGTCACAAAGGAAAAATTCTAAACGGCACGCATACCTTTACAAAGGAAATACTTTAAAAAAATGCTCTCTCCGCGCTGAGCCGTCGCAGAGACGAAACTATTCTCCAACTGTTTTCGAATTGGAGCACTCTGACTGCGATTGAAGGGAAAAAGCAACCTCGAAAATCTGCAAAAAGATTATTTCCTACAAATTGTGGGTAACTGAGGAAATAAGTTTGCCAGAATGAAAAACAATTGGTCTGGAAGTTCAGAAAGTTAGTCATAAAATTTAGTTAGAACTAAAATTATACAGGGTGTTCTGTGAAAGGTCTGCTTTCTGCTGAACTTAATATTTGGATAGACTGGCTCGACTAAGAAATTAGGTAGGTCCTCTGCATACACATATGTGGTCTAGCTTTCAAACTGACTTATGTGCTGGTGTTTTAAATTTCAAAATAATTTACCTACATAATTGAATCAATAAAATTTTGAATTTTGATCGTTGTCGTTTAAACTGATCGAGGGGAAAATCATTTTTCTAGAAGTATGAGGTCATCTTTACATTAAATCTATACTTCGTGTACAGAATGTATCGATTGTTGAACTCGTAACTCCAAAAATGGTTGCGTCTATTTTATATATGAATAATGTACTCGATGACAAATCTGAGAGCCGATGGAAAATGTGCTTAATATACTTTTTTTTTTTTTTTTTTTTTTTTTTTTTTTTTTAATCAGAATCTTATAAAATTGTACTTCCACGTTTTTGACCATACAGTGTAGTTTATTGTTGATTTATCTTGTCTGTGACTACATAAGTACCATCTTATTGTAGTTTTTTACAACTCATACTACTGTCTTTTCTTTTTTTTCATTTGTTAAATAATTTCATTTCTAATGGATTCGTATTTGTTTGCAGGACCAATTTCAAGCGCATTGGTCAACAGGTTTGGCTGTCAAGCAGTTACCATTGCCGGTAGTATCATCTCAACAATATGCATTCTAATCAGCATTAAAGCCACGTGCATCGAAACGCTAATGTTGACTGTGGGACTTGGAACTGGTAATGCATATTGATGATAATTAACTATTGTTACCAATTATAATAATAGACCTGTAATAGCTAGGGGAACGAACCATTCGCCTTCGGGAAAAAAAAATTGTAAAGATAGGGATGTTGATTTGAGGGGCAAGTGCGGGGGGCCTGTTCCTGTACTTGTGCGCTATTCGATAAGGATGATGATTTGGGGGTAAGTGGGGGGGCTGTTTCCTGTACTTGTGTGCTATTTGATAGGGATGGTGATTAGGAGGGGGGAAAGTGGGGGGCTATTTCCTGTGCTTGTGCGCTATTTGATAGGGATGGTGATTTGGGGTAAGTGGGGGGGCTGTTCCTGTACTTGTGCGCTATTTGATAGGATGATGATTTGGGGGCAAGGGGGGGCTGTTTCCTGTAATTGTACGCTATTTTATAGAGATGATGGTTTGGGGGGCAAGTGGTGGGGGGGGGCTGTTTCCTGAAGTTGTACGCTATTGAATTATATGGACCGGAGACGTGATATTTCTCTCAGTACATTAAAATTGTAAACATTCTTAAAAAATTAGTAGAAAAAATTTTTGGGAGGCGAATAATTATTCTGGAGGCAAAAAGTATCAGAGGTGAATTTTCTGGAGGCGTGATTTTCCGGTACCGAAATAGCTAATGTTAGCCAGTTTAGTGTCATTGCATTTGATGTCATTTTGTACCAAAACTTGAACTCAAATCTGCGAGTTTCTAAATTTTTGCAAAATTTATCCTTCACAAACGATTTGATTTTTTCAACAAAAAAAAAAGAATTTCTCTCCCTGGTTAATGAAACGTGAATAGTGATAAAAAAAGATGGGTACTCATCATGGACGTCTCATTATTTGTAGTATTTGAGGGTTAGAGATTATCGGTCTTATTTGTCTAGCAATCGAATTTATGAATACTTTCTCAACTGAAGAAACAAAATCATCGACGTTGGAAAGTCAGAATTTTGAAGAGGTTTAACCCACGTTATCTTCTGTTCAATTAACCACCAGACTGACGCGAGATCTAATCTAATTAAACCTAATTATTATTTTCAAATCAGTCACGACGTTGTCACGCTTCGATTTAAACATTTGTTCAAAACTTTTATTATAAGTTCTAGTGGTAAAATCGAAATCACATTATCTGACACAAATAAAATTCATGGGTGGATTATTGGAGAGAGGCGAGAGCTAATACTTTTTTTTAAATTGTCAACTGCTCGCAGAAAATTTTCGATTTATTCAAATGAAGTGGGTAAATATTGTTTGGACTACATGTAAGTAAATATGTAATATACAGACTAGTGGGCGAACTTTTACAACTATGATTAGGTAATAATATGGAAACCTGTAAATATAATTCTGTTCAACAAAGAAACATCTTTGTATTCAAGTACACTTTCATTTCTGAACCTGAAAACACGAGGGATTCGAATTCAGATTTTAGTTCAGAGATATTCGCAATTGAAATTTTCAACATGATATATTTCCCTATTAGATAAAAGTGCGTGACAAACTACAAAGAAAATAATTTTAATTCCTAATTAATAAGTATGGGCTAAGTACTTGAATACCTTTTGTTCTCAAAACCCGATTTTCTATTTATTTCACAAAACGGCTAATATCTGCAAGCCTCATGAGCTAATTTATCTCCATCCATAAAAAGAATTGCTTCTCATTCCTGCATAATAGATATACCTTTATTACTCTGTAAATTATCTAATCGCATTGTTAAAATGATAAGAATGTTAGCGGTGTGCTGTATAGTTATAATTTTTCATGAGGTACCGATAAAGTTGCAGAAAGAATTTACAAGCAGTCTTTAAAATTGTTCGAATAAGTGGTAAAAGAAAAACCAAGAGCGAATCAACTTGAGAATGAATTTTTTTTTCATCATAATTTCGTCATATTGATCCGACACAACAACTTGGGAGTTCCAACGAAATTTCCTCGAAAGAAGCCGATCTTCTTCCAGAAATAATATTCAAATTCTAGACCTCGAAGCTATTTCAAGAGCATAATGCCAAAAATATTTTCATAACGAGAGGGGGAAGGGAGAGTGTGGCGAGGCTGAAAAGTAAATACTTGAAACATTTTTGCTATGACAACCATTTTTTTATCGTTATGGAAATCGCAAATTAAAATTTTGTAACATTCTACCATCAAAAACTTGAAAGCTATCAATTCATGTTGTTGCCTGGTGATACCTGCACAATTTCTTGCACTCATACAGACCAAGCAAAATAAAATATCTGACACTGACCCAAAACAATCAACAGCACTTCTCACAGCTCAGAAGAGAAGTTCCTCCACAAACACCTCACCTGATGCATCTGCTTCAAATGCTCTTATAACCGTGGAAACAAAGCCGTCTCCAAGTGATTCTGATACCAAAGTTCCTTCAGTTCCTTCAAACCCAACGAACCAGAAACACAAAATAAGAAACACAAATCCTGAAACCTGCTCTAAGCCTTTGGTATTGACTGCTACTGAAATTGAAATCATCACTACCACTGTGAACCACATTCAACAGACTAAGTATACAGATACTGACTTCAGTGCAGAGCAGTTTATTAAAGTCTTGAGAACAAGCAGAGGTAACCCCAATAAAGCCCAGCTAGCCAAAACTCTCACCCAAAATACTGACTGCTCATTATTTACCCTGGAAGAAATCAAGCCACAAATCAAAACTGGAACCAATAAAACATTTGTTGCCGTCTATAAGGCTGTTCTAAAATCTCTCAGTCTATCAGACTTGTCTGACTTTTCTATTTAATTAATACCAACCTACATTGGTGCTTTTTCATTATTTTCCTGTTTTTTCATTTTCTTTTCAGTTTATACTTATTTTATAGTTTTTTCTTGTTATACACTTGCCCTTCTATGATTCGTTCTTATGAATCTCTTTTTCTTTTCTAGATACCCTCATAGACTTGCCGGACAGTATCACTCCATTGTTTGTTATCTTTCAGTAATGTAATCTAATTCCTACAGTGTAATGTACCTATTTATTTCTTTATTCTCATCATCTTGCCGTCGCGTAAACTATAACCTCTTAAAAGCGACGTTGAAATAAATAGTATATAGGTAATAGGTATTTAAGCAAAAGGTCCGCATTATACAAAATATAATACTGTTCGAAAAATTATTTCAACCTTGCGCTTCCTATTTCCTTCGTGGATTATATTTCAAACATCGGCTCAGCTGCGTGTCTCCGTCCCACCGAATCTGGCCAAATTACAAAATATCCTCTACAGAGTTCACCGCATACGCAAACGCACAATTTCTTTTTCAACCCTCTTCCTCCACTCATCTCATGCACCCCATGACTCGTTCGGCGAGATATTATACAACTTCCATTTTATCCGAAGTTAAATAACTATAGGTACGAATTTTGAATTAGAGTAGCTTTAAATTTTTGTAGCCAACACGTCCGCTGCTCAAATTCGTGCTGTCGGAGTTTATAGTTATACTTATAGCATTCCTAGTGCAAATTAATTAAAGCTACTTCTGTTTCAAGCAGATAACGAAGAGTAGAAGCCATAAACAAAATTATAAAGAGCAAACTTAAATCTACAATAAAACTCAAAATCATTCGTCAAAGAAATAATTTCATGGTGAAAAATAATTTTGCTAATGCTCCATCGAAAATTTCAAATAAGTACCGATTAATAATCGAAGACAAGAAATAATAAGGGGAAAAAATGGAAAATGTTGAAATACATGGTACTCGTAGTAAATTTTTATGAATATATTCCCCCCCCCCGCGTCAAGAGTACCTCTATGAGAACTCAAATTACACTCTTAGTCTATTTTCGATTCAAACTCTTCAAAATCTTTTTCAGAGATCGTGTCATTCAGATCCACTTTTTAAAAAGATATGAATATTACTTAAGTATTTATTTTTGTTTTTGCAGGAATCGGATTTGGTCTTATTTACTTGCCCGCTATTGTGAGCGTTACGTGCTACTTTGAAAAGTATAGATCTGTGGCCACAGGTATTGGTGTTTGTGGATCTGGATTTGGTACTGTGATATTCGCTCCCCTCCTAAAATGGTGCCTCGTCAAGTTTGGCCTGCAGGGCTGCTATGTAATGATTGCCTGTGTAGTCTTAACATGCGTGTTTTATGGAATTTTGCTGCGACCGGTGCCTTCAGGCGAAACCAAGAACAACAATTTTTGCAGCCCTGAAAATGTTCCACTTACCATTATTTCACCTGCTGATGATGGTAAGTCAGGTCATTTACCGTAATTTTCAAATTATCTTGTGCCTGACTATTTTATTAGATATGCGTGTATCTCTTCGGCTGTACATTTAACTGCTTTAATCTAACTGTATCTCAAGGCAATTAATTATAGTCCTCATCCGAGTAGACAAAAGCAAAATTATCTCCAACCGAATGCATGTAATATTTCTTCATTCATCACTCGTAAATTTTTTTTAATGGACATAGCACCTTTTGGCATTAAGGTACCGATTTATAAACCGACCATGCCACGCTGTAAAGCATAAAATTCTGTAACAGAATCCACGAAAAAAAATTCTTCTTGGCAAATGGGATTTGGGATTCATCTGAGCGCTTCAGCTAATGATTTTAAAAAACGTCGTCCGTTTCAGTCAATTTAAATGAAATTATGGGCTGACTCCAGATTCTTGAGAAAATTTCTTCATGGGCTCGTTTTACTTGATTTTATTTAGAATGTTCAAATTTGAATTAAACTACGCTTGTTTCTAATTTTTTTTCCCCCAAAGGATGAAAAGAATCATTTTGTTTTACTTGAGTCATTATTTTGTTTTGCGTAAGTATCGCAAAATAAATTTAAAATTTCGTTTTATGATTTCTATAAGAACACCAGAAATGTCGAAGCCACTTGATTTCAAAAATTATTCGATCCAGAGATAATATTTGTGAGATGAATACTTCCCTTGAAGATAACATCCTGATAAATTTATTGCAATTTATCATTAGCTGGGTGGAAAATCGTATGAAGGCTAATGAATTGTTCAACTGATTATCAGTTTATGACAGCGTTTGTCGAAGAAATAATAAAATTCAGAGAAGAAAAATATTCGCTGCATTAAGATTTTACACGAAAAAGTTTGGAATATTAAGATCATCATCTAATTCTGGCCAGTAATTTTTTTTTTTCAACATAGTCATATTGTTGTAGCTCGTGAACTTGCATCCAAACGTCACAGAAAACAAGGAATCGTTCTTGAAATCTGGCCCGTTAAATACTGACAGTGAACTAGACTTTTAAGTCTTTCAAATTTTACATTTTCTTCTAATAATGTAATAAAAACCAAGCAAAATACGAATGCACAGTAAACGGAAGTAGAGCGAATCGATTTTTAATGCAGCACAACCCAGCAATTATTAGCAAAAAGTCAGGGACGTTGCTTTCCCCTTGAAAGGAAATGCTAATCTACTTATCTGCACTCCGCTTTAAATAATTTTTCATTTGTCATGAAAATTTTCTCGGAAAAATGACTGACATAGATATTTTAAATTATCGACGTTACAATATTGTTAATTTCATCTTGCAGATAATCTGTATGCTAATAAGCCTTTCGAGAACACGAATGGAAACGGAATATCGAATGGAGCTCGGCGATACAGCATTCATGGCACTCTGGATTTGCCCCAAAGTCCAAATCTGTTGGGCAAGAATACGAATTCGCAGTTTGTGAGCCAACCTTCGCTGGTGATGAAACATCCACATTACAAGAGCAACACATCTTTGAAAAGTCACCATAGTGGGATAATGTACAAAAAAGATATATTCTACACTGGCAGCATCAAAAGTATTAATAACATCTCCAAGTGAGTTTAGAAGTTGACTTTTGTGACTGTAATATTAATACGGAAAATGAGATGGACGGGAAGAGAGAGTAAAAGAGCACTCTCCACGTCGCCAGTGAGGTCCATTTCGCCGGCCCCCACCATTTGGAATTTTGACTCGAAATTTTGCACACTAATCATGCTCAATTTATACTAATTTGTGCCGCAAATTGTAGAATTTGTGCAAACCCCCTTCTAAAGATATTAGCAAAAAACCTTGGGTGGGGCTGAAGAAATGCTAGCCCCCACCATTCAGAATTTTGACCTGAAACTTTGCACACCAATTGTGCTCAATTTGTGCTGATTTGTGCCACCAATATTACAATTTGTGCTGCTCCCAGCCCCCACCATTTAGAATTTTCACCTGAAACTTGGCACACCAATTGTGCTCAATTTATGCTAATTTGTGCCACTAATATTAGAATTTGTGCTGCTCCCCTTCACAAGTTACAGCTCCTTCAAGTTTAAGGCTCAGCCCCTACCATTTGGAATTTTGACTCGAAACTTGGTACACCAATTGTGCTCAATTTGTGCTAATTTGTGCCGCCAATATTACAATTTGTGCTGTCCTCTTTGTCAAGTTATAGCTCTCTCAGGTTTTCTACTCTGTAATTTTAATCGGTATACTTGCATCCTAATTATGCTGAATTTGTTCTAAGTTTTCCTGTTAATCATTGAATTACACGCCCTCTCTTCCTATATTATACTCTTCTAAATTTTTGATTTTTTTTTCTCTTCTTCAAAATATTAGTATTAACTTCTCAAAAATTTATACCAAGTATTTTCTGATATTTTTTGTTTGTCTTAAATTTTAATACAACT
Source organism: Parthenolecanium corni (assembly GCA_038050395.1). Taxonomy (NCBI): domain Eukaryota; kingdom Metazoa; phylum Arthropoda; class Insecta; order Hemiptera; family Coccidae; genus Parthenolecanium; species Parthenolecanium corni. Next base: position 1,144,803 of record JBBCAQ010000016.1, read on the forward strand.
CGTATTTCATTGATTGGAAAACTAGGTACTTCTATCATTATTAAAGTTCAGTTTAGTATTCAAAGTGAGGGTTTAGGACCTCATAAAAGTTGTATGTAACGCGTCAACATAAAAATGAGCTTTAGGTTAAAATAGTTAAATTTGTATTTTTCAGAACCAAAAATATGAAACAAGATAATTTTTATGCTTGAATTACATTCTTCAATCCTTCATCTATCAGAATACCAAAAAATAATGAGGGACTGTAACTTGTGAAGGGGAGTAGCACTAATTCCAATATTGGCAGGCAAAAATTAGCACAAATCAAGCACAATTAGTATGCAAAGTTTCAGGTAAAAATTCTGAATGGTGGGGGCTAGCATTTCTTCAGCCCCACCCAAGGTTTTTTTCTAATATCTTTGGAAGGGGGCTTGCACAAATTCTACAATTTGTGGCACAAATTAGCACAAATTGAGCACAATTAGTGTGCAAAATTTCGAGTCAAAATTCCAAATGGTGGGGGCCGGCGAAATGGACCTTCGCCAGTGTACCCCAAGCCAGCTAACTATTACAAAATATCTTAGCAGTTTGAAAAGGCATTGTCTTGAGTGGACGATTTCGGTTTATTGAGCTAAAAATGAAATTTAAGGTCACCTTTACGGATGTTTAGGTAAAAAAAAAGTAAACGCGAATGAAAATTGCAATATTGATTTGCGGTTACTTTTATTTTCCGTTTAAACGTTAAAAACGTAGTACGTGTTATGCATGCATAAAAGTAGTTCCATTTTGTTATTACATTAATGTTAATTAATCTCAACTTTCATTTTCTACCGGCTTACTGCTTCTGTAAGGTTTACATTTCATTAATCGTACAAATAAATTCAGTCCCTGACATGAACAAAAAGCAGCAAAATAAGTTATAAAAAAGTTACTCAAGTATCCCACTCAAATGATAGTTCAATTTTGCCATTGGCATACAGAAAAATGGTTTTTTAAATAGCTCGAACATTGTACTTATAAGTAACCTATCTACTAGTAAGGGAGGGTGAAGTTGGTAGAATTTTAAAAATGTAAAATGATTTCCCGATAAACCTTCATTCGAGTAAATTATTGTACTTGCGTATTTATACATTTTAGCAAGATTATTTCAAGTCTGACATGGATCATTTGCGTTGGCAGACATTTTGTAATTTTGTTTGTTTTTACAGATCTAATGGTTACCTCCATGCGCCACAAATTGTGTCAACGACGCCTATTCCTCCTAAAGATGATGGAAAAAAGTACGGATGTTTGCCGTGCTCTCTGGAGTGCAAAGATACAATTGCAGAAATGACGGATTTCTCCTTGTTTCGCGACGTGATATTTGTGTTATTCATTTTGTCAAATTTTCTTACGAGTATTGGCTACAATCTACCGTATCTTTATCTACCTGTGAGTCCTTGTCTTTCATGTTGGTTTTGTAGACTCGTAGAATATGATAGCTGGCGCGTAGGCGGATTTTTCCTGTCTTCTTTTAGGGGAGGGGGTAAATACGTTGACAAAAAAATTCTGCCTTTACTAGTCTAAGACAGAAAAAACGTTGGAAGTAAAGAAAATGTAAGAAATTATAGATCATATTATGGGTATACAGTATTTTGAAGTGAAATAAGATGAGTGGTAATTTTAAATGAAGGTTTTATGTTGAAAATAATGAATTTCTCCCAAAAACATAAATCCATCACATATTTTTGACTTCTCCAGTGTCATAGTTGAGCTCAGAGCACATCAAGCAGATAACTTTCAAAGGGACATTCTCAACTTTTCAAGTTGCAATTAAAACTTTTTTCTAGTATTGTCTACAGATACTGATTGACACTCGTATTTTCTCAACTTTTTCAGTTTTCAATTATTTTTATTCTTTCGGCGAAAAGGGGGAGGGGTCGGACTACAGCACGAAAATAATATGAGGTGCAAAAAAGTCCATGCCCTCTTCCCCAGTTCGGCTCCTATAGAATGTAGACTGTAAACTCCAGTATTCTTCATCTGGATTTACGTCGAACCATTTTCATATTCTACGAGCACATAAGCAAGGACATTGAAAAAATTAGATTTCTTTCACGTTACCTACTTGATTATAATTTAGCTTATTTTCAATTTCAGAATTTACTCGAAGAAAAAAATTATCCTGAGGCTTGGTCAAGTTATATGATATCCACTATTGGTGCTGGAAACACAGCTGGAAGGATAATTTTGGGTTATATTGCTGACAACCCTGCCGTTAACAGGCTATTCATTTATAACATATGTCTTTCAATTTGTGGTATTGGTAAGTAATTTGTCGTAGAAAATGTACTAACAGACAGGTTTGACCTACTCGTAAATACGTTTAGGAAAAAAATAATAATTGGCGATGAAAAAAGGTTTTTCTCATTTGACAAGTGACCCAATTTGAGACAGGTAACTATAGTTTGGGCTTGAAGAATAATGTTTCAAAGAAGCAAAAATTAGACAAGGACGAAGAAGTCAAAATTATTTTGATCATTTTTTTGACTTTCTGTTCCAGAATTTTCTCTTCGATTTATTTTTGATTTTTTCCATTCCTCTTTTACTTACCCTATGGGCAAAATATTTTGAAAACGGATCCGTTTTATTCCGGGTTATAATCCAGAAACGGATTATAACCCGGAATTTTCCTGTTTTCCGGCTTCTAAAACGGATTTTGAACGGATTGTAATCAGTTTTGCCGGAAATGAGTCCGGATTATTTTCTGTGTGAAGGCTGTTTTATATTTGTTGGCCCGGGTTATAATCCGTGAAACCGTTTTACAAACGGATTTAGAAGAATTGCCCAAAAATTATCACTGATTACAATCAGGAAATCCGTTTTACAAACGGATTTTGAAAAATAATCAAGATGACAAAAATATCTGCAAATTTCCAGATTCGATGGTCGAAAATAAAAACGGACTGACAACGAATAAAATTCTCATTTTCCGGATCATTTTCTCATTTTTTGCCCATCGGGTATGCTTGGTTTTTTCCAAAAATTTTTAAAGTGTCCTTACTACCTGGTTATCCCAGATCGGGTCGCATTTGGGTATCTTTCAAGTTTGTTAAAGCTTTATTTGAGATTGTTCTTCCATCTTATCTAAGTCAAGTTTTGGGTTATTCAGTAGGTGCCCTGTAAGTTTGCGCAACAAATATTTAAAATCTTCGGTATCTTATCTACACGACCTATTCGCTTCATCACGCGCCATAATATTCAGTCTTTTACATAATTAAATGAATAATCCTGCATAAAAATGTATTATCTAATAGTCTGTATTAAGTCTGATTTGTTTTGCGTTTATGTCGTTTCAGCTTGTTTTGCGAATGCATTTTGTTCGGGCTTAGTACAGTATCTTGTCTACGCGTTCACGTTTGGATTTACGACTGGTGCCTACGTTGGTCTAACTTCTGTGATAACGGTTGATTTACTCGGCTTAGATAAACTGACCAACGCATTCGGCATATTGTTACTGTTCCAGGGTATTGCCTCGTTTGTGGGCCCACCAATAGCAGGTAATGACTTTTAGTCTATGAAATATGAATATATAGGGCATCTATTTTCTATTTTGTCTATCAATTATGGTTGTTCTTCGTACCTTTTTATGGCACTACCTACTTTTTGATGCGTCAACATCTTCGTTTTGTTTCTGGATGAGTTCAAAAATATACAAATTCAATATGGGCATTACTTTGCAGGTAATTTCAAGCTGCACTTAAATCTCACATGACTTTTATTTCTCGAGTGATTTTGCAAATTATATTAATTACGAAGAGAAAAAATCAAATGCTCGCAGCACTGTGCCAGTGTTACCATATCGGTGTAAATAAAATTAGTCTCCCATTTTCAAGTTTTAAAAAATGAAAAAAAGTATTGCTGAAAACCGGCAAAATGTGAAAAGTATGCAAATTTTTGGGAAAATATACTGTAAAACTGAACAAACAAAAAAAAGCAGAAAAATTCATTTCCTCTCAAATTAAGCAAAATAAAATTCACAGGGAAATTTCTGAAACGAAAAACATACTGGAATGTGCAAATAAAAGTAGAACCAGACGAAACATGCATTTGCATCTTATGCCTGGCCCTGCTAATATTACCTTATAAATACAACTCTCACAAGGACTAAAATGTTCGTCTTTAGAAAATGAAAACGAAGAAGTAATCATTTTGATATTCTAAGTTCATTTATAAGCAGGTTAAAAAATCATAACTTTCTGTTTGAAACACGAATCACAAAATAAAGAGTCCTGAAAAATGTTCCATTTAACGTGTAATAATGGAGCATTGAAATTTGGATTTCTTATTAAGAATCTGCACATGGTCTGAGTTCAGAATTTAATTTCATAATTCGTACACTTGCAGTATGTTAGAAAATTCTTTAAAAATAAAAATTTTTGCAAAAAGGCTGCTCAATTTATATTAAATGCCAAGTTCAATCTGTTCTCTCAACATTTGAAATAAAATTGGTTGCGGATTATAATTATACGAGATGGTACAGACTTTGACTGACACGTTTGAGAAATAAGGCTGCTGTTATTGCTGAATTTTAATATTTTATTTCTGGAAGAGAAAGTCTCTGCTATTTTTAATGCTATGAAAAAGTAGGAACATATTTTGTCACAATCGTTACTCATTTTGATTTTCTACATTTTGCAGGATATCTATGCGAACAAATGGGGACCTACGATTCTACTTTCTACTTGGCTGGTTTGAGTATTGGGCTGAGCGGAGCTATGTTATTCATCGTGCCAACTGTTCAAAGATATTTGGAAAATCGTAAAATGAAGAAAAATGCAAGTCCTCTGAAATGCTAAATCTGAATAAAAGTACCAATTTGGACGATGGTAGATTAAAAACACAGCTGTAAACAAATTGTGATTGACCAGAAGTCTGAAACCGATTTTTTTTCTCTTTCTTCCTTCCTTCTTTATTATTAACGTGTACCTATACATATAGCTTAACATCGTGTACAACCATATTGTTTGTACAAGTATGTTGACATTTTTGCAAATTTTACTGTTACTTTTTTCCCCATTTTTTCCCCTTCAATTTCTACCACAAAACGCTCAACTAATGTTTTTTTTTTAGTTTTCGAATGGTACTTATTATTGTTTTAAAATACCTTACTAATTTTTTATTATGTTTTCGATGCCATGTTTGCGATCAGGCCATTTTTAAGAGGTGTACAAAGTTGAAATCGCGTTGAGACAATCCTCAAAATGTACTAAAAATTTTACTTACACTTACGGTCTCGTTTCCTTTTGTGAATTTTGTTATCCTCTTTTTTTTACATTGCTTTATTTTATAGAAATTTGTCATTTTTCTTGTCTTATTTTATAGATCGAAACGTAGTCCCCATTTTGTATAAATTTATTTCTTATAAGATTCAATTGTTATGGAATTGAATATTTCCAGTTGATTTGGTTATATCTGTCTAATGAAATGAAAATTTTCCAAAGTGGCCAAGTTTGCGGCATTTATGGACAAACTATGTCTTTTTCGTAATGTAGAGAAAATGATGATTGTGATAAATTCAAGTGATGGGTTTGCGTTGGTATAAGTTGCGTGTATATACTTGACCAAAAAATATATGCTGTTATGGCAATGGTGTTACGTTTATCTTGTAAGTTAGTGAAGTCATAGATTAATATGTTTCAAAATTTTTATGATTTTCATGGCAAAAAGTTTGGTTTTTGCATTTTTTGAAAAGTTTCGCTGACAAAATTTTTATTTGAAAAAATTTCTTCAGTTTCAGCGTTTTCAAACGATTTTTTAGTCAATTTTTTTTTCTGATAGATGAATTCTCGGGTTTTCTTACGAAAATCGATGAAATAAGAATTGTAGGGGACGCTCGTCTGTGAACAATACGAGACACTTATAAGTGAAGTGAAAATTGATTCGTTCCGGAAACCAAATCAATATGAAATTTTCAATTTTTCACGACCTTGACATGCCATCACGATTGCTAAATCAATTTTTTGCCCCCTCGCCGTATTGTATACTTTTCCCTCCTCCAATGTCATCTACAACTACGCTAATTTTAATTTTACGCTTCTTATTTTTTCAAAATTTTCCAAAAAATGAACTCGGGCATTATAAATCGAGAAACAACATTCTACATTTTCTTTAAGTAATAAAATAAATTCTCATCTGAACTTTGAAGACCCCGCAGTTGGTTGACAGAATGAATTCTTTCATTCTCACACAAATCCAAAAGATCCTTAGAACTTTGATTATGTTCCATTTTATTTATACGTTTAATGGAACATTTGATTTATTTCAATTCTTTAATAATTATTTTCGTCTTCGCTATAACTGAGAAACTTGCATTGTTGGGCACTAAATTTTGATTTTTGACCTTCCTTTTCTTATACTTAGCAAGTATTCGGAAATTTATTAGTCGTTCGATGTTCTCTCTGCCAAGATTTGAAAAAATTCATAATTTAATAATGATTTTCTTTCTGTTTAGTAAAACTACTTTTCTGTATGGAATATTGATTCAAGGAACGTAAAAGTTGAAATCTTGAATGGTAACAATTCATTAAATTTAGTAAACACGCGAGCATAGTTTAGTTTGGTTGGACAAATTTACACCACTTAACCTCTTTGAGTTTATAAGAATCGAGTCTGAAAATTCTGACTTTGAGTAAGTTTTGATGAGAATGACATAATCGCGCGGGCATGCATTGTTTAAAATAAATGGCATCCTTTTAGTAATCCTTAAATTTTGTGCCAAGTGTACTTCTGAGAGATTGAAATTTTATAAATTTCAAATTTTTTTTTGTGAATAATGCGACTTACTTAAACCGATGGTTTTGCGTTGCATTTTTGCGTACTGTACCTATACAAACGTATTCTAAATTTTGCCATTCAATGTAAATGGTGCTGGTCCACTATGTATGTGTAATTTCTCTATCTTACATAACTAGTAACGTCTTCTCTTCATTGGTGTCTCCATTACCTTATTTATCTTATAGTGATTACCAAGTGATCTACTTATACGTACACTTACGAAAATGATTACGTAGGCATACGTATTTTTAATTTTTTTTTTTTGCCTTGTACATAATTATGTCTTCATTTTTCTAAGAATTTTTGTGATTAGTTATAAATTGTCTACTTTTTATATTATGCGTCTGTATACATACCTACAAGAAACAAATTGATTACCAGAATTCAAGTTTAATTTTCTATTTTTGAACGATAATCGGGGAATTTTACCAGTGTCCCAGTTGTGAATAAAAAATTGTTCATTTTGTATTCATCAGTGTTTTATTTCTGGTTCTTCAGATGCACGAAAGGCCCATAATCATGATTTTCGATCATTTCTTTAAAAAGTCTATTACATATTTCAAAGAACAAATAACTTGCAAAGGAGGGGAGGGAAAGTATAGCATTTTACCAAAAAACAACATTTTTTAATGTCCGTATTCCAGGTGACACAGTGTTACAGTATCCCTGAATTAAGAATTGTGACACCCAAAATCTGCCCTCGCCCCCCAAAATTTTTTGAAGTGATACTGTTGAAAAAAGAGGGAAATTCACATTGCTTAGTTGTACACACTGTTTTGTATGATGTATACTTTTGTACTTCACGTTTTTGTACTTAGTCTATATACAAGAGTTAAAGAGAGGTGTGCTTAAATGAAGAGAGAGAACTTTTGTGAAAGATTTGTTCCTTAATCATTTCTGAGGGCCGTGGGTACAATCAGAGCTTAAGTGTGGCTCAAACGAGAACCAGGTTCAACTCGAAAAATTAGGGTGTACAATGCGAGTTCAAAAGTTGAGCTCCACTTAAACCCAGTTCAAGTTAAGTGGAGTCCGATCGACGCTCAAGGCAAGTTCAGCTAAAAATCGAGAGGAATACTATTGTATTTGCACAGGTTGGGTAAACAGTACACTGCAAAGTTCCATTTTGTTTATCGATGTATCTGGATTTTGCGCCGGTAGTCTGGACTCACTGCGTTACCGCACGACACAAGATAGACAACCACAGATGCGAATACTCTGAATTCCCACCATTTTGTTGCTGCGTCAGCGATTATGATGGTTTAGCTGAACCACAGTCTTTTTTTGTTTGTACACACTCTTTATGCCCAAGCCAAGGTTCGTCATTTGAACCTGAAATTGTTTTCTCAATCATCAGGGTCATTCATTTTCATATTCAATGTTCAACTCAAAACGATGAGCTGACATATTAGGTCCTCTTTTCAGCAAATGCCACACGTACGACTTGAGTAAGATCCCTTTATTTTATAATATTAATATTTTACGGTAATATAATATTGAAAAAAAGTCTATAAAAAATGTAAGGATAATATGGTAACGTAATAACGAATCAAAAATAAGAGAAAATTCAACCATGGGCAAACTCAAAAAATATTCTCAGTGCCCACATACCAAACTTATCATTCGAGTTACCATGATAAAGATGAAAAAAATTCTAAAAACTAACAGCAAAAAAATCTCAAAGATGCGCAGGCGTACTCAATTTTATTATACTTCGACTGTGCTCTTCATGATTAAAAGCTAAGACCTCTGGATGGCCGGAACATTTAATTTGAAGTACCAATCGTTCGTAAGATTGACAGTTTTCGATTACAAGTTCAGATAGTTCGAAATTATTTGCATATCTTTGTGTGTGGGTGAATATCTGATGTACCTACCTTGGTTTCCTATAATTTGTCCTGTATTTGTAATCTGTTAGAAATATTTGGTGATGAACTATAATGGCTGCAACCGAGTTGAGTCCCGTCACGAAATTAGAGGGAAAATATTGTCCAAGCTGAGTCCGTGGCAGCGGGGGGTATTTGCGGGGCTAATTAGTATGCAATTCCGAGTTGAGTACCAGTTTTGCTGAGCTAATTAATATGTCATTCCGAGTTGAGTTCCAAAACTTGCTGAGATAAGAAAGTTGACAGCAGGGGATATTGGCGAAGCTAATCAGTATGTACTCGTAATTCCGAGTCGAGTCCCAGTTTGGTGGAGCTTATTCATATGCATTAATCCCTTCCAAAAGAGGGCATTAAAAACATTGTAACAATCATAGTTATGTTGCAGGAAAAAAAAAAATTTCTTATTAAGTTATCTCACATACTATACATTTTCATAGAGAACCTGATATGTATTTCTGGTATGGAAAATTATTTGAAATCAAATACGTCATTACTATTCTATCGATAGCTGGTGTACTCTCTCATAATGGCCATCTCAAAATTCAAGATGTAACATGAAATTTTTCTCCATTTTTCACTCTAAAAGATTCAATATTTCAGGCATAAGACTGGTGGCAGATAGTTAATGCATACTAATTAGCCCCGCAAATACCCCCCGCTGCCAAGGACTCAACTTGGACAATATTTTCCCTCTAATTTCGTGATGGGACTCAACTCGGTTGCAGCCATTATAGTTCATCACCAAATATTTCTAACAGATTACAAATACAAGACAAATTATAGGAAACCCAGGTAGGTACATCAGATATTCACCCACACACAAAGATATGCAAATAATTTCGAACTATCTGAACTTGTAATCGAAAACTGTCAATCTTACGAACGATTGGTACTTCAAATTAAATGTTCCGGCCGTAAGTTGTGAGTTATCAGTATGAATACAAATATATTTACGTGGACGTTGTTTTATAAGTACACCTCATCTCGATATCGGCCTTCATGAAGCGAATCGTCAGTTTCCATTAAGGTACACTTAGTCATTTGTATAATTATTTTGGTTTGAAGAAATAGTTTAATGAAAGGTACCAACGTCAAATAACACTCCAATCTGGTGAAAACTTGAAAACTTTTGGTATTTTTATCAAAATAAAATTAACCAACTTTGGCTTTTGGTGGCATTATATTTTACCTGATTGGCTGATCGGAAGAATTTCCGGGTTTGTTTTAACTTTCAAAGCTATATAAAAAACTTATCTCATGTATTTTTTTTTTTTTTTTTTTGGTGCTAAACTTGGATGAGATTAATACCCTCGATATGTTCGACTTTCATATTATTTGATTTTTTTATTTATCAGATTACCTGCTTCAAAGAAACACTCTTCATCTTTATATAAGAAGGTACCTGCGCGTGTTCTTTTAAATTTTGTAAGTCGTAGATAGTTGTTTGAACGCTACGTAAAATGAGGATTTGTGAACTGAAAACCGTCACTCTGACTGTGTTGAACCTGTCCATAGTAAGTAAATGATTTCACTCTATTTAATAGAGGCTACCAGTCATGGAAAGTCTCTGCTCGAAGCCCTTGGACTTTTAATCTAGAACTTAGGCACATCCAGGATGGTCTTAGCACTTGGGAGAGTGACTAGTCATTTGGCGAAGTGACTAAATATTCTAATCTAGTCAGATACCGTAATGAAATTTCTATAAAGCCATCTTACCGCACTTCGCAAAATGACACGGCGATTCGCAAAGTGACTATGACATATACATAGATGAGGATCTAATTTTTAGTATGATGGTTCTGCAATTAATGATACACTATTCGCTTGTAATTGTTTATGTTTGCAGATAGTCGACTTTCAACTACTATTCTGGGAATTATGGAATGCGAGAGGCAAGTTTTGAATACTTCATAAAAATATGTTTACTCGACTTATTCATACCGTCGAATGGGGCGACTTTACACACTTTTTTTATGTTCTTCAACTTTGTCCTTTAATAACTCCTCCAATTTTGAAGCTATTGAAGTGAATTTGGTTTTAAAATTTAGGTCTAACATTTCTCAACACAATTGTAAAAAAAAGTTTGAGTTTGCAGCCTTCCTTTTATTTTTTATGATTTTTCAAAAAATTTGTGTAAAGTCACCCCTTAATGACGCGACTTTACCCATCAATTTGTTATTGACGGATTATTGATGGGTGGGGAGGCAAAATTTGAGGATGTTTGTACTCAGACATACGATTGAAAAGAAACTAGTCAAGTACCAACTTCAACCGTGTGAAATCGAACTGAACATTTTGAGTGTCTGTGGTTAAAAAAAAAAAGACGAATAAGAAAAAGGAAAAAACCATATCGCCGCTTTATTTTCTTGTTCTGTTACTGGGTGAAGTGAGGTAGGGGCGGCGATCTTTTTTTTCTTTTCCTCCTTCTACCTGCTTCGATCCAAATCGTATTTCGTTTTTAATTTTTGCTTGGCAATTTATTTATTGGGCTTAAACGAAGTGGGTAAAGTCGCCCCTTGAATGTAAAGTCACCCCGTTCGACGGTATATTGCTTCTTTGCATTTGTCTGTTCCTACCATTACCGCGTCCAGCAGGTTTATGGTGACGGATAACATGCCTCATCATGTTGAAGTGAATTTTTGCGGCTACTGAGGGTGCAGGTGGGATGTTTTTACGAACTTTTCCCTGGACGCCATCATAGTAGCCGAGGACTCCAATGTACATTCTGCATTTCTTTTTAGTTTCACTAACACTATGACTTAACATACTATTGTCAAATCATTTTTTAATTCCGGAAAATATTCTAAATTCATTTACCTATCTGCTACTCATAAGTTGATAATACAGTGATTACTATCAGAAAAGGTTATCAAAAACTATTTATATCCCAATTTTTCATTAGATTATCCCTAGACTTGAAATTTATATGGACCACAGTGTCGAAATAGTGTAATGTTGGCAAAAAAAATGTAATGAATGTGAGAGACTTTGAACGAATTTTGAGGGGATTTAGAGTGAATTTTTGGTGAAAGGGTACAGCCGCATAATGGGGGTTTTTTGGCCTCAGCTCGGATTGTCAAACTTTTCATACCAAAATGTGGGTATGTATGAAGGACTTCACTAACCCAAATATTAAAATCCAGTCTCAACTCTTTCTTGAGATACATTAATTTTTGTGTTTTTTATTGTCTTCCAAATAAACTGCTGTAGACTTGACCAATTTTTACCAAACTTGGGTCAATGTTAGAGCACTACTGGAGCTGTCAATGGTGCAATTTTGAAGAAAATTTGTTCACTCTCCCACTTTTTTGTCCATTTGAAATTTTCAAACCCCCCAAACTGGACTTAAAAGGATAGTGCACCGTATTGTAATTACCCCTCAAAGAAAGGGTATGCTTTACTAGATGCCCAAAGTCCGCCACTCATCTGTACAAATATCTCATGGGAAGAACTTCTGAAGATGAAATATGGAAAAATATGAATCTAACTTCTTAATTAGCTCAACCAATTCAAAATCTATGATTTGTGTTATCAAACTGTCCGGTAAAACGATATAAATAAAAATATTTTCATGAAATGAGGGAATTTTCCCGACTGTCTTCTGGCTGAGTTCTTATCTAAGAGATATGATTTTTGAATATGTTGTAGTTATAATATGCATGGAGTTAGATTTTTATTTGAAATTAAACAACATCTTCAACAAATATGCAAAGTTGATGTAACTTTAATAGCTAATTTTAACTACCAGAAAATTTAAATTTAAAATTTAACACTATACATCCCTATGTTCATCATAATTTATATCTGTAACATATTCAAAAATCATATGTGTAAGTTAAAAACTCAGGCAGAAACCAGTCGGGAAAATTTCTCTGTTTTTTACTCTTTTTTTTTGGCGTGGTGAAGCATATCATCCCTGTTCTTGTAAAAAGACGTAAGTTGGAAAAAGTAAATTGTTGCGAAACTGAAAAAAAGTTTTAAAAAATCATACTTTTAAGTTTTTAATTATCATTAGGTGTACAGAGATCGAGTCTTATCAATTCAAAATTTTGGGAACAGCCCAAAAGCACAAATTTGTGCTTATGTCCTAGACAAAAGCACAAATTGCACAGGTGAAATGCACAAATGACTCTGAAACAGTATTTGTGCTTTTGATACGAACAAAAGCACAAATTTTTAGTTGAATTGAAAATACGAGTGAACAAAATTGTAATTTACATTATTAAAAAATTATAATGAAGTCAAGAAATCCTAAAGACATAAAATCGCTGGCTGAAATTTAAAACAAATTTTTTTCAAATATGTCGTCAAATGGAGTGCCTTTATTTGTTACGCTCATTCGAAAATTCAAACCGAAAAATGCCACATTAACATCAGTAATTAGACTTGGTATTTATGTTTGTGGTTTGAATATAAATCTACTAAATACGTACTTTAAATTCGCATTTAAACCAGTTCTTGGATGAGAAGTCATTTTGGGTTCAATTTTTGTACAAGTATGAAAGAACGAAGTTACTAATATGTTTTCATTATCGATGTTTGATAAGGCTGGAGTACCTCTGTCAAGGAAAAGATGAAGCCTAGCCTAACCATTCGCACAGAACGAAATTACGAGCTATGTCAATACATATTCCGAACGAGACAAAACGCATTTGTGCTTTTGTCCCGTTTAATTCGTTTGGTAAGTGCGACAGGTCAAAAGCACAAAAATTTGTGCTTTCGACCGATCGTATTTTTGTAATAAATTTGTGCTTTTGTCCGATTCCGAAAATTTTTACCCCCGCCCCCCCTCTATATTATAAGGGAATCTCAGCGAGTTTTCAGACATAAGTGGTAAAATACCACGTAATTCGAGTATTTACGTAAGTTGGGTATTTGCGTGGTAAATACCACATTTACCACTAAAGTCGTTTTTTTTTTTTATTTTAGGCTTTTCAGGTACTTTCTTTTTCGGTTGCTGCTTTTATTCTGGGCCGATTTCTCAATTTTTTCTGCTTAGGAATCAACAAAAACATGAAAATTGTCAAAATTAGACTTACGCGGTTTTACAAGAACAGGGACAATGCATTAAAAATGGAATATAAATCATAATTTTTAAATCACTGTTTCCAGTTCCAGATACACAGAAGTGTGATGTTCCAGAGAGGACAGTGATCTTGTCTATGATCCCTTCTGTTATTTTGCTTCTTGCCTGTATTGCAGGAATACACGGTGTCTACGTGGTAAGAATCTAGAATGCTTCTACACTGAGAGAAATGAATGTACTATAGTTATGAACAGAATGGTAACTTTTCTCATCACAGTTGCGAAAATTATCTACCATTTATTGTAAATAAAAATAATCCAATATCGTCAACCTTTTCCTCGCTATTCTGTCATTATTTGTTTTTTTTCTAACTTAATCCGTATATTTTATAGTCATTCATTATTTCATTCTTGTTGCAGGAAAAAGGTAGATTTCTCATTCCTTATTTATTTCTCCTTTGGATACTCACATTATTCTCCTTCCTAATGTTTGTGAAGCAGTTAGTGACTCAATCGCAGACGGATCAGTACAAAGTTAATCCTGTCAAATTGGCATTTCTCGCAGGTACAGTAAAAAGCAGCTTTATATCTTCATCATTTTCATAACTTTTTATGAATCTGTTGGATGAATCAAGTAACTGACCAATTTCTCAAGAGTCGCGTATGAAAAATTCCCGATTCCCTTCCCATTATGTAAATAATTATGTGCTCCTTCATTAATACTTGACTATAATTACATACTTGAGGCAATTTTTAACGAAATGAATGTAGTTAGATACTCATTATTGGGTCTGAGTGAGTACCTGATAAGGATATTAATCCAACATTTTTTCACCTAATACTCATTATTTCTATCAATTGATCTTCTACTAATGGTAAAACTATTAAATTTGGTTCTGTTCGAATGAATTTTCTTCGTCATGTGTAAGTTTTCAAAAAATATTAATTTTTCTATTCACTGTTTCCATAGGAGATAATACTGTGAAAATGTTATTTGAACTGCTGTCTCTAAGAATATGTATCGCTCTTTTCCCATAAATAATGTAGATTTTTGTCTGTTATACAGGTTTTGGTTCTATTTCCATAGCGATCGTAAACGCTTATTACCATGAGACGGAAGACGGAAGAAGAAATGGCTACGGTAGGTACTACACATACTATCAGAAAATACAGAAACTAACTGCGACCATTTTTTTCGCTGAGTTTTGCAATTATACAAATTGGGATATATTATCCTTGAACGTATTTCCTATGCCCGATGAAGCGTTATTTTTTTTCAATTTCATTTTTCTAATCCTTTTTTCGAGGCCCAAAAAATAGGGTTTTTTGAGACACTCAAAAACTGCCGTAAAATTTTGAGAATAAAAAAGCTTTGTGCGGGCATATACCTATAGAGAATATGTTTCACGAGCAATATATTCAAAAAGCCAATTTAGTGCAAAACTCGGCAGAAAAAAAAAGATAAATCGCGAACCACATATTTAAGGGAAAAACAAATTAGAATAGACCCTCGAGGGTGTAGTCTACCTTTTCTACAAAGTCAACATCCTCGTCTGAAAAACTGCATTATTAATGTTGAATGGTAAAATATAGACAATTTCATTGACATGCATGAAAATGACTATTTTTGTTAGTTTTTATCTCTAAAGTACACGTATTTACTTTTTTTTTTTACCGAGTTTGACACTAAATTTCCTTAAATTTGGATAAGATATCTTTGAACATATCTCCTATACCCGGGCAGAGCCTCTTTTTCAATTTTACTTTTTTTTTTCTTATTCCCAAAGACCCAAAAAAAAGTTAAGTACTAAAAAGCTTCAAAAAAATTTCCCAAAATTTTGAGAATCCAAAAAATTGCTTTGTCCGGGCATAGAGCACGTATCTTCGAGAGTAACATTTCTAAATTTGAGCCAATTTTGTGCAGTACTCAGACAAGAAAAAAAAAATAAAAAAGAAGAAGAAAATTGTAAATCGTGAATCACTCAACAAAAACAAAGGTGGACTACACCCTTCAAATGATTCATATGAATACATTGACTGACTCGAGTTACCCATCAAATTACAATATTTTTCTCTCTGTTAAAAAATTGTTGTACGTCTGAATATTATTTACCATGGCTCATAATTCGTCCCTGTTCTTGTAAAACCAAGTAAGTCGGAAAAAGTAAATTGTTGGAAAACTGAAAAAAAAAACGTTTTAAAAATTCAAAACGCGGTATTTAATCAAAATTTTGGATTTTCAATTCTCATTATGTGTATAGAGATCGAGTCTTATCAATTCAAAATTTATTTACCCCCCCCCCCCCTACTAACTACTATATTATAAGGGAATTTCAAGGAGTTTTCCGACTTACGTGGTAAATACCACGTTTACCACTTAAGTCAGTTTTTTTTTGTTTTTGTTTTCAGGCTTTTTAGGTAATTTTTTTTTTTCACCTGCTGATCCTTTGATACAGAGGCTCGTTGAAGATGATGAAGAGGTTGCTCTTTCCCAATTGTAGGGCTTCTTGATGAATGGGTAAGTAAATAGATTTTCTGAAATTGCCTGTTGAAGCGGACCAAGCGGATCTTCCTACCTTTTATATTCAAGATCCATTTCCCTAGCCCCCTTCCCCTTTCAGAATATCAACTTGAAATTTTACACCCTAATTATGCTCAGTTTGTGCCGCAAATTTTCGAATGTGTGCTCATCTCGTTTTGAAGATATTATCAATTTTCGTAGATAGGTGTTGTGGGTTATATTCTGACATTTCCAAGAACAACACCCGCTCATCAACCCATACAATTACAATATTTCTCTTTTTCAAATATGGAAAGGAATAATTCTCTCAGTCGAAGTTCTTATCGCGCTTGTGAATGCCATAATGTTCTCCTGACGCTGATTTTTGGTAACTTAATTAATTATATTATGTATCCTTTTTCATACAATCACTAATGTAGTAACAAAAGTATGAAAATATTTCAATCATTTCACATTTGATTGTAATTAACAAAATCCTCCCATTTGATTTAAAAAAAAAAAAGACTTCTTAGGTTACATCGGCCAAAAAAAAAACTTTGGAACTTTTAGCGTAATATCGGCATTTTATCCTAAGGTACCTTTCCACTGAAAAGGGTTCGAAGGCTGAGCAAAGCGAGAGCCTCAGTAGGGCAAAGCCTCTAGTCACTTCTGAGTTATGAACAAATAGAATGAAAAAAAAAATACTGAAGTGTAACAAAGAACTTAACCAAAAAGAACAGTAAAAATGAGACGAAAAAATAATACAGAGAAAAAATAATGGGCAAAAACAATCAAAAAATGAGGAAGGAAAAAATAACACAAGGTGAAAATAAAATTGAGAATTACCAAAGGTACTTGCGATCGAAAAATTTCATTTATTGATAGAAAAGTGAGACTCTTCAGAAAATTATATTATTATTATTTGTCGAATAGTGAAAAATTGGTCGAATATTTCTGAAGATAGTCTGTTCATAAATCTCAAAAAAAAATAATCGAGTGGGCCTTAATTTAAAAGAAAAATTTTTTCAAATTTTTTTTGGAAAAATTTCTTTCGAGTTTAGCACTGGTATGGGGGTTTTTGGGGTCGCTGAACACGAATCCGGAAGCCGTTTTTGGGGGCGGCTCTCGTCAAGCGAGATATGGTTGAAAAAAAGTAAGAAATGCTCCAAAATGGAACTAAATCGCGTCTCGTAACGTAGAGCAAAACGGGCTGCAGATTCGGATTCAGTGTGAAGAATTACATACTGTGCACATGTCTCCTGGAAAATTTTTGAAATCGTCAATTTAAGCCAAAATGGCAAGGTTAACCTCGAACACTTTTACTGGAATTCACGTTTATAACATTCGAGTACACTCATGAATTAAAAAAAGAAAAACAAAAAATATTATTACGTGGAAGAACTTGGCAAAAATACTATGTACTTTTTCAATTGAAAATGCTAATCTTACTCATTATTTTAATGTTTCAGTCTTCAAAGGCTATTTATGGTTAATTGTGTTCAGTTATTACAAAGAAATGGCCGATGAGAAGCAGACTATTGCTCCAACTCCGACCTGATTGTCGAATCATCAAAATATTATTAATCGATTTATAAATTTTCTATTTATAAATTTTATATTTATTTACTTAATTCGTATTATAGGATGTTGCTGGTAATGCCTTTTGCTGTACTACTCTCATTACCGGTTGTCACTTAGTATTGTACACATAATAATATTCTTTTCGAAACAAATTAATGGAACCTCTACTGTGGAATAGCACTGAACTCTATTAGAAACACTGGAACGCTTATGCTCCATAAGACCAATAGAAATTTACCCGACGGTATGGTGTAGAAAGAGACAACAAATGGAAAAAAGAGCACATATCTTTGTTCAACGCATTACGTTCATAGGCGGCTGATGAGTTTTTCTCATTAATTTTTTAATTATCTCAACTTCTACTCAACTTAAAAAGTTGAAACAGGTCTCATTTGAAAGAGGAAGCTTTGGAGATTATGTTGACATGAAAAACATCCAAATTGGCTATTTTATTCTTTTTATCATATTCAGTTCATATGTTTCAGTGGTTGAATAAATGCAATTTTTCTGATTTAAACTATAATGCCAAATTTTTGCTGCGCTTATGGTTGCTCTGCATCCAGTAATGTAAACAAGGATGTCAGTTTTCATAAGTAAGTAACTGCATGACATAAATATTCTGTCCTGCACTTTTAAGTTGATCCAATATTAAAATTACTCTATACCTTTTATATTATGAACAGTATACATCTTTTATAGATTTGAAATAAATGTGAAACTATGCAAATTTTATGCTTGAAAATGTCATCTTAAATTTTTTTTCCCCAACAAATAATATTTCTACAAAAATGGGAAACTGTGTGGGTGAAAAAAAATAGAAGGGAAGGTCAGAAAGGTTGAGAAAGCTGAAGTAGTAGTAATTTTTGCTCTTCAGGAAAAAACCTTGAATCATGAATGAGTTCCTGGAAATGGTTGATAAAATGAAATATTTTTATTTTCATTCAATGACACCCATCCGCTAATCGTCATATTTTCCTAAAAGAAAAATTTTCCCCATTTTATGAAATTTGTTTTTTTTAATATCGTTTTATCGGACAGTTTGATTTAAAAAAAAAAATAAATTTCATATCGGTTGAGCTAATTGAGAAGTTAGATTCATATTTTTCCATGTTTCATCCTCAGAAGTTCCTCTCGTGAGATATTTGTGAAGTCGAATTGTGGAGTTCAGGCGTCTAGTAAAGCATACCCTTCATGGGTTTAGATTGAGATTTGATAATTTTCAATTTCTCGTTTTTTTTTCATCTTTAGATCGTCAAAAAAAAATTATTTTTTATTTTTGTGATTCAGCTTCTACTTAATGTAGAAAGCTGAATTTGGTATCGTTAGAAGAAGGAAAATAAAGTTCTGTTTCTGAAATAATTGATAAGTTGATAAAGTGTATCTAGGCATCTCTTCTGCCAAATACTGTTTCTACCAATACACAAATAACTGCTCATCTCTAAGTCATTGTAAAAAAAAAAATCATTAATTGAAGATTTAAAATGTATTTTCCCCAAACAAATCCATTAAAATGGCCAAATTTGGACATTTTTCATACCAACACATTCTCCAAAGCTTCCTCTTTCAAATGAGACCTGTTTCAACTTTTCAAGTTGAGTAGAAGTTGAGATAATTAAAAAATTAATGAGAAAAACTCATCAGCCGCCTAAGCGTTCCAGTGTTCTTAATTGAGTTGAATGACATCATTCTTGAGCATTTTACCAATTTAATCGATCCACTGGGTAATTTTCCCTAATTTCGTAAGTCTCCTGCTTCGATAATAATTTTTGCGAGTTCTTATCTCAAAAAAATACATCAACTTTTTACCATTTTTTCACCGAGTTTTGGATCAAATTTCGATTATTTGGCCTTTTTTTCTTTCTTTTTTTTTTTAAATTTTTTTGTCTTTTCCTTCTTTCTTTCTTTTTTTTTTATAGTGACTGGTACCTATAATCCAAATTTTTAACGAAAGACCCGGTTTTAAAATTTTTCCTTAAAATTCGAAAAAAATTTCAAAATATTTAACTTTTCCAAAAATAAAACAAGTTTGGTTTCCTGCAATTCATCACATTTCCCTTCATTGAAAATGGATATCAAGAAGGACCTGTGTCAGAAAACAGATGTTTTGAGTTAGTGATGTCCAAGTTTATGCTCCAGTCTTAAGATATGGTAATGTTGAAGTTTGCCCAGACTATAAATAAGTTGTGAGTTATCAGTATGAATATAAATATATTTATGTAGACATTGTTTACTCAGTACACCCCATCTCGATATCCACCTTCATGAAGCGAATCATCAGTTTCTATTAAGGTACACTTAGTCATTTGTATAATTATTTTGGTTTGAAGAAATAGTTTAATGAAAGGTACCAACGTCAAATAACACTCCAATCTGGTGAAAATTTGAAAACTTATGGTATTTTTATCAAAATAAAATTAACCAACTTTGGCTTTTGGTGGCATTATATTTTACATGATTAGCTGATTGGAAGAATTTCCAGGTTTGTTTAAACTTTCAAAGCTATATCAAAAACTTGTTTTGTGCATTTCTTTTTTTTTTCTATTATTGGTGCTAAACTTGGATGCGATTAATACGCTCAATATGTACATGTTCGAATTTCATATTATTTGATTTTTTTATTTATCAGATTACCTCCTTCAAAGAAACACTCTTCAGCTTTATGTAAGAAGGTACCTGCGCGTGTTCTTTTGAATTTTGTGAGTTGTAGATAGTTGTTTGAACGCTACGTGAAATGTGGAATTGGGTACTGAAAATCGTCTTTCTGGCTGAGATATACGTGGTCAACGTAAGTAAATGATTTTACTCTATTTAGTAGACACTACCAGTCATGGAAGGTCTCTGCTCGAAGCCCTTGGACTTTCAGTCTGGCACTTAAACACATCCAGTATGGTCTTAGCACTTGGGGAAGTGCCTAGTCATTTGGCGAAGTGACTAGATATTCTAATCTGGTCAGATACCGTAATGAAAATTCTATAAAGCCATCTTATCGCACTTCGCAAAATGACTAGGCGATTCGCGAAGTGACTATGAAATATACATAGATGAGGATCTAATTTTTAGGACGATGGTTCTGCAATTAATGATATACTATTCGCTTGTAATTGTTTATGTTTGCAGATAGGTGCTGTCATAGTCGAATTTCATGTACTACTCTTCGAATTATCCCGTATGTACAAAACCTAATCACATATACATGTAATCAATATGGATTTGGTTATATGGGAAATTTAGATTGCATGCAGATTAATTCAATATAGCATTTCCAATATTGAAAACTCCATATTTATTTAATATTATATCCATGTAGAATTCTGATACAGATTATGTCTATATGGATTTTATATTACATAGATATAGAAGATATTAAATGGAAAATGTTAGGGATAAATGATATTTATTTTAGATAACATTTGCTATATGAAAATTATATATGATTTGTGACATATATGCAATATTGAAATTCTTATATAAGTAACAATTGTTATATGTATGGGATATTCATAACACCTAGATATAAATCCGTTATATGATCAGCATTTAAACTGATAAGAGCACAGTTCAGTTTCATGTTATCATACTCATAGTTTGAAAGTGCTGTGAAGTGTATAAAACAACTTAATATTCATCTCATTTATAATAAATGAGAAATAATTATTATGATAATGGTGAAAATTTGATTGATAATACCTATGTGATCATCAGTTCAGTTCATTAATGTGAGATGTAAGTTTACTGTTGTTTTACCAAGATTCTTAGTATTGATTCAGATTATTTGAGTTCTGAAATGGATTTCTTATGAAATATGAATTGGTGAGTTTTTAAATTTTCATTCTTTCATTTAATTTCTTATTTGACACCTCGTTTTAATGTGCCAGATGACTGCGGGAGCAACCAAGTTCAATCACTGTGATTTGTTTAGAGTACTAAAAAATCAGGGGAATATTTTGTTTCAACGTTTCAACGAATTCCAATGATGATCTGTCATTTTGAATGTTGAAAACCGTTGATTTTTCATTTGAATGTGCTCCAGGACAAATCACTGGATGAGTTTTAAGTGTGATAAAAATATGACAATCGGTTTTGCGGTTCTCTGTAGATGTATTAGCAAAATACCAAAAAAAAGAAGATTTTTTTGATGAGTTTTTGAAGGAACAGATTCCTTCGAATTCTAATACATTTTTCAGCTTTAATGGCGTACTAATAGGAGAAACTGATAAGGTGTACAAATAGAAGCTTCCATCTAAAATATATCTCTCATAGATGTACAAAATTCCTATATAACATGAATGTAGCAAATGTCCCTCACATACGTATGTATTTTATATAACATCTCATATAGCATACATTTTGTAGTATATGTGGTATTCATATAGAATTGTCATACAACAAAAGCTATATGGATGTTATATAGCAAT
Organism: Parthenolecanium corni; assembly: GCA_038050395.1. NCBI lineage: Eukaryota > Metazoa > Arthropoda > Insecta > Hemiptera > Coccidae > Parthenolecanium > Parthenolecanium corni. The sequence continues at coordinate 1,167,002 of JBBCAQ010000016.1, forward strand.
GCTACATAACATCCATATAGCTTTTGTTATATAAAAATTGTTATCTAAATGCCACATCTATTTTATATGTATGCAATGTGAGAAGCTATATCAAATACATACGTATGTTAGGGACATTTGTTATATTTATTTGATATTGCGATTTTGTACATACGGGATGGATTGAGATAGGCAAGTTTTAAATACTTCATAAACATATTTTTACCCGACTTAGGTATTCATATATTGCTTCCTTGCATTTATCTGTTCCTACCATTACGGCGTCCAGCAGGTTTATAGGGACGGATAAGATGCCTCATCATGTTGAAGTGTATTTTGGCGGCTACCGAGGGTGTAGGGGGGATGTTTAACGAAATTTTCCCTGGACGCCATCATGGTAGCCGAGGACTCCAATGTACACTCTACATTTATTTTTCATTTCACTAACACTATGACGCACCATACTACTGACGAATCATCTTTTAATTCCGGAAAATATTCTAGATTCATTTATCTGCCTACTCATAAGTTGATAATACAGTGATTACTATCAGAAAAGATTATCAATAACTATTTATAACCCGATTTTTCATTAGATTATCCCTGGACTTGAAATTTATATGGGCCACTGTGTCGAAATATAATAATGTTGGCATTTATGTAAGATTAGTTTTATTTCTGATTTAGAAATAATAGAAGTTCTGAGTTTATTAGCACTGTTCTAGTACTGAAAAAAATGGAATGAATATGAGTGAATTTTGAATGAATTTCGAGGGGATTTTGAGTGAATTTTTGGTGAAATTTGAGTGAATTTTTAGCGGATTTTTCGTCGTTGAAGTGACTGAATAAATCGAATTGATGCGAGTAAATCGGAGCGAAGTAGAGTGAATTGGAGTAAGTTGGTGAATTACCCTTGAATATATTTTGTATGCCCGGACGAAAGCCCTTTTTTCAATTTCTTTTTTTTCATTTTTTTCCAAAGCTCGCCCAAAAAAAACAAAGCTTCGTTTGGGCATGGAAAGTATATTCGAGAGTAACACATATCCTGGGCCAATTCGGTGCAAAACTGAATAAAAATAAAGAATAAAAAGTAAACTGTCAACTATTTTAAAAAAGCTAAGATATACTACACCCTTAACTTACTCGTATATAATTTTCTGTACATTTTTGTGTTAGTGTCAGTGCAAGAATAGCAATGATTTGAGAGAAATATTGATCATTGTTATTGTACTCAAATTGTGTGGAGGTAGACATTTTGGAAACTACACCCTTAAATCAGTTAGCAAATTTTGTAATACTGACTCTCAATCAACCTATTAATGTATTTTTATCGTCGAGCAATTATGATATCTTCAAATTAAACTGTATCTTGGTGATAAAAATAAAGTTAATAACATGCATTAAAAATGGAATATAAATCACAATTTTTAAACCACTGTTTCCAGTTCCGTTTGCTGTTCCAGTTTGGATAGTGTTCTTGACTATGATCGCTTCTGTTATTTTGCCTCTTGCCTGTATTGCAGGAATACACGGTATCTACGTGGTAAGAATCAAGAATGCTTCTACACTGAGAGAAATGAATATGTACTATGGTTACGAACAGAATAGTAACTTTCCTCATCACAGTTGTGAAAATTACGAGTATCTACTTGATATTGTGAACAAAAATAATCTAATATCGCCAACCTTATCCTCGCTATTCTGTCATCATTTGCTTCTTTTCTAACTTAAATCGTATATTTTATAGTTATTGCTCTTGTTGCAGGAAAAACGTAGATTTCTCATTCCTTATTTATGTATCCTTTGGATACTCACATAATTCTCCTTCCTAATGTTTTTGAAGCAGTTAGTGACTCAATCGCAGCCGGATCAGTCCGAAGTTAATCCTGTCAAATTCGCATTTCTAGCAGGTACAGTAAAAAGCAGCTGTATATCTTTATCATTTTCATTACTTTTTATGAATCTGTTTGATGAAAATCAAGTAACTGACCAATTTCTCAAGAGTCGCGAATGAAAAATTCCTGATTCCCTTCCTATTCTGTAAACAATTACGTGCTCCTTCATTATTACTTGACTATAATTACTCACTTAAGGTAATTTTTAATGAAATGAATGTAGTTAGATAGGTACATCATTGTTGGGTCTGAGTACCTGACAAGGGTATTAATTCAACATTTTCATACTTAATACTTATTATTTCCATCGATTGATCTTCTACTTGGGGTGAAACTATTAAATTTTGTTCTGTTCGTATAAATTTTCTTCGAAATGTGTAAGTTTTCAAAAAATATTAATTTTTCTATTCACTGTTTCCATAGGAGATAATACTGCGAAAATGTTCTTTTCCCATAAATAATGTAGATTTTTTTCCGTTTTACAGGTATTGGATTTATTTTCCTAGGGATCGCACACCTTTATTACCATAAGATGGAAGACGGAAGACCAAATGGCTACGGTAGGTACTAGGCCTACTATCAAAAATTAATACAGAAACTAACAGCGGCCATTTTTTTCGCTGAGTTTTGCAATTACACAAATTTGAATATATTATCCTTGAAAATTGAACGAATTTCTTCTGCCCGATGAAGCGTTTTTTTTTCAATTCAACTTTTCTTATCCTTTTTTCGAGGCCCAAAAATTAGGTTATTTTTGAGACCCTCAAAAACTGCCGTAACATATTCAAAAAGCCAATTTGGTGCAAAACTCAGCGGGAAGAAAATGATGAATGGTGAGAAAAAAACCAGAATAGACCCTCGAGGGTGTAGTCTACCTTTGCTCCAAAAGTCAACATCCTCGTCTGAAAAACTGCATGATTACTGTTGAATGAAGGTAAAATATAGACAATTTCATTGACATGCATGAAAATGACTATTTTTGTTAGTTTTTAGCTCTAAAGTACACGTATTCATTTTTTTTAAACGAGTTTGGCACTAAATTTCCTTAAATTTGGATATGATATCATTGAACATATTTCCTATACCCGGACAGAGCCTTTTTCTCACTTTAACTTTTTTTTCTTTTTCTCAAAGCCCCAAAAAAGAGTTATTAAAAGCTTCAAATAAATTTCCCGAAATTTTGAGAATCCAAAAAATGGCAAAAAAAAAAGAGAAAATGGTAAATCGTGAATCACTCTACAAAAACAAAGGTGAACTACACCCTTCAAATGATTCATATGAATACATCGACTGACTCGAGTTACCCATCAAATTACAATATTTTTCCTTCTGTTAAAAAATTGTTGTACGTCTAAATATTATCTAACATGGCTCATATCTTTTGATACAGAGAGGCTCGATTGAAATCGTTGAAGGTGAAGAAGAGGTTGATGTTTTCCAATTGGAAGGCACTTCGATACGCGACTTACGTATTGTTTGCTAGCATTTTCCTAAGTGCACTCAGCCGTCCAAAGAATATTCAAATATATAATTGAAATGAGACAAAAGTTTGTATCCGGAATAAAACAAATTAACTAAATAAACGATTTTAACTTTCCCTCTCTCGTCTGCTATATTCGGAATCTTCATTATTAATTATACTTCCAAGAATATAGACTCAACTTTCTTACACACAAGACATCATTGATCGCACTTTGACCTACTTCATCAATTTTATGAGCGAATGAAATAACTTCTGGAAACTTAAAGATATCAACAAAAGTAAGATGCTGATTGGAGCCAAGGCGAGGGTCTGGAAGATGTATACTAATCTGAAATCACAGATGGGTTCGAACATGGTCACTTACTAGAGCTACCACGAGTGAATTGGGAATATCTCCGAGAGCAATGGAAAGAAGTACTTGCATATTAAATATCACGAATGAAGGCTCCATTGAATAAACCCGCTAAACCTTTTTGTTCGTTCGACAGTTGCAACATGGTTTTATAGGGACATAGCTCACATCAACTCACTGATGTCATGCATCGACGGGGGGTTCACTTTACGATATTGCCTGTACCAGGAACAACATGAAGAAGTATGTATCTTTCTTATTAATATGAAACTAATAAAATAGATAAAATCCCAAATGCAAGCACAAGCTAAAAATAGGATTAGAAGATATTGGTGTAGCAATAACAAACAGCAAATGGCACATGTATGAGACAAATGTATACGAAATAATACTGTAATTAAATGACATGATCTGAGAAAACCCTGGTTTGAACAGTCCTTTTCTCATTTGATTACTCATATTATCCTATATATTAATTGAATATGTCTACTTATATCTTATATTTGAGTACCTATGTGTCTGAAGCCATCTTTTCACAGATCAGCTCTTACTATTTTTGCAAGAACAAATGGTTACCTTCCGAAGTTTGAAAATCATAACAATTTATAAATTAACTGTGATAAGTTTTTCATTGAACTAAGCTACAAATGTAAAAGTGAAAATTCATCTAATGAAATAGATTAACGAGTGAGACAACGTTGGTATGCAACAACGTGTGAAATTAATTCAGAAAACTATGCGCTTCAAATTATTCATGTTGAAATTATGTTGTGTTTGCTGCTGCATTGTATTTTTAGTATGTATTACCAGATTATAAACGAATTTAATTCGCAGCTTCTTTGAAAAATGGTCGAATTTCGAAGAAATGTCTTTTAAATGAAGCATTTAAGGTATGTTTTCAGTTTCTCATTGTGCCTTATTTTGGTTACATGTATTCACGGAATACTCGATAGTTTCAGTTTCTTAATGTAGGTAATAACATAAATTCTTTTTTCTCATCACAGACAGTGATTACGAAATTTGCGTTTTCACGGTAACGGCTGTCATTTGGTGGATTTTTTGGTAAGCTGATGAGGCGGTATACACGATTATTTTTCAATTGTTCGGTATCTTTTTTATGGATTCAGGGTTGGTATTCAGATATCATTTAACAATGAGTAACTACTTCCATGTTTTACTATGAAAAAGTAATATGTTTCGTTAGTGACAAAAAACAATTATGCCGAAATTTGTTAATGGTAAGGTGTGCAAAAACTTATTAATCAGAAAAATTGTAAGAGGAGTTCCAAGACAAAGCATTTTAATTTTCTACACCTGTTACCATTATTCGTAAGTTGGTATTAATTTTGAGAACTAAACTATTGGTCAATGAGAAATTTTTTACACCAATTATTAAAAAAAAAAAAGTATGGTTTAGAAATTAATTTTTAACCCTTGAGAAGTGACATGCTCCATTATTTTTGAGGCAACAAGAATCAAATAATTTCACTGATAGTAACATATATGAAAAGTTACACTCTAGCAAAATTGTCAAGGATTCTAAAACAAACCATTTTTTGAAAAATCATTTTAAAAGACATAAATTCATATCGCTCATTTAATACAACGTCACATCTCAAAATTTTCAATTTTTTAAAAGATTTATACCATTTTAAAGCAGACATAAAAAAAATGTATTTCATATATTGAACTCAAAAATTATGATTTTTTGAGTTGTGACGTTGTTGAATTGAATGAGCGATATATGACGTCACTTGTTAGGTGAGGGAGGAGAACTGGGAGTACGGACCCTTCAAGTCGACGAGATTTTTTTGGGGGGATAAAATTTGAAGTAAGATGAAATTTGGGGGGCTCATAAATTTGAAGTGGGGGATATAATATTTGAAAGGGGGGTTTCAAAATGGTTGAAATTGAATAATTAAAGGCTTAATAGCTCTGTCAGTTTTCAATCGATCGAGATGATTCTTTCTCTTCTATTTACAATACTGGTATTACTTTCTTCTATCGAAGAGGATAATTATCCGTAATAAATTAATTAGCTTAGCGGAGCGAGATGGGGGTAGTTTAAAATAATTAAAATCGCCGCATCTTTTGTCAGTTTTCAACCGATCGACACCGATCTATTCGAATCATCACATTTCAGTCAATTTTCAATTGATTTAGGTGGTCTATTCCACTACCGCAATTGACACGTATGCACGACGTTCAAGCATATACGTATTCATAATTAGTCTATCTTAAAGACAAAATAGTACATTATAAAGCAATCGCCAAGGTGAAATGATTTACACCCAAGTTCGCATATGCCAGCAGCTTCAAACCAAACTGTAAATCAATTTTCCTCAAATTCTTCATATTATTTAAAACCGTTTTTGCTGTTCAACTATTTATGCAAATTGAATCACAGCATCGGGAATCAACACTTTCCCATTCCTCTAATTACCACCAATGACAGACATATATCCAAGAAAGACTGGATTATGCGAGACGACAAGTGGAACAGCAAGAATATGAAAATACAACCATTTTAGCGCGCGATAAACTAGGTCAATGACCCGAATTAAAGACACAAGTACAGTCGACTCTCGATAAGTCGAACTTCGATAATTCAAAAACCTCTATAAGTCGAAGTCCAAGCCATTTCCCTGCACCTCGCCATAAGAGCCTTATAGAAAATTCCCTTTCTAATTCGAAATAAAACCTCGATAAGTCAAACTGAATAAGCAGCAAAATACCTCTGTAACAGCCACTCAACAAGAATTCAACAGCCTACACAATTTGGAATTTTTCATGGACAAAAACAGAGGCCACAATTTGACTCAGTCCACATTGGACAACTACCTTTGTTAAAATGGTACATACATATGCTGTTTATAAAAAGTCTGCAGATGATAAACCCTAAGTTTTTTTCGTAATTCTCTTTAACTCAAAATTTTACAAAGCCTCCTCTCAATAAGTCGAACTTCGATAAGTCGAACTTTGATAATTCGAAAACCTCTTTAACTCGAATTTGTTGTATTTCCCTTGAATTTCGACTTATCGAGAGTCGACTGTATTTCAAATTTTTCGGAAAATCTTGAAGACAGTAAAAACATACTATTTGTACCACACTTCGAAGAAAAAGATTTACCTCAATTAAAAAGACAAGATGAATACACACATCAAACGTTAGCTACGACCCTCCAAGACCCAAAAACATAGAAAGAAGCAATGGAAAGATCAGTCAAAGATTTATGGAAACAAGCAGTTAAGGAAGAATTAAACTCTACGGCCAAAAACAAAGTATGGTTCTATGTAGATAGACCAAAGTATAAAAAGGTCATTGACTCTAGATGGATGTTTAAACTAAAGGAAGATCACGGACTAAAGAAAGGAAAAGGCAGAATAAATTAGATTTAGATGTGCAACAAATGGACGTAAATCCGCCTTTCTCAATGGCACATTAGATGAGGAAATCTGTATGGAAATTCCAGAAGGCGTTGACTGCTCAGAACAATTTAGGAAAAATAAAGTTTGTAAACTTGTTAAGGCCTTATACGGACTTTGCACCAGCCCCCAAAAATTGAATCAACATTTCACAGAAACGATGAAAACTTTAGATTTTTATGCCTGCCCATCGGACCCTTGTTTATTCAAGTGGAAGAAAGAAAATAATTTTGCCATTCTTTTACTATAGGTACGTAGATGAAATGCTCATAGCTAGTAATCAATCTTGACCATCGAGCAAACAAGAAAACTGATACATTCAGGCATTTCCGGTGGTGAAGATCCGTCCAATTATAAGTCAAGACTACCTCGTCATTATATTCAACTATGGTAGGTCCATCACAAGATAAAGGATGAGCTACATATATGACGAGTTAGGGCACACACGGAGAAGGCGAATCAGCAATAAAAACCAGTGGAAGGACGGAGAGGTATATGCCCAAAAATGGGTAGTGGGGTAAGGGTGGAGGTGGCTGCATATGAAACCGGAGCGTCTCTTTTCAACCGAAAGGACAAATTAGAATTCCTAACCCTCAAAACTACGTCAGATAATATAAACTCTTTAAAATTAATTTTCGGCCATTTTAGCTATTCATTTTGGTTTTTAGCTATTTTTATCTACATTTCAGTATTATAGAGACGTTCTAATTGAAATCTGATTACAAATTTGGGTATCAGATAATATTCAAGAAGTACAGACTTGTCTCGGATGATAAAATTGATATAAAAACCCAATTAAGCAGAGCTATATATAACGAAGAAAAATTAAAAATGATTCAGCATCTAAAGAAAATAGATAATTCCAAAAGAATGCCTCAAGGAACGGAAAATAATAAAAAGGAAACTTGGTGTTCCTTCCATAAAACTGTTACCTATAATACTTATGATTATAAAGCTTCAAAATTTACCATTATGCGGTACTTGCAAAAAGAAAGGACATAAGGCAGACAATTGCTATTTTAAAAACAAACCCAATGCTAATAAAGTAGAAAAAATATTTTGCAGATTTTGTCAAGATCAAGGACATATGATTGGAGAATGTAAGAAATTAAAAGCCAAAAAGGAGAAATAAAATAATACGGCTACTAACTCTTACTTCTCTGTCAGTATCAAAAATTATTCTGAGAAACAATGTGTTTTTAAAATTTCATACTCCAAAATGAAATAAGGATTTTATTTTCCCATTGAATAATAGAGCTCATACATCCTCAATTAACAGAAAAACATTTTAATGGAAATTGAGTACGTAAAAATCTAAATACGAGTAAAATTTTTACATGAAGAAGTTCTGGAAGATCTTAACTAATCATGTTGCATTAGCAAAGTCAACTACTGTATCGTCAACTGAATTGTTGTAGACCGATGAGAATACTGTCTCCTCAAGTTCTTTCGGTGAGACCTTTCCGTTGTGGTCATCCTCAGGAGAGGATAGAACAACAGCACTCTCCTCTGTGGCGATTGTGAGAATGTGCAAAGCCACAATTGTACAATCAAACAATTAAACAAGTAAACAATGAAACAATTGAAAAATTAAATATGCGAACAATAAATGATAGAATGAGTAAAGGATATGATAAAATTTCTAAAAGTGAATATTATCAAAAAAATCGAGAACAAATAAAAGCAAAGAGTCGTAAATATTATCAAATCAATTATAACTACTGTTGCTGATGTCCATACCAGCTCATCAAAAATAGTATGTTCTTAAATTTCCGTTTACAAATTTATATTGTAATCGTTTGTAACACCGCATTTAAATTATTAAGGATGTCAAATTTAAAATCAAGAAGCCGAATTCGTTCGAAGGATAGATTATTGGGGAACGTCTTTTGTAAACAAAGACTCAGTGGCACCCACGTATTTTAAATAAATGAGACCCAACAATTACTGAATGTAACCTGACTGGTCAAGTAGTTATATTTTTGTTATAGTGTCAATTAATCGATTCAGTCAGTAAACTCAATCGATCAGAAAACCACACCTAGAAGGCAGTTTCCATAAACATTTTACAAAATATTCCTGGAAACTGGGGGCACGTGTGGCGTGGTAAAATGTTACTACATTTTTTAAATCATTATGTTGACCTAGTGGCGTGAAAAAGGGTTTCAAGGTTTTTCGGCAGCTCTCCTTCTCATCTCTTAGCTATAAGAATAAAACAAATAAATAAAGTACTGATAGCCATCTGGGTAGTACCTACCTTGTAAAGGGTATAGTGAGAAGGGGGGTTTCATCAGTATAATAATTGTTTCCCTCATACTTTCTATTTTTCAATCTCTTTTACAAAAAAAAAAAAAAGGTTAAAATAAAGTAAAATAAATGTGGAATACCAAGTTAGGGTGCGAGTGAAGATGAAAGAATGTATCAAAAAACGGATTTTAATTTTATAAATGAAGGCATTCCAAATATCCTTGTTGTGCTTGCTATTGAAAGGTATCGAATTGGAGAGGCACATTTGATGTCTTGCTGCTATTATTTTTTATACTATTTCTATTTTTTTTTACTCTGCTATTTTGCTACGTGAATGAGGATGTCAGGATGTCGGTAACATATACTCTGCCTGGTATGGCAGAGAAACCGAATTTAACTCTTTTAAATGGGCCGCTAAATATTTTCTTCTGCCCTTTGCTATATTTTTATTTTTGCCATCTTTTGTTTGTGAATGATGTGAGGGATAATATGAATGCCGTCAGAAATGCAGGTGCACCATAACTAATTGACTGAATGATGAAACCCTTTCCAAGAAAAGAAACTTGGGAAACATATAAGAAATCACAAAGAAAAGAATAGGTACCCTTGGACACTATTTACAATGAAGAATCAATTTTTTTTATTTCCTTTTTAATTCTGTTGTTAGATCTTGGGTAGACTTTCTCTAAATACATCACATTATACAGTAATGGTGTTTTGACAAGATAGGATCACTGATTGCAAATAAAGATGTACAGACACGTTTCACAAAAACCTAAAGGAACCTATCTTCTCAGCAGGGTTCTGGGTACTTGTACCATTTATTGAAATTTTACACATATTTTCTCTAGCTTTTAACTGACCGCGGGTGCATCTACCCTGCCTATATATGTTTTTTGTGTGTTTATAAGATTTTTGGCTGTGGTAACTGGTTTACCATAGCTGACCCTTTTTACACCTTCCCTCAAATAGTGGCAGCCAATAAGAAGGGCTAGAGAGCTAAATTACTTTTGGAGGATACTAAATTATGCTCTCATTGGCTAACAGTTTGGTGAAATCTCCATCTTCATGAACAAAATCAAAATTAAGAAAGGAAACATAATGGGGGATGACTTTTGCTTTTTGTCTGTCAGGACTTGAAGGTTTTTTGGTTTTTTAGTTAGTTGTAAAAATTGTTGGTAGCTACATCACTTGTTATTCATGGTGCTCTGATCGAATTTATTTTGCCACAAAGTTTTTAAATATGCCATATGCATTTTGAGTGGTTTTAAAATTTTTTTTCTCTGCATTTGCCCAAGTAAGGGCTATTAATGAAAGCACTGTGCGCGAAAGTTGTAAAAGTTGTCAAATATATGCGATATATGCACAGGTTGATGTAAAAATTTTTTTTTTACTTGTTGAATGTGCGAATATAAGCCAGAAAATTTGAGAGCAGAAAGTACTGTAATGTTTACAATATTCAATACTAGCACATAGTAATTTTATGAACGACATTTATGAAAAAAAAGGGGGATTCAAATAACATCGTCGGTTTGACTTCAAAGCAAGAGCAATTCAGAAGTAAAAATCTTGGCCATTTACTGGAGCCCTTTTTTTCGATTATACAAAGAAAATATAATGTAAAATGTAATAAGAAATTATTTTTGTCTCGAAAAGCTTTAACTAAAGATGATACTCTTCAAGTTGAGGGAAAAATCTGATTTTTGTGACAAAGCAAGTCCCACGAGTAAAACACACTTCTCAGATAAATGTGGGCTTTCAGTATACTTACTAATAAATACCAAGTTATCTAGTGCAGCTAAATAGAAAAGAAGAAAGCTGTTACATAATACGCAATAATAAAATATCATCGCCTTTAAAAGGATGTAGACGTAAAGTGGTATATCCATAAAAATACGAGTACCTTGTTTTTAAATAAGACGAATTTGAAAATTTGTCATCCTATAAGATGGATAGGTATATGAAATCTTGTCATTTTTTAAAGCATTTTTAGGCTAATGATGACAATAAATAAATTTTTTGATCCTTACAAAGTTAGAAACATGAATATCTCATGTTTGAAAATTTAGGCCGAATCACCCTTCACCTTTAAGATGACAAGTGTAATTAATTCAACAGATTATAGTGTTTCTGATAATTACCTTGGATATTATTTTGAAGCGCTGCAGCCTCATCTTCATCATCACTTGATAAAAATTCCACATCTGAGCTGTCACCAAACCTTTCGAGTAATTCTTCCTCCGTCAAGGGTTTTTCTTGGTAATTATGAGCAGGAACCACCATTATTTTAAATAATTTTTCAATTTTAAATAACAAGTCTATCTGAAGTAGACAATAATTGCATAAAACACTTCCAATAATTCACAGTAATTGATAAACGCAGAACAGAATGTGGCATCAAGTGGGAAAATCAAACACATTTGTGACTAATTCTAGCTTCACTAGATGAATATTTCCTTAAATAATCTTGGTTCTAATTCTTATCAGAGTTTTAATGCTGTGTAGTAAGGTAGACAGAAAACAGATGGCTTCTATCGTACACATATGTGGAAAAATCAGAGTTAAATAATCGATTCCGCTATTAAGTGGAGAGTTTTTAGTTGATTAGTTGGTTCCCTACTGGAGGGAACCGAGTCAAAAATTTCGAGTATTCTACTCGTTAACGCCCGCCACGGTGATTCCGCTCAAAGGCCGCCCGAAAAGCAACCCCAAACGAAATCGCCATATCCCTATTTACGCGCCGCCTCGCTAAATAGTCCTCGTGACGAGGACGGCGACGAAAATAAGGCCTATGGCCGCGGGTTCTCCCTCGGCCGCGCCAGTCTGAGCGAGGGGGATTGGACTTCTCAGAATCCCCCGGAGGTGGGGGATCCTTCGAAGTCTGATTCTCCACATTTTCGGTTTCCACCTCCAATGCTTTCCTCAGATCATGTGCGGCCTAGCAATGTGTGTGTAGAATTGTAGATATTTTTTTACAAATTCAATACGAGTGGACGTATCTTATTTTGGGGCTGCAAATCTCACACTACCCACTGAATCCAAAAAATGATGATACTTTCCTTATCATTTAGTTAGGTGGTTTCTTTTGAGTTAATTGACGCATTATCATCTTTGTTTTCACAGGGTAGTGAATTTGAAAATAGTTATTTGTTATTTGATTTTATTTGGTCACTTGATAAGAAGTTGACTTTGAATGGTTCAGAACATAATAAAAGTCATCGAATTTGACTTTGCACACTATCAAAAAAACATGTCCTCCGAAGTTGGTCTCGACAAATAAAAGCTTTTTGGTTTAAGTCATTAAAAAGAAATTAGTGTTTTGTTTAACACTCTATAACATAACTGAATATTTAGCAATAATCAGTTAGCAGTACCAGGCGTGAAGCCACAGTTTTATTTTATCAATTAAAGTTAATTAGCAGCCATTTAGTGGTTCAGTTAGACAAGTAACCAACGTTTTACTTTAATTATCAAGTGAGGAGAGTAGTGTCATTCATATTTCATTTCTTGGAAAGCTTCAATATTGACGAATCAACAAAATATCTCAAGACTAGATTTTCTGGTGCTAGGACTGAGTATTGTTTTTTAATAGCCAAGTTTTGCCATGAAAGTCAGAGGCAGTTGGGCGATTGCTTTTTACTCCATAGATACACTTTTGTATTTCTACAATGTTGGCGGCCTTCTTGGATTGCGTGTCTGTGACATAGATATAACTTAAAATAGGTATGAGTTCAAGAGACTGATATCTGTCCTAAGGTGTAGAAAACTTATGAGAGATAAAAAAGTAGCAACGAATTGAAAAATATTCTAACTGGAGGATGTTTTCTTCTTTCCTCAATGCTGATTCATAACTTCTGGATCGCATTGCTTTCATCTCATTCTCTAGGGCAATTGCTGTAGTTGAAACTCCATAGCTCAAAAATAAGTCTTTGACTTTTGATAAAAAATATTTAACTAATGTACATTAACCAAGAAGTCCTATGAGTCAACAGCTTCAAAATAGATCGATTTCAGTATCTAGCAGAAACAACTACCAAGTCATTGAAGATGTCCCTCATCACGCATCAAGCCGCAATCTCATTCCACACACAGTTGCCAGGGCAAGAGAAGGCAAAATTGATTGCATTAGTCGAAATTGAACATAAAGCCGTCGTCAGGGATTCCTGCTTGGGTACCCTCATTATAATTTATAAGTTTACAAGAATTGGACGGATTATGTTTCTTGAGTTAGAGACTCACAGGTTTTGCATTCAATCTTCAATATTTTTGGCTATTTGGAGGAACGTAATACCTTTTTTTGGTGAGTTCACATTCGTGGCAATCATTGGATCTAGGCATATAAGGAATTCATTTTTGTAATCTTGAAATGAAGTGGTCGAAGTGGTATGAGATTCCATTCGTTTCTTATGTTCCTCCTTTAGTGTTACTTGAGAAATAAATTGTCAATTTTTGACCGACTTTATTATACAGTGTATGGTTCGATTCAAAAGTGCAACATACCCTTTCGGCGATGCCAGTTTAGACAGTAGACACTCTTCTATAGCTTTCTCCTACGATTTTTTTTCGTTTTCCTCAATCAGTTTGCCTGAACTGTCATTTCCCTGAATGAAATCTCGTCTGAAAATTTTCTAACCAAATTTTTTCTCTCGAATACACTCAGCGTTAATTCCTTTTCATCTGAATGCACTTAGCCTTAATCTTTGCCACGGTTCAAAAATGATACTAATGAGAATGAAATGGGATGAAAAATTGAAATTTCCAAGTAACTTAAAATGGGTTGTACAGGCTTCCAGGACACAAAACCAAATAAACTCATTCAATCTCATTGAAATAGGCGAGTTAACCTCAAGATAACACTGAGATGAAGCACTGCACAGCTGGTCCTAAATCAAACCCAATCAACTGAATCAGATTACTAAACAATTAACCAGATTATCCGAATCAACCCAAACGAAGCCAACTTATTCAACGAATCGAGACATCAATAAAATGAAAGTGGGTAAGATATACATGCTTAGAGCCTATTCAAGGTCTTCGTTGTTTATCGTTTGGGGAAAGAATATCTGGTAAAAATTTTTAAGATGAAATTCATTCCCTGATACGGTTTGATTCCAGGAAATTAGAAAACGGTTCCAACCCTAGAAATATTATTGCTGTATAATCCTTCTCTCATTCGCATTACAATGACAATGTAGGGTTACAGATTATAGATTGGCTTTTCAATTTTAATTTATTCAGGAATTAACTTGGTGTTTGAAAAGAGAGATTCAGGTGAAAATTTATGAGGAGAAATCTATTTGATAATACGCTTGATTCAAGGGAATTATCAGAAACCCTTTCCAACGCTGAATATATAATTGCAGTTAGATACTTCTCTTCCTTACAAATTAGTTCTTTCATTCGCATTATGATGACAAAGTAGGATAGACCGGACTTTTGATTTTTGTCTGTTCGAGACGGGGAAAGGAATGTAGATGAACATTTTTGCGGAGAAATTCAGGAGATTTGGATATCTTCACCAAAATTGGAATAATACAGATGCTGTGAAACATTGATTCATTCGCAAATCGAGTAGATTTTAGAAAAAAGAAAACTTACTTAAATTATGAATTCCAAAATTTGGTTTTCTGATGAATGAATTCTGTTGACGACCTACCAGTTTGATTTAGCTGAATGTAAGCCAGTATGGCAGGTACACCGAGTTTGAAATTTTGTATTTGTACCGGTCAAATCACATTTGGGTACAGCAAAGTGGCAAAAAATCAAAACCATAAATTGACCCTAAAAAAATGGTGGAGCCTTACAGAGTTGGCTATGCAGAATTATTTGCAAATATAATGGATTTTCTTACAGTAAATCTGTCTATAGTGTTAAAATGTAACTTTCAGCGAAACGGAGACTGGAGTATCAGCCATTGGAAGCTGAGAAATCCAAGAATGAAGAATTCAATAGAAAAAAAAAAGCCCTGCTGTCACTCTGATATGTTAGATTTGTGTTCAAGGACTTCGTGTATTGTAATAAAATACAGTCATTTTCAAAATACTGTACTATACCAAACGAATTTTGCTCACTGAATTGTATTCTGTTGCATGTAATTTTCCTTTCAAGCAAAATATGAATGAGGAGTTCAAATTTTGATGCAACAATGCACTCAGGTGGTCAAATTTGAATTTTGGATTTGAAGAATTAAAATGTTTTCAATAAGTTCTGACACAGATTTTTCTTCGGAAAACTACTTTTATTATATCTTTCTTTTTTTTTTCTTTCTTTTCATATTTTCTCTTTTTTTTCTTCTCTGTATTTTCACTTTTTCCCCCCCTTATTTCAAAATTATTTTTCTTTTTTGTTGTTTCATTTTTATCAATTTTTTTTCATTCTACTTCCAATTTCTTTTCTCATTTTTTTCTTCAAAGTTCACTTAAATGTCTTTCATTATAATTTCATTTTTCACAATATTTAGATTTATTTGTGGTAAATGGTTTTCAAATTTCCCATTGCCATCGATTCCACAATGAGTACCATACTTGAGAAGCAATTTTTAACCCAATAAAATTAAAGTCAAATTTTTTCAATTGGCTTAAAATCCAATCATCGAGAAATTTTCAGCCAATCAAAGAAGTACTGAATAAGACTGGCCAAGGTTAAAAACATAACACTCTTTCAACGCCATGCAGACCAATCATAATATTTCTTCCCCACAAAAATTTCAATTTCAGATATGCATCATTAGAAATACGATGGATAGTGCATTTCCTGAATCAAATCACAGGTTTTCTGGACTGCGACAATGGGCACAGTAGTGAGCTTTCGGTGGTTGATCAGTCTCGCATTATAGATTTTCCAATCATATAAAAGAGCACTGTTACCTGGTCCGAAAAACTACACATGGTCTGATAGCGTTGGCCAAGTCTGGTCTCAAACTCACAACCTCTCGATCGATGCGCCAAGCACCAAACTATCTTGCCAACCAGACACTATTCAAATATGAGTCCAGTTATCAGGTTATTGATAAATAAGCAACTACTTCGAAGGAAAATAAGGCCAAGCTTCAGCTTGTCAATGAATAAGAGGACATTTTCAAAAGAAAAATTCACCCATTTTTTTTCATCAGTAATTCAACTTTCAAGCATACTGAAAAAACAAAGAAAAAAAGCTTCTCAAGTTGCAGCTCAAATATTGGACTAACAGTTAATGCAAATAAAACACATAACCTATTCACCACAAACGTATGACGAGTAAGATCTCATTAATTGCGATTCCAAAACTTCAATTCATAAACTATCATGTTCCCAAAAAGTGTTAATAAAAAAGTTTTCCTCTATATTTACGATTTGCTATTCCTTAAGCAATATATTATCAACATGATTCTTCCAAAATATAATAATATTATTGTCGATCAACATTTGAACAGAACAACAATTCAGTGTATGCGTTTTTCCAAAAAGAGGGCTGTGGAGGAGTAAGTTTGTCTGAGAAGTAAAGGACCATGTCATTCGCATACTTACATTCATTTCATATCTTTTTCACCCCATTTCCTAAAATATTTCCTCTAGGTGGTTTAGTGCGTTTAGAAGCAACCCACACCAGAAATTCATCGGTATATTCACTTTTTTTTTGAAGTTTTGATATGCTTTTCTGATCTGTTTCGTGTACCTACGCTTTATTTGTATCAATTTCCAATGTTCATTCTAATTTCATTGTAATTCTAAAATCGCCGGAGATTTGTAACATATGTGAAGGGGAACTTTGGCACCACTGAACGCTTCTGGTATGCTATATCAGCACCATGGTGTAGCGTTGAATCAAGTTGATGAATGGAGCATAGTCACAACTTTTGACACAAATGATATTTGGAATAAAATAAACACTCTTTAAGAAAGCAAAGAAGAGTGTTGACAACTGTTTCTCTTTCAAAACAGATGATATTGGTTTAGCTGAGAAAAGGCGAATCAAAGAATCAATGGACCAAAATATTATTCGAATTTCAGAATGTTTGTCAAATTTGAAAGACTCTACAGATTCTAATACTATATCCACACTCCAACATTCAAAAAGAGCAATACTTTGTTTTGGTTCTTCAGTACTCAAATTTTTAATTATTTTATATTTTGTATCAACAGCTAACCTATCCGGATTCGGCGTTCACACGGGTGCATGCAAACTGCCCACATAAGCCGATCAGTTGGCACGCGAAAGAACAACATTGCGCCAAACATAACCAAGAGACCTCACCGAAGTTTATGCACTAGTGATTTTCCCGCAGAGTACGAGGTACATTTGTTTCGTATTTGTTCAAATATCCGCATTACTGACCTACATTAAAATGTCATATTATCTCTTTTTCAATATGTTTGTAGAAACATCCCGGTTGTATAAAGAACAACATCGCACCAAACATAACCAAGAGACCTCACCTAAGTTTATGCACTAGTGATTTTCCCGCAGAGTACGAGGTACATTCGTTTCGTATTTGTTCAAATATCCGCGTTACTGACCTACATTAAAATGTCATATTATCTCTTTTTCAATATGTTTGTAGAAACATCCCGGTTGTATAAAGAACAACGTCGCACCAAACATAACCAAGAGACCTCACCTAAGTTTATGCACTAGTGATTTTCCCGCAGAGTACGAGGTACATTCGTTTTGTATTTGTTCAAATATCCGCGTTACTGACCTACATTAAAATGTCATATTATCTTTTCTTCAATATGTTTGTAGAAACATCCCGGTTGTATAAAGAACAACATCGCACCAAACATAACCAAGAGACCTCACCTAAGTTTATGCACTAGTGATTTTCCCGCAGAGTACGAGGTACATTCGTTTCGTATTTGTTCGAATATCCGCGTTACTGACCTACATTAAAATGTCATATTATCTCTTTTTCAATATGTTTGTAGAAACATCCCGGTTGTATAAAGAACAACGTCGCACCAAACAT
Organism: Parthenolecanium corni; assembly: GCA_038050395.1. Lineage (NCBI taxonomy): Eukaryota > Metazoa > Arthropoda > Insecta > Hemiptera > Coccidae > Parthenolecanium > Parthenolecanium corni. Next base: position 1,185,328 of record JBBCAQ010000016.1, read on the forward strand.
AACCAAGAGACCTCACCTAAGTTTATGCACTAGTGATTTTCCCACAGAGTACGAGGTACATTCGTTTCGTATTTGTTCAAATATCCGCGTTACTGACCTACATTAAAATGTCATATTATCTCTTTTTCAATATGTTTGTAGAAACATCCCGGTTGTATAAAGAACAACGTCGCACCAAACATAACCAAGAGACCTCACCTAAGTTTATGCACTAGTGATTTTCCCGCAGAGTACGAGGTACATTTGTTTCGTATTTGTTCAAATATCCGCGTTACTGACCTACATTAAAATGTCATATTATCTCTTTTTCAATATGTTTGTAGAAACATCCCGGTTGTATAAAGAACAACATCGCACCAAACATAACCAAGAGACCTCACCTAAGTTTATGCACTAGTGATTTTCCCGCAGAGTACGAGGTACATTCGTTTCGTATTTGTTCAAATATCCGCGTTACTGACCTACATTAAAATGTCATATTATCTCTTTTTCAATATGTTTGTAGAAACATCCCGGTTGTATAAAGAACAACGTCGCACCAAACATAACCAAGAGACCTCACCTAAGTTTATGCACTAGTGATTTTCCCGCAGAGTACGAGGTACATTCGTTTCGTATTTGTTCAAATATCCGCGTTACTGACCTACATTAAAATGTCATATTATCTTTTCTTCAATATGTTTGTAGAAACATCCCGGTTGTATAAAGAACAACATCGCACCAAACATAACCAAGAGACCTCACCTAAGTTTATGCACTAGTGATTTTCCCGCAGAGTACGAGGTACATTCGTTTCGTATTTGTTCGAATATCCGCGTTACTGACCTACATTAAAATGTCATATTATCTCTTTTTCAATATGTTTGTAGAAACATCCCGGTTGTATAAAGAACAACGTCGCACCAAACATAACCAAGAGACCTCACCTAAGTTTATGCACTAGTGATTTTCCCACAGAGTACGAGGTACATTCGTTTCGTATTTGTTCAAATATCCGCGTTACTGACCTACATTAAAATGTCATATTATCTCTTTTTCAATATGTTTGTAGAAACATCCCGGTTGTATAAAGAACAACGTCGCACCAAACATAACCAAGAGACCTCACCTAAGTTTATGCACTAGTGATTTTCCCGCAGAGTACGAGGTACATTCGTTTCGTATTTGTTCAAATATCCGCGTTACTGACCTACATTAAAATGTCATATTATCTTTTCTTCAATATGTTTGTAGAAACATCCCGGTTGTATAAAGAACAACATCGCACCAAACATAACCAAGAGACCTCACCTAAGTTTATGCACTAGTGATTTTCCCGCAGAGTACGAGGTACATTCGTTTCGTATTTGTTCGAATATCCGCGTTACTGACCAAAATTAAAATGTCATATTATCTCTTTTTCAATATGTTTGTAGAAACATCCCGGTTGTATAAAGAACAACATCGCACCAAACATAACCAAGAGACCTCACCGAAGTTTATGCACTAGTGATTTTCCCGCAGAGTACGAGGTACATTCGTTTCGTATTTGTTCGAATATCCGCATTGCTGACCTACATTAAAATGTCGTATTATCTCTATTTCAATATGTTTGTAGAAACATACTGGTTGTATCTTCGATGCGAAGGCATTTGGCTTTAGTTCTACGGATAAGTTTTTGAAATATTTAAGCGAGTGCTTCAGCGAATTTGATTTTATGCCAGTTAGAAATTGAATGTTAATTCGAGTCCAGGGTCTACAGTCGAGATTATTCGAAACAAACAAGTAAAAACCAACAATCGAGATCGGAGGACCGATCCAAATAGTTCTCTTATAACGTTGTTCGTCGTCTATCGTATTCGGTTTTAATCTTTCGATAATCCCATACGTTAACCCATTTCATGAAAAGTCCTGTACCGACTACGAGATTCAGCCTCGAAGGCTCGCTCAACTCTGCACCTTTTCTCGTCACCTACCACATTCACGTAGTTCCGTTATTTCATGTTCGTAGGAGATGGGCCTGACAGAAGATCCCTTTCTGTCCGCCAGCGTCAGTGCCCTCGATGCGGATGCCTCCAAGCGTCTAAAATAACTTCAAAATTGAATCACATAAAACGATTGGTTATGCGGCGCGAGTAAGGATTCGCGTTCCACCTCATTCTCGCCTATAATCGAATTTTATTTACCATCACAATTACGACATCCATTTTTTTTACTATAGTTACTAAAATTAAAATCAAATCAAATAAAAAATAAAAATTGGAAGATGAGAAACGGAGTAATAAAACATGATTTAGAATCTTGATCTCAAAACCTTCCTTTTCATTCTTGTATTACCATTTATGATTTATTTTTACTAGTATTATTGTTCGACGCAAATCGAGCTGAATTTAGAATCAAGTTAATTAAGAAGCTACCCTTCAATTTACAGTGAGATCCTAAACCATATAATTATTCGTCATAAGATAAATTGTTTTTGTTTTGTGTGATCATTTGATTTTCATGAAAACTAATATATTTGCAATTATATCTGTTGCTAGAGCGCCAGAGAATGCGTTTCCATATGGATTTCAACCCTAAATATCCATTTTTAATTGAACGAAAGGATCCGACTAGCTCTGTGGACATCGCAAACTACGTGGGAGGGTTAACTGACAATCAAGCGATGAGACAGTTGCACAATACAGCGATTGAGGAAGGCATGACAGCGTATTGGATACTACAATTGCAGCTATTACGCGATGAGACGATAGATCCACAGGATGGTGATTATACGCGTTTTATATTACTTAGGGTATGAATTTTTTTCTATTCAATCAATACTATTTTCTATTTTGGGTACAATGCAGAAAACACGTTCACTGTTCCAATACCGCGCGGAAAAGAAACCAACATGAAGCAGTCGAGCACGATATCATGTCATACACCTCTTGATGGCTTCCCCATTCCCCAACATTCTTTTCTAAATTAGTTTTATCTTTTTACCTTTTCTAATTAGTTTTACCTTTTTAACCTTGTCAATCATTTTATCGTCTTCATCACATTATCTCATAATTTTACGCATTTTTGTGGTAATTGGGTAACAATATATTAAACATATTATCTAATTTTATCCTTAGGTCAAGTTATTCCATACTCTCCATATTTTTTTAATTACTTTGGTTTTATTGCTTTTACCTTCAATTCAACTTTTTCCTCTATATAAACTAATAACATTCAGGTGAACGATGTTCAGTTTCCAATAGACAAATTATTATGCAGTTATGTTTTTACTTTAATATGGCTTTGCTCCTAGCCTTGTCAACCTGTACATTCTACGAGTGTCTTACCCAAACGGATCCTCCTTCTTCTGAGTTCGGAGCAAAGCTATAAAATTTTTTCCTTTCAAAAAATTTTCGAAGAAAATGATTTTCTTCGTTCAAAGAAAAGAAATTCTAATTGCCGTATCAAAAAAAATTTCATCGCATCATTTTCAAGACGTAGGAATTTCCATATCTGGAATTCCCGCAGCTGGGGCAGTCATAAATGGCTCATACTCGCTGAACTTTTGCCTTGTAAGTCGCAGCGTGCAATGGAGCATCAATGAACATGCCACAAAGGAATGTATATTTCCCGACTCGCAGATGCAGCTCAAGAGTGAGGAAAGGTTGTTCTCAAGCTGAAGAAGCACACTTTACCAATAGAATTTTTTTTTTAATTTCACAAAGAAAATGTACAATTAGGGCACAATTGTAAGACAAATAATGCAGGGAAAGGGATAAGAGAATGTGTATGATACATTTGAAAAAATCGTAAACTGTTACCGTATGATACATTTGAAAAAATCGTAAACTGTTACCATATGATCATAACCCGTTTTCAAAACGATTACTTGTTACAGTAGAAATCGGTTTAACGAACACCGACTTGAGCGAAAAGCCTGTTATAACGAACAAAATACCTAGTCCTGGCAAAATTCCATAAGGACGTATGAAAAAAAAATCTGATAGAACGAACATCGCATTTAGCGAACAACTGGTTATAACAAACCTAAAAATGATGGATGTTCGCTCAAACCGGCGGACAATTGCTAGAAAATTCTGCACAAAACAATTTTTTTCAGCATATTCAGTCGAAACAAACAGATAATCATAAAAAATTATTTTTCACCTGTTTGAAAGTAAGACTATGTTGTGCTGTATTTGTATTTTAATTTCTATAGGTAACAAAAATTAATTCAAAGGGTATAATATGTACTCTTCAATTTCACCGTGTTTCCATTTGGACAAACAAAAAAAAAAATTTGGTTTCAAAGAAAAGTTCGCTGTAAGTGATTTCACTTTCAACAAACTCCTGTTACAACGAACAAAATTTGCGGTCCCCCGGAGTTCGCTATAACCAATTTCTACTGTATTTTGATATTACAAATTACGACTATTGAATCGTGTCTTGGGTCTAGTTTAGCTGGGTTTACAAGGCATATATGGCTCAAAATAGGAAGAGTATATTTGCATTTAAAAACAATCTTCATAGACCGAAAGGCCAAGATGTACGATTGCCTTTCAAAAAATTGGCTAATAAACTGCGAATACAGATAATATTCGTTTTCGTCACTAATTTAAATTATATTTTTAAATGAAGGTAGCGACTGAAAATACGCTCCAACAATACTCTCGATTTGAAGAGGGTAAATCATATGTACTTATACAGAGTTTAAAATAAAATAAAATAATTTGAATTGGATTAAGATTCTTCAAAAAATACGAAAATGATAGTACTTCCAAATATAACACCAAATCCAAGATGTGTAGCCGTGCAGCAAATTTGGAAAAGGAAGGATTCCTCTTCAGTCGAATAAAGGCTCAAAATAGGCATTCGACCTTATTACAGGCATATAAAATAGGTGCAGATTATCAGAAAAAAAAAACAGGCCGCAGCCGAATTACGCTGAATGATTCTCTAGGTGTACAAAAGTGTGTACTTTACTCGACCACTGTATTTCTATGACCTGACAATCTGCTAACCTTAGGTATTCTCGAGTCGACATGTTTTCTTATTTACTTTGTCAGAATTATTGGAGGAAATATTTTACTTAACAAGTTTTGAATTCATGTTATTCAAGTTGTGGAAGAAAGTATTGAACTCTTAAAAACAAATGAATCTGATGAAAAAGCTTATCGCAACTTGGTGGAAAGCACTCTGTCATTAATTATTCTGTTCAATAGAAGAAGAATTGGGGACGTTCAATATGTATACTTAGAATCATATTATAAAAACTTCTCCACTAATAATGCTGAGGAGTGCTTAAAAGCCCTATCACCCACTGAAAAAGCTTTGACTAAGTACTATAAAAGGATAGTCACTGGAGGGAAGGGCAGCAGACCAGTTGTCATTCTTCTGCCCAAAAATTTGCAGAGATATGTTGAGTTTATGATCAAAATTCGTAAAACCGGAATGGTTCCTTCTGAGAACCCATATCTGTTTGCCCTTCCCAAAGCAGCCGATCGTTGGATACCTGCACAAAAAGTACGTTCAAAATTTTCCAAGAATGCAGATTTGGAAAATCCAAGTACCATTACTAGCAATAAATTGAGAAAACAGATCGCCAGTATCATGCAGATTTTGAATAAAAACACCTCTGCCCATATGTAAAATTTTCAAATTAACTCCGACACGTCTGTAAAATTTGAACAATATCCACGAAAGTAGCATACATAAGATAAGAAAAAAAATTATTCAAGCAATATCTCAAAATAACCCCAAACAAAATCTAGTTTTTTGTGTAGGCATACGTCCTAAGCTAATAAAGAAAAAGAAAAAAAACAAATGAGAATACTTCAAATTAAAACCAGGTTCAACCTTAAATCGTCAGCGTCTATAATTGTGGTAACTTAAGTTTATTTTCTATCATTCCAAATTTTGTTTCAAAAATTACCATCAAATGGTTTAGAAATCCTAATGAAATTTTTACTGTTCCAGTGATAATTACGAACACGCAGCAATAAACTAAACCCAAATGAAGTCTTGGTGGTTTTAAGCGGGCAATTAAATAATCAGTGATAGTTATTTTCACAGCCACAAACAGAAACATCTGCGAAATCATAAGAGGCACCAGGAAATACGGTAAGTTCTGAAAAAGAAATTCTATAGAATGTGCGTTGTGAGGAGGGAGTGGAGGGTACAGAGAAAAAGGTATACAGCAATTAAATAAGGTTCGCACCCATTTTCCGCGAATAGTTTTCCCCTATAACTATTACTTTAGCTAATCGGATTTCCTCTAATGTCCCTCTTAACCTAGTATCCTTATAATTAATTTCAACTAAATACCAAACGGATATTTCGTATTCCTCCTAATTGCGAGTTGTTCAATACTAGAATAATCAGGTTTTACTCGATTACTCAAAGGACCAGGAGGCGTCGTATGACACAAGTCGGGGGTTCTCAAAATATTGGTCCTTTGAAAAATCCATCTCAAAATACAGTCTTCATCGTCATCCAATATGAATATAATTTATTCTAAAAAACGCGAACATTCAATATTTCCTTCACCACCTTCATCAGGAAATCGTAATGAACCATCGTATATTCCCAAAAACTGTCGTCAAGATTGGGGAAAAGAAATTCTAGAACTTGAAAAGAAAAAGCTGGCTTTGTCTCCTAGTATCATATTTTTGTAAATGCTGGAGAATATATTTGTATTTTTCGACATACGCATATACTCGAAAAATTTGGTCTCGTCAGGGTGTTTTTTAACATGACAGAAAGTTGTTATGTATTCACTCATTGTTGCTCGATTCTTATTAATATCGTGAGCAGTAAATCGACGAGGTAAACGCTGTTCGGACATCAAATAATATAAAACTGAACTACTTGCAAAATATTCAACATCAGAATCACTATCCGTGTTCATTTTAATACAATAAAAAAGTTAATAACACTCAGAATTTTACAATATTGATGATCAAAAATTGAGGAAAAGTGTAATCAATATTCAGTTGTCGAATTGTTATCAGGAAAAATGAACTATTTTTTCATTATTTCAGCGTGGATCTCTACTCCTAGCTAGCTCCTACTATAAACACTTATTTTGGTCATCGAATTTTACGTGCTGCTCTTTATGATACGCTCTGCTCTCTTCGCTCCACTATAAACGTATATACACTAAGGCAGTAAAGCATAATATTATAAAGCTTTGTAAACACCTGTGAGCGGAGCAGTTCGCGGACCATTTCCCACGCAATTCACCATCGATGGATCGTACGACAGTTTGCGAAATGTTCGCTCTCACGTGAATACATGACTTTATCGGGGGAAATATTTAATTCGTCAATAATACCATTTTTAATACGTTCCCAAAATGGGCCCAAAGTATTCTCAATATTTTTTTCCAGTTTCAACACCTCGGATTCCAACTCATCAATATAACAGTCCGATCGCATTTTCAACGCTTCTATAGATTCCAATAAACTCTTAGAATTAACTTCGAGGTCGTTTAGATTTTTTTACACCAACTCCTAAGAAAAATCACAAACGCAACTTAGTTACAGCTATTATCAACGAAAATCCTACTCTCAACTTTGTAGTTTGACCACAATCTAATAATATCGATAATCAAGATTCGCTACTAGAGGATGAGGACATAGAATTTCCTCTCGACAAACACATAAATGCATTTCTTCAAACCCGAAGAAAATTCGACAACAATTAATATTTACTTTCTTACTGACCAGTGAACAGGCTTCATCCACAATATTTTCGGCAATAGTTGCATTCTCCATTTCCGAAGCAATCTATTCAATTTCACACAATTATCGCATCAAATTAACGTCACTTATACTTGTATCACTGGGATAGCATCGACTTGCCACGCGAGCGAACAAAACGAAAATAACCGATGCGATGAGGATGTAACAAATAAGACGCAGTAATGAACACCACACGACTGTACGAGCGCAACAAATGAAGAAAAGCTCTCATCTCGTGGTCGAACTCGAACAGTCGAACTTCAACGATGGACAATGTAAATATCAGCCTCTTCGAGGAACCTTTTTCAAATTATCGCCAAAACCAAATTTTCAATTGTTGCATCATACCCATTCTAACATACTGAGCACAAACATAAACCATTGTTTTAAAAAAAAACATGAAAACAGAACTAAAAACCACCTTGAATTCCATAGAAAAATCTATGCTAAAAATTTGATTGAGAGATAAAATTAAAATTCAAGATTTCGTGAGAATAGGCAACCGCATCAATATCTGGACCATTTTGACCCACTTGTGCCACTAGAGGGTTAAAAGACAGAACTTCAAAAATATAGGAACTTTTCTTGATAAAATAATAACACAGCCCATTCTTTTGATCTAATTTCATTTTCAAATAATAAGTTTCACTCACAAGTCAGAGAATATAATCAATCCCATATTTGACACTGTTAAACCTTCATTTCAGATTTTTCATAAAAATCAGCCTCTTAAAATCAGATCAATGCATTTACATGTAAAAAATAAGAAAAAAATGCAGTTTCCATGTAGATCAAACATTACACAAATTCAGAACATTTTTAACCAGCCAGTCTTATTTCTCCGTCAATCAGCAGGAAGAGATGCACTTTATATATATATTTTATCCTTCCCTTCTCCATCTTTCTGTTGTGCTTCTTCTACATGTACGAGAAGGCATAAGATTCCGAGGTTATTAACACCGATTTACACAAAATATTAGTATCTCAAAAGAATGAATGTCCCATCATTTAATAAAAAAATATATCAAAACAAAACCATTAACCTCATACCAAGTACAACAAGAAGGATCAGCTATACAGGAGAGAAAAAGCAGGTACAATCTCCGGAGCCATATTTTTAAGGACATTTTCAACACCTAGTAAGAATCTTTTTTCAACATCTTTCGCTCTTTTTTTTTTTTTTTTTGTAAGGTCATTTTAGATAAGTTCTTAAACCACTTGAAATTAATTAAAAAAAACCATACTCCTTATATTTTTCTTTTTACTAAGCCTCACTCTAAAATCATCAGATGAAAATCTCATTTTCAATACTTTCTTCATAGTTTCATTCTTCAACATTAATTTCCATTTTACTCGTCTTAGAGCAGCTATAATAATTCAATTTTTTTTGTTCTTTTCTTTCATTAAAATTAACTAAAATCATCATTCATGTTGAAATTTATTTTTTGTGACGAATCCACTGTAACGGCTGCTGGCTTACCTTATTAATTTACCTTATCAATTACCTTAGTTTTACCTTTTTATTCATTAATTACCTTAGTCTTACCCTCATTAGCTTTACTCTCATTTTTAACCTTCTTCTAAATTTCTTTTTAATATTACCTTAGTATTAATATCGTCTTCTTTCCCCTTAGGTATAAATACCTCCGCTAAATCTTAATCTTTTTGACCTTATCTCTTATTGTTTTCCCATTATATTTTCTAGTATATAAGATCATATTTTTTAGGAAAAGGTAGTAGTTGTTTTCGGAAAGATGTCAGTTCTTATCAAACAAATTTAAAAATGTGAAATCTCAAAATTAAACAACCAGAGAAATATTAACTTCGACGCATTCATACATTATTTCGAACCCATCGACTGCTATTAGGGAGAACTGAAATACGAATGGATTAGAGGATGTGCGGCTCAATAAAACTTGAATTTGTTTCATGTGAAGTATCATTCTTCAGTCAATTTTTTCATTATTGATTTTTTTTTCAAGTTTAGAGCATCCTTACAGCAATTCATTTTTTTCTTCAATTTTAGTGCCTAGTAGACTAGCTCAACAAACTCATAGTTTTCATCTCCATTAAAAATTCGTCATACTAAATGCATTAAACTTAATCGTTGAGGCCGAATGAGATTTGTGTTCTTAGAATCTAGTAGAGATATTAAAAGAAACATAATTATAGTAACATTTCAGCTCAATTAGATTATTAAGACTTATTTTGAAAATGATCAAATTTAGTAGGGCAGAATTCTGGGGCATCAACTTATTGATAGGTGTAAACTTTTTCTCTCAAAACAGAAACACAAGAAAGCTTTCTGTACCCGAAGAACATTTAACTTCAACTGAACTGGACTTGGGCTAAATGTGAATGTACTCGTACTAACAGAAACTCAAGTTGTGAACCGATACGAGTTAAAATATGAAACTCGTAGAACTCCACAAACTAAACACATTAGTATACGAACTAAAGACGATTAGTCGATTACACTCCAACATCTTCGATATCAGATCCAGTAAGACCATCGAAGCACTCTAAACGACTCCACCATGCTTATTCGATACAATTTAAGAATCAATAAATTTCAAATAGTAAACTTACCGACCGCATCCGATGTCGCTGCATTACTGCAATTGAAAATTGAAAATGACTGAGGCTCCGGATTCTCACTTACAATCAATCGATCTATACAAGTTCAATTTAAATAAACTTTGTGTTGGTTTTATCCGAAATACGCATCAACAACCGTTGCTTCTTATTTAGAAATTAAATGCCCGATTCGACCATACCGCAAACAGAACGTAAGAGGGAAATTTCATCGATGAGACAAAAACTGCACGTTCAAATTGAGAAACAATGTGACTCGATTAGATTATTCGATTAGTAATGAGATTCAAGGTAAAAATGAGAAACACCAGACTCCGAATCTAATAACAAATAACGCGGTAGGAAATTATTGAGCAAATAATAATAATAAAGACACTGAAATTAAAAATCAAAATCTTATCACGAGTTGCGTCGTCACAACGGCCGAATGGCGAATGCAAGAATGGCGAATGCGCGCATTTACGAGAATTTGTAGTTGCGTTCAGCCGTTTATACTAAATTCTCAGAAACGGTTGCCTTTCCTTTCTCGCCGAATTGTGTTTGTATTAGTTGTCTGTGTGAAGGAAGCGTGTATACACTCGCAACACAAACTACACAAACCAGAAAATTTTGCTGGTGAAAAGGTCTGTTTTCGTTTGTGTCGCGTACATGAGTGTAACGTCACTGAACGAATTTCTTTGTAGTGGTGCGTTCTGTTCACCAAATTACCAAAATTCTTAAAAGGACTGTTCAGATGGTCAGTGGAGAGGGCGCAGGAGACACACCGCTTACCTCATATTATATTATCCTTTCTGATGAAGCTTCATGTGTGTGCGTAACCGGTATCACACAAACGAGAATTCGAGCTGCAGATGCTCACGACGTTGCCTTTGGCAACGTTGCCAAACGTTTCTGTAGTGAGGCTCGGTAGGGGGCCAGCCTGTACAACTGCCAAATGTTTGAATCAGTGGCGCCCACGTATTTTAAATAAAGTGGGGCAAAACCTCAAATTAACCACCCAATTTTGACTTAAGAGCCTAAGATCAATAGCTTATTTCACCTATGATGCAAGACGATTTTTATTTTTGAAAAAATTCTATTTTTCCTCAATTTTTCCCTACCTACTTCACTCCTTTCAGACCACCCACCACAAATCAAGTGAAGCGGCTGCCCCACTTGGACCCCACCGTGGGCGCCACTGGTTTGAATCTATGAAATTCGATAATCTGAAGTTGCAGTTGATGAAATGAATTTCAACGGAAAACTTTTGCAGCAATTTTTTCAATATAAGAAACAAAAAAAAAAAAAATAAAAAAGTGATAATAAACCTTAAACCAAAAACCACTTTTTTCTAGTTTTCACTTTAATATATAGAAAACTAAAAACCGAAAATTAAAATTCTCGGTAGATGAAATTCGAAGTCGAATATTTCATTTTTGATTGTCAAAAGTGTACGCCTGAGTTTTAATTTTTAGCTTTGCAGCTCCGATGTTTTTAGAAAGTTGCAACGGAGTGCGATTTTCCCCCCTTAAGGTCACTTCTACCTTTGGACTTTCTCTACCCCGGGCCCTGCAAACTGCCATCAAGACTTTTCAAGTCTTGAAAGGAACTGAACATGATTGTTTGTTTCGAAAATTTTTCAATTGAGGATTTGAAGACTGATTTTTCGATTCCAAATTAAATGTTGTGACCGAGCAGAGAAACCCTTCTATTGACTTGTGTCAACTTGAGTAAAAAAATTTACAAATTAACATTTTTCCACTTCAAGTAGGTAACCTGGGTAAAAAACTACACGCGTCAAAACTTCACAAAATCAACACTGGAAAAACCATATTTGACTCGATTACTGAAAAGACCAAATGTTCAAGTCTATTTTCATAAATTTAGCAGAATCGAAACAAAAAATAGTTAAAATACCAAAACATAATTTCAATACACAGAACTCCACTCGTGAACACGAGATACTACCACAATGTGAAACTATAAGAAAAAGAAACTACCACAATACGTATAAAAAATAATAATTCTGAGCTTTCGAAAACGAGGAAAATAAAAGCAGACTACCAGATCAAGTTGAAGACGAGAGTTTGAAACCTTTTGTAAGAATAAAAATTTGCGATTCTTTCAAGTAGGTACATAAAAAAGTGTGTGTATTTTCATCAACTCCTCAGAAAACGAATAGAAAAGATGAAGTCTTGGAAAAAAAATAATAAGTTGTGAAATTCTCTAGCGATGTAACGCGTATTATTGAAAATTTCGACTTTGAAGCTGAATTATACATAAAAAATTTTGAAGCAACGGACCTCTGAGACTAACGAGGCCCTCGGGCCACACCAGTGATCATTATTTAAAAAACAATAATTCTTTACCCACTTTAGAGGAAAAGATGTATGTATAGAAATGAACGGACACATTTTCATCGATGATGATTTTTCATTCTCACATTGTTCATCTACAAACCGAATCGAAGATCCTGTTGGATCGCGAATTTTACATCATTAAAAATATTTAAATTTCATCGGAGTAACACCAAATGTGGCAAAAAAAAATAGGTAGGATTTACAGTATTTCATGTTTCATCGATGAAAACCGAAATGCAAGCGGAAAAATTTTGATTTCAGTCGATTGCATATTATTTCAGGTTTAAACTGAAAAGTTTACAAGGTATTTCCCCACAAAATCGGTTTTACATTTTAAAAATTCCAATTTTTTCTCTGAGTCGGTTTGATTTCATATGACTGGCCAAATATAAAATTATTTTTCTTTTTATATTATCTCTCTCTGAAGAGGCCATTTGAGGGGGAAAAGACGGTGTTGAGAGTTACTTCAACACGTTTACGCCACAGCTGTTGAAAAGAGACGGCTTCGCCCCAATTAGGTATAATCAATCTACATGATGAGTGTAAGTATGAAAAAATAATAAAGAGACTTCCCTAAAAATATTATTCGAACAAGTTATGGTACGAAATACCAAACTTTTACATCAAAGATCTTCAGAACACCAACTAATATTTTTGCAAGTAAATCCGAAAAATACCAGCAATTATACGAAGACGTTCGAGACAAGAAACTACTTATTTACCAGAACTGATTTTTGGTAAAACTCATTAGACACGTTTCTTTAAAATCAAAAATAAAATCCTTCCTCATTTTAACCGTTACTAGAAAATAATGTGTTCTCGAACATACTAGAGTGTACATACTGATACATCAATTTTCAAGACATCCTTCAGGAGATTCAAAAAAAAAAAAAAAAAAAACCAAATCAGAATGAGAACTTCAATAAGTACAAATAATTGAGAGATTTACAACAGTAGACTCTCAAAACCCACATCCAGTAATGTTGACGAGGACCACAAATGCTGCAGCACCTCAAATTCCACATCCAGATTCTGGATTGCATATTTTCATTAACAACATATTACATAACTAAGAAAGGCTAAGGAAATTCACATCACCTTTTAGTCGATAATTAATGAAAATCTATTTTCTGTTGAGATTCTCAAGATGGAATCTGATAAAAATAAAATTTCTTCACTTTAACCATATTCATTTTTCACCTTTATTCAGACACAACGTAATATAAAAACCATTCCCGTGAAAAATTATAAAAGCCACACATTCAAAAAGTTCCTAATAAAAGATGATTTATCTGGCTACAACGTCTTTAAACTTCGTGTGTATAAGTAATATTCAACTAAACAAATAACTTGATAAAATTTAGAAAATAATAATTTCAAATAAAGGGAAAGACTGGAAAACGCAAGGCAATGCTATTACTCAACAGAAATTCCACACACTAGGCCTAACAATGAGTGTAATGTCCAACTAGGTAATTGTTTTACCGAATAAATTGTTCCAAATTCAAAATACTCGCTGGTTTTTTCGGTTATCTAGGGCCTTCGACAGTATCCTCAAAATATTTCCATAAATGCATAGTTTCATCGAAACCAGCGAAAGCTAAAATAAATGTTCGAATTATCGAATTATAGTAAATGTTTTTCAAAGAAAAATGAAAAACCATTCCGAACCAATATTCAGCATTTTTACCTAAAATTCGATAATCCGGGCTCCACTCGAGGAATAAAACTTTCCTGCAGTGTCCCTCAAAACGATTCACAACACGATGAAGACTGGATAAAACATTTATTTGCGAGTGAAACGTCAACACCGAAGAATCTATTAGAAAATTGTTAATATTTCAAAGCATGAAAATTTCAATGAAGCAAGGCTTCAATACGAGTATCTCGAATCGGAATTTTTGGCCACCTCCAAATTGAGAGAAGAAGAAAGAGCCGGACACCGAACTAACCATCCGAAAAAAAAAAAGAAAAAAAAAGTGAACTCGATTGATAGTTACCAGATTTTGAGCGTTTCGAAGATAATTTTCAGGTGT